>CM059045.1:28901252-29578018 GCA_030279155.1 Forsythia viridissima
ACAGATGAGAATAACTTCAGTCACCAATATAGAAAAATGCATTTCCACAGATGACTAAAATCGTGCTTCTAGATAGGTCAAGTAAAGATATTAAGCAGCAAACATTTGGGCCTAACCATCATATGGATCACCAACTATTATAATCTCCACCTCGAGTCATATATTCGACCACTTAGTGCAACTAGAGAGCTTCTTTGAAATTATGTCATTGCCTCTGGGTACCTATCAAAAAACATTAAACAAGTTATAACATACTAGCAAAAAGAAATAACAAAAACAACAATAAAAGAAGGCTTAAACAATTTGCTTGTAATAACCATACTTTTAACCTAAGTCAATGTTAAGTAAGCTTAAACATGACTTGAACTTGTTTAAGGAAAGATGTTTAGTTCCCATATCAGAGGGATTAGCCTAAAATGGGATCTTTTCAAGATAGATCAGCTTTTTAATACAATAATACTTAGTTCTGTCATGAAAGATAGAATTTTTTTACAATTATATGGCTGATTGGCTAATAAATAAACTACAACAGAATTATGTAACAAATCTAACTTAGAAAGCAAACCTTTTAGCCACAATGCTTCATCTGCAACTTCAGTTATAACAGCATATTCAGATTCAGTTGTGAACACAATGCCACAATATGTTGCAACTAAGATTTTCAGCTAATACAAGAGTCACATAATGTAAAAGCACACGAAGTAGTAGTTTTCCTACTATCTCTATCATTTGCATAATTTGCATCACATATCCCTTTAATTTTATCCCTTCACTACAATGCCTGAATACTAAACTCACATTAGCAGTACCATTTAAATACTTTAAAAGCTATTTCAAAGCTTCCTAATGTTGTACCTCTGGATTGGACATGTGTCTACTCAAGACACTCACAGAGTAAGCAATATCAGGTCTGGTATACACTATTGTGTACATTACACAACCTATCACATTAGAATATGGCACTTTATTCATATATTCAATTTTTTCATCACTTTGAGGACACTAATCTTTACTGAGTATAAAGTGATTTGCTAAAGGAACATAAACATATTTAGCCTCAAGCATTGAGAATTTCTTAAGTACTTTCATAATATAAGGGTGTTGTTTTAGAATCAATATTGACTTTGATCTATCTCTATTAATATCCATACCTAAAATCGTTTTGGCATTATCAAGATCATTCATATCAAATTCAGAATTTAATGCATGTTCAATGTTACTATTTATATCAACACATGAACTAATTATGAACATATCATCAACATAAAACAGTAAAAACATAGGGATATTAACATCATGAGTTTTAACCAAACATGGCATTTCATTTTCTTTAAAGATGACATCTTAGCTTACCATGGTTTTAAAACTCCAAAGACTTCTAGCCCATAATATGCACCTGATAAGTGTGATTTACACGCTTATCCTAGCTTATAAACTTAATATATATTTTTTATTTGAGCGAATTTCTATTTAATTTCGTATAAATATTGTTATTGTATGTGACACCTAAAAATAGAGGTAAATTGAGCAAAAATAGAGAATTTTAACTTAAACGAAAATTGATCAGAAATGTTTGAAGATTAAAATCATGGCACGAGAGTGATAAGAACCATTAAGAGAGCCATTGGAGGTATGTCACAAGTTGCAGGAGTGGATTTTAACATACAAAAAGTTTTAAGACTGAATTGCACACTTTTGAAACTTGAAGAGGACCAAAATTGAATGACTAAAGAGGTCTGGGGACTAATTTGGAAGTTCTTGAAAGTTTTAGGATGAATGTTGAAGATTTTGGGGCAAAAGGGACCAAAGTTGCACGAAAAACTTGATTTAGGGACCAAAGTGAACTATTTTAAAAGTTGAGGGCCAAACTACAAAATAGATGAAAAGTGGCAAACAACTTTTTTTTTTCTACGATCTAGCCGTGTTTTGCGTATTGCGGCTAGACCGCGACAAACTGCAGCCCGCGCAAGGTTCTTTTTTGGTTTTTTTAAGTTGAAACTTAGGGGTATTTATATTCTTTTCAATTAAAATGAATTTTAGACCTAATCTAGGTCAGATTATAAGTTAGAAAATAAAAGACACTAAGGAGAACTAAAGGAGAAAAAGAAGAACGGTGAAGACTTTCAAGATTGAGACGTGAAGACGGCAAATTTTTGGTGCAGGATATTCAATTCTTGTCTTTTCTTTAAATACGATTATGTATTCCAAATTCTTCATGTTTTATTTTTCTTGTAGGATGAATAGTTAAACTTATAGTTGGGACGAATGGTATGTAACCTAGTTTTGAAGTTTTACTTTCAATTCTCAAGTTTTATAGAATTAATGGATTCATGTATTGATTTTTTCTCATTCCCTTCATACTTGAATTACTTGATCACTAAATCGTTGATTTGTGGATTTTAACGAGCTAAGAGGTGAGTTATTAATTTAGACCACATAGTAAAAATCAACAGTTGGATTAAAGGTACATATACGCTTTTGCTATTGTTGCAGTCCTTAATTGAATTCTTAAGAGTTTAAAGGCGTTTAGTTAAAGCTTATTCAGATTCACATAGAGATATAGTGAGTTGACTTAACTAAATATGATTGATATGAACTCGAGAGAGATAAATTGATTTAATGGTGAATTCGACTTAATACAATTGTAGAAATTAAATGGGATATACGGTGAAATTGTGAGTCCCGACACTTTATCCATCATATTTACTTGTTTAATTGCTTTCTATTCTTTAATTAATCATAGTATAAATCAAAACTTTGCCATGTGAACGATAATCTGGACTCAATAGGTCTACTTTACCACTTGTTAAATTGACATTCGTACACTTGTAATTAAAATACAACAATTTTTTGACACCGTTGTTGAGGACTTTTTCTTTATTTGATATTGATTTAGATTATTTCTACATTATTTTTTTATTTTGTTTATTAAAACAGAAAACATGTGTTCATTGTATGCTCCGTCCACAAGGCCACGATCTTGAACCTTTTGACTCCGAGATCAAACGTATTTTTAGACGAAGACGCATGGAATCAAAAACAACAAATCACTATGAAAAACGAGCAAGCTAGAATGGTTGCCAAAGAAACAACCCTATTAGCTGCTCAACAGGTTGAACACCAAATTAGAGTGGAAAATGATGAAGGAGTTCTGGCAGTTGCACAATTTGTGACTCCAGCGGCAGCTCTTGAGCGATTAAGCATAGTATATCTTGACTTTCAACTAAGGAAAAAATTATTTTCAACTAAGGAAAGATTTTATCAATTTGTTCAGCAACAACCATCAATTTTATGGGAAGGCACATGAAAATCTAAAGCTAAGTTAGTGGCGACACAACAAGTGCTAAGTTACCTACTCCAATCAAAGCTTGTGTTCTCTATATTCCTTTTCTATAGAGATTGCAAAAACACATTCTCGATAAGCAATTTGCAAAGTTCTTAGAAGATATTAATAACCCATTCGCAGACTTATTAGCAAAGATGCCCAGCTACGCCAAATTCATGAAGGATATTTTATCCAACAAAAGAAAGTTGGAAGAGCATGAAACAGTTTGTTTAACTGAGTGTAGTATAATTCTTCAGAAAAAGATACCTCCAAAGTTAAAAGATCCGGAGAGTTTCACTATGCATTGTACTCTTGGTTCTAATTACTTTGAACATACATTATGTGATTTATGTGCAAGTATTAATCTCATGTCTTTATCTGTGTACATGAAGCTTGGATTGGGAGAAGCAAAACCAACCACCGTATCATTGCAATTAGTTTATCGATGTATCAAACATCCTTAGGGTATCATTGAAGATGTTTTATTGAAGGTTGACAAGTTTATCTTTTCAGCTGACTTCATCATTCTGGATATAGAGGAAGATAAGGACATTTCCATAATCTTGGGATGACCTTTTCTACCTACTGGAAGGGCATTGATCAATGTCTACGATGAAAAATTGATTCTTAGAGTGGATAATGAACATCTCATGTTCAATGTATTCATGGCTATGATACATCCAACAGCTTCAGATTCTTGTTACAAGATTGATGAACTAGTTGAAGAGACTGTTGAAGCAGAATACCCATCTGAGATACTTGTAGCTTGTATAGTGTGGTCTAAGTCAATTGAAACAGAAAATCTGGATATTCAGCAATATGCATTGAAATTAGAGGAATATCCACCTAGTTCTCGTAAGAGACACAGGTATTGTGAGCCACTTGGAGAAAGCTCGTCGAGATCGATAACTTCGGTAGATAAGCCCCTACTCTTTAGTTGAAACCACTACCATCTCACTTGTGTTACGCCTACTTATGAGGGTCAAATACTCTTCTGGTGATTATCTCAAATGATATGACATAGTTGGAGGAAGAGTAATTACTTAGGGTACTCAAAGACTACAAGACAACTATTGGGTGGACCATGCAGACATTCAAGGGATCATTTCGTCTCTCTACATGGACAAAATCCTCATGGAGGATAATTTTAGGCCGTCAGTGGAAAGCCAACATAGATTGAATCCTACATTGAAGGAAATAGTTAGAGCTGAAGTTCTAAAATTGCTAGATGCTGGCATAATTTACCCTATCACAAACAGCTCGTGGGTAAGCCCAGTTTATGTGGTGTATTACATTTGAGAAGAATAAGAATAACGAGCTTATTCTGACTAGATTAGTCACGGAATGGAAAATATGCACTAATTATCGAAAGCTTAATAATGCTACGATGAAAGATCACTTTCTATTGTCCTTTATTGATCAGATGTAAGAACTTCTGGAAGGTCACTCCCATTATTGCTTCTTGGATGGATACTCAGGATATAATCATATTTCCATTGCTACATCTGATCAGGAAAAAAATGACATTCACATGTCCCTATGGGACCTTTGCTTTTAGGAGAATGCCATTTGGTATATGCAACGCACCAGCCACTTTTCAGCATTGCATGATGGCCATTTTTTTCTGACATGGTGGAGTGCTTTATAGAGGTATTTATGAATGATTTTTCAGTCTTTGGAAATTCTTTTGATGATTGCCTAAAACATTTATCTCAAGTGTTGCAACGGTCTAAGGAGACTAATCTCGTGCTAAATTGAGAGAAATTTCATTTTGTGGTTAAGGAATGGATAGTCTTGGGACACTGCATCTCGACTCAAGATATAGATGTTGACAAAGAAAAAATACAAGTGATTGAGAAATTGCAGCAACCGAATTTAGTGAGGAGAATTAGGAGTTTTTTAGGACACGCTGGGTTTTATAGGAGGTTCATCAAGGATTTCTCTAAAATCACAAAACCTTGTTATAGCTTGTTGGAAAAGGATGTACTGTTTCACTTTTTTGTTGAGTGTCTTAGTGCTTTTAACACCCTTAAAGAGAAGTTGATAACTGCACCAGTGATAGGAGGGCCGGATTGGAGTTTGCAGTTTGAATTATTGTGTGATGCCAGTGCTTATGTAGTAAGAGCAGTGGTTGGACAACGCCGTGAAAAAATTCTTCATGTTATATATTATGCTCGCAAAACATTGACAGATGCACAAATTAACTATGCTACTACTGAAAATGAGATGTTAGCTATGGTCTTTGCCTTTGACAGATTTCGTTCTTATCTTATTGGGTCAAAAAGGTTATAGTCTACACCGACCACGCAACATTGAAATATCTGATCCGATGGGTGTTATTGCTACAAGAGCTCGACATTGAGATCCTTGATAAGAAGGGAACATAAAATCAAGTAGTAGATCATCTATCAAGGCTCAAGCAGACAAAGGAGACTGGCGAAGCGTATATAAATAAAATATTTCCTGATGAGCAGATCATGCAAGTAGGGGTCATGCCTTGTTATGCTGGCATTGTCAATTATCTAGTTAGTCAAATTATTCTATCGAAATTCTCTTATCAGCAAAAGAAAAAGCTTCTCCATAAAGTTAGATATTATTTTAAGGAGGAGTCGTATCTATACTAGATGGGACCATATTAGATTATTTGGAAATGGTGGTCATTTTGGTCCAACCAAAACTGCCGCAAAAGTGCTTCATTGTGGATTTTACTGGCCAACATTATTCAAGGATGCTCACAATTTTTGTAGATCTTGTGACCGATGCCAATGCACCGGTAATATATCAGCCTGACATGAAAATGCCTCTGAACAACATTTTAGAGGTTGGGACTATTTTTCCAATCATACTCAAACAAGTATATTATAGTGGCCATTGATTACGTATCCAAATGGGTGGAAGCAAATGCATTGCCAACCAATAATGCTAAAGTGGTAGTGAGTTTTATCAAATAGCATATATTCAACCGGTATATGGCACCCCGGGCCATTTTTATCGTTGGCAGAACACATTTTTACAATCACTTATTCAAAAATATGTTAAATAAATATGGGGTGTAATATCGTGTGGCTACTACCACCCACGAACAAGTGGGCAAGTTGAGACATCAAACAGGCAACTCCAGAGTATTTAGAATTGGCTGTAAAAAAATCTGCAAGGATTGGTTCAAAAAACTTGATGATGCATTATGGGCATATCGCACCTCTTTCCAAACACCCATTGGGATGTCTCTGTACCGGTTAGTCTTTGGGAAAGCGTGTCATTTTCCAGTGGAATTTGAGCATAAGGAATATTGGGCACTCAAACAATTGATTATGAACTTGGAAAAAGCCGGTGAAACAAGATTTTTACCATTAAATGAACTAGAGGAGCACCGACTAGATGTTTGTGAAAATTCGAAAATTTATAAAGAACGGACAAAAAATGGCATGATAATGACATTCAACAGAGAGTTTTCAAAGTTGGGGATCAAGTGCTTTTATTTAACTCTAGATTGAAGCTTTTTCCTGTTAATTACGATCTAAGTGGTCAGGACCATTCACGATAACTCAGGTCTTTCTTTATGGCACATTTAAATTGTATCATCCAACCAAGGGAAACTTTAACGTAAATGGCCAACGCGTGAAGCACTATGTAGACGACTTTCCTACAACAAAGTCCTCCATTGACATTGCAGTGCCCAAATGATCAATGCAGAACAATCATGCTTATGACTTTATACAGGTGCTTATTGGGAGGCAACCCAACTTTATATATCTTAAATCTCTTCCTTTTCTTTTAGGGATAATTGCATGAAAGGTCTCCAACCTTTCAAAATTATTGGGTTATGCCCCTAACCTAAAAAAATAGCAACACACGTCCCTAACGTATGAAAAAATGCATCGTAGGTCCCTCTTAATACTTTCCGTCAATTTTCTCCGTTAAAAGTCAAAATTGGACTACACGCGCTGTATTTTTTCAAAACACGCGACTGAGATTTTGAGACTGATTAGCAGCAAAAATCAATCTCTCTTCCAATTGGGTTCTTCTTCTTCTCCACGCATTTGAGAGAGAAATTCATCGGAGAGAAGAGAGAGAAATGGATTGTTGTTATTTTTGTTGTTTTAATGAAGATTTTGAAGGTGATTAGCAGCAAAATCCATCTCTCTTCCAAATGAGTTTTTCTTCTTCTCCACCTATTTGAGAGAGAAAATCATCAGAGAAAAGAGAGAGAAATGGGTTGTTATTTTTGTTGTTTTAATGAAAATTTTGAGAGTAATTAGCAGCAAAAATCCATCTCTCTTCCAAATGGGTTTTTCTTTTTCTCTACCCATTTGAGAGAGAAAATCATTGGAGAAAAGAGAGAGAAATGAGTTGTTGTTATTTTTGTTGTTTTAATGAATATTTTGTGGGTGATTAGCAGCAAAAATCCATCTCTCTTCCAAATGGGTTCTTCTTCTTCTCCACCCATTTGAGAGCATCGGAGAAAAGAGAGAGAAATTGGTTGTTATTTTTGTTGTTTTAATGAAGATTTTGAGGCTGATTAGCAGCAAAAATTTATCTCTCTTCCAAATAGGTTTTTTTTCTTCTCCACCAATTTGAGAGAGAAAATTATCGAAGAGAAGAGAAAAATTGGTTGTTGTTATTTTTGTTGTTTTAATGAAGATTTTAAGGGTGATTAGTAGCAAAAATCCATATCTCTTCCAAAAAGGTTCTTCTTCTTCTCCACCCATTTGCACCAAATGGGTTATTTTTTTTACTTTTACGTCTGGTCTGACAAGCACTGAATTTTAATAGGCCAATATGGCTTCTTTTCAAGTAGAATTCGTCTCCTCTTTTCCTTTTGGATGTGCCCTCAGGAGGGATCACAGCCGTCGGAATCGATGTACCGCCACCCCCTTCAAGAACAATCTCAATGACCTGGTTAGTTCTTGCATTTCCGATGAGAATTTGCACCCTTGCCATCATATTGATTATACGGATTTATGGGTCCATCAACCCCAATGGCAAACCACCACCACTGGCGTCACTGTTACTCCTGATAATGATATTATTATTAGAAACAATAATAATGATATTTATCCATCAACCCCAATGGCGAACCATCATACGATGGGGACGCGTGGTGCTATTTTTTTATGTTATGGGCATATCTCCAACGATTTTGAAAGGTTAGAGACCTTTCATACAATTATCCCTTTCTTTTATTAATTTTTAGGTAGGATTCAATATATATAATAAAATAAAATAAATGGGGTTTGCTCCGGTCAAGCCGTGACAAAATGTAAGACACAATTTTGCCGCGATATAGCCGCAGTTTGCCAACCATGGCCAAAACCATGGCCAACCATTTTTTGTTGTTTGCCACAGTCTAGCTGCGGTATGCAAACCTTGATTGCACCGTGGAAAACAGAAAGTTGTTTGCCAATTTTCTTATGATTTTTAGTTTGGTCCCTCAACTTCAAAATTGTGCACGTTGGTCCTTAATTCAAGTTTTTCGTACATCTTTGGTCCCTTTTGCCCCCAAACTCTTCAACATTCATCCTAAAACTTTCAAGCGCTTTCACATTAGTTCCCAACCTCATTAGTCGATTGAATTTGGCCCTCCTCAATTTATAAATGTGAGCAATTCAGTCCTTAAACTTTTTGTAAGTTAAAATCTACTTCTAAACTTGTGACATTCTTCCAATAGATCTCTTAATGGTTCTTTTAACTCGTGTAATCATGTCAATCTTCAAACTCTTCCAATCAAATCTCATTTAAGCTCGAATTCTCTATTTTTGCTCTATTTACTTCTATTTTTGAATTTCACCTACAATGACAATATTTATATAAAATTAAGTAGAAATCCACTCATATCATAATTATATATCAAGTTTATAAGCTATGATAAGCGTGTAAAATGAACTTATCAAATAGTGCTAAACTTAAACACGTGTTCGTCCCGAGCAAGATTATCTACTTAAACATACAAACAAATAACAATAAAATTTACTTTAATAGATAGCTTGGTGTATTTGTCTCAGGTTTTGAAATTGATCAAACAATGCATAAAAGATTTCTAAATCATGCTATCAAAACAAATTTTTACTCATCTGATGCTCGACCGAATAACTGTGTTTTTAATCTTTTGTTCCATATTTTGTTCGATCTTGCCAATTTTTCATCTTTTACGAAGAGAGACGTAAGATTATGCAAGTGCAATGCCCATTTTGTACAAGATAAAATATGCGAAGATTAGACTCCTAGCATCTGGTCAATACTTAGATTTCACATGGTAGCCAAAGACACACCACACAAATATTTCACATGCATAGAATCAACACCTATCTAAATAGCTCCCACACGGTATTAACAACCCCAAACTATCCTTTCAATTGGTTAAGTAATTGAGCTTTAAATTGGTGGTCTTAGTTTTAACAACCTAGTCCACAATTCAGTCAACATATTCTATCCATGTACCAACCAAAAGTAATAATATTCATGACTATTATGCTCACAATTAATCACATCTCACATAGATAAGTATACTAAAAAAAATAAGCATAAGTAGCATCATCTAGTCACAATTAAAAATTAAAAATTGTTTGAAATAAATATCATCATCAGCCGGCAAGGCTATCCAACACACACAAGTACAAGATAATATTTACTAAATTTTTTATTTTTAATTAGTTTTTTACAATTTTTTTTATTTGTACACACATAATATAAACAAAACACACAAACGTAACACAAATACGATACGATTGACTGCACTCCCAAAATTTAAAATACACATTGTCCTTAATGGGGGTAGAAGATACCATCAGAGTTGAGACACCATCGGATAATCATCCAGTCAATAAGTATCGGGAGGTGGGGTGGGAAGTGTTGCTGATTGAGGCGTCTGAACATTTCACGTAATTCTTCATGTTCACGACGATGTCGCTCGTCCATTTTAAGTAATGTAATAAGAAGCTCTTACTGTGTATCGACGATTGCCTCATGTCCATCCTGCAACTATTAAATTTCAGTCTTATGTCCTTGTAAGGTCATTTGCATATCCTCTAATACTGGCCCGAAATTGACCCCACCTTAATGTCGAATCCGCATGGGCAAAATCGGGGCATCCGGCTCAATTGGCTCCTCAATGTGGTCTAGAACGTCTCCGGCATCTTCATCATCCTCCATCTCTAATTATGCCTCTACTCATTAATATGCCTTTGTACCTGTCCCACTGAGTGCTTCATAGACCGGAGGAAGAGAATAGACACCTTTGTCTTATCCATTTCAGACGGACACATGGAGACTTTAGCTTATTTGCAAAGGGCCGAAATGAGACTCAAAAATAATAGCTTTAACCGGCCGCTCAAGCGGAGTGCAATGTCCTTGATGGTGTTAAATATGTGATTCTTGAAATTGAAATCATGCCCCGTCACCAACCAATACAAAATTGTCATCCGTGTAGGATAAATATGTGTTAGGTGAGAAACGGGGACTATGTTGGTTGTCATGAAGTTGGTGAGTAAGTGGAACTTTTTGCTCATGTTGCCATGATGTACAATATTACCTTAGGGCCATGGCTTGGGATTGTTTGTGGGATAAATAGCACTGGCCACATCATTCTAATTAGTTATTGCAGGTGATTCGGGGCCCTCTTCAACACTGTTGGCCGATGACGTCTGGATTGGAAGTGACTTACACTCTCCGGACATATGTATGATAAGTATATTCTTCTTTCTCATCAGTGATTTGGTGGTTGAAGTTTTCCATGAATTCCTTCACCACTGCCGAATAGATATTGTGTGTCTTAGAACACAACTTGGTCCACCCATTGTCTTGTACCACATCGGACATGTCAAACTAGCCAAGTCCACTTCTCGCTCCGGGAATAATGTCCAATTGGCAAAAATGGTAGCCTATTGAGCGGCCTATTCGATAACATAGGTCTCATAATTAGGAAGCCCAGGATGGGATATTTTAGTTACATTCAACGCTTCAGCCACTTCCTTTCCTTTGAGCGATGTAGTCGACTTTGATCGGAGAGGCATTATGTGCTTGAGAGTACTTATAAGTAAAAAGGAATCAATTGTCAGACGACGAAAAGATATGAGCTATGCTAAAGAAAACCCCAACATGAGGTGCTATGTTAATGTCATGTCTAAATACCCACTTGTGAAATGCCATGTATGTGTAAAGTATCTCCAAACGTAGTGCAATGTTATCCCAAAACTAAAATGGAGAAATATGCTCAAAAATTTGGTTGAGACATATTATCAAACACCTTGAAGGAAATGAACAAAACTAAAAATCTATACAAGTTCATATAGCATAAAACTAAGGGTTTAGCCACATTTACCTTTGTACAGTCCAAAATGTCAAGAAGAAAATGAAGGGAATGGTGCCTAAGTAGCAATGAATATTCAATTCTACACTTCAACAATTCAATTGGGATGAATATGAAAGGGTGGGTTGAAAGTTTTTTGGGAGTTGGAGACAAAAACAATGGGGAAAATGAAAGTGGGTGGTTTAAATTAACCACCCAGATAATCCTTTAGTTAGATCAGGAGGGATCTGATATCAAGTTTATCATCTTTTTTATGTGAGTAGGCAGCACAACCAAACGCTCTAAGATTAGAGTAATAAGTTGATCTCTCATACTACATTTCTTTAGGAGTTTTACTATTTAAGACAGCAGAAGGGGCCCTGTTTACCATATAATCCAAAAATGTCTGGAGAGACCATACCTAGTAAGTATGCACCTGACCCTTTCAAGAAGAGTCATATTCATCCTCTCAGCAACTCTATTTTGTTGAGGGATGTAAGGAACAATTTTGTATCATTTAATTCCATATTGATTACAAAAATCATCAAATGTTTTATTGCAAAATTCAAGTCTATTATCTGTTCTTAAACATTTCAAATTTTAAAAGTTTGATTTTCAAGAAAAGTTTTTCAATTTTTAAATTTTGTCAAAAGTTTTAGATTTATATTTTAACAAATATACCCAAGATTTTCTTGAAAAAGCATCTATTATTGACAAGAAAT
This sequence comes from Forsythia viridissima, assembly GCA_030279155.1. Classification (NCBI taxonomy): domain Eukaryota; kingdom Viridiplantae; phylum Streptophyta; class Magnoliopsida; order Lamiales; family Oleaceae; genus Forsythia; species Forsythia viridissima. The sequence goes on from CM059045.1 coordinate 28,913,584, forward strand.
ATTTGTTTCCTCCATGTGTGGATCTGCTAGAAGGACCCCATAAATCAGAGTACACATATTTAAGGATGGATGAGGATTTATGTAACCAAGCTAGTTATTTGGTCTTTCCCAAATATTCCCTGTTTTTGCAGAATGTTAAGACCCCTATTACTTTTGTTCTTTTACCCCCCAAATATCAGTACAATCACCCTTAACAGAGTTAGTCATTGAAAAATCTGTAGGCACCCTCTCTGTTTTAGTAAGTACAAGCCATTTCTCTTATACCCTTTGATTTAAAAGAGTGCTCATTTAGTAATTTTAAATGAACAATCTCCAAACTTGCTATCAAAGTTAGAATCTTCAAGAGATCCAATAGAGATGAGGTTTTTGGCCAGATCATGTATATGTCTTACATTTTAAAGGAGATTCACATAACTAGTATCAAATTTGACTCTAACATTGCATGTCCCAATTATTTTACAGGCAACATTATTTCTCATAACCATTGTTCCATAACCATTGTTGACTTTGGTATAGGTACTGAACATATCCAATTTTGGTGTCATATGAAAAGTGCACCTATAATCAAGCAATCACTCATCTAATTGACCACTGGGAGAAACATAATTCACTAAGGCTTCAATTTTTTCCATTTTTATCGCTACATACAGTTCATCTAGTAATTCATAACTAGTGGTAGCAATATTACTTTGCTCAGGTTGTTTGTTTTTCTGGGAATTGTTATTTACTTTGTAACAATCTTTAATATAATGACCTAGTTTATCACAGTTATAACACTTTCTATCCATAACCTTGGATTTTGACATAGATTTACCATTTCCCTTCTTTTTATGATTATGGCCATTTGAATTACTCCCTTCATGACTTCTAGATTGTCTATACTGAGATATGCCCCTAACAACTAATCCTCCACCACTATTTCTAGTTTCCTTTTTCATTTATGAGCTCCAGATTCTTATTTCTAAGGGCATTCATAAAAATGTATGTAGTAAGATCATCCCTACCATACTTGATGACACTTTTTACTTTTTTTATAGGATTTAATATTATAATTTAACAGAATAATGACCTTATATTCATCTATACCTTTATCACTACAGTTCTTCATATATATGATCAACTTATTGAAAATATAAAAAAAAAATTCATCTAGTTCTTTTGAAGGATGAATTTTGAAACTAAAAAGTTTTTCCAACAAAAACAATTTATTTGGAAGAAATTTTTCTAAATAAATTGATTCAATGGTTTTCCATAAAGTTTGACCATCATTAAGAGTTCCTACTTTTCTTAGAACAGAATCAGAAAAATGAAGTATAATAGAAGTATATGAATGTTCATCAACTTCCTTCTTTTTGTTCATCAGTCATAGTAGTGGCATAGGATTTATCAATGGCCTTTAAAACTTTTTGTTGTGCTAAAAGACATTTTATTTTTTGTTGCCAGATAGCAAAATCACATTTTCTATTAAATTGATCTAAATAAAGACTTGAAGTTGCCATAATATTCAAATTTTTACAACAGTTAGCAGCAAGGAGTGGTTTAACACCAATATATCAGACAATAGGGCAATATCACAAAACACCACTTCACACAGATGCAAGATTACTCAATATATCGAGGGAGAGACTAATAATCAAGAAAACCCTAGGATTCCGTGAGAATCGAGTTCTCAGGTCAAGGGATAAATCAAAAAGGTCTTGGAGAGGAAATTTTAACACAACACATAGAGAAATAGATAAAAAAATAAAAATAAAACTGCAGTTATTCACCAAGAATATATAGGATAAAAAAATATTAATAGATTTATTGGGCACTAATACTAATCACAGATCTTGTATTTTTAAAAAGTTTTCATATTATTAGTAAAACGCAAAGTTAAACTAGAAAATAATAGGAACAAGAACTTTTACCTCATGAAAATACTTACAGCCCAGAGAGATTGTCTCAGTAATAAGGAAAATGAGGGTTTATCGTCAAGAAAACATCATTAAGCTCTAATACTACATGTTGCGATGATTTACTTTCAGATCCAACATTCACCACAAATCAAATATATCAAAATTTTCAATAAAGTCACAGATCTAAGAGAATTAACACCACATATGTTTGTTCCTTTTGGGGACATGCAGTTCGGCCAAGTGCTATGCCTACTAGAAGCCTTTGAGGCTTACAATTGTAGATCAGTCTCTTATTGCACTAGATCAAATACCAAAATTGCCATAATCAAAGTTTACAACAAATATCCACTTAGAAAATTAGATATACTCATACACTCTTTCCTTCTATCCAAATACACGAATAAGCCCTAACCACTATAGATTAGAGATCAAGAAACACAATAACCAACAAATGGTTACGGTAGAAACACAAAGTTACAAGCCTCTATAAAGAACTAAAGGTTCACCATTAAAAGAAAGAATAGAGAAGAACATAAAGAACACAAAGAGTGAGAGAGATCTAAAAGCTGCGTATGTATCACACTAACCCTAACCTAATAAAACAATATTTATGTATGACACATCAATGGCAGAAATTGCATGTGGAAATCCAACGGATGAGAATAACTTCAGTCACCAACACAGAAAACACATTTCCACAAATTACTAAAAGTGTGCTTCCAGATGGGCTAGGCAAAGATAAAGATATTGAACAGCAAACATTTGGACCAAACAACTTTAGGCCCAACCATCTTATGGATCACCAACTATTATAGTTTTTTTAAGTTTCCACATTGATGTAACTCATCTTATACCTCTAGTTATATACAAGAAAAATATTTATAACAAATCTAGAAAATAGTGTTCAGATCTATTGTTTTGAACTTGTCCATCAATACATTTTTGACACATCGACGCTTCACTTTTTCTTAGCAAATAGAAAGATACCAGCATATTTTTTTGGCACATTACACATTGTTGTCTTTCCATTTGCTATAAATATATAATGGACGAGGTTTCAAAAAATGCTTTATGAGAATATATAAACGGAATGCAAATTCGAAATATTCATGTCAAATCAAAATTGGTTGAAGTTTTACCAGGGAAATGTAAGATTCAATTCTTTTATGTAAGATAATAATTTACACAAACCCTAATTCCCAAATCTTTAAACTTCAAAAGGTTAAAAATAAATCAATAAATCATTAGGACATCAATTAAAAAATCGAACTTTCAAATTGATCTTCAAAATTGACAGAATAAAAACTATTATATTTTTTCTCCCTTAATCTTTTATTTAGAGGTAAATAATGATGAGGTACATCAACATTTATAGGTAGCGAGAGGTAGTTCCTATGATCTTTAGACTTCCACTTTTCATCAAAATACTGTTACATTAAACTACGGCTTATTTGCACAAATGGTTCCTGACTTTTGCACTTACTGCAGGTTGAAGACCTACCTTTTTATTTTTTGCAGTTTAGCCCCTATTTCAAATGTTTTTGACGAAAATGGTCCTTTTCATCAATTTCCATCCAAATGACCGTGAAATTTGACGGTTGAAATTTTTTTATTTAAAAAGGGCTTATTTGCACAAATGGTCCCTGACTTTTGTAAAGAAAAATTTGCAGCAAAAGTCCCTAATCTTTCAAAAAGTGTTGAAAAGTCTCATAACCTTCTAATCCTAACACATATGACCGCAAATTTTTTTGACAATTTTACCCCTAACTTAAATAAATTAAAAATAACTCATAAACCTTTTCAAAAATACAAATAAGTCCTAAATCTTTTTATTTTTTACAGATTTACACTTAAAATAATAAAAAGTGTATCATCAAGTCCCAAAACTTTTAATTTTGTTCACCAAAATGACATTTAAAATGTATTTGATTAAAATCAGATTTTTTTAGTAAAAGTTTTTGAAATGTGTGGTTGAAAAGTTTTGGGACCATAAAATGCGTGGTTAAAATTAATTGTTGACTTTGACTTTAGCTTTTTAGCAAAATCAAAATTGAAAACAAACGGGCTCTTAGAGTCTCTACAGATTTTGTCCAGTGGTCCATTAATGAACAAAAAAAATTTATCCCATGATCAAAATTTGACCAATTTAAAATTTTAATTTATTTTTCATATCAATTAAAAAAAATGTGGTGGTGGGCAAAAGATTGTGACGAACTTTTTTTTAATTATTATTTAGTAATTGGTAGAGCTGGCAAATGGGCTAACCCGAAATTAGATGGGCCACATAAAAGATTGGACTGGGCTAACCTTGACCTAAGTTTACATGGGTTGGTATTTGCTAGGCCAACCCAGCCCAATTTTGGACCACAGGGCCAATGAGCCAGCCCAACTTACATTTTTAACTTACCAAATTGGTCAAATTTTGATCATGGGGTAAAATTTTTTTGTTAATTAATGGACCAGTGGACAAAATCTGTAGAGACTCTAAGAGCCCGTTTATTTTCAATTTTGATTTTGCTAAAAAGCTAAAGTCAAGATCAACAATTAATTTTAACCACACATTTTATGGTCCCACAACTTTTCAACCACATATTTCAACAACTTTTACTAAAAAATCTGATTTTAATCAAACACATTTTAAATGTCATTTTGGTGAAGAAAATTAAAAGTTTTGAAACTTAATGACACACTTTTTATTATTTAAAGTGTAAATCTGTAAAAAAAAAAAAAAGATTTAGGACTTATTTGTATTTTTGAAAAAGTTTGAGTTATTTTTAATTTATTTAAGTTCGGGGTAAAATTGTCAAAAAAGTTTGGGGTCATATTTGTTAGGATTAGAAGGTTATAGAACTTTTCAACACTTTCTGAAAGATTATGGACTTTTGCTGCAAATTTTCCTTTACAAAAGTCATGGACCATTTGTGCAAATAAGCCCTTTTTACATAAAAAAATTTCTACCGTCAAATTTCATGGTCATTTGGATGGAAATTGATGAAAAGGACAATTGCTGCCAAAAATATTTGAAATAAGGGCTAAACTGCCAAAAATGAAAAGATAGGTTCTCAACCCGCAGTAAGTGCAAAAGTCAGAGACCATTTGTGCAAATAAGCCTTAAACTACCAATTTCTCAGTTGACCAATAGGATTCTAGTTCAAAGCTATTAAGGTAAATTACACTCAAGGTCCCCAACCTTTGAAGGTTGTCTGAATTGCATCCTCATTCAATTTTATTCCCACCTATCATCCCAACCTTTCAGTAATTCGTGCAAATGGTCCTTTATGAAAAAATTGCCCTCCAACTTAGATAAACTAAAATAGCAGAAAAGAAAAATAAAAGGAAATTTGCAGCAGAGGTCCCAAACCTTTTAAAATGTGTCGTAAAGTCCCAGACTTTCTAATTGTAGCACTTAAGTCCCAATAAAAAGAAAAATAAATTAGAAAAAGAATTAAAAAGAAAAAGAAAAAAATATCTTCTTTCCCAATTCTGCGTCCCCCACCCCAAATCCACCAGTGGCGTCACCGTACTTCACCAACCAGCGCCGAATCCGATATATGAGACATCATGTAAAGCCTCAGACCACCACTCATAATTTAGAATTTCAAGACTACTTACTATTATTGCACCATTAACCAAGAACTCAATTTTCCTACAATGTCAGCTTATTTACCAGATCATCAACCTGGGTTTTAACATCCAAATAAGTATCATGGAAACTGGAATTTTTCAGCCTAGGATTATTAGAGACATCATAGGCAAAAATAGGTGTTTGTGCAAAAATCAACCAAAAACTCAATCCAAAATTGGTGAAAGTAAAGCAGAAAATGTAACAAAAAAGGAAAACATGGTGTTTTCTCGAGACCATTGAATTGCTACGGCCTCTATATAATTCCAAGATTTTCTTAAAATCGGGCTTATGTGAGTCCGTGAAAGATTTTTCTTCTTTTTTGTTTGTCTACTTTATGGGTTTCTATAATAACTTTTTGTTGGAGGTTTAGTTGTAGATATTCATAACTTTATTTTGAGTATTTCATTTCTTAAATAATGGCGCAAATCAATGGAAAAAATGGGCTGGTGATACATACAGTAATCATGTATCTACCTAAGAATCTGATAAAGTGTGGTGGGACAGGGGTGTGAATTGGAAAAGAAGATATAAAATATATTTTCTTGTTTTTTATTTATATTTTTCTTTTTCTTTTTTGGGACTTAGGAACTAGGGTTATAAAGTTTAAGACCTTACAACATATTTTTAAAAGTTTGGGACCTTTGCTTCAAATTTATCTTTTATTTTTATTTTTTGTTGTTTTAGTTTATTTAAGTTGGAGGGCAAAAATGTCATAAATGACAATCTGCGTAAATTACTGAAAGGTTGAGGATGATATATGCGAATAAAATTGAATGGAGATAAAATTGGAACAGCCTTCAAAGGTTGGGGACCATGAGTGTAATTTACCCTAAATATTATTAAACCACTTAATAAATTTAATCTATTAAATAATATTACGTGGGCCACATAATTGTTTTACATTGTTCCACTTGGCCCATGTGATATTTATCTCTTCATGTGGTAAAATAAATAATCCATAATGTGAAAATAATAAGTTAAAATCCTTCATACGCCAAGTACATACCAATAAGAGTCATGGCAATCGTACATCATTATTTCGACATAGCCTCTTCCATGTACAATATTATTAGCCTTTAACTTCACATCACCCATAAATGAAAAGTTCATTAATAGTCCAACAATAATGTCTTTGTCGGAACCATTCAAGTCACCATTCATATAATATTTATATATATACCAATCAATAAGACATGCATTATTTATATGTCAAAAATAATACATAAAAGAGAGCTCAAGGTGTCAAATACATAACATCGTAAGAATAATAACATATTGTCAATGATTATTTTTAATAATACCCATTCTTTCGACATTCTCATAAAATGTCTTAGGCGGTGAATAGATTTGGAGTCATAAGATTGGTACTAATGTACTCGATTAACAATTGTTGTTTTTAAACTTCTTCTTTAACGGAAAAGTACTTCAATTTCATATGTTTAGCATCCTTACTCTTGTTCTTTGAAAATAAGACCGTTGTAAAATTATTACAATAAATTTTTAGTGGCTTGGCAATATTGTCGACAATTCCAAATCCTGAAATAAAGTTTCGCAGCCAATTTTCTTGAAATGTGGCCTCAAAGCATACCACAAACTCAGCTTCGATAGTGGATAAAGCAATGACAGACTGCTTTGCACTTTTCCATGATATTACCCTCTTGCTAAGAGAAACAAATAACCAAATGTGGATTTTCTAGTATCAATACATCTAGCAAAATCAGAATCTGAATACCCAATTACCTCCAAATTATCAGATCTCTTATAAATGAACATATGGTCTTTTGTTCCCTACAAGTATCTCAGCACTTTTTTTGTAGCTTTCCAATGATATAATCTAGGACTACTTTGATACTGTCCAACATTCCAACAGCAAAACTGATAGCTAGCGTGGTGCAAGTTTAAACATACATTAAGCTCCCAACAATAGATGCATAAAGAATATCTACCCTTTGTTTTCATACCAATTCATTCTTTGGACATTGCATGAGACTAAATTTTTCTCATTTCTGACTTGGAACGGCACTTGCAAAACACTTTTCTATTTTAAATCTCTCTAGAACTTTGTTAATATATATATATATACTTTCTGAGACAACCCTAACAATCCCTATGATCTGTCTCAAAATATTTCAATTCCACTTTCATAAGTTGCATTTCTCCTATCTTTCATTTCAAAATTCTTACAAAGAAATTTCTTGGTCTCGTGTAATAGATCAAGATCATTAGTAGCGAGTAAGATATCATCAATATACAAAATCAGAAATATAAACTTACTCCAACTGACATTCGAATAAATACACTAGTCAATAGTATTTTATTTAAATCCAAAGAAGTAAATTGTGTCGTTGAACTTAAGATACCACTGGCGAGAAGCTTCTTTAAGTCTGTATCACCATGTGTTCCTTTCCTTGAACTGGTAAACTTTCAGGTTGATCCATATGAACTTCTTCATCTAAACTTTCATTTAGAAATGAAGCTTTCACGTTCATTTGATACAATTCTAAATCATAATGAACTACTAAAACCATAATAATTCTGAATGAATTTATCTTTTAGACGAGTGAAAAAGTCTCCTTAGAGTAAATGACATCCTTTTGTGTCAAACTTTGTCAACAAGCCTAGCCTTGTATCGTTCAATATTACCATTAGAGTCATGCTTGGTTTTAAAGACCCATCTACACCCAACTCTTTTACATGCTTCAGGTAATTCGACGAGATCCCAAACTTCATTCTGATCTATATTTTTCAATTCCTCTTTCATAACATCTACACATTTATCAGAATTAATGTTTCTAATGGCATGTGAAAATAAATCTGGATAATAATCAATAATTCCCAAGTCAAATTCTGACTTTTGGAGATAAACTACATAATCATCAGGAATAGCAAGTCTACGGTGTCTTTAAGACCTTCTTAATGTTATTCCTCGTGTTTCATCTAGCACAGGTTCATTGATAGCTACTTCATTATAAGATATTTGATCATTAATTTGTTGTCTTGCAAATCGTCATTCCGTTCAACAACTGGAGGAACAACAACATTTGAAGAAGTTGAGAGCAAGGGAACTTGTACTCTAACTTCTTGAATTTCCACGTTACGTGGTTCTACACTCCCACTAACTTCTCTATTCTTAATGAACCTAGCATTTCAATTTCAACAATTCTAGTACTATAGCTAGGACAATAAAATGTACACCCTTTAGATTTTTCTAGATAACCAATAAAGAAACCACTTGTTGTTGTTGAGTCCAGTTTCCTTTTACGAGGATTATAAATCCTTACTTCTATCGGGCAATTCCCAAGCATGCATATGCCTAAAGCTGGTTTCCTTCCAATCTACAGCAGCCTGTTTAGCAAGTACTCGACAGATTTAAAGCATATATCCACAAAGAGATGTGTACATATGAATTGCATAACATGCACCTAACCATTTCCATTAAAGTATGAATGTGCCTTTCTGCTACACCATTTTGTTATGGTGTGTCTGGCCTAGTGTATTGAGAACATATACCACGTCTTTCAAAGACTTTAGCTAATGGACCTAGATGTTGCCCAATTTCATCGTACCTTCCAAAATATTCACCTACTCTATTAGATCTAACGATTTTCACATTTCTGTCTAATTGTCTTTCTACTTCGTTTATAAATATCTCTAAATCATTTACTACTTGAGACTTTTCATGCAACAAATATACATAGCCATAACGTGCGAAGTCGTCAATAAAGGTGATAAACAGCTTTTTTCTACCAAAGAATGGAGCATCAAAAGGTTCACATATATCGGTGTGTATAATCTCAATAAGTTGGGTGCTTCTTGTGGCTCGTTTATTTTTGTGTTTGGTTTATTTACCCTTAATACAATCCACATACACTTCAAGATCAGTAAAATTCAAGTCATAAAGGATTTCGTTATTTACTAATATTTATATTCTTTCCTTGGATATATGACCCAAGCTTTTATGCCACAAGTTAATAGGTCATTCATTTATTAAACTACATTTAGTACCACCATAACGATGCAAGATTAAGAGAGTCTTAGCAAAAAAATTATCAAGCTTCAATTTGTTTAAGCCGTCATAAAGAATACTAGAACCAATAAGATGATTGTGCTTGAATAAACTTGAAATATCCATTTCCAAACTTAAATGAGTATCCAACAACATCAAAATTTGATAATGGAACCAAATTGCGATGAATGAAAGATATATAAAGAGTTTGAAACAAATCTAAATAACGTCAATTATCTAGAATCAAGCGATAAGCTCCTATGGTTCAACTAGAACTTTGACTCGATTTCACATGAGAACGAATTTTTCATTTGGAATTATGGTTTGAGTTGAAAAGAATCTTTGCATCGAATTGAAAACATGAGTGGTAGATCCGGAATCAATCCATCAAATATTATAAGGAACTTCAGCTAAATTAGATTCAAAATATACGAAAGAATTAGGCTTGCCTTTATTTTCGAATCATGCCTTATGCTTCAGGTAATCTTTCTAATAGTGCCCAGATTTGCAACAAAAATTACATGTGTATTTCTTATGTTCATTCTTGTGGATTTGGACAGAAAACTCATTTACATTCAATGGTCCTCGCTTAATGCCCTTTCTGGACTTCTTAGCAAATTTCTTTCGAGCTTCTTGAAGACTCATGTAATGAACGAAAAAAGTTCCTTGATTCTTAAGTCTCGTCTCCTCTTGCACAAATATGTTGTGCAATTCAATCACATTTCATTTGTCTTTCAAGGTATTGTAATTCATTTGGAATGGACCATAATAAAGAGGCAAGGAATTGATGATAAACTGTACTATGAAATTCTCAATCCACATTCACTCCCAGAGACTTAAGTCTTTGAGCAATGTTTGTCATCTCAATGACATATTCATGTATAGTACGAGAACTATCAAATTTCATGGTCGTCAAAGTACTCATTAGTGTACCAGCAAGTGACTTATCTCCACAAATTTCATAAATTCCTTAACACTTTCAGTTTTGGGAAGAGTAGACTTAATGTTCTTTGCTACAGTCGTTCGCATAAACATTGGGCTCGAATGGTTTGATATTTCATAAGTTTTATCGAAGACCTTTCATCAACACTACTCGCATCAGTTAGGTTGGCATGTTTCTCTACTTGAAGTGGCATGTCTAGGTCCAAAACGCCTAAGTAGAACTAGACTTAAGCCCATTGAAAAGTGAAACAAATGAGGCATGCAAATGCAATGAGACAGGAATAGATGCTGCAAATATATATATATATAATGTGAGATCCACCATTATCGATTAAATAGACATGTCATGTCATCGGTGCTTAGTATAAATTAAGCATCGGTATTTAGGAGATTATTCCTTTATATATATATATATATATATATATATATATATATATATATATATATATATATATAAGGGTGGATTTGGGGGGCAGCCCTAGGGTGAAGTCCAAGGCTGCCCAATTCCAAGCCCAAATTTTTAGCTCAAGTTGTAAAACAAAAAAAAAAATAAAATAAAATCCAAATTTTACCAAGCAGTCCAAAAGAATTTATAGTCAGGCATAGAAAAAGAATTATTTTACTCCTAATTGTACATCTAGGTTTAATTAAACAAACAATTATTTGCATTTTATGTAAGTATTAATTAGAAAGTTCAAAATTCGAAATTCAAACTTTAGAAAGTTCAAAATTCGAAAGTAGATTTGAATTTTTTAATTTGTTGCTTTTTCCACTATTTAGTGTTGAAATATCATTTTATTTTCTAACTTTGTTGTAATATTATCCCATTGTGTATGACTTACTTATATGTCGTTTCATTAAATATAAAATTACAATATAATTGTATATATTTTGTGCATCGACTACATAGCTTAGTTTTAGATAAAATAAATATAGAATATATTATAAAACGATTTTTGTACATCGACTACATAACAATTCTTATTGAGAGAAACCTTGTTAATTAAATATATATAGATTCTATTATAAAAGAATTCGTAATTGTAAAAGATCGTCGGGTACAACTTTATTTAGCTAGCTTAGATCTTGAATATTTTTGTGTAATGACTTCTTGTAAATTTTTTAAAGATTGTGACTTATAAAAAATATTAGATTCTCATAAAAATGGGTCAAGTAATTATGATTTGATATAAAAATCCCCGTAAGGGGGTCCCCTCTCCTCCTCCAGCCCACCCTTTTGCCCATGTATAAGTATGTTTGTGTGTGTGTGTGTGTGTGTTAGAATGATATTATATTAAAATGAAAATGACTTGTGATTGTTCAAATCTTTTTAATTTAATATAGTTCATCCACTCTTGATGGAATTAAGAAAAAAAAAATAGTGTAATGTTTTGTGTATGAGGTCGAAGTACACATTGTTTAAGGGAAAAATGAATTAAGCGACAATTAATTTATCATGTTTTGTGTGCTTAATTCAGTTTTCATTCATGACAACAGTGAAAATTGTAGTATAATGTATATATATGAATTTGCTCTTTGTTTCTGAAGATAGATAAGGACACGTCGTTATCCATATTCCATGGTCTTAAATGAGGACACATGTAATGTTGATGCCACGTTGACAAGATGATACCCTATATATAGGGCTTGGATACTAAAAGTTTTATTTCTATATTAATTCTTTAGAATCTTTATATATCTCATATTTTTATATTCATACACTCTTTATCCTCTATATCTACTAATTATCACAGAGTGAAAATCCTTTTATAATTGTTAAGAGTAACTTTGTGGCACCAGCAAAGCACACCAAACATCGAGGTCGAAGCAGTTGAAGTTAGGGGTCTATATGTGAATATCATATTTGTGTATAAAACATTTAAAACCTTAAAATTGTCATTTATTATATTTGTAATTTAACCTAATACATTGTGATACACATTTGTCACATTGACTACTTGCAATCTAATAACTTATGTTGGTCATTAACAACTGTTCTTAATGATTTTAGCTATATTTGAGAGTTCGCCAAATTTTCTGGGAAAAAATTACATAAATAATATTAAAGTTAGCCATATAACAATTAAACACTCTTTCGTAGACTTTAGATCGTAGCGCTAATTTTTGTGAGCTCCCCTGGTCAAAAGATGAAGCTACCCTTCTAAAATGGATCAATAAATTTTTGAATGTTGTAAAAATTTATTTTCCTCATTCTAAGAAGTACTGCTTATATATTCAAATTTAGGAATATTGGTTCTCATTCAAGTTAAGAAATGGTTTTTTATTAGATTTTTTTTTTTTGATTGTCGACCGCAATTGAAATCGTCGTTTTTAATTATTTTATTAAAATCTTTTATTTGTTAAATTATTTGGGTGTTTTGATTAAGATAAGTAAGTTTATATTTCAAATTTCACTAACTTTTATTTATGAAAAGTGTACATACAAATATGAGACATATTTTGAATTAATAAATAATTATATCATTTAAATCAGTTTGTTCGTGTATTCGATAGTACATGTTTTTCGAAACTTTAAATGCCAAACAACATATATATATATATATATATATATATATATATATATACTCTTTTATCCTTCTTTTGAGAGATACGTCTTTTAATATCGTATACACAACCTAATTTTCTCCAAATTTGCTTCTAGTTGACTTTAGTCAAATAGAATCTGTTGGCACCCTTCTAAACCTCTAAAATTTCTCTTGTTAATTTATTTCACGATTATCTTTTTTGTATTTACATCAATTATTTACATGCAAGACCCAAATAGCCAAGCCAGTCTCTACCAATAATTTTCTGTGCCAAGTCAAAGTTTTTTTGAGTGCCAATTTGTTGTAACTCATCTTATACTCTAGAAAATAGTGTTTAAATCTGTTATCTCGAACTTGTCATTCAATAATTTTTGACGTATCGAAGCTTTATTTTTTCTTAACAAATAGAAAAATGCCCACATATTTTTTGATACATCAACATATCAAACATTATCATCTTTTTATTTACTAAAAATATATAATAATCGAGGTGTCGAATATATTATAAGAGGAAAGCAAATTTGGAATAGCTATTTCAAATCAAAATATGGTAGAAGTTTTACCATGGAAAATAAACAATTTCTCTGAATAAGCAAATTGGTTGAACTTCATTTGATTTGGCTGCAGTCCAAACTATCCAAAATTCCAACTAAGAATCCACTCACAATCTTATAAAAATATATAGAAAGATATACATGCCATGCAATTAAAATTGTCTTTTGTTTTCCTTTGGCATTTTTTAAGATATATTTGTCAAGTAAAAGCTACCTAACTTTCAACCTAGAAGCGTATAATTTTTGTAGGTTGGACGTGACAAATTGTGGTTATGATGTCACACAAAGGCCATTTGCTGAATTGCTGATTCCCTCCCACAAAATGTGGAAAAGGAAAAAAAAAATTAGGTCAAGTTTGGGTTACTTACACCTATTAATTAATGGGTCATCATGTAGTCGAATTAAAGTTAATGTCAAAAATATATTAATATTGTAATTGATGTTTCTAACTTTGAAATGAATTGTTAAACGAGTAAGATGTGTTTTAACACATGTATTTAATAGAATTAAATAATACAATAAACATGTGATATTGAGTAATGAAGATAAACACAGTGCAAATTATATTTATGGTCCTCGTTTTTTTAGAAATATAACACTTGGGTCTCAATTTCTTATGTGCCTAGGAAGCCTAATTGCTATCTTTTTCCTGAAACAAAAATTAAGTTTATGGAATACCAGATTCTTGATTTTCCTAAACCAAAGATTCAACTCGATCAAAATGAGTACGAAAAGTTTTGTTTTTCAAACCTCTCATATTAACTCAAGTACAAACTCGTGAAAGCAAAATCAGAAATTGTTTTTTCAATCAATCTCCTCTTTTCAATGACCAGAGATGCATTTATTCGTTGAAGATTTTTCAATTGAGTGATTGTAATGCAACTCGAAAATTGAAAGTAAAATGGTAAATTATACTCATACTCTCCATTCTTTTACGTTTGTAACAATTTCGTTCCTATTCAATTTTATTTGCACATATCATCTTCAACTTTTCAATAATTTGTACAGATAGTCTCAAATGATCTATTTTGATGATTTTGCCCATAACTTAAACAAACTAAAATAGCCACATACACCAAAAGTAAAATAAAAAATTTGTAGTTGCAGTCTTTGACCTTTTCAAAAATTTTAGTTGGGTCCGAAACTGGGGGCAGAAATCCCCCATTTGTCACAGGTGGGTGGGGTGAAGAAGATGGTGTTTTTCATTTTTCATTTTTTTTATATTTTTTTTCATTTTTTTCATTTTTTTCTAATTGTTTGAAATAATTGAATGTGAACGAGACATTTTTTCCCTTGTTAAATTGGTGAAATTTAAGTCACGGGTTTGACTTTTTGTCAATTAACAGATCATTAAACGAGATCAGTTCTATAGGTCTTACCGTCGCACATATACTGATGGATGTATGTGCTAAGGTTAGAAAGTTTGGGATCTGACGGTATAATTTTTATTATTGTAAGTGAAAAACTAGAAAATAAAATATTCATGATTTACTTGCACTTTTGAATAAGTTAGGGACCTAAACTACAATTTTTTTTTCATTTTACTTTAGATAAATTACACTCACAGTCCTCATTCTTTCAACTTTATAACAATATCATCTATATTCAATTTTATTTGTAGACATCGTCTCCATCCTTTCATTAATTAGCCCAAATAGTCCCTTTGGACAATTTTGTCCTTTAAATAAATCAAAGAGAAAATAAAATGAAAAAATTGCAATTGAGGTCGCTAACTTTTTTAAAGTGTAAATAAATGGTAAACATTTTATTTTTAAAAATTAAAAAAATGAAAAACAAAAGGGGTTCGGGAATGGGGGGAGAGAAATCATCCACGATCATGCGAAAACTTGGAATAATAATCAAATAGTGGATTTACCTAAGGCAAGCATCTATTGTTCTTAGCATCAGCCAAGACGATGTTGAGCCAATCAGAATTCATATTCTCAAATTCCATAACAAAATTAAGCAAAGAATTATAGAGTCTTGCACGGGTGAATAAAATTCAATTACAGTAGCCTCCTTCCCACTTGCCAGTGCAGCAGCCAATTACAGCAGCCTCCTTCCCAACTGCTTTGAAAATCTCTATTGCAATTTTCACATTTTTCTTCTTCTTTCTTCACCTTCTTCTTCTTCTATACAAGGGAGCTGGTTTTCGCGCAAACCAATGATATATCCTCCATGCTTTTTCCTGTTGAATGGGGAATGTGCCTTCTAAATTTAATCTAGGGTCTTTCACCGATGCTAACGGAACAACATAGACAATTCTTCTCAATATTTTCTAAACTTCATCTCCATTGCTATTACAATATTAGAAAAAATTGAAAAATTCTTATACATATTGAATTATTGGCTATAAAATAAAAATAATTTAGAACTAATTGACTAATACGATAATATGCCCCAGCACATGCGATTGTGGCATCGAAAAAAATTAAAAAAAAAAAAAAATTCTTACATGAGTTGAGATTGCTCAATCATATGTTTGCAAATCATATTTCGGACCGTGTGAATGTCGGTCGTTGTAATAGACAGTTATACAATGTTCGTAACATTCACATGATTCAAGCATTAAATAACTAGAGTTCTATATATGGCATACGTTGTACATAAATATTTTATTGGAAGAGAAACATAATTTATCTAATACTTGTTTTCTAGCCAACGAGACAATCATATAATATATGGCATACTTAATTTTTTCTAAGTGTTGGTTTATAAATTTTAAACCATCTTAGACAATTAAACTAAAAATGTAACATGCACAACAAACATGTAATAAAATAAGACAAAAATCCATATTTAATTGTTGCATTAATCTTTCTATTACTATATTATTAGGCATAGTGTTGTCAAATGCAAATGTTCGAATTCTAGATTCACAATTAAATTATCTAATAATAGTCATTAAAGCATTAAAAATATTTATTACATTATGAGGGATGTCAATTATTTTAAATGCAATTATATTTTTATGTATTATCCATTGTTTATCAATATAATGTAAAGTGGCAGCAATATATCCTTTATAGTTTTACCTACCCATAAGTCTGAACTAAATGATACTAGAAATTTATTTAAATCACGTATTATGTTTTCTTTCTTTTTATTGAACAAAATAATAGTGTATGCATGAAGAGTATTTTTAAAATAGGATATGTACCTTGGTTGAAGATACATTTGTACGAACTTGCTGAAGTAAACGCTTTCCACTACGCTAAGTGGAAACTCACCACTTGCCACCAGCTGGGTTATGTCTTTCCGGCGCATATTCTCTTGCAAATACACCCAGTTGTTTAAATTCAAAGTAGAACTAGAAGTTGCACCGAGAGATTCAAACTGAAGTTGTACTTGATTTATATCAACCCTCCGTATTTTTGCAAACACTTTGAAAAGTGCCAGTTTAGATGGCTAATGACACCATCCTTTTGTCACGAAAATACGTGTTTACAGTGTCTACACACTGCCTAGTATTATGATTGTTCGTCTGCTGTTATACCGATCTGCACTAAATTGAAATGTTCCCAACAACGAGCCTTTTATTTTTGGGCCTATCATTTAGTACTCGAACCAATTGTTGTATGATTCGTTGATATCCTTCAAATCAATTAGATCCATGCTCCCATAATCATCATCAAAATCAAGAATTAGAATGTCATTTAGCCCACTGAAATTATCATCTGTTTGATGGCCACACTTCCTTGTATGTAATGATCGAGTTGGGTAGTATAAGAATGTAGAAATTAGAAATGTAGAATAGAGAATGTAGAAATGTAGAATTTGAACATAAGAAATCACTAGAATAAGCAAATAAAATTGTAGATTACACAATAAAAGAGCTAATATTGACAATATAATATTTTCCGATTGAGTAAGTTGGGAGTTTTGAGAAATATTGAAGTGGATGAGGTTTATATAGAGAAAAAAAATATAACCATTATTTAAAAAAAATCTACAGAGACTTTAAACCGTTAAGGTCCCCAGACTTTTAAAAGTCCATGACCCACGTGTCGGATTGTGGGGTAGGTTCGTGGATCGGTCCACGAGCCTGTCTAACAAGTCAACCCGTATTTATTAAAGGCCGAGCCAGCTAGGCCTTGGCCAGAATTGCCAAGTCATTGGTAGCTCAACCCAGTTGCCATCTTTACTATGACATATTAACCGCTAACTAATAGGGATCTTTTCATAAATAAACCACTTTTTAAAAATAATTCTAATTTTATCAACTTAACAAATTTATTCCAAAAATACTACATTCTTAAAATTATATTAATTAATAAAATAATAAATTAAAATTAAATCTATACTACAAAATATATATTTCCACGTGAACTTACTTAAATTTGCATTTGAGTCCTTAATTATTTGCACAATAAGTCATTCATCTTTATAAAATTTTCACTTTAGTCCCTATATTTTATCTTTCATTTCAATTTCGTCCTTTTTTATTTGCAACTCAAGTCCTTCAACTTTTAAATTTGTACAAGTTGGTCCCCATATTTATACTTTTATATCAGTTTAGTCTTTTATAGTATCACTATTTGATACATATGTTACAAATGATATTGTGTATCAATGTTTGATACAAATATTACAAATGATATTTTATAACAATCTGTGTTACAAATTGAAATATAAAATATTAGTGATACAAAATATTAATTCATGTAGCATGTATTGTGTAAAATAACATAATATAATCTAATATAATCTGTAACATATTCAGTGATACAAAATATTATTTGTAACATTTGTATCAAACAATGATACACAATAAGATTTGTAACATTTGTAACAGATTGCGATACTAAACAGAAATTGTTACAACTGCAAAATCAACTCTAAACTTCAATAAGTTCGTTATAGTATGATATAGATATGAAACACAATGTTAAATTTAACAAATAAAACTATTGATTTCATCATTTGTAACATACGTAACATCAGTGATACAAAATACCAATTCATGTAACATGTGATATGTAAAATAACATAATATAATATGTAACATATTCAATGATACAAAATATCATTTGTAACATCTGTATCAAATAGTGATATAAAGGACTAAATTGATATAAAAGTATAAATATGGGGACCAACTTGTACAAATTTAAAAGTTGAAGGACTTGAGTTGCAAATAAAAAAGGACAAAATTGAACTGAAAGACGAAGTATAGGGACTAAAGTAAAAATTTTATAAAGATGAAGGACTTATTGTACAAATAATCAAGGACTCAAAAACAAATTTAAGTGAATTCACGTGGAAATAGTTATTTAATTTTAATTCATTATTTTATTATTTAATATAATATTAATTATGTAGTATTTTTGAAATAAATAAGTTAAGTTGTTAGATTTAAAATTATTTTAATATTTGTAAGTAGTGGGTGTAAATATCCCTAACTAATATGCCATGCTCTCTTGAAATAGGTATGAATGACCATAGGTTTGGGCTTTAACCTCGTAGCAACATTGAATGAATATCGTGCGTAGGCCTATCTTATCCAATTGTCTTCCCACCTGGCCCCATTTCACTCATGAGCTGTCAAACTTTTACACTACACAAATTTTGGGGAGAAATTTTCATAAATAAACTAAAAATTAAACTAAATTCTCAAAATACTTTCCAACCTTTTTTTTTTTTTATCAAAATATTGTTACAATTATTCTTTTTTTAATACCAATATTTAATTATTTGTTTATTTTACACTAATAACAAATTCTTTTGTAACACTTATATAACACTTGTAACAATTTGTGCTACGCCGTCACTGCTATCACCACGTCCAATACCACCATCGTCGACACCACTATAGAATAAAGTGTAACACTTGTAACAACTCACGTTACGCAGCTACGACAACCACCATTACCACCACTATTGACACCATTATATAAAGTGTAACATCTGTAACAAACTCTGTTACATGGCCGCTACCACAACTAGATTTACACCGTCACAGCCACCGGAAAAAGGTCACCACTATCATAAGAAAAACATCACAACCGCCACCCCAAAATCACTAGATCTGTGCTACAACCACCAAATTCGATTACATTCCATCACCATCTCCAAAACCCAAAACAAACACAAGTCCAACACTTCAACTTGACCATTTCCCAAGCAAGACTGACCTACCGCATTGTTGTCATAAAAATTCTATTTCAACATGTAGGTCTAAAATTTCAGATTTAGATAGAGATAGGAGAGAATCGAGAAAAAATCCAATAAGAAGATCGCAATAGTGTTCGAAAAAAAATCCAACAATAATAAAGAAAACAATAGAACATAGGGTGGGGTTTTGAATTCCGTTATTATTTTTCCCTTGATTATGTAAATATAAATAGTGACAGGGTGGTTGGCGCGGTTGTGGGGTGGGGGTTTTAATAGAAAGTACGTGGAAGGAAAACTTTCTTCCTCTTTTCTCCTGTGATGGGTTTTGTAAAATACAAGTAGTGATGGAGTGAATGGGATGGGTTTTGATTTTATTTAATTTAAGTTAATTAATATATTAAATAGTTATACAGTATTCTTAAAATAAATATATACATATTGTAATTTTAAAAATATTTTTAAATATATAAAAATAGTAGATGCAATTTCCTCAATTTTAGGCAATTAAAAAGGCTTATCTCAATTGGGCCCATTTGGCTCTTGAGATGTCAAATTGCTACACAAATTTGGGACAGAGAAAAAAACTATGTACTAATTAGTAATTATAGTATTAAGCAGAAGAGATATTTTCAAGATTGAATTCCTTGGCTTTGAAACTTGATGGCAACAGAGTACAATTTAGAATTGGAATTCTCTTGTTCATCAGTTCATCCCAAGGACAAGATCTACGTAACATAATGGCATAACATGATCCGTGTACATACAAAAATAGTAAATTACAAAGTACTCCACAATATTACTATTCTAACCCTTACTTCACTCCATCCCGTCTCTGCGTTACTCACGAAAAATTACTTATTTTTAAGTAGGACATGTTACTTTTAAGTAAAATTGTTTATTTTTAACTTTGACAAGAACATATTATTTATTCCAAACTTACTTATTTACTTATTTTTTTAAGCTTAGACAAAAATGTACAAATATTTACACGTAATTTAGAGCTAAAAGTGTTTTTGTAAAAATTGAGCTACCAGCACTGGTCAGTTTCCCAAGTCCGATTCCGGCGAGTGTACCCAGCAAACCCACTCGCCGACGCTGCCGGAGGTCGAGAGTCCATCGGCCGCCACCTCCACCGGGAAAGTTCTTGGTCGTAGTTTGCACGCTTCTCGGGATCAGATAGAGTGGCATAAGCGGCATGCACTCTCATAAACTGGTCGGCTGCTGAAGTGTCGTCTTCTCGGACGTTCGATGCAACGTCCGGATGCAAGATTCTGGCCAATCTTCTGTAGGCGGTCTTGATTTCGTGACCTGAAGCACCAATTTGAATTCCCAGAAGTTCGTATAACGACGCCGGTTGTGGAGCATTGTCGGCGACGCCCCTCTCGGCGGTGGCTGAAGTGGCGGAGATTCGAAGTGGTGGGCGGGGGAAACTGACATGGCACGGCGGAGATGGAGGAGTAATGAAGGAGAATTTGGGTCGAATTATTTGATTTGAGAAAGAAAAAGATGAAGAAGCCATGATAAAACAAGTATTTGTTTGGATATATGTTGTTAAGGTTTAAAGAACGGTTTTGTGAGTGGAATTTATAGGGGTATGACTTTTGTAAGTGCGTGGTGATTGTGTTGTATCCAAGTGGGGTAAAATGGATAATCCTTGTATATGGATAAACTCGAGATTGCTGACTCATCAATATTTTACAAGAAGATTTTACCGCTGAATAGTTGTAGTTAACGTGTGTCAAAATGTACTGAGTCACACGTAAAATTTTGTGAAAATTATGATTTCTATTTTTTTTTTTTTTTACGTTCATTTTTTCAAATATACTCATTAATACTTATTTTTATTCATGTTTACTATTTTCTCCCGTCTCAAAAAGATTTTTTTTATTTTTTATTTTTATTCGTCCCAAATTATATGTCACTTTCATTTTTCAGAGTATAATTGATTTCTTATCTCTCTAATATATTTATATTTTAATGTGTCTTGTTATCAACAAAGTATGAATTAGCATTAATAGAGTAATGATATTAGTATATTAGAAAAAAAGTTACTAAAATTGATAGTTACAATTACATTTTCTTAATCTGTATGAAAATAGAGGTAAACATATCTTTTTGAGATTGAGAGAGTGTTATATATATATATTTTAATATATATATTAAAATCTTTAAATTAAGAACTTTGCTAAATTGCATGGACTAAAACATATATCCTATATTTATTGGAGTAAATCTCAAAAGTTTTAAAAAATCTTCAATCAAAGATTTTGACTGCAATACATTTCCTACTTTATTTTCTCTTTCGAGAAAAAATCTTAAGCTCTATATCTTCTCTTCCTTTGATTTTGATTTTCTGTTACTCTTTGAAAATATTTGCATTCGATTTTCAGAGCACACATTATCTGATATGTATTATTTCCAATTTTGATCTAGATTTCATAAAATTTCTCGACATTTTTTTGTTAATATCAGTTTCATCGCATGTATTATTTTGTGTTTGGAGATCATGTAAAAATCTCACATTTGATTAATCTATTTTATTTCTGCTTCATTTAGAATGGTGTCAAACAATGGTTGTTACTGATGATTTGAAAGAAATTTCAAGTTAATATTGTCTATTTTTTAAATAGCAGACTATCTTGTTTTTTGAAACTGTTTTCGTGTTTTGTTACTGTATATTGTTATAATGATGAAATTTATTTATTTTTTTAATTTTCTGAATAGAAATTTATTTTGATTCTACAATTTTAAAACTTGATTACATTGAATGGTTATAATGTGGAGAGAGAAGTGTTATAAAGACAAGAGATATTGTCTTGATTGTTATTTTTTAATCAATAAGTAACTGATTTACATTAATTATAATCAATAAATAATTAACAGTATTTTTCTAAGATTGATGATTATTTTCAATTAATACATAAAATTCAGTATTTTTTAAATTTTTATTTACATTCAAGTGTATGTATGTAAATTGTCCAAATAAAATTTAACAGTTTGGATATAAAAGCCTACTCTACATCTACAATTGAGGCGTGTTAGGCGACTCAGATGGACTATCTATTTTTGAAGAAAAAAGAAAAAGGGAAAGTGAAACGTTAATTGCAGGGCCCCTCTAATGGAAGTAGTAGTTCTAAGCTTAATATTCCATCTAAACATTTTTTTTCATTAGTTGTATTTGTGGAGCTAAAGTTCAATATCATCCTTCTATTTGTACCTCATATTTGAATCAATAGAAGTGGGTACTGAAATCCAAACTCTCCATTGGGTGTAGGTGGAAGCTTAAAAACTCCATTTAGATTTTAATGGTGTTTTAATTAAAAAAAAAAAAAAGTAAAAAAAATTTGTCTTATAAATTACAAGAGTTGAAGGAATTTTACCCGACTTTGTTGAGAAGTCCGTTCTACTTAAGTCGAGGTAATTGATCTATGTCTAATTATGTTAATGAACAAACGTGAGTGTTATTCAAGATTAGACTAAAATCTATTTCTAGTGTTTGGTAGTGTTGAAATTAATTTTTAAGTGCTTATAAATTGTGAGTCTTATGAAATGTGTGAATAATAAGTAGGTAGTAAATTGTGAGTCTTACAAAATATGTGATTAAAAAGTATATTTGATCAATTTGATTAACTTAAATTATAATTTAATATGGTCTCTAATCGTCCTCTAATCAATTTTTTTTTCATGTATCCTCTTATTTATTTAATTTTTGAGTAATTAATTTTTTTTTTCAAAGTCCCTTTTCAAAATTTTCCCACATCTGAAAGGAAGTGGCAAAGTTAACAAAGCTTCGACTCCTTAATGCTCAGTGCTTTGTATCCAGATTATAATACGTGGACTGATACTGCGTTTTGATTGCTAATATGTCACATGACTATCAAAATCAAGAGGTGCCGAGTGGAGACTCCAATTGGTATGTTTTGTTGCATATTATTGACACTTTGAGCATCTCTAATGCACGGTGAATTGCTTAAAATTTATGCAATATAAATAAAATAGAAAGTGTTCAAAAAAATTTTTTCTCTAAAACAGGCCTGACAAGACTCCAACAAATTGAGTGCATATTGGATAGAATTTAAAATAAAAAAAGCATTTTTTTTCTCTCTCAAACTCATTTTCAACTACATATTATGGGACCCACAACTTTTATTAACTTTTCAACTACACATTTCATCAAAATCTCCTAAAAATTAATTTTAAATCCTACCAAACAAACATTGATGAGGCAGACAAAAAAAATAGACAATTTCTAGAGTTCCGTCTAGATTCAAATGCCCTATTAAATATGATTTTCTATGCAAATTTAAATGTATTTTTATTTTTATTTTAAAAAAATAAAAGACTCATAGATAACAATCTATCAATTTTTAAAATTACTCATCTATCATTAGATATTAATGTCACGTAAATCAAAAATCTGTTAACATTTATGCCACATATATAGCAATTCATAGATTGCATTAGAGATGTTCTTACCTCCAATGCAATTGTGGATTGCTAAAACAAATGTCACATAAGCAAAATAATTCACATTTAAAAAATTTCATCTCAAATAAAAATTGATAGACTTTGTCAAGTTGACGTGACAAAAAAACAAGCATTGTCTAGAACTCCATTTAGATTCAGAAGTTCTGTTAGACTGACTCAATAAAATTTCTATTTCTTATATAAATTTAGATGTGATTTTATTTTTATTTTAAGAAAATAAAAAATATTTAGACAGAGTTATTTAATTGTAGCTAAAATTTATTGAAGACTAATTTTGAATTTAAATAACTATTTAATAGACTAGAATTCTTTCAATTTTTATACTACATAAATAGCAATTTATAGTATAAATTGGTGATGCTCTTAATATGACGAAAGGTGGTGGAAAGGATGGGTTTTTTTTTTTTTATTTTTGTCTTCTTTTAATTTTCTTTTGTTTATCCTTTTTTTAAGATTTACCTTTTTTTGTGTGTGTATATAAACGTGATTACAAAATTGTATTCTCATTAAATTTGAAAAATGTTTTGTATCAAAACAATATAAAATGATTTTTTTTCTTCAAAAAGTGAAGAATGGACCTAAATCCAAGTCAATGAATTTGGCTATTGTTGACATCTAAAAATAGCTGTCAACAGAAATTTCACGCCTCCTCTTCTTACGAGTATTTTCTTTCTTGCTTGGAACGCCACGTGATTTATTCAACCACATAAAGAAGCCTAGGATAGGGTGGATATGTAACAATATATGAAGATGAACACACTTTGGTAGAGGTAGTAACTTGAGGACCTATAACTAACACTTTTCCAGGCGGTTATAACGCTTGAAGAATAATTAGTATAGAGGGTTTGATATCTTTTCTTGTTAAGTAATAAAATTCAACATCCGTTTCTTGTGGAATTGAATCCGGTATTTATAGATAACTTTTAATCGATTGTTCCCCTTTAGATGCACGACACGTGGTTTGATCATGAGAGTCCGCGAGTCACACCATGGGCGTCGCGTCGCTGGCTTTAATGGAGAAGTCCCATCAGGCAGCATTCTGTGGCCTTGTACAGTGGCAGGTAATAGACTGTCCCATCCGTCCTTTCATACTTGTAGTGTCAGAGGTAGGCTTCTTCAACACGCGATTGGAGATAGCCTACTCCCAGGCTACGTGGATGGGACACGTGGAAGGCCACGTATCATTTGGAAATGGGGCGTAACAATAGTCCCACAAGTTCAAGGCCCGCGTCATTTATGAAGGGTGCTGAACTTGGTGAGAGAGCGATGTAGTAGTAGCCTTATCGTGGAGGTACGTGGTAATGACATCGTAAGTGAAATCATAAAAGGTTTGTAAGTGGTGACAGAAACCATTAGTCCCTCAAGCACTGGATCTATATTATTTATGTTAGATGTAGTGTTTGACACGCAAGGAGTTTAAGAGGGAGTCGTTGAAGTGGGTGCGGGTTTCCAAGCGCAGAGCGCTGAAGCGCCCAGTCCCAAGTGGAAGAGGCGCTGAAAACTGAAGCGCCAAGTCCCAAGTCAGAGAGGCGCTGAAAGCTGAAGCGCCCAGTCCCAAGTTGGAGAGATGTTGAAATCTGAAGCGCACAGTCCCAAGTGGGAGAGGCGCTGAATGCTGAAGTGCACAGTCCCAAGTGGGAGAGACGTTAAACGCTGAAGCGCACAATCCTAAGTGAGAGAGGCGCTGCATGCTGAAACGCCCAGTCCTAAGTGGGAGAGGCGCTGAAAGCTGAAGCGCCCAGTCCTAAGTGGGAGAGGTATGCTGGAGAGGGCTGACGTAATGATTACCTATTTCTGGGGAGTATGGAACGTCTTATTGGGCGTGCTGAAAAGACGGCTGCAAGGATTTAATGCGCTATAATCATCAGAGGTAAGTTTGACGTATTCAACACTCCTCCACGCATGAATGAATGTAACTCTTTGATCCAGGACGTTGATTGGAGTTTGTTTACGTGGCTGTTTGAATTCGAGGGCCAAGATCATCCCACAACGTGTATGGTTAAGATGGATATCGATTACGATCCAATGGATGGGGGTTGGGTTCCTTCGTTTATATAAAAGAGGAAACTGATCATTTTTACATTTCCTTTCACGATTCGTTGAACGTAAAAGGAAGGAAACAAACTTTTCGGCCGTCGTGTTTGAACAAGGAAAAGAGTTTGTGGTGAAGTCTTGCTGATTGTGAAGATTTCTAGTTTTATTTTAGGTATCCCCTGAGCTTTTCTTTGACTGTGTGGGGAAGATGTCTATTGTAGAAGAAGCTGCTGGGGCCTCTGGTCAGCCAGTTAGGGTTGTAGTAAGTAGCTCTCCAGAAGTCTCCCCGTCAGTAACTGAAGTAAGACCACTTCGAGGCGTTGATGCCCTCACAGGCGAGGAATTTGCTATAGTGCCAAGAAGTGGTGCAGGTCCTTCGATTTCCTCGTCGGGAGATGTATCTGCTGGGTCTGGTCCATCCGTTAGTGGGAGGTGGGCTGCCATGGACGTTCCTTCAGTCGCGAATCAGGTAGATTTGGAGAACATTAGGAGGATGTTCCAAGTTCCCAGTGACATTGAGTTTCACGTACTGGGGCTCCATGAGAAAGCCTGCCATCCAAGGGAGGGTTGCACTGCATTGCATTGCCAATCATTCAACACTGGGATGAGGTTTTCCTTGGATCCATTCTATAGGAGGGTCCTCAGAGCGTATGGTCTAGCACCAACTCAGGTGTCTCCCAATGGCTGGAGCCAGATGGCTAGGAGACTTTATCTTTAGTTCAGGCACTCTCTCGAATTTGAGATGCCTTTACATGTATTTCAAACAGTATATCTTCCAAAGAAGATGCCGAGGAAAAAGGACAAGGGAGAGGAATTGGAGTGGTATTACTTCGGCCCGTGGGGATTGCATAAGCCGTTTGTCCTAGATTGTCCTTCATCAATCAAGCGTTGGAAGGATGAGTGGTTCTGGGTATCTGGGAATTGGCAGAGGGTGGTTAATGATTCCGAACCCGCTCTGAATGTGCCTAGCTTTTATGGAGTTGCGATTGAGTGGATTAGGGGCTTCAGAATGTGTTTATGTGGAAGGTGGAACTAATGTGTGGTTTTGTATTTTGCAGATGCCCTTCCTCGTTGTGAATTAAAAGAGGATGAGCTTGACATCCTTCGTGCAATTTACGGGCACCCGACAGTAGAGAGGCGGTTCGATTCTTTGTTGAAAGCGCCGAGACATTTAATTGAACTAGGACATATGGCCAAGAAAGGTAGGGTTGTATGTACCCACCTCGCTTTTATTTTTTGTAGGTGCATATTCATCTATTTGTTTCTGACTTACTTTTTCGTGAAGCTGAATTTGAGCAAGGTAAGATGCCTACGATATCGCTGGCTGGGCTGATGGCTTCAAAGGTGAGGGAGCTCCAGCCTGGCTTTTCTGAGGATAGCCGTAAGAAGAAAATCATCGAGGAGATCAACCGAACGGCGACAAGAGAAGAGACACAGCGTGTTGTCTCTAAGATGGTTGCCAAGGATGTTTCCTCTGATAAGGAGGAACCAACGAGTAAGAAGAAGAAGGCTGATTCCTCGACTATACAAAAGAAAGGTCCGGTTTTCGCAAGCCCTCGACCTACGCCTTCTAAGGTAGCGAGAGCAGTAAAACAAGGAGATCAGACAGGGAAATGGAAGTCAGTTGAAGTGATCGATGGGGTTACCATGCTTCTTCCCGACCCCAGGCAGAAGAAGTTGGCTGTGACTGCGGCCGAGGTGGTTGTGGCTGCTGATAGTGTCCCGGGCAGCGGCCAAGAAATGGTTGAGGGGTCTTTTTTCGAAGGAGACAGGAGAGACCGTATTGAGCCTCAGAGTATGTTCACTAAACTTATTGGCGATTTGGAGAAGAGGCTCTCCGGGTCTCAAACGAAAGACTTGGGATTGTACCCGGCAATAGGAGCGGAAAGCTTTCAGAAGTACCTGAATAGGTCGTGGAAGGCATTTCTCAATGAGGGAGATGCTGAGGATTGGATGGAAGCCTCTTTGGCTTGTTCTATACGTTCAGCTGCTGCTCAGCTGAAGTCCTTGATGGCACTGAAAGAGTTGAGGAAGAAAGCTGCTGTTGCAATGGAGAGCGTCTCCCAAACATACAAAATAAAAGAGTGCATCGACAGTACGGTTGTTTTGGCTGAGAGTGCCAAGTTGGCGTATGAGAAAGCAAGACAAGAAATGGTAGAGGCGAAGAGCCAGATAGCCATTTTGACTAAGAGACTCGACGATGCCTTGAATGCCCAAAATATAGCTTCGAGTGCTTTGGAAGCGGCAAACGAGGAGAATCAAAAGATGATGGCGGAGGCTCTGACGAGACAGGAAGAAATATCGAGGCTGATGTTTGAATTGGAAGAATCCAAAAAATGGAAGGCGGAGGCTGAGGTTCACAGGGCTTCGTCACTACTAGAGGTAGAAGTTTTGAACCGAAAGTTGCAAAATGCAGAGGCCGAGTTTGTCGCCAACTTTCAACAAACTGAGGCATACGCCAGTTTCTCAAATTACTTTGCAAGCGTAGATCATCTGGAGGTGTTGGCTTCTCTTCGAGCAGATTATCCAGACTTTGATTTAACCGTGTTGGAGAAAAAGTTCTCCCCAATTGAGTAGGGAGGCGAAGATGGTGGCAGAGCAGGAGGGGATTTAGACTAGGGATGTTTTCAATTTTGATGCAAATTATGTAATCATTGTCTTGTATTCAACTTTGAATATGCAATGTTATTCAGCTGTTGTTTAAAATAGTGCTTCTGACAATTGTTTATAACAATTTACCGATGACACGTAATATGTATAATTTTGATAACAAAACGCTTGCAATAACATAAGGAACTATTTTGGTGATTATATTATCAATGTTTCTTAAGCAATCCATTCAAAGCGAGATATGAAGGGGCCATTCACAGTGGTGTAAATAAGATGGGGTTATTTGCAAACTTAGTTATGACAATTAAAAGGAAAAGTTCCATTCATGGCTTGAGTTTTACAGGTGCATAGCTTTACATATCAGATGGAAGAGGCCTTGTCTAAAACATAAACATATCAAGTTTAAAATGTGAGAGGAGAGTTTCTCCAACCTTGCGTTCTTATTGATAGTACCGACATAGGTGTTCGGCATTCCAAGGATGAGGTTGTGGTTTAGCGTCAAGGTCATCAATCTGATACGTCCCTGGTCGTATTTCTCTGGTGATTTGATAGGGTCCCTCCCAATTGGTGCCTAGGGTCCCGACTCCCTATTCTTTGGTGGATGAGAACACTCTCCTCAGGACTAGGTTGCCGAGGTGGAAAGACCTCTTCTTCACTCTTTTGTTGAAATACCGGGACATCTTTCTTTGATAAGCGGCTAACTTAACTTGAGAGTTGTCTCTTTGCTCCCCTAGTAGATCGAGGATGGATCTCATAAGACCTTCATTGTTGTTCTCACTGAATAGGAGGCGGCGAGGCGATGGGACACCAATTTCCACTGGACTTACATCTTCGGTTCCATACGCCATAGAAAACGGGATTTTCCCAGTTGGTGTTCTTGCGATGGTTCTGATTGCCCAGAGGACGTGTGGGAGTTCATCGACCCATGCCCTCTTGGATGCATCAAGTTTTCGCTTGAGAATGTATTTGATGGTTTGGTTAACAGTCTCTACTTGACCGTTAGCCTGAGGGTGATGAAGACTTCAGAAGTGGTTGGAGATCCCGAGGTCCTCGCAAAGGCTCCTGACTTTCCTGTTGTCGAATTGTTTCCAATTATCAGAAACTAGAGAGTGCGGGATCCTGAACCTATAGATGATGTTTTTCCATATAAATTTGGGGGTATTAGCCTCAGTAATCTTCATCATTGGTTCGGCCTCAACCTACTTCGTGAAATAGTCAATGGCGACTAAGGCATGGCATGCGTTGCCTCTTCCCCTAGGCATGGCCTATGAAATTTATTCTCCACTTAGCAAAGGGCCAGGGGCTAGACATCGTGGTAAGTTCTTGGTGAGGCTGTCGTGGGATTGTGGCAAAACGCTGGCATTTGTCACATTTTTTAGCGTGAAGTAAGGAATCCTTTTTCAGAGTGGGCCAGAAGTAGCCTTGTTTGAGAATCTTTTGGGCTAAAGCTAATCCTCATGTGTGGTTGCCGCATATTCCTTCGTGGACTTCTCTGAGGATGTAGTCAGCCTCATTGGTTCCAACGCACCTGATAAGGGGCATGGAGTAGCCTCGTTTGTAAAGGACTTCGTCAGATAGGACAAAGTACGCAGCTCTCCTTCTCAACTTTCTAGCTTCATCCCTATCAGTAGGGAGGGTTTGGTCCTTCAAGAATGCCAGGATAGGGTCCATCCAAGTAGAAGTCTCCTCAATCTACATCACCTCCGTGACAGCCTCTATGGATGGTTTGGCGAGGTATTCGATGGGAACCATCTTGAGGAGTTCTGAATTATTACTACTTGCCAGTTTAGATAGCGCATCAGCGTTGGCGTTGTCGGCTCTGGGTATTTGGATCAGCTCAAATTTCTCAAAGCAGTGGATAAGATCTCTTACTAATTTGAGATAGGAAGCCATTTCTCTTTCTCTAGCGGCGAAGCTTCCGTTAACTTGGCTCACAACCAGTTGGGAATCGCTTGCCACTGAGAGCCTCTGTACTTGCATTTCTTTGGCCAAGCGAATGCCGGCAAGTAAAGCCTCATACTCTGTAACATTGTTCGAAGCTTTAAAGTTGAATCTGATTGCGCAATTCAACCTATGGCCTTCGGGGTTGGTGAGACCACCCCGGCGCCCAATCCCATATCCTCCGAGGAACCATCGACGAACAGGCACCATGTAGGTGGTTCCACGGGTGCCATTGGGATATCTATTTCGGGGGTGTTAGCAAATTCTACCACAAAAACAGCAAGGGCTTGTCCTTTGATGGATGCTTTGGGTTTGAATACAATATTGAACTGGTTCAGCTTGACAGCCCATTTCAATAGCCTCCCTGAGGCGTCAGGCTTCTGCATCACCTGCATCAGGGAAAAGTTAGTCAGGACATGGATGCTATGGGCCAAGAAGTACGGCCTCAGTTTTCTGGAAGCAGTGATGAGTGATAATGCTAATTTCTCCATGTCTGGGTAGCGTGTCTTCGCTCCCAAGAGAGCCTTGCTTACGTAGTAAACAGGTAGTTGGTACTTCTCTTCTCTGACAAGGACCGAGCTCACTGACTCTGAGGATACAGCTAGGTAGAGCAATAAAGCTTATCCTAACTTAGGCTTTGATAGTAGGGGAGCATGACCGAGGTGTTCCTTTAGGGCCTGGAATGCAGCTTCGCATTCCTTTGTCCATTCAAATCGGTTACCTCCTTTCAAAACTTTGAAGAAGGGGATGCACTTATCTGTAGCTTTTAAGACAAACCTACTAAGGGCTGCCATTCTCTCGGTGAGGCATTGCACAACATTGGGCCTCCTAGGCGACTTCATTTGTATCAATGCCTTAATTTTCTTCGGGTTGGCCTCGATCCCCATTTGGTTCACCATATAGCCTAGGAAATTTCCAGAGGCAACTCCGAACACACATTTCAGAGGGTTAAGCCTCATTTTGTAAGCTCGGAGGGTCTAAAAAGTCTTTTCCAAGTGCTGCACACGATCTTCAGCTTTCAGGCTTTTAACCAGCATATCATCCACGTAGACTTCCATGGTAGAATCAAGCTGATCAGCAAACATTTTGTTAACGAGCCTCTGGTATGTTGCCCTGGAATTTTCAAGCCAAATGGCATGACTTTGTAGCAGTAAAGGCTATTGTCTTTCACAAACGATGTGTGCTCCTCGTCTAGTGGATACATGAGAATTTAGTTATAGCCTGAATAGGCATCCATGAAGATTAGGAGCTCATGTCCAGAAGTAGAGTCCACCAGCTGATCAATCCGAGGCAATGGGAAGCTATCCTTAGGACAAGCCTAGTTGAGGTTGGAAAAATCTATACAAATTCTCATTTTCTCCCATGGCTTTTTAACCAGAACCGGATTGGAGACCCACCTAGGATAGCGGGCCTCCCAGATGAAGTTGCTTTGTAAGAGTTTATCCACCCCTTCTTTCAAGGCTTCGTACTTCTCTGGGTTTAACGACCTCCTCTTTTGCCGATGAGACAGAAATTTAGGATCGACGTTGAGGTGGTGACAACTTACCTTTGGGTCGATCCCAATCATATCCTCGTGTTTCCACGCACAAACATCCAAGTTGTGGCAGAGGAACCTTTTCAGGCCTCTTTTGGATTCTTCTAGGAGATCCTTTCCTATTTGGAGCCTCCTTGTTGGGTCATTAGGATCCACAGCGAAACTTTCTAGCTCATCTACTGGTGAAATCTGAGAGTCAACTCCCGTTATCCTTGGATCGATGTCTTCGGGGGACACAGCTTCTTCCATCATGCATCCTCCGGTGCCTCTTCCAAGGCATCTGTCATTTCGACGTCTAAGAACGTCATATTTATCTCTTTCTTCTCTTCCTTTCTCAAGGCATTCCTGTAGCATTTCCTAGCCTCGGGCTGGTTACCTCGTACAGTGGCTATGCCCTCTTCAGTAGGAAATTTCATGCACATGTGGTGAATGGATGTTACGGCCCAAAGTTCTTTCAGGAACGGTCAGCCCAGAACTCCATGGTAGGTTGACCTTCTGTCTACTACTAAGAACTCTATAAAAGTGTGGATAGCTAGAGGCTCTTCTCCCATTGTGACGACTAAGCGTACTATTCTTTTCGGGGTTACGCAATCACCTGTGAATCTGTAGAGAGGCTCAGATTAAGGTTCCAACAGAGTATCTACGTTCATTAACTCATAAGTGTTCAAGAAGATAACAATGACGGAGCTGCCATTTTCTACGAGCATTCTTCCCAATCCTTCTGAGCCACTACTGCCTTTACTACAAGGGCATCACAGTGAGGGTAGTGTACACCCTTCATGTCCTCTTCGGTGAAGGTGATAGGGTCTACCTTTTTCATCCTGAAGGTCAACCGTTAATGAGCCAATTGGTCATTAGGGTCCCTTCAGCCTCTTTGCCGTAGCTTTTCTGAGCATTCTGAGTTTGGTCTCCAATATAAAGACCTCCGTAAACAATGTCTATCTCCTGAATGGGGGCCTTTTCAGGACCCTTGATTAAGCGCGGTTCCGGGCCGCTCTCCAGTCGAGGCTGCCTTGCTGGACTTCTTGAATTACACCTCCTTCGTGGTTCTTGGCCCAAAGGCCTCCTATCCCACTGTTGGGTGTGTCTGTCTTGGAATGGTGGTCGACGACCTCTCATCGGGGATTAATCTCCTCGTCTGGGATTCGTCCTACGCCTGTGCCCTGGATGGGCCACCATTCTATTAGCCAGATCTTCCACCTCGCAACATTCATCTGTGTTATGTCCATAACTTTGGTGGACGTAGCAATATTTTGTGGGGGCCACTTGATGGGGAAGAAGCACTGGAGGTGCGCTGGTCCCCGCTTCATAATATGTCGATGGGGACATACCATAGTTATAAAGTCCAGCGGCAGGACTTGGCGCTACTGGGGCGGTATAAGGGAGAAGCAGGCCCTCTTGTGTAGAGGCCACATAACTCATCCCAACATTTGGGTCGGATGGGTAGTTCCTTCGGCACTGATTTTGTTGGAGAAGGGGTCTAACGTGGCCTTGGACATACCCAGCTCTTGACGCAAGGTTGGCACCCACTCCACCACGATTCCTATGAAGGATTATGTTCTCATTTGTTATCTCTTCGGTGATCATTTCTACCAATTGGTCGAAGGTGGCTGGGTTTTTGTTGCGGACATCCCTCCAGAATGGGAGGTTTATGTCTAGTCCCGCCTTTAAAGCAGATAGGGCCTCAGCATCGATTATTCTTTCGCAAAATAGAATTTCTTCATTGAAGTGCCTCAAGTAGCTTTGTAGTAGCTCATTTGGAGTTTGTCTTATGTCATGGAGGCGTTGGACCGGAGCCGAGGCAAGCTTCTGTGACGAGAAGTAATTGATGAACGTCTTTTTCAACTCTGGCCAGCTAAAAATGCTTCCAGCGACTAGTTTGTTATACCATCGCTTCGCTCCTCCTGATAAGGTAAGGTGAAAAGCTCTACATTTCAAGGTCGGAGTTGCTCTTCGGAGACTCATCTCCGTCTTATACGTGTTTACATGGTCCAAGGGGTCTCTCCTGCATGTATAAGGGGTAATTTTGGGCACACGAAACTCATGGGGAATGGATGCATTCCTGATCCTGGTCGAAAATGAGAGGTTCTCGTCATCTTCGTCTATTTCAAACGAACTTGTTGGATTTGAATTTTCTCCCCTAACGTTCATTTTCGGATGGAATTGTGGGAGACTTTGAGCCTACTGTTCATCCACGTAGTATTGGGGCTGCTTGTGCATGGCTTGTTGAGGCAGGTAGGGCTGGAAGTCAGATTCTCCCCTGGCCTCT
Organism: Forsythia viridissima; assembly: GCA_030279155.1. Classification (NCBI taxonomy): domain Eukaryota; kingdom Viridiplantae; phylum Streptophyta; class Magnoliopsida; order Lamiales; family Oleaceae; genus Forsythia; species Forsythia viridissima. The sequence continues at coordinate 28,948,145 of CM059045.1, forward strand.
GCCTCTCTCGCTCTCCTTTCCCGTCTATTTCTAGGGGGACTCTGCGGCTGTTCTTTTCTCGAGAGGTTCTCCCGAGGCCAATTTCTATTTCCATGCTCGCCTAGTCTTTCAAATACGCTGGCAAACACCGTTGGTTGAGGCCTTCTGTCACCTACTCGGGGGTTGGTCTCCTCCATGTACGTTCTAGCGTGCGAGGCTTCTCCCCTTGAGGATTATGGAGATGACCGCTGTCTACTTCTTACTCCTCATTGGGATCGTCTGGGTCAGATTCATGAGGCCGGTTTCCACCTCGCACTTGCATCATTTGGATGTATCCTTGCATTTGGGCATGGTGTTGGGCTAGCTGCCTCACGCTGGCGGCCGTGGTCCTCATTTCTCGCTCGAGATTGGTAGGAGGCCTCCTCCCGCACCTCCTCCGAGGAGCTTCTTCGACTCTTGCTCCCACCGCGGTTTCTCCGTCCGTTGCGGGCCTGGTTCTCCTCAGATTCTCATCCTCATTGCTTCCGCTCATTTTCTTCTTTGGTGGGTTGGTTGATCCCTTGTTCAGGAAGACTCCTTTGTTCAAGGAGACTAAGGCTTTTAGTCACGTTTCACTCGTGGTTAAACGTGTCGTTTTCCACAGACGGTGCTAATCTGTTGACCTCCAAAATGGCTGCCAACAGAAACCTCACGCCTCCTCTTCCTACGTGTATTTCCCTTCTTGCTTGGAACGCCACATGGTTTATTCAACCACGTAAATAAGCCTAGGATAAGGTGGATATGTAACAATAGATGAAGATGAATACACTTTAGTAGAGATAGTAGCTTGAGGACCCCTAACTAACGCTTTTCCAAGCGATTATAACACTTGAAGAATAATTAGTATAGAAGATTTGATATCTTTTCTTGTTAAGTAATAAAATTCAACATCCTTTTCTTGTGGAATTGAGTCCAGTATTTATAGATAACTTTTAATCGATTGTCCTTCTTTAGATGCACGACATGTGGTTTGATCCGGAGAGTCCGCGAGTCACACCATGGGCGTCGCATCGCTGGCTTTAATGGGGAAGTCCCATCAGGTTGTATTCTATGACTTGGTACAGTGGGAGGTAATAGACTGTCCCATCTGCCGTTTCATACTTGTAGTGTCAGAGATAGGCTTCTTCGACACGTGATTGGAGATAGCCTCCTCCCAGGCTATGTGGATGGGACACGTAGAAGGCCACGTGTCATTTGGAAATGGGGCGTAACAGCTATTATAGGATAAAATGTACATGATGAAATGATATTTTAATATAGATGTTAGGTCACGTTAAAATGGATAAATTAGATATAATGACATATGTATGATGAATAAAAGTGACACCATTTGGATTACAAGAGGGAGAAGTAAATTATAAAATAAAATTAGGACTAAGCTTTCCAACTTTTCCCTTAAGGTTTTGGGTTCCTAAAATATTTAAATCTATAAATTTAGGTCTCATGTGATCAAAATTGTCAATTTGAATGTTAAAATCAAACTCGACTTTCACATGACTTGAAGTTGGATAGCAAACTTAACATTTTCTCCAATTCAAATGAAAATCTCGTGCGATTTTAATATTTATATTGACGATTTTCATCACATGGGACCCAATTTTCATATTTAAGTACATTGGACACTCATAACATTACTTTTGAAGGTTGAAGACCCATAACTATTCACACGAAAGATTGAATAGCCTAACCCTAATTTTGCTATATTATATTATTACATATTTTGAGCTAGTTACATAGATGTCATGTTACTTTAAAATGGATAAACTAGATACAAGATCTAGTAGGCTACTTGAGTTATTCCTCTTCATACTCGACTTGAAAAGACATAGGAAAAAGAAATATAAAATCTTAATCAATGAAAAAAGTTATACGAAGCAAATAAATTACTGAATGTAGCATTATATAATTACTAAATTATATTTTTACGTGGTCTTATAATAGAGTTGTGCTTAAGTATTAGATATTTTTTTTAATTTAAAGAATGATTAAAGAAAAAAATATTAAAAAATTGAGCTAAACTACATAGAAAGTTAAATATTTATGAAGTATTTAGCAATCAAAATAATAGTTGTCCTAACATATCGAGGAGGGAGGGAATGAATGTAAAGGACAAGGATACAATGAATCTTTTTTAAGTGTAATCTAGCCATGGATTTGTGTTCATTGTACAACCAAAAGCTTTTGTTGCTTCGACATTAAGGGGTTTCTGAAAATGACAAGACATTCCAACAAAGCATGTGCTTTGTTTTCCTTTATCATTACTTTGATCCACCAAAAGTTACTTAACATCATGGCATGTATTGTTGGATAGTACTCAACAATTTATAATTTTGGTAGTTACTATTTTTTTTTTTTTTTTTCATATTGTGGACTTTGCAATATCTGTTTATTATCACACTGATGTTATCACATTTTTATCATCAATCTTTTATGAATTACTATATTTAGTCCTATTTGATGGTTTATGTCTAGATATTTTATTAGCGTACATTGAAACGAAGACAAATATTTTATTGTATTTTTGTATTTGTTGTTTTTTTTTATTATTTGAAAATATGATGGACAAATAAGTCATTTTACACTCTTATAGTGGACTTCTAGAATGGATAGCGACGTTAGGGACTTGAGAAAAGTTGAGAACAAGAAAATAACGAAACAAAATTAAAAACATATGTATGATAATAAGTAAAAATTGAAAATTTTAAATACTATTAAAAAGTGATGGAACAAAAGAAAACTCAAGTAACAATACTTAAAACATTCGCAATATGTCCCCACCCCCATGTAAGAACGGATTGGTAAATGAAACTATACTTAATTAGACAATATTAAAAAGATACATGAAATGAGTTTAATTTTTCAAGCACATCTAAAGAGACTGTTATCTAATATTAAACTATTCTTTTTATTTTTTTCTCAATATTGTACCATCTATCTAAAGAATTCATCAATGAACCTCTATGCATAACATCCCTCGTTTCTTCCTATCCTAATTTACTTTTTTGTTATTTAGTTCAAATATTTTTCACTTCAGAAATTTTCAACCAATGTCATATTACAAGAAGGAAAAATGGCTTAAATCGTCACTAACGTATCAACTCGCTGTACAAATCGTTCTTATCTTTCAAATATTGACAATTATCCCTTTCACCTATTCATGTTCATGTAGTGTACAAATTATCTTTTTTAGCAGAATTCGTCCACTATTGCTGGTAAAAAAAAATGCATGTGGTACGTAAAATTAAACAAAATAAAATTCGAGTACAAAATGGTTAATCCAACATCATCAACTATGTGCATGGACTATTTTAGTCTATCCCTTTCACCTATCTATGTAGTGTACAAATTATCTTTTTTAACAGAATCCGTCCACTATTGCCGGTAAAAAAAATGCACGTGGTAGTTACATGAAATTAAACAAAATAAAATTCGAGGACAAAATTGTTCATCCAATATCATCAACTATGTGCAGGGACTATTTTAGTCGAAATTCAATAGTAAGGAATGATTGCTGTAAAAAATAATATAAATATGAGGACTAATTGTCTTCTCAATAATATAAACATAAGAAGCAATTCGAATACTTCAACTCCACAATTTTTTTTTATTACAATTTTTTTCGACTTTTACATGAATTAGGTGGTTGTGAGTTGTTTTCTAGTTCGACCCACCAATGTGTCATAGGTCTATTGAAATAAGAGTGAATATTTTAATTGGAACTGAACCTCCCAATCCAGAATTGGAAGTTCCGGTCCAATTCCAAAAAGAAAAGTTAGGAAGCGAAATCGTGGGTGCCCGACTCTAGAACCAAAATTTTCTTTTTTTATAAATTTTTAATTTTTTACAATTTATTCACCATGACCCAATTACTCGGCCCAACACCACGGTACAAAAAACAAGAGTCTAACTATCCAAGACCCAAACCAAAAGTCCAAAACCACTTATAAACCCAAAGTCAATTGACCCAATTTCAAATACCAATTTTCCAAATTCCTAATCGATATTCACTTATATACACAATACAAATATTGTCATTCTTTCGCACTCTCTCTCATCTCTCTCTCTCCCTCAACACACAATACGACAGTTAAGGCGGAACTCCTCTGTAACCGTGACAAGTCCTCAATTTTAAGAGGTAATTTTCCTTTCCTAATCCTAATTTATGAGTTTGTAATTTTAGTATTTTCCAAAACATGTTGTCAACTTACGGTTTTTATAAAAAAAAAATGTTATGTCTAGAACCAAACTCAAACCGGAACCGACGGTTCAGGTTTGGGTTTGAGTTCGGTTCCAGCAATCACGTGGACCCGAATGGTTTCATTTATGAAATGCCTTATTGTAATATATTTTTGACGCAGATGGTCCTTATGTTTATTTTATTCTTGGAACTAATAATCCGTTACCTATAGAATTTCGATGGAAATAGTTCCCGCACATAGTTGATGACATTGGATAGATCATTTTGCTTTTGAATTTTATTTTATTTAAGCTCACATGACGCACACGTTTGACGAAAATAGTGGACAGATTGTGTTAAAAATAATGATTTGAGCCATAGATAGATTGGTGAAGAGAGTAACTACCAAGATTTGAAAAATAAAAATGATTTTACGCAACAGATGCATACGTTAGAGATGTTTTGTGTCATTTTCCTTTATGAATGCAATATGATATACTGATTGGACAGTTTCACTATTAACTACAAAATACAAAATAATTTAAAAAATACTATCTAACTGTTTCTATTCTAAAAATATTGTTTTTATTGTTCTAACATTTTTTGTTACGTTTGTTACGTTTGTTATATTTCTTATAAAAAATGTATGTTCATTTGTTATTTTTCAAGTTTAAAATATTAAAAAGTAATTGTGAAATTTTAAGAGAAAATCAAGTCTATACTGATTCTTCACGAGTCCAATTGATCGAACCAATGTCATCATACAAGATTTCTGCCCACTTATGTCAACAAGCCTTGGACACCATCCGATTATGTTTAATGATCCACGAGTCGATGACTTATCTTAGGTGATCAACTTGTCTTTCTGAATGGGAAGAGCTTATTTTTCTAGTAATTCGCTCTCATCATACACTATTCTTGCCCACTAAAATAAATTATTAAGAATTGTACACCATCCTTCGTCGTTTTCGGAGTATTATTCACTGTCTTCCTCCTAATCAATTGCTCACTATGAACCAACTACATCACGAATGCAAAATTCACCAGACTAGCTCCAACGTGATTGAGCCTCCTGTTCGAGGTGCCAATAATTCGTGTTCAAAATCATAAAATGGGGTAGGGCTATTCCAATTTGCAGGAATCTTAGTTCCAGCTATCAGAATCTAATCACTCAAGTGACAGCTTAGGGACTTTCCACAATGTATTCATTCAACAACTGAAGAATATGCTATTTCTACAGCTTAGGTGACTTCATATTTGACATAAATCCTGCCTCTATTGAAACTGAAGTACATAAGAAGCAATAGTATGTAAATTTACACACAGATTTTGGGTCTCAAATGTTACAGAACTTTCTCGTGCTTGGTCAAGAGTATAATATTTTAATATATTAATTATCGCAATACAATATAACTCCAAAGATAGGGCTATATACATGACAGGCTCAGAGATTTCTTATATATATGTAATCGAAATGAAATAAAAGAATGAACGCTTCATCTAATATCTTCTCTAGGAGCCAAAAAAGTAGAATCTAACCCGTCTAATATATCCAAAACGTTACCCTTCAGGAGTTCCAGTCCTCTACGGGGAGAGCTCCCAGTGCTCCTACTAAATGCCCAAACCTTATTCTTCCTCTTATTCACCGTCGTGAATTCCTGGCTTTTGCTTAGTCCGGGGGCCAAGTTCCTCCTTTTCACGACCTTGTCCAACAAATTTCTATCATCGGGAGAGAGCTGGACTTTATGCATTCCAACATTGTTGTTTGATGACAATGAATTTGATCCCTTCAGAGTCGGAGATTGTCCTGGTTGAGCCTTGAGTCCGCTGTCCCTATATGTTACGAGGCTAACAAGACGATGAAGCCATGCCACTAGCTCAAGGATGCAGGAGTCAGCCTTCTGCTTGTTCGCATGATAGAGTGTCTGCAAGCGAATCAGGTTATTTGGCGTGCCTGTTTTCTTGCCAAACTCGTTCCTGCCATTAAAAGCATATAAAAGTTAATTATCTCGGTCTGATATTCTGTGCAGATAACATACTAAATGGGAGATGAGATTTTAGATATGTGTGTGCGGAGGGAGAAAGACAAACTGTCGACTAACCCAGCATTGGCCCACTCTCCAACCCATCCAAATCCTTGATGTGCTCTGTTTCCAGTGGCAACACGGGAAAGACGGTGGTGTTAGTACATTAAGAAATTAAGACAAAAATGATATGATAAATAAAGGTACACCTAAAATTTACAAAAATGATATGGCTTTGAAGAATTGCTGGTGGTATAGTTTTTAAAGCAAGACACTAAGTTTTCACAGATATTAACATTACGTACTTGGTAGTATCCGTTGCTAATGGAACGAGCCACTGGAGAGATTTCTCCATCTCGGCTTTGATTTGAGGAACTGTGAGCTGCAATAGGCACAATCTAAAGAAGCTAAGTTTGGAGAACAAGCACAAGGGATAAGGAAAAAGCATTTTTACAACAGGGATGCAGTGAAGAAGTATGAAGGAAAACAGAAAACTTTGTAATTAACAATCCCAAGTGAAAAAAAAAAAAAAAAAAAAAACAAAACAAAGCTACTCTCCACATAAAGATACAATAGAGAAATAATGAGATGTTTGGCTAGCTTAAAAATAAACAAAAGGTAACTTTTTGTTTCTAAACATGTTAGACAAGCTACTTTATAAGCTTACTTTGATCAATAAAAAGAAGTTACTTATTTTGAAAGTCATTCTTACCTTACTATCAAAATAAGTAACTTATTTTAATTTTGAATTTTTTATCAATAAAAGTTTTACTTTGAAACTTACTTATTTACTTGCATGTGAACTTTTTAAGCTTTAGCCAAACGGTTGTAAAGATTGCCAAGACCACAGGAAACCTCACCACAGAAATATAAAATCACAGAGCCCGCTACCACACCATCCGCCACACAAAACAAACACACACATGGGATTGACTAGGACGAGATTTAGTCCGATTGCAAACATATATGGCCCACTAAAATAGATAGAAAGACGACGCGAAGGAACTAGCTTGAAGAACATATTCAGAAAGGGGAAAGAAAGCACATACCTCTTCCTCGGTATCAATGACTTGAAATCGGGAGCGAAGAGCATTCTTAACCGTTGGTGGCAACCCATTGTACAATGTATCTCTCATATTAGAAGGAAGAGAGGTGGGGCGTGATGCCTAAATTAAAATTGAATATTGTTAAGATAAACTTCAGTTGGTAAAATACAGCAAATAAGCATCATACTACCAAAGAAATGAAGTACTAGGCTTACAATGTTATCGATTTGAGTAATTATGTTAGCATAATGTAAAGAAAGACCAGCAGCACCTAGCCTTTCTGGTTTGTTAGTAGACGCCTCGCCGGAAGATGTCAACCCTGGCCATATAATGTATAACACAAAAGTAAGAGAATATAAATCTAAAACACACTTATCCCCAACCAATTGGCTATTGCCCCAGTAATAACTTGGTCACAACCTTTGAAAAGGAGAAAGTTGCTCAACCTTTCATTCTAGTTGGATAATCAGTCCACAACAACAAAAACCGCCTAAAACTGTTAAATTGTCACGTGACCCTCACATGTCCAACTTTACGAAGCTAGGTTTGTTTTCCAACTTGGGCTAGTGACCAGAATTTTGAAGGGGCTATGTTTTCACATGGGCCACATGAACTAGGCGGTTTCTATATTTAGGGATTGATTGTTTAACTATGATGATAGATCGAGAACTAACTTGGTCCTTTTTAAAGGTTAGGGAGCAACTTGCTACTCATGCAATAGGTTGGAGACAAGCGTTGCAGTGTTTCCAAGATATTTAAATACAAGATGGATGAGAACAACAGTATGTTCTTCTAAATAACTGAGAACGATGGATTGTTCTAATACAATAGCAGAAAAGGTCTTAAAAACAAACTGCATGCTCGTATAAAAATTTAATTACTATATTGTATATCTTCAGCCACTTAATTTTGAAGTGCCCCCAATTTAACAACAATAAAGAAGGATTCGAGTCCTGGAACTGAAACTACCCATCCCACAGAATAAAGGATAAGGGAGGCTTCTAAATTGTAACCTTAATTATCAGATGTCACACGAGATTTAAATGCCAATCCCTAATTTATAAAAAAACATGGTGTGCTATGCCATAGGAAAATTTACAGGCGAGAATTTTAGTATGACGAGTCGAAGAATCAGGTAGTAGAACCTCGTGGATAAAAATTGATACGAAACGTAAATCTTGGAAGTCATAAATGCAGCAGTAATGTAATTAGACTACTAATATAATGAGACTATAGCAATTAGAGTTTTGGAGCTCATGAAGCAGTGTCAACAAAAAGAGCGGTTGTAAATTAAATTTGTTGAGAATAAAATAAAAGATATGCATTACTGGACGAACTGAGATATTAAAAAAAAGAAGAAGTAAGAATTGGTCATGTGCGGTTTCCTTTAAACTGATATACAATGGCACTGTCACAATGTCATGCATCCACAGCATAAGTTATTACTAAAGCATGCAAAATCCCTCTTTCCCATATAAAAGAGAAGAAACTGAAAGAGAAAAGAGAGAGTATATTGAGCATGCATTCATACCATTATCTCCAAATGATTCTAAAATATCTTGATGAATGAAAGTAACGACATCAACAAGCTTCTCCACAACCTACACATGGTAAAATATCAAACCAAATCAATTTGAGACCGTACATATCACTGTATAAATTATGATAGGCAAGAAAATAAAAATTCTAAAATTTCAATCAGGGTCATTTTTAGAAGACTTAAATATTTGCCATCAAACTCAAAACAAAGATAATTATTTGATTGTGTCATCCACATCAAGAAAGGTAGCTATGTCAAACGTTGAGAATGTAAAGGTAGGATCATGATGTAAAATATACTGCTTCAAGCAGATATATGGAAGCAAACAATTATGAAGTGAAATAATCAAGTACCTCCTCCAAACTTTTAGACCAGAGAGATTTCTTTTTCAAGCTCCGCACAAGTTTTCTTTGATGTTTTAGCTCACTTTGTAACATCACAAGACTCTCTCCTACAATTACAAAAAAGAAAAAGAAATAAGTGATCTGTCAATTAAGATAATAGCAGTAGAAAGTAAGATTTGTCCTGATAGAGTTGCCTCACTCTTCAGTTACAACTATTCTTTTTTCTTTTATAATATTTGTTGCATTTTGGAACATAATATTTCCGATAAGTATAGGCATATAAGTGGGAAACAAATCCTTCATACGGCCAATTCTACTTGAACGTGAATATTCCAATGTCTCAAAGTTCACCTTTAAAAAAAATAGAATATACCTTCACCTACCCCATGCTCACCACCGAGCATAACAAATCACAGAACTGTCAATATGGAAAACACCTTATTCAAAGGAAACTAATTTTGTCTAACCTTTTCGAGGAAGGTGTAAAGAATCTACTTCCTCTACCTTCCGCCGATAATCTTGTTCAAATCTGTCCAAAGCATGCAGCTCGTGATACAACTCCTGCGAACACAACAGGACGTAGTCTCTCATTGTTAACAGAAGAAATGAAGATTTCAACTCTTCTATATGGAGAAAATGAAAGATGTCTGCATTAATTTTGGCTAGCAATTACTGCAGATGGTTTGCTTGGCTTACAACATTTTCTACTGATATTTTATTCATCAAAGTTCATCGATCATTCATGAGACAACTATTGAAGAAATTCTGATGCACTACGCACGAAACAAAAGCTAAAACTGTATAAGACAGGAGGAGATATGGAGAAAGGGGAGAAGAAGGAAGAATGGGAAAGAAGAGGGGAAGAGGGGAAGAGGGGAAGAAAAGGAGAAAGAGAGAGAACATAAATTGGAAAGATCAAAGTTGGTTCTAAAACAAAGCATTAACCCTATATACATATATAGGGTTTTAAACTGACCTAATTTAAGTAGGAAACACAATAAGGAAATAAAGTTTAATACAAGAATTTTTTTTTGAAATAAGTCCTGATTTCTCTGCCTAAAATAAGTATCCAAATTTGCCAAGTCTTCAATATAATATCATTACGGATCCCCATCAAATTCTGTATTCATCTCCTTCAAATTCAATATGTGAGACGACCTGGCAAACTATCTTCATTGTCAACATATTAAGGCCCAAAATGCAAATCTTCATTTCATCCAACACGGTCCAGTTATATGCATTACATCTTTATCAAGTTCTTTTCTATTAGCAATAGAACCTAAATATCTAAAAGTCACTCTTTGGTACAACATGATCCTCTATAACAACTTCATTATCATCCTTATTCCTAATAGGATTAAAAGGACATTATATATTTTCTGTCTTAATTCTAGTTATCCCAAAAGATTTAGATTTCAAATACTCCTACAAAATCCTAACATAAAATTTATCCTGTTTTTAGTCTCATCTACTAAAACTACGACGCTATTGAATAAATACACAAAAGGATCTCATCTTGAATATTTGATATTTCTCATAAAATCGTCCATGACTAAAGTAAAAGATAAAGGACCAAGGCACAATCTCAATGAAAGCCTAGACTAATAGAGAATTCTCTACTGCTACTGCCCTTACAACTTGCACTCGTGACTGCTCTATATTGCATATCCTTAATACTGATATATCTAATAGAAATTCTTACTCTCAAACTCTCACCATCGCACTTCTATGGGGTCATTATAGGTTTCTTTTTACGTCAATAAAAATCCATCTTCCTCCTCCCCCCAGCCCCTATGCCCCTCTACCAAAGTTAGCCTTGGTCATTACAAAAATATTGATTAGACATAGACTTAGAGCAAAACTATTCAACTGGATCGATACCAAAGGGGTTTGTCTTTTTGCTTGAGCTGTTTATAGGAAAACCTTCATAGGAATTTACTTATTCGACAACTTGCAGTAGGGAAAAATATGGTGTCTACAGAACCCAAAAGCCTGAATCCAATGTTTGTCTGATTCTATTCCTACTTCTTCTGCAAATTTCTCAGCCTTGGAAGATAATGTTGTTAAGTGGCACAGGCAATAGTCCATCTGAGATTGGGAGATTTAGAGAAACCTTTAAGTTAGACTTCAGTAGAAACAACTTTTCTGGCAGAATCCCTCCTGAGATTGGTAATTGTTTTTCACCAACTTACTTGGATTTAAGCCAAAATCAACTCCTGCAACAATCTCAAATTGCCAAAACTCATTAAATTACCTTTCGGGGAAGCTCTTAAGCCAAATCCTTCCAAAGGAAATTGGGTTCATCAAGAAACTAATATCGGCAGATTTATCCCACAATAATTTCAGTGATTCAGTACCTGAAATTGGACATTATCAATTCTTCAACTTCTTCTGACAATCCTAATCCTGTAGATTCTACTGAAATCCATGCAACTACACTGTCACCATACTATCAGATTGCAATACCTAAAGAGATGGCGAAGAGGTTCCAAGAAAATTTAAGCACTTTATTTATACATTGGAGCTTCTGGTTGTTCCCTTGTTTATTCCCTTCTAATAATAACTGAGACCCAAAAATCAACGAAAGCAATCAAATTCATGGAAGAGAGAGAAGATGATAGGAAACTTTCCACTTTAATGCAACAACCAAAAAAGAAGTGGGAATGAAAGAGTATGTGTGGCTAGACCTTTCCAGGCCGCCGACTCAAATGGGAGGAAGGTGGAGGGGCACATGATGGTAGAATTGTGATAAGTTCCCAGATATTGTGTAATTAAACTCAGCAATCGAAGTATATAAACTCTATTTTTGTATACTGAATGAAAAACACGAATAGAAATTAAAATGAAATAGAAATATGAGACTCTGAGAGGCTCATTCCCTCCCTTTCCCACTCTCAGATTTTCTGGATGCCCTCTTCACACTTTTCACTTCTTATTTATAACAACTTATAGACTATTGTAGAAAGCTTCTAACAATTGATAAGCTGGTTTATAACAAACTAATAATCAAAAGTGATAAGCAAACTGGAATTATAACTGGTGGGTTGAACATTGAGTTCATAAAAAGACTTCCTTCCTCCCTCCCTTCTTCTTAGATGGTTGCTCTCGGATTTGCTGCTTCATAATTAGGGGCCTATCAGTACCCCACCCCCAAAATTCACCTTGTCCTCAAGGTGAAGGTTGAGTAAATATCGATGTAGTCAATCATGTGGTTTTGGCTCAATTGGAGGGGTTCGGGGATTGAAGGGACTGAATTTTGGGGGGCGGGGTACTGATAGGCCCCTTATTAAGAAGGGGCATATGAGAGAGTAACCATACGAGAAGAAGGGAAGAAGGAAGACTGCTTATCAACTCAATGTTCACCCACCAGTTATAATTCCAGTTTGCTTTATCACTTTTGCTTATTAGTTTGTTACACACTAGCTTATGAGTTGTTAGAAGCTTTCTACAATAGTCTATGAGTTATTATAAATAAGAAGTGAAAAGTGTGAAGAGGGCATCCAGAAAATCTGAGAGTGGGAAATGGAGAGAATGAGCCTCTCGAAAGCTCATATTTCTATTCCTATTCTTCATTCACTGTACAAAAATACAAAAAAAAATACACTTTATATACTTCAATTGCTGAGTTTAATTACACAAAATATCTGGGAACTTATCAAATTGTCTTCTCAAAGAGTCAACTTAACACGCCATCAGTGACATGGTATGAACACATCATCAAGTTAACGGCATTGTGGATGATGGCTAACCGTAGAGAAAAATTGAAATGAAAATTTTCTCTGACACTCGAATTGATATAAATTAAAGGCTGAGCTTAAACTTAAAAAAAAAAAAAAAAAAAAAAAAAAAAAAAAAAAGAGGTGCAAAGTTCATGCTTATTTAAGTAATTTTCCAAGATATAATTACATAATTCATTTACCACTCAATCATCCCCCCCCCCCCCCCCCCCAGCTCCCAACCCCTCTCCTTTCTCTAGAAAGGTCAGCTGGAAATGCTCCATCTAATAAGGCAACTGCTAATAAGTTCATACTACTGCCCAAAGAAACGCCTATGCAAACTAAGGCTCGTGATGCGCTATTGTCAAACATGGCAATATATGTTAGTGGAATATTTGACAGAGAAGAATGCCAAACTACAAGAGCAACTAGCATTCACCATCAAATAATGCTACATGCAGTGATGAAGGACGACAACCAAGCAGTGAAAGTGATGTTACGCAACATGCACTTATAAAAATTGAAAACAGGAGCAGTAATTAAAAACTCTGGTACAGGATCGAACTTACGGAGGTATGTTGAGCTAGAACGGTCAACTCTTGAATTGTCAATTTGGCCTCTTCTCTTAGTTGTTTATGAATGTCAGGATCTGAATCCAACCTAACATGTCAGAGTCATTTTGGTGAATATCTTTTTTCAACTTCTAAAGACTGCAATAACTTGCAATATATATGAAATACATTTCCAACTCACTTTGAAAAGAATCTATTGAGGTTGTGAAATTGTGCGTCTTTACAGAGATTTCCAAATCTGATAACCTCGCGAGAGAAGACATCAAATTCCTCCCTGAAGAGTACATAAACAAATTGCAAGGTTTAACAAAAGAAAACCAACTAAAATTTCTTTGGTAGAGTAAGAACTTAAAAAATACAGAAGAGGACAGGAAAGGGAGAAGAAAGAAGAAGAGAGTTTTTGTGAGAAAGATTGGTCTACATCCTAGACGAACAACTCAGTACCTCTTGTCAGCAGCTGCAATCCTAAGAAGCTCGTTCATATCTGTTGAAACCAACTTTTGTACCCCTTCTGAATGTAAAATTTCCTTGCGCAAAAAATGGATATTTTCTTCAGAAAGAGATTGCAACAAGTTTGCACCTTTGACAATAGTATTTGCAACTTCAAATGCCAATATAGATATTTTATTTCCCCTCGAAGTCACACCAGACGTAAATCCACCAGAGTTCAAATTAGTCATGCTGCTGCCTAGTGTATCTAGAACTTCCACTGCCTTCTCAAAGCCAGCTATGCCAGCCTTGCCAAGAAATGAGCTCACTTGTGGTGCCTGTCGCAATAACAAGCAGCTTGCCGTAATATAATAACAGTGGCATCTTCTATACCAAGAAAAGAATTCTTTCCGAAAAGAAGGAAATAATAAATTTAAAAAGAGTTCAAATACTGGAGGTTTGTTCAAATAGCAATGTAGTTACAAAATATATCCATCAGGCAAAGGAAAATGGCATGAACACAGTGATATTTCTGTCAACGGTTTCATTGTTGCAAACAAAGCATCAAACACGAACATGGATATTAAGTGCCAAATGCCCCACCAATATGGATTTTTTTGTCAAAGAATGGATGATCATTAATGCAAAAAGATAGCTAATGTTCATAAGTCACGTGCATTCCTGAATCCAAAGATCAATTTACCTGTAAACTTCATTATATTATACAGAATAAAAGCACAAAACATAGCTCATGAAGAAAGTAATGGCATCTCCTAGCTCTCGTGTTCCTCCTTGATTTTTTTTATTGCATGGTCTACTCTAGCAAGCTTAGCAAAAAGTTGGAAACAACCATATCGTTTGTGAACATGTTCTCGAAGTGCCAGAGTTATCAAGTATCGTCGTAGTAATTAGTTACTGGAACAAGCCCCTTCAAGAATTCTGAAGCGTGCTTATTTTATAATTTTTGGGTAAATTCAATCGCAGGTCCCCAACCATTTTGTCATTGTCAACAAAGCCCCCTTAAACTCTTCTCTCAATTTCTTTTAGTTCTATCCATTTGATCAAATATCTGAAATTGCTACTCTAAAAAAACAACTAAATATTTCTCCATTTATGGTAATGTAAAATGTAGCATGCCACCAAAATATTCAACTTCCCAATATGCAATTTATCGATTTAAAAGCACTTCCTCTTTGGAACCTTCAATTTTACTTTCTTGCACTAGTGCCCAGTGCGAAAAGTAAAATCAAATCACCATTCTCTATGATCTGCACAACTCATAACTCTAATAAGTTCCATGCTTTATTACATAGAAATCTATCCTGGAAAACTTCAGCTCTTCTTCCACTGTTTCTTTTTTTTTTTTTTTGGCGGAGAAGCTCCAAAGTTGCTCATTTCCCCACAAGATATTGATCAACCAAACTAATATATCATTTCACAATATTCGCAAAAAAAAACAAAAAAAACAAAATGCAGACGCACACAAACACATCTTTGTACATAGCTTGATACCTTATTAGCTGGTTTTCTAGCTGGGGTTGATGGCTTCAATTCTTCGGAGATTGACAAGCTCAATTCACCAGAATCATATAGATTGTGGGGCGCCTTCTCGAAACCATCAATGTTATCAGGATATGTTGTAGAATTATCGTTCTTCAGCTTCCCAAAACTCCCAATTGACTTCAGCTTCCCTGAAAACCTTGAGGTCTTATCATGCTCAACCTCCGCTGACATACTGCTCTTAACTGTCCCTCCAGAACATACCCCTCCCATTGTATGAATCCAAAGAAATCACTCCTATTCACGAAATGGAAACAAAAAACTAAAATCAGTTTCAAATTCCAAATAAACCAAAATTCAGTTTCAAATTGCACAACTAAAAATTACAAGTAAAGCAAAAAAAAAATAAAAAAATAAAAAAATAAAAAATAATAATAATAACAATAACAATAAACTCCTTAAAATTGAAAAAAGAGAAGAACCCTTCAATCAGAACAAATTCGTGGACTGCATAAACTGAAGGGATTGGAAAATGGGAAAGTGAGAAGAAAGTATATACTGGGTAATGGTAACAAAACCGCGTAAAATTTTGTGCAGAAAATCTGGTGGGAATCGGGTTTGGGGGAACCGATTTCGATTTGATTTTTCGAAACTCGATTTTACGAAATTGATGAAGAAATGAGAATACCAGAAAGAAGACACGGAAGACGGGTGAACAGCAGTACTGGGTTCTTGACTTTTCTTCTTTTTTTTCCTTTCTACAGTGTCTTTTTCATTTTTAGTAGTACTGAAGAAGGGTCTACTATGAAAATAGTGGGGTGGGAGGCGGAGACTGAAGTCAGCCGTGTGTAGTGGAGTCGAGGCGTCACCGTCAGTATTCGGAGGATTTGGTTGACTACTTTGTCCCAAGTAGATTAATGGCGGGATTGATTTTGGAGGTCCGGGATTGATTTTGGAGTTGGACCTTGATTGTCGAATAATTAAAAATTAGAAATTAATTTAATTGTTTAATAAATTTTAAAAAAGTGATTATAAAAGAATCTATATTATTTGACAGTTGATTTTAAAAAAAGTAAAATGTAGAAAATGTAGCTTTTCAGATTCATTTTTAGATTTTCCACATATCTATTATTAAATATCAATTTTGACCTTATTAAAAAATTAATTAATTTTATGTCTTACATTTATTAGTATTCAAGTTATAATGTATCTCCATATAATTTAAATTTAATTAATTTTTGTATACATATGATTATGTTTTTATTTTTTACTTTTTATAAATTTTGAGATTTAATAAATGTTTATTATTAGAAAAATATATGATAATATTACATATTGTTATAAAAGTAAAAATAAATTTTACAATAATATTCATGATAATAATAATACAACAAAATATTATTATAATCAATGTCACAGTTGATTCTTTCTGAACTCTTAAAAGTACATTAATATCAAACAAAGTCTAAACTCTTTAAATAACTTAAAAATTTATTAAAATTATTAAGGTTAAAGACAATAATTTATTTTAATCACATTATATTTTTTTTATTAATTTTTTAACTACAAATTTTATCTACTTATCAAAATCTTCTAACATTTTTATCAAAAACTTTATTAAACATGCCCTAAATAGTATTATACTATATAGTCAAAAAATTTGTTTAATTTACTGTTCTAAATTTCTCTCTCTTATTCGTCTTTGGTCTATTGGACTTTAGGTCCTTGTGCTCTTTCTATACGTGCTCTATGTTTTGTCGTTTGTAACTTGTTTTAACAGTTGAAACAGTCTTTTAATTATAAAAGTTGTCACTTGTTTAATATGATTTAACATTAAAGAAAGAAAAAAAAAAACCATGGCTCTCTTTCCTCTTACCTCTTTCCTCTCGTCATGCTATTTTAATTAGAATAATTTGCACTTTTAATTTCCAACATTTTTAATTTATAACAAATATACCTCTAACATTTTTTTAGCACTAAACATCCCCAACCTTTCATTTTTTTTGCAAATCACGTTCCTATTGACATATTTTGATGGTTTTGCCCTCCTCTTTAAATAAACAAAAATTAAAAAAAAAAGTTAAAAATAATAAAAAATAAAAAAAATACAAATAAAGTCTCCATAACTTTTAAAAAATACCCCACCCCAATGAAGTGGTCAATCTTGCATTGTGGTACGGGCTTCAATCATTTTCAAGTGGTTTATAGCATGCTACCTCGTGCCCCTGTTGATCTCATTCCGCTGCCCACTCGCACACGCATTCATGGCAGTTGCTGATTTTGTTCAGACTCTCACAGATATACAGCACAACCGTTGCCAACCTCGGGGCTTCTACTACTAAGTACAAAGCTCATGTTGATAAGTCTCATCGACATATTGAGTTTGACGAATGTGATCTCGTGTGGGCTATTCTAACCAATGACCATTTTCCGGCCCATGAATACAACAAATTGGCTGCTCGACCCTGAAGAGTATGATGTAGCAGTAACCTATTCAGCTGTCCATGATTTAGTCAAGTAGATACATGTTCAGTTGATTCTTTATTTATTTTCAACACCTAAATTGTTTAGTCTTTATTTTATTTATTAATTTCTTATTGTAGTCAAAAGGTATATAAAACCTCTTTATGGTCTTGAAGTCAGATTAGATTGCTTTGAACATAAATTTGTAAATTTCTTGGTTCTCAACCAACGTGACTGCTCTTCTTCTGATGCTTCATTAAACTTGCACCAGATTTGCCTTTGATTATTATCCATTTCTCAATCTGATTTATCATTGCATCACTACACAAAGTATAAATAAGTCAACAATGAAAATCTTACTATTTTATGCTTTCCAATCAAGATGACATAGTTACGGGGAGGATAAATAGAAGGAATTTGGGTTGGGTTGGGTTGGGTTGGGTTGGGTTGGGGTGGGGTTATTTTGTGTCTTTTAAAAGTTATGAGACTTTATTTACAATTTTCTTTTATTTTTTGTTGTTTTTAATTTTTTTTAATTTTTTTTTATTTAAAGAGGAGGGGAAAAACCATCAAAATATGTCAATAGGGACGTGATTTGTAAAACATTTGAAAGATTGGGGATGCCTAGTGCTAAAAAAAAGGTTAGTGGTAGATTTGTTATAAATTAGAAAGGTTGGAGACCAAAAGTGTAAATTACCCTTCTAATTATTCATGGTCTTTTCTATCGTTTGGAACTCCTTATTGCTGCTCAAACATGCGCACAAATCTTTATATTTGAAGCGACTATGACATCATTTGTCCTCTATGGGCTTTTACTCCTCGTGAGCATAGATGGCAACGAGGCAGCCGTTAAAATCCCTACCTAAAATGGTGACCTGGCACGGTTAAGTGCTAACATGGCACATAATATATCGTTATTTATTGCATTACACTTCCTGCACTTTAAGTAACGTTCACTTCAATCCATATATTTTTAATTATCTTTCAGTTAAGTCCTCCAAAAATTATATCTTAAGTCATTAATCTTTTTACATCTTTATACTTTGGTCCCTAAATTTTAAAAAAAAAATCAATGAAGTCCTCCAAAAATTGCAGCTTAGGTCATTCGACTTTTTATACACTTTGGTCCCAAAATAATGTAATTAAATAATAAACTACTTGACAGAATTCACAAATGTCCACTTTTGACAAAAAGTACATTTGGATACTTGTACAAAAAGTAATAGCGATAAGAAGATTGATAGAAGATGTGATGGCGTGAAGAGAATGAAATGTACTGTTTGCGGGCAAAAGGGGCCACTAAAAGTGATAAGTACGAGTTTTGTCAATGTACTTTTTGTTCAAATGTACTTTTTGTCAATGAAATATATTTTTGTCTATTTTTGTCAACTCTAAGTGATAAGTGTGGATTTTGCACTTATTTTGGCCACTAAAAGTAGACATTTGTGAGTTATGTCAAGTAGTTTATTATTTAATTATGTTATTTTGTTCGTTTAGGTGAAAACCCTAGTGTAAAGTCATGGTTTTAACTGAAAGTGTACTTATTTTGGTCACTAAAACTACACTTATTTTGGCCACTAAAATCAAGATTTGGGGGGCCAAAGTGTAAAGATGTAAAAATTTAAAGGACCTAAGCTACAATTTTTGGAGGATTTAACTGAAAGATAATTGAAATTTTGGAGACCAAAGTGTAAATATGTGAAAAGATTAAAGACCTAAGATGCAATTATTGGAAGACTTAACTGAAAGATATTTGAAAATATAGGGATTGAAGTGAATATTACATAAAGTACAGAGACTCTATACAATAAATAACGGTCTACTGTGTGCCATGTCATACTTAATGGTGTCACGTCACCATTTTAAGTTGGGAACTTAACAGAGTAGTCATTTGAGATATATACTTTAGTGACCAGTATTGCAACTTCTGAATTTCAGCAATGATTTTAAAATTTTAAGGTAACTTCAATAACCATTAGTGAAATTAACCCTTTTTTAATTATTTAAGTTAGTGGTACTTTTTTAAGGTTTGAACATATGACTAAGCTTTTTTGTCTTTGTTTGACCAGATCCATCTCAAAGAGTGTGTCTCTCAAGCCATTCTCTATGATGGAATGGAAAACTTAAATCTTTATTACAAGTTTGTTCAATGAATTTATCATTGGAATGGTTGTTTATCTATTTTTGTTACCATGTGTGTAAATTCGGGACAGTGATGTATTTGTTTGGCTCTGTTGAAAAAAATAGTGTCATATTTTATTTTTTATTTTTATATTGGTTCACTTAATTAATATTACTGATTTTTAATGATAGAAGATGAGATGAGCGTGTATAATCTGACTGGACACGTTACTGCCAGTTCTGACTGGTTGAGATGGTGAGCGGATCTTTATTCCTGATCTGTGGTCTGCAGATTTTATTATATCTCCTTACATAATATAATATGATTGCATCTTGTAGGTTAAAGTACATTCTCTTATTTTATTGGATTTGTTTAAGAAGGAATTATTTAAGGATAATCTTGAGTTTCCTAAATATCTTCTTTCTACAAATCTAGAATATCTTTTTTGTATCTTTCCTACTAATTTTTTTACCACTCTTATTGCTGATTTTTAGATAAGAAATAATTCGTATTTTGATTATTATTTTACTTATGAGTACAGATTAACATGGAATTGAGCTTTGAATATATAATTTGGGTGTTGTTGTGTCGGCCAAATCCATGGTGAATGAACCAGACAAGACATAAAGCTTCATTGATTAGTTTCAAAGCAAAAAAATTTTCTTCAAACTCGTTGAAAAATAAAAAACAACGGTGCTTAAGGAACAATTCTATATCTTGATTAATCTACTTGGCGTAAAATTAAGAACAGAGATTCTTAATCCAAGTGGTGGTTGCAGTCAAATACAATAAAGAAATAGTGATAAAGTCAAGACCAATGGATTTGATTCTACTTCATCAGCAAGTTAAAAGGAGAAGTATCAAAAGAGAGTTGATCTATATTATTATGATTATTATTTTGTTAATTTTACGAAATTGTAAAAACTGGACACTATTGTATTTTTAATCAATATTATTAGTGGATTGTTTGTACTCATGGCATGTGGGCTCTTTGATATTTTCCTTAGGGTTTACTATATTTAATTCTTTAAATTCTGCTCCAAACAAAATGATGTTAAACGAATACTGCCTGAACCTGCTTGTACGAGTCAGAACTGCTTTTCATTATAACGCACTAGTTATGACTGCATTATGTCCACTACTTGTTTAATTAAATTAAATTTTTTTTTAAATTAATTAATCTAGGGTTTAGAACTTTCAAGCTTTATATAATTTAAGGTGAATTAAGTTTCAACTTTCTTATTTAAATAGATAGTTTTGATGTCTTGCTTAATGTGAGTTTTGTTGAGCTTCACCTTTTTGCACACACCATTTATAACTAAGAAATGATTGTCGTGATTATAAACACATTGCACTGTACTACTTCTAAAGCAGATTGTTAGTATGAGCTCAATACATACGAGTGTTTATTCGTAAATTAACTCAAATTTCAAACCAATCACATGTTTTACCTATTCATGTTGTGGATGTGGAATCATCAATATAATTAATGATTGTTAGGGATTGACGTATACATGTTCAACATAAATTAAGTCTGCTATTCCTATAAGTCGAATCAATCTTGTATTTAAATAGAATTCCTGGGAGAAATATACATTGAAAAACATCATGGAATTTGATTATCTGATTAGCTGGAGGTACAGTCTTCAATATCATAACTGTCTAATTGTCCAGCTTTCAATGGTAATCTACATAGCAAGATCATATCTGAACTTTCACAATTAAGAACAGATGAAAGTGGAACTTTTGAGAATAATTTATATGAATTATGTCTCTTGCTTGTTCTAGCAAGTAATAAAGATAGATTGTGATTCCAAAAACTGTGGCCTAGTACATATAGGCAACACTAACCTTAGTTCTAGTCTTATTAGAACTGTTCTAACCCACAACTAACGGACTCAATTAATTAATTTGACCCAGTAAGCAATTAAGTCTGACCTGATAATTTATATCTTGGACGTCAATCTTTCAATATCCCATTTAGACAATGTCTAACTCCAGATACTCAATTCTCGCATCTTGTGCGTGACCCATCACGTTCTAGTTCATGATGGCAAACGCCATGATATGGTCATCGATTCACCTAGATCGATCAATACACTTCATCGTCTAAGATTGACATCTAGCAATATGTCAAGACAATACATGTGAAGAAAAATGTTATATAGTATGACAGAACTAGTATATGTGTAGTTACCATATAAATATAATATTTTTATTAATATAACCCAATTAGTTAAGTATATGGATCATTGTCAATCTCATTTCAACCAATTATGTTATTCAACTCAACTCTTCATTGATCTAATATAGTTACGATTGAAATATTTTCAACTCATAACCCACCCCCCACTGATGAACTTTATATCAACTTAAGTGGGCAAAATGCAAGTTGTAATTTCATACTTTTCAGGAGTGACGAATCCTCACATTGGATATTCTCAACCTTCATAAGATTTTCACTATACCCGTACCATGTCTTCCTGGTGACTCATAATCTTAGAACCACATCAAACACTCGCTAAAGTACAGTGGTGGTCCTCACATATGATTCTATGATGCCTTCAAGTCAAATGACAAAATCCACTACCGCGCATTAGAGATTTACCACTGACGCTTGGATAGTTATCCATGTGGAATCTTAAGACAGGTCATCCAATGCCTTGTTCTTATAATAATGCACTTATGTGTTCGTTCATATGTCCTTCTACATCTTAGCTTGTAAGATCAACTAACTTTTTTCAAAAGAAATGTAACACATGTTAGTCTATCCGTAATAATGATATCAATATCTCAATATTATTATGACTAAGGATAATTCAAGAATAAGCTATATTTATAACTTGTATCTCACAATCACAATACCTTGTGATTAACAAGTTATCATGAACTTTTATTTGGACTCCATTATTTAAAATTTAGATAACACATCAGTCACTAAAATGTAGATAAAATATTTAATAAATAAAATTATTCATAGACATCCATGTCTAACAAATAGTATATCTCAAAATGTCCCATACAAACTAAATATAATCACTCAGGTATCTAATACCACTAGATTTAGCATGATCATCATGTTTGTGCTAGGATAACGACTTTTTCAAAAGATCTGCTACAATATCGTATGTCGGGATCCGTTCTATCTTTGTATTATTTCTCAAGATGATCTCTGCTCAATATATATTTGGATAATTGATGAGACATGAGTTCCTTCGCTTGTGCGATAACTCCATTGTTATCACAATACAAGGTATTTGATCAACAATGCTAGGAACTACTCCAAGTTCAACGATGAACTGCTTGATCCAGATCGCTTTTCTTGCTGCTTCTGAAGTAGCTATATATTCGACTTCTGTAGTTGAATTAGTTGTCGTATCTTGTTTGGAACTTTTCTAAATGACAGTGCCTCCATGTAGGGTAAATACATATGGATTGGGATTTGCTATCATTTTTATTAGACTAAAATCTAGCACCAGCATATCATTTAACTCTAAGTTCATTTTCTCCATACACCAAAAACATGTATTTCTCAAGTACTTAAGAATGTTCTTGACCGCGATCTAATATTTTCGCCATGGTTCACTTGCAACCTGCTTGTGACACTCAAAGCATATAAAATATCCAATCGAGTACATAGCATGACATGCATGATAGATCCTACTGTTGATCCATAAGAAATCATATCCATACACTTTATCTCTCTATGTTTTCGAACACATCCCTTTTGAGAGATAGATTTCATGTCCGATGAGACAGAGTCCTCTTTTATACTCTTCCATATTAAATCTTCTCAAGATTTTATCTATGTACGTGGATTGAGATAGGTCAAACATTTTTTTTACATCTATCTCTATAGATCTTTATCTCAAGAATAAATGTTTCCTCTCACATATCCTTCATAGAGAAATTTTTGGATCACCACAATTTTACCGAATTTAGCTCAAACCTTCATGTATAAAAGATAGAGTCTTCTTCCTCTCTATAACTCGTACGGACTTCTATCGACCAATTTAGATGGGATACGGTTTATTGTATAGCATGTAGCGTTAAGTGCATATCTCCAAAATAATTTTGGGATAATTGTGCGACTTATCATTGATCGCACCATATCAAGTAATGTGCGATTTCTCCATTCAGTTATACCATTCTATTGTAGTGTATCTGGTGGAGTCCACTGCAAAAGAATCTCATTCTCTCTTATATAGTCTAAAAACTCGCCACTCAAATATTCTCCATCTCGATCAAATCTAAGTGTCAGAATTTTTTTTCCAATTTGCCTTTCTACTTCTTGATTGAATTTTTTGAACTTTTCAAGGGCTTCATGCTTGAATTTTATCAAGTAGATAAAACCATATCTCAAATGGTCATATATAAACGTGATGAAATGAGAAAAGCCATCTCTAGTATTTGCAGATATTGGTCTATATACATCAGTATGTACTATACCTAAAATGTCTATAACTCTCTTTCCAGTAAAATGGGTCTTGGTAATTCTGCCCAATGGGCATGATTCACACTTATGAATAATTTGAATACAGGTATCCATCTTTATGTAACTTAGTGATGTATTTTTCATTTATATGACTGAATCTGCAATGCTAAAGATATGGGTTGTTAGTTTTATCTCTTTTACACCTTACAACTTGTCTTTTAATATCTTTTGTTTTCACAGTGAAAATACGAATCATCAGATTTAGATTTGTCTTTGTCTGTTTTAACTGTTTTCCAAGCAGATTTGGCATTATTGGATCATTTCTGAAATGCCCTTTTAGATTTCATGTTAGTGCCTTTAGAGGTGTCTACTAGACTAGAGATAGCGTACTCAATAAGTAAACAAATCAATATACAAATAACCCTAGTAATGAACATTGAGATGTATTACTTAGAGTTTTGAGATACTTGAAATAGACCAGAGAATATTCATTAAATTATGGAAAGTATCCTCTAGTAATTGAAGAATAAAGTGATGCCAACTGGATATCAGATATAGATAAGTCAAAGTCAACTAGTGCCTGTGTATTTACTCTCGGTGGTGGCGTTATATCATGGAAATCTTCTAAACAAACGTGTATAGCTCGATCTAATATGGAATTTAAGTTTATTGCTTTAGATAAAACAGGAGAAGAAACATAATGGTTAAGACATTTTGTAGAAGATATTCCTATATGGCTAAAGCATGTGTTGGCTATATGTATTCATTGCGATAACCAAGCAATGATAGCCAAGACTGTAAATTTTCTGTATAGATCGCATCGAGGAAAATAGGTTTAAAGCTTAAATCTAATGGGTCATCTTACTGGAAACTTAACATGGCTACGGGAGATCTCACAGATTAGGTTCAATAGGAAAACTAGTTATGAGTGATTCAATGTAAAGCACATAGGAGTTTAACTTCTTCTCATTTCTTTGATGTAAACAAGTGCTGCCTACAAAAATTGTTGAGGTGAAATTTTAATTTTAATGATGATTATATCTTGTAATAGTACAAGTGGAGTATTGTAGGGTACTCTTTATGAGACATCGCCTATGTAAGTGCGAACGTTGCCGGTTCTTTGAGAATTTTACTTAGGCAGATTCTCTAAAGCACTCGTAGAACCTAAGAAGTTTAAGGCCAAAATAGTGAACACAATAGAGAACCAAGTTTGATCAAGGGACGTTGTATTTGTTCACCGCATGCTAAATGCAATCATCTCCACCTCCTGCTACAACTTGTATCATATACTAGTTGCTTCATTGTGGCCCAATTACAAATTGTTTCATACACTAGATGGAACACATGCCTTGATAAATGAATGAGTAGACCCATATTAAATAAAGAGCTCAAACACCAAATTAAATAAATAATAGGCCCGTAAACCCATTTAATAAAATAATAGACTCGCATGCCAACCAACAACCAATATGAATAAATTAACCATACAACCAATTACATGGATCGAGTCCAGAATCATCTACTAAATATATATTTTAACATCTACTATTAAAAATATATTAATATCTAAATTTGAAAGGTTGACAGTGTAAGTCTAAACTTTTTAGACATTTCAGAAGGAACTAGACGTAATTAATTAATTTTCAACAATAAAATTAAATAATTAATCCAATTAATTAATTAATTTTATATTAAAACAGTGGGTCCTCCCTATGCAATTTCCAAAATTGCATAGGAGGTCCATTTAATTTTTCTTATGCAATTTTGGAATTTCTATGCAATTTCCAAGTTACAGCGAAACCCTAAAGAATTTCAACCCGTCACAAAAAAGGGGGCGATAGTGACCAGCCGATGTTAAACACTGGCAACCAATCGATCGTTTCATAAACAACAGATGTTGCTACTGTTCGTAATAGGGATGATGGTGTAGCTGCTCCTAGCAGCAGCACAGCACTGTCAGCTGCGAATACTGATCCTCACAGGTGGGTCCGTAGCATTCAAAAAGTGGCGACCTGCCCCTGTTTGCTGCTACTGCTTCTAGCGGTGGCGACTTCAAAAGTGTCATTGTCGGTCACTTCAACATTTTCTCCTTTTTACTAATTTTTGATTCATTCCGATTAAATATAAAACCAATTTTAGATTTCTTTCAAAAATTGAATTTTTTTATTATACTGTCAAAACTCAAAAAAAATTAATATATCAATAACAATTATTGTCTATTTATCAAACTAGTTTAACAAACTCTAACAAGTAACAATATATGTTTTAGTACAATTATTAAGAATTGACGTATACATGCACATCAAAAATTAAATCACAATTCTTATAAGCCGGATCAACCTTGTACTTAAATAGAATACGTGATAGAAATATATTTTGATGAACTCCATAGAAATTATCTGATTAGTTGAAGTTACAGTCTTCAATACTATAGCTATCAAATTGTCCAACCTCCAATGGTAATCCTCAGATAAAGAATTGATCTGAACTTACACAATTAAGAATAGATAAAGACGAAATTTTTTAGTGTAATTGGTATGGATTATGTCTCTTACTTGTGCTAACAAGTAATAAATACAAACTGTGATTTCACAAACTGTTGCCTAATATATGTATGCGACGTTAATCCTAGTTCTAGTCTTATTAGAATTGTGTTAACTGTTGTGAAAATATTGTGATTGCAAGTGTACAATATCGCACAAAAGTAATAAAGTGGACATACCGGATTATCGTTTCCACGAAGACTATCTTATTTATATATGAGTTCAATTAATCTTTATTGATTAACATGTAGGAGATAGTATAAAATGAATTGGTTTGAGATATTTTAACCTAAAACTTTAGATTTCCAAAACGAGAAAAATAATGCAATAACTTAATTGAAAGCAAAAGTTAACAATCTAGAAAAGAATGATAGTTAAAGCGTTTGGACAAACGATTTCACCTAGTTGTCATCTCTAATTCCTCCTCTCAAGATTTGTTTCCTAGAGTTGTATTCGGTCGAATTCACGAATTTAACCTAATTTACCTCTCTCGAGTTCAAATTAGTCCTATCTAATTAAGTCAACTTAGGCAGTCAGAATGGTCCTTAATTAGATGCATTAATTCTCCTAGGAATTCAATTAAGACCGCAGCAATAATAAAAGTGTATCTCTACCTTTTATCCAATTGCCGGATTTTACTATGTGGTCTAGATTAATAATTTGCTTCTCAGTTCATTACAATCCACGAGATCAATGAAATAATGGCTAGTTATTCCAAGCATTAAGAGAAGAAGTAAAATCAAATACTTAAACAATTTATAAGTCAAAACTTGAGATTCGAAATTAAAGAATTAAAACTAGGCTACATCGTTCATCCAAACATTAAATTTAGCTACTCATGATTCGGGAGAAATAAAGCAATAAAATATCTGAATACATAACCGGGTTCTGAAGAAAAGATGAAAAGATGTTGATTATCTTGTACCAAGAAATCTTGATCTTCACGTTCCAATCTTTTTGATCTTGGTCGTTCTTCGTCTTCTTCGCCGTTCTTTTCTCCGTCTTCTTTTGTGTTCTCCAAGAATTCAATACCCCCTCTTGACCTAGATTAGGTCTTTATATAGTGTTTTACTAATTTAACAACTCATGTACATGAAAAGACGAAAAGGACCCTGATTAGAATTAAAAATAAGCCAAAAAATGCTCAGACGCGCGGACAGCGCATTACCGCAGTCGGACTACGGTTTGCAAACTGCGGTCACACCGCGGCAAACAGAAAACAATTGCCAAAATTGATTCCAATCCACATATGGCACACTTGGTCCTCCAAAGTTTGATGTATATATTATTTGGTCCCCACGTTTTTGTCATTTTCTCCTCTTTTGTCCTCTTATTTGCTACCCAAGTCCTTCAACTTTAAATTTTGTCCTCTTTAGTCCTTGGATTTCTTCTTTCATTTCAATATAGTCCTCTTTTATTTGCAATCCAAGTCCTTCAACTTTTAGATGTTTGCAAGTTGATCCCCACTTATCCATATTCGTACGCCTTCAGTCCCTTTTCGCCTATTTTGCTTTGTTTTTCTCCAATTCCATCCGATCTCGGGGTTTTGACCTAAAACAATTAAATAGACACATAATTAAGTAAAAAATCACTTAAGAGTACTTACAATTGTCTAATTTTGATGATCTAAATAAGTGTAAAATCACACTTATCAAATACCCCCAAACTTGAACATTTGTTCGTCCTCGAACATGACTAATTACTTAAACAATCAGACAAATAATATTAAATTTTACTATTGTGACGCCCCGAAACTTAACTTTCAGGTGTCAAGAGCTACTTAAATTCAGGATTTAAAATTTTCAAAGATTTTGACTAAATAAAAGAAATTTCGTATGATATCTAAATGATATCGTCGGGTTTCAAAATTTTGGGGGAAGCACTATTGATTAATATACTAATGATATGCCAAATTTGAAACGTTATCGGCGCATGACCTATTTATAATAAATTTTGGAAGATGCTTGATCGCAATACATTTTCAGTTTGCGCATCACTGCTAAGAAAATATGTATAAAATTTTATACATATTAGAAAATAGTAAATCTAGTTCCTGGTGAAAGATAATTCCCTATAAAACCTCTATGTAAGATTTCATAACAAGAAGATAAATGTAAATACTTCAAACTTCATCCCAATTACACAGAACCAGTGCAGTTGCTATTGTCGGGTGCAGCCACTTCAAAGATTTTTATAAAATACATTTCAAATCCGTTTTCTGTGAAATTTGTGGGGTTAGAAAGATATTTAAAACTATTTTTATCCACTAAAATATGGAAAATTTATAAAATCATCCTATAGGGACAATTGAGTGAAAACCGTGAGGTTACCATACTGGGCAGTGGCAAAAATTCTGTTCGACACCATGACACTAAAATATTCATATCTCATGCTACACACATCGAATCTATGGAGTCTTTATATTTATGTAAAGAAAACTCAGATACGGACGTATACATATTTTGAGAGTCTCAAACACATTTTTGTGGAGTCCGTGATGGTATTTGGAACTTGATCATGAAACTATCCACTCCTAGATTTCTTAAGTTCTCTAACAAAATATTCTAAACCATCACCATAATGTGTAAGAAAAACAACATGTACAATAAAACTTACTTTTAAAGTACAACTTAACATTTTTATCATCCTTTAGCATATATTAAACACCACACATATTTACCTAGTGAGCTATAGGCTCTGGAAAAACTTACAAAAGAAATATTTGTAATGTTATAGTTCGTTCAAAATCCAACGTTGAGCACCTCGACCAACTCCAGCCAACCTAGCGATCAGGTATCTGAAAAATTTATATGAATAGTATGAGTATAAGAAATACTCAGTAAGACATCATGCTCGGATTTAACATGTTAACATCAAAGCGAAAGAAAAGCAATTAAACGCATACTTTCATATTCCGGCTTGCTGGCACCTTTAGGACTTGTCCTAAAAGCATGTATAGATATCTATCTCGATGGACTTGTCCACCATATTTCCATATTATGGTTTGCATGCAAAACTTAAGCTTAAGATATTATCATGAAAATCCTATCACTTGAGCATTGTATAGTGTCTTACCTTAATAATCAGAAGTAACGTGCTTGAAAATATGAAAAACTCTATGAACTCAAAATCCTTATAATTTTTTTTTCTTGCAAGATAACTTGACTGGCGGAGAATACTGCCCTTTTCATATGCAAACGATGAAAGTTTATAAGAATGGATTTCACTGCAACCGCCCACTTAAAGTTTATCATCAATTTTCGGAATTTGTGAAAGTATGTCTGAATTCATACACGTATGCCTAATCCCAAAAAACCATAATTATATATATATATATATATATTCAGAACATTATCTAAACTAAAGATATATATATATATATATATATATATATATATATATATATATATATATATATATATATATATATAATTAACTTAATTATGAAGAAACCAATAATTTAATCAAATTATTAACTAATTGGTTATATATTATATATGACCATAATTCATTTTCAATTGAATTTACTTCAACAACCATACATAAGATCTAATTTAACCGAATAATCTTTTTCTTGAGCTAAATATGTGTAATTTAATACGAGCTTCAAAATGAGCCTAATATTGACATATAAATTTTCAGTCTTTAGATACCCTAAAAAAAATATTTACTAAACTGGCGTGAAAAATTTAATAGTACCTAATGTTCAAAGCATAACTAAAAATCATAACGGATAATCTAGCATAAAAATTTTGGGGTATTACAACTATAGTAGATAGCTTGCCGTATGTGCCTCATGTTTTTGAAACAACTCAATCAATTCATAATAACACTTTCAAATCATGCTACCAAAATCAATCAGTTTTACTTATCCAATGCTTGACAGATATATGTGTGTGCACATAGTCAATCCAATCAACATAAACCTTTGGGTTGGTAATATTCTGCCCCCAATGGTCAAATATTTCCTTTCTCTCTCGTAAGAATACACACTCCCATATTGATATTCATTCTCTCACCCGGGTGTTAACTCTAAAGTTGCTTTCAAAATACTTATTCTTTTACCGCTCAAATTTTGGTTAGGTCTAGCCAATACAGTTGCTATTTAGATCTGTGATGATTCTCCTTTTATTGAATGCTTTGGCCATCAAGCTTTCACTAGGTAAGTCAAACCCACTAGTCATCTAAATCCCCAAGTTATGCGCATAAATGCTCAATCTTGCTTTTGCTTCTTTTTTTTTTCTCTTCTTTTTTTTCTCTTTTCTTTTTTTATAATCATATATAGATATATATCTTATGTGTAAGACCTCACTCCCTTAAGCTTTCTAGATGACCCTTGTAGCGAGCTTTAGGCCGATGGCTCCCAAGTCTGATAGACTTTAGGGCACCGAGTTTTGAGAACTCCAACGGGCTTTATCACTCGAGTCAACTAGGCTACGAAGAGAGGTATAAGATAATGCAAGTGCAATGTCTTTCATTTTTTTTTTTGCAAGATAAATAAGTGGGGATTAGATTACTAGCATTCAGTCAATACCTAGATTCCACCTGGTAGCCAAATACACTCCACACAACTATTACTCAAGCACGGAATCAACACCTATCTAAACAGCTTCTGCAATGATTTAACCACCCCCAAACTATCCTTTCAACTGGTTAAGTAATTGAGTTGTCAACTGGTGGTTTTGGTTTTCACAACTTATGTTCACTGTTGTATTCAATATAATATACCAACCAAAGGTAGTGATATTCATAACTATTGTGCTCACACTTAATCATATCTCACATGGATAAGTATAGTCTATAAAAACAGTTTAAGTAGCATCACCTAGTCATAATTCATGAATTGGTAACAGCTTCAAATAATATCATCATAAGCCGACAAGGCTATCCAACATACAAGCACACAAATAATTTTTTTTGAAACAACACACACATAACAATAATGAAAATAATAAAATATATATATATTTTTTTTTTTGGAAACAACACACACACACATACAATAATGAAAATAATAAAATCTCACCCCCAAACTTAAAATCCACATTGTCCTCAATGTGACAAAGAAAACAAAATAAATAAAAAAGGAAAGAGTTAACCCGAATCAAAATGCGTGGAGACAACGTCGGACTTTCAGCTGATCAATAAGCATTGGAATTGGAATGACGATGTGTAGCCTGAAATAAATAAAAATAATTAAATGTACCAATTTACTAAAAATCGAGAAACGTGCTCTACTTCCTAATGCAGTCCTAAAATTCTACATGCAATGCAATAAACATATAAGGGATAGAAAAATGGGTTGCCTCCCATTAAGCGTTCTAGTTATAGTTTAGAGCTCGACTGTTTTTGCAAGTGTCAGTTATGGAGGCTTGAATTGATCTATGGAAGTCTTGCATTGCTTGCAATTGCCAGCTTTGCACGCTTTTTCCTTTGCTCTCCATATTTTAAATCCACCATTTTCATCTTTAATTGGTGCAACTAGTCCACCTGTATCCGGTTTGCAGTTTTCTTGGCCAATTGTTACCCCTTCATCAACTCTAAAGCATTCCTTGAGGTCGATTGGTTGCTCGGGTATGGTGTACGTACTGAATATTGCCCGTTTATCCTGTACCCTCAAGATTAGCTCACCCTTTTCAACATCAATAAGGGCCCGACTCGTTGCTAAGAATGGTCGTCCCAAAATGACTGGCATATTGCGATCCTCTTCGATGTCAAGGACAATAAAATCAACTAGAAAGAAAAACTTTTCCACCTTGATGAGCACGTCCTCAACCACACCTTTTGGGTACTTGATCGATCTATCAGCAAGCTGTAGAGATACACTTATTGCTTTTACTTTTCCCAATCCCAATATCCTGTAGACAGAAAGAGGCATTAAATTTACACTTGCACCTAAATCACATAAAGCATTAAAATTATAAAATTCTCCAATTGTGCAAGGTAATTTAAAACTCCCTGGATCTTTTAACTTCGAAGGCAACTTATTTAGCAAAATAGCACTACATTCCTCAGTTAAAGCCACTGTCTCGTTTTCATCTGATTTTCTCTTCTTGGACAACATTTCTTTCATAAATTTCAAATACAATGGCATTTGAGCTAATGCGTTGGCAAAAGGAATGTTGATATGCAGTTTCTTGAAAACTTCAAGAAATTTTTCCAACTGCTTGTCGAGCTTGTTCTTATGCAGCCTCTGAGGAAATGGAATTGGTGGCACATAAGCTTTGACAGGAATTGGCGCCCTCACTTTTGATGATTTAGCAGATTCTTTTGAAACTTCCTCTTTTGATTTGTCATGTGGTTGTCCAGTTTCTTCTTCCTTAATCATCAACTGTTCATCATTTTTCTCTGTTCTTGTTACAAGAATTTTTTGCAGTTGTACCCCGCTCCTAGTAGTGATGGCATTTACTTGTTCTCTTGGATTTGTTTCTGTAGTGCTGGGTAAAGTGCCTGGTTTTCTATCTGACAATTGTAGGGCTAACTGACCAATCTGAGTCTCTATTTTTCTGATAGACGCTTGTTGATTTTGACTATTGATGTCCAATCGCTCCAATGCTTTATCAGTTTTCTGCATATACTGTTGGAACATCTCTCCTAAACTCAGTCCTCTCTCTTGAAGAGCATTGTTGGGATTTCCACTGTTCTGATTATCTGACCATCTGAAATTTGGGTGCTGCTTCCAACCCGGATTGTATGTTTGTGAGTAAGGGTTGTACTACTGACGTGTATTATTCTGTACAAAACTGACCTGTTCATCTGGGGAGGCCAATAACAAACAATCCGATGTAGAGTGATTAGACCCACAGTTTTCACACATCATGGTTGCTTGGATTGCATTCACTCCTTGAGAATGTGTTCTGAGCATGAGTTCCATCTGTTTTGTCAATGTGGTAAGTTGTGCATTCATAGCTGATAGACTGTCAACTTCATGTATACCTGCTACTTTTCTTGGAGTGGCACGATCAGATGAAAACATGGTCTGTGTGTTGGCAATCAGCTCATATAAATCCATTGCTTCGTTGACATTTTTATTCGCAATGGACCCGTTTGCAGAGGAATCTACTGTTGATTTGGACTGAGAAGATAGTCCAGAGTAGAAATATTGAGCCTGTTGGCCCTTTTTAATGCCATGGTTTGGACATTTTCTGAGCAATTCCTTGAATCTGTCCCAAACTTCATGATACCTTTCGCCCTCCAGTTGTTGGAAAGTAGAAATTTCCAACTTCATCTTTGCTACTTTAGCTGGTGAAAAGTATTTATTACAGAATTTTCTGGTTAAATCATCCCAAGTTGTGATACTAGCATGTGGTTCTGAGTCTAACCATTCCAAAGCCCCATCCCTCAAAGTGTAGGGAAATAACCGGAGTTTAATGGCATCTTCATTTACTCCGTGAAACTGAAAATTATGGAACATACGTAGGAATCTGGAGAGATGAGTATTAGGGTTTTTAGTCGCTCTTCCATAGAACTGCTGAAAAGATTAATCATATCGGCTCTTAGTTGGAAATCGTTCTGACCAAAAACTGGATAAACTATGCTTGAACGATCAGGAGCTGCTGCCGGAGTTAGGAACTGAGCCATTGGCATGTTTCCATCATCATCTTCTTCTTGTTATTCCTGCTGTTGAATTTGCTGAGCTGCCATTCGGGCTGCTTCTACAGCGGCTACTCTTGCAACCTCTAGTTCAAGCTCTCTTCTTATTTGCGCATCTGCCATGTGATTTTGTTGCTGGTCTTTCTGTTTTTGGTTGTGTTCTTTGCGTCTTCGTCTGAAAGTACGTTCAATCTCAGGATCAAAAGTGTCAAGATTGTCGACCTGAGTACGGGACATGCAACAAACACTATTTTTAGTAGTATATGAAAAGGAACAAATTAACTATAAAAATTAATTTAAACTGATAGTAAATAAGAATAGTCCCCGGCAACGGCGCCAAAAACTTGTTGTGAAAATATTGTGATTGCAAGTGTACAATATCGCACAAAAGTAATAAAGTGGACCTATTGAGTCCGGATTATCGTTCCCACGAAAACTATCTTATTTATATATGAGTTCAATTAATCTTTATTGATTAACCTGTAGGAGATAGTATAAAATGAATTGGTTTGAGATATTTTAACCTAAAACTTTAGATTTCCAAAACGAGAAAAATAATGCAATAACTTAATTGAAAGCAAAAGTTAGCAATCTAGAAAAGAATGATAGTTAAAGCGTTTGGACAAACGATTTCACCTAGTTGTCATCTCTAATTCCTCCTCTCAAGATTTGTTTCCTAGAGTTGTATTCGGTCGAATTCACGAATTTAACCTAATTTACCTCTCTCGAGTTCAAATTAATCCTATCTAATTAAGTCAACTTACGCAGTCAGAATGGTCCTTAATTAGATGCATTAATTCTTCTAGGAATTCAATTAAGACCGCAGCAATAATAAAAGTGTATCTCTACCTTTTATCCAATTGCCGGATTTTACTACGTGGTCTAGATTAATAATTTGCTTCTCAGTTCATTACAATCCACGAGATCAATGAAATAATGGCCAGTTATTCCAAGCATTAAGAGAAGAAGTAAAATCAAATACTTAAACAATTTATAAGTCAAAACTTGAGATTCGAAATTAAAGAATTAAAACTAGGCTACATCGTTCATCCAAACATTAAATTTAGCTACTCATGATTTCGGGAGAAATAAAGCAATAAAATATCTGAATACATAACCGGGTTCTAAAGAAAAGATGAAAAGATGTTGATTATCTTGCACCAAGAAATCTTGATCTTCACGTTCCAATCTTTTTGATCTTGGTCGTTCTTCGTCTTCTTCGCCATTCTTTTCTCCGTCTTCTTTTGTGTTCTCCAAGAATTCAATACCCCCTCTTGACCTAGATTAGGTCTTTATATAGTGTTTTACTAATTTAAC
The DNA here is from genome assembly GCA_030279155.1 of Forsythia viridissima. NCBI lineage: Eukaryota > Viridiplantae > Streptophyta > Magnoliopsida > Lamiales > Oleaceae > Forsythia > Forsythia viridissima. Next base: position 28,983,984 of record CM059045.1, read on the forward strand.
AACTCATGTACATAAAAAGACGAAAAGGACCCTGATTGGAATTAAAAATAAGCCAACAAATGCTCAGACGTGCGGACAGCGCATTACCGCGGTCACACACTGCGGCAAACAGAAAACAATTGCCAAAATTGATTCCAATCCACATATTGCACACTTGGTCCTCCAAAGTTTGATGTATATATTATTTGGTCCCCACTTCATGTTTTTGTCATTTTCTCCTCTTTTGTCCTCTTATTTGCTACCCAAGTCCTTCAACTTTAAATTTTGTCCTCTTTAGTCCTTGGATTTCTTCTTTCATTTCAATATAGTCCTCTTTTATTTGCAATCCAAGTCTTTCAACTTTTAGATGTTTGCAAGTTGATCCCCACTTCTCCATATTCGTACGCCTTCAGTCCCTTTTCGCCTATTTTGCTTTGTTTTTCTCCAATTCCATCCGATCTCGGGGTTTTGACCTAAAACAATTAAATAGACACATAATTAAGTAAAAAATCACTTAAGAGTACTTACAATTGTCTAATTTTAATGGTCTAAATAAGTGTAAAATCATACTTATCATTAGCCCACAACTAACATATCCAATTAATTAATTTGTCCCAATAAGTAATTAAGTCCAACCTGGTAATTTGGATCTTGGATATTAATCTTACAATGATGACTTTTGAGTTAGAACTATAAACTCATGCGATATAATCTGGTTTGTTATCTATGTGGGTTAGTTGGCAAGGTGCAATGATCGGTCATTGGTCAAACTCTATTCAAATATTTAATTAAAGTACGTTTTACACAACATGTATTGACCATCCTTTATAGTTGAATTATATGTATAAATTGAAATGCAAAGCAATGTATTCTTCGAAATGGAATAATGAATAACTTCATGTTGACCTTTCTTTATTTATTTCATCCAACTATTTGTTTCTTTTTCAAAAGTAATTTATAACATGTTACGCTTAAATTCCATGTGGGCCAATCACAGCTATTTAATGGTTGTGGTGAGTCATCACCCTTGTACGCAAAGAACACCGAAGTGCTCGTCTAGCCTTCCGACCTTATTGAGGCAGAAGAGGCCAGAGAATAAGAGGCAGTTGAACCCAACTCGATTTTTTTTTGTAGGTGGCTATCCTGACACTTAGCAGATTGAACATGAAAAGACTGATGTATAGCCTACTAAGGTGGCTTGTCACAGTCGTAGTTGTCTAGCATGCGGCTAAAGAAACCTTTGGTTGAACACGTGACATGACGCCTCAGATGTGACCGGTATGTCCTTAGGATTCTGCCATGTGTTGCACATCAGAGAAGACTCTGGGCAATGGTCTTAGGCCTATAAATACCAATGCCATGTCTCATAGAATGGGATGATGCAATTTCATGCAAAAGAACCATTATGACCAAGTAATTACTTGACAAATCTGTGGTTTGGAGGTCCCGAGTCTATTTCTCAGTCCGTACGTGTCTCTTCCACACAAATATTAACTCCATTCATTTTCCAAATTAGTGTCGTGATCGACATATTGTCGGAGTATATACGGTCAATGCACCACACCGTCCTTCTTCGAAGAGGTGCTATGACCTTGTGTTGTTGACGTACCTGTCCAAGTATGTAGGAAACATACATGTAGACAGAGGAGCGAGACTCCTATTGGCAGTCATTTTTAAAGGTCAACATAAAATATAATTTTAATGTCCTATACATTCAAATTGCTTTAGAAAAATGAATATAACCTAACTCACCATTTGACTACCTTTTTTTAAGCATTATAGTAAAAAAAAAAAACAAAGATTGAGTTATATTACGTAGCTTTAAAGTAATTAAAGGTTATTTTTTGGTAAAAAAATTTTGTTTAATATATTTTGATAAGTTGTGTTTTTTTTACAGTAAAGTAGAGGTTACTTTTAAAATATATAATTCGTTTATTTCTAACTTTCATACTGATGCTGGTACGTACGTATAGCCTGTCGATCGACCATAGCATAGAGCAATGCCACTTTTCATCATAGTGGGGTCGTGGTTACATGGTATGCTCAATCATGTGTTCATGATTCTTAGCCACGTTAGCTAACCTATACGTAGTTTGAGATTTTCAACCGACTACCTGAAAGTTTTGGCCACCTTAGAAGACAAGTTCATGGTCTATAAAAGGAGAATTTTCTTCACAAACATGGCAAAATCTTCCAGTGTAACAGAATTGACAATTCAATATTCTCTCTATAATTTCACCCTTGTAATTCATAAAAACACACATTCATCAAATGATACCATTTGTGGGAAACATTTCTTAGAGAACGTGTTTGAGTGTTTTCACTCTTTGTCGATACAATCACGAAGTAGAGAAGAAATTTAACTAGCTTTTCACATGGATCAAACAAAAAACTGTGTCTGAAAGAGGCAGGCGTAAGCCACCGAGAGTACACCGTACGGATGCGTCGCTATAGGAGGAGAAGGCACTGCAGAATTTGTCACAATACAACAGTTTGTGGCATTGCAGGATCAAATGACTACCATTATGATGATGTTTTAGAAGGTTACCGCTCCCGTCGTCTATTGTGGAGACGCCTGCAGTCGAATTTACACTGACACTTGAGGTGTTACCTTGGATGTTCTAGCAATTCCATTGAATTTTGAGAGCCTTTTGAATCAAAAGGTGGAGGAAGAATAATGGACACGCGATCTCAATTAAAGAGGATTCATTTTCTGAAGAAGTAATGACGATTTCGTTTCCTTCAAAGTTCAAAGAGTTGATTGTTGAATTCGATGGAACATCAGACCCCATCAGTCATATACGTACGTTCTAGGACCAAGTCAAATTGTACGGCTGGATAGATGTTATAGCCTACTGCGCATTTTTGATGAATCTACCTAAAGATGCCAGGGAGTGGTTTGACACATTGCCACCACAATCTATTAGCACGTTCGCTGACTTCGGGAATAAATTCGTCGTTTGTTTTTGAGTAGTGCCTTATAGGAGTAGACGTGGGTCAGGTTGGGTTGGTTTTGGACCTAACCCAAAACCCAAACCGATCGGTTTGGGTGATTTCCATCCCAAACTGAATCGATTTGGGTCGGTTTAGTTATTAAGTCAGTTTGGACTTTTACCCTTTTTTCCCCCCTCTTTTCAATCTTTCAAATTTTTTTCGCCAAATTTTTTTTGGTAAAAGCCACATAATAATTTAGAATTGAATTCCATCATAACTATGAGTATGCAAAAAATGTCTACTCTTCAAATTCTTTTACCCCAAATTAGTTAGAAACAATGAAGGAAAATTAAAATACCCCAAATCAAAATTTCTCCAACTTAATTTTTTTCCCCTTAAACTACATTACCAAACTAATACCCCAATGTGAAAAACTAAAAATCTAGATATATAAACTACAAGAGACTAAATAAAAATGATATTTCCCAAAATTATCTTCATTTTCGATTGTCTTTTCATTTTTATTTTTTTTACCAAGTCGGTTTAGGCGGATTGGATTGTTAACCCGCAACCCAACCGGACCTGGTTGACCTATGCTTTCATTTAAATTGAACCAACATGAGTCGGCATTTTTAGAGTCGGTTCATGTTGGTCGATTTGCAGTTTTGCTAGTTTTTTGCCCACCCATAGTGGTAGAAACAAAAAAAATAGCTATGAGTCTTGAGCAGGTGACTCAGGAGAAATAAAAATCACGACGAGTGTATGTACCTCGATTTAACAAGGCAACCCTTGGAATTAAAGACCTATAGATGTCATCGGTGGTGACGTTATTGTTGAATAATCTAAAGAATCACACATTCAGGGCGAACATGTCTAGGAAACTATAAGAGTCCATGAAAGAACTCCTTAGACGAGGTAAAGAATACATAGATGAAGAGGTATTAAAAGCCACACATAGTACTCGGGAGGGACACAACATAAATAGTCAGAAGAGAAGGTATGAAGAGCTAGTTTCACAACAGCCGGTCGTCTATCGACCTCATTCTGATTACTAATACAAACCAAAGGTTGAAACTATAAATGTAGTTTCCAATCTTGCCTTGACGGCCCTGTTATTGATGATTTTTCAAGAAATATAGGGTTTGAAGGATGTTCAGTAGCCAAAACATTTGAGGTCTGATCCTTTAGTTAGAGATCGTGGTCGTGTGTGCAATTTTCATAATGACCATGGGCTCACAACCGACCAGTGCTCACAACCGACCAGTGCTGTAAGTTGAGAAGTGGGTGGAAAATTTAATATTGATGGGACATTTGAGGAACTTTCTCAATTATCAAAATGAAAAGGTAAAACAGGTTGTGGGAAAAGAGAAAAAAATTGAAGAGCAAGAGTAATTCATGTTATAATAGGAGGATGAGCCATGGGTGGTGACTCCAGGAATGCCCAAAAAGGATATCCTCGGTTCCAGCTGATAAATTCTATCGCGGTGACAAGCTAATTTGGGTTACCAATCATCTTCGATGATAGCAATTTGGCTACAATTTTATTTCTCCATGATGACGCTCTTGTTGTCAGTGGTGACATCGTAGACTTTAACTTAAATAGGGTGTTAATAAACATGAGAAGTACGATAAATGTCTTGAGTTGGGAATGTTTTAAAGTATTGAAAATATCGCCCGTCCGACTTAAATCAATCAACACTTCATTACAGGGTTGTTGAAGAGCTACAATGATACCAGAGGGAATGGTCGACCTTCCAATAGTCTTGGAAAGATACCCGGCCTATATCACGTTGGTAATTACATTTTTTGTAGTATAGACGCTGATGGTGTACAATATAATTTATGGCTGAACAATCATATCAACCCAGCACCAAGCTATGAAATTTTTGACCAGTCATGGTATTGGGGGTTGTCCAAGGAAATCAAATAACATCTAGAAGGTGTTACGTCGATAGAGTAGCGTTTGTACTAGTCTTAATCCAAAAGTCTTAACTATGGAGGTTGGCAACTCCCAGTAGTTGTATCGATTTGAGAAGGCCGATGATATTGAGAAGGTTGAGTTGGCAGAAAAGAAAGTAATTCAGATACGCATGTCACTAACAATTGATGAAAGATATAATTTGATAGCCCGTAAAGCAAATGAAAAAGGCAGTTTGCACCGGAGAGATAGCAGGCTGTAAAGTTTGAATTGGATAAATTGCTAAAGACCAACTTCATTCGAAAAATGGAATATCCCAATGGGCTATCTTCTCGGCATCTTTCAGTGTAACATAATCGACAAACTAATATTCTCTCTATAATTTTGCCATTGTCGAGTTACCACCAGATTTCTATGGTGCCCGAAAATGCCGAGAAGACATATTTTATAATAGACTTCAGGACGTACTATTACAAGCTCATGCAGTTTGGATTGAAAAATACAGGAGCCACTTACTAGCGGATGGTCAACAAGGTCGGCGAGGGCAAAAAAAAGAGAAATATGTAGATGATATGGTGGTCTACACTATGGAGAGAAAATTCTTAGGATGCATGGTCATTAAGAGGGGGGTCAAGGTTAATCCAGACAAAATCTGAGCAATAATAGACATGACTAACCGTACAAGTAAGAAAGAGATACATCGACTGACTGGTAGTATTGCTACCTTAAATTGCTTTATGTCACGCACGGTGGACCGATGCAACCGTTTCTTTAAAATAATAAAGAAAAATGACAATTTTGAATGGAATTCAGAGAGCGAAAGGTCATTAGCAAAATTAAATTCACTACTGCAAAATCTACCAATTTTAAGCAGACCAACAGTTGGAGATACTTTATAGATGTATCTCACTGTATCACCACACGCAGTGAGTGCAGTACTCGTATGGGTCCAAGGCAAGTTAGAATGATCGGGGTACTATGTTAGTTATGTTCTTAAAGATGCCAAAATGAGATACTCATTGTGGCTTTCAAAAAGTTGACACCATATTTCCACACTCATCTGATTGAGGTTATGACAAGCCAGCCGTTGAAATTTTTTTACACCGACCAGAGACAAATGATCGATTGATGAAGTGGGCAATAGAGTTGGGAGAATATGATTTAGAGTTAAAACCACTGTCATCTATTAAGGCGCAAGACCTTATAGATTTCATAGTTGAATTATCACCAAGGGATAAGCATGGTAGCAACTGGATCCTATTTGTAAATGGTTCTTCTAATAAGAAGGGCTCGGGGACATGAATTATCTTAAAGGAACTAGTGAGATAATAGATTGAATATGCGTTAAAATTTGAATTCCTTGCAACTAATAACGATGCAGAGTATGAATTAGTGATCATTGGTCTTCAGTTAGCTATCAAAATGGAAGTACGGTCAATTCAAGTGAACAGTGACCCCCCAAATGGTGGTCAATCAGGTACAATCTGATTATGAAGACAAAGATGTTTGAATGGCTGCATATCTAATGAAGATTAGAGATTTGCAACAACACTTCGACCAGTTTGAAATAAAAAAAAAAATTGCTCGCAATGAATTGCTGAGATCACTTCGATTGGCAACGATGTGTTATAAACATCGATTGGGATCCGTGTCTGTACAAATATTGTTGAGACCTAGTTTCATAGCCACCATCGAGATCTTTGAACTTGACTGCAACGTTACTTGGATGGATCCTTTCAAGACATATTTGACAGATGGTATTCAACCTACAAACCCAGTTGAGGTACGTAGAATCAAAATAAGGACTGTCGGGTTCACAATAATAGATGGGCATCTTTTCAAAAAGAGGATTACTAACCTTATCTCAAGTACATTAATGTCGATAGAGGGTTTATCATCCTCACTAAGATACATTCTGGCATGTGTGAAATCACCAGAGAGCAAATATGCTAGCATTTAAAACTATCGACATGGTTATTATTGGCCAACCATGAAGCAAGATGCTAAGGACTTGGTAAGAACTCGCGATGCATGCCAGCGACATACTAATATTATACATGTCCCAGTTGATAATCATACCATTATCTTTGGGATCTATCCATTTTATCAATGGAGAATTGATTTGTTGGGGCCATTTCTGATGGCCAGTCTTCAAAAAAAATTATTGGTTGTGGTTTTCGATTACTTTATGAAGTGGATTGAGGCAAAACCGCTTGCAAGGATAACAACCAAGAAGATAATGGTAAACAATTCTATAATAGATAATTTGAAGCATTTTGTGCCAGTTATAAGATTGACTTGAGGAAGACAACAGTCATCCATCTACAGACCAATGGCCAAGTCAAGATTACCAATTGTACCGTTCTCTAGGATATACGAACTCGATAAGAGTATTGTAAAGGAACTTGGGCAAAAGAGATCACAAATGTACTATGGACTTATCACACCATAGAATTGATCGACGAAACACCTTACTGGTTATTTTTTGGTCTCGAGGCTATTGTCCACATGAGATGATTGAGCCAACACCGCAGATTACAGTACATCAGGCCGATCTAGAAATGCATAGATCTGAGCTCGACCTACTAGAGGGGGTCAGACAAAATGCATTTGTGAAAATGGTGGTATATAAAAGAAGGGTGGCAAACTACTTTGATAGAAGAGTCAGACCTAGAAAATTTGAGGCAGGCGACTTAGTCCTTAGATCTGCTTTTACCGCTGGACATCAATTGAGCAAACTAGACCTTAAATAGAAGGGACCGTTTGAGGCCACCAGGAAAGTTAAACGAGGAACATACAATCTCAAGAATCAACGGGAAAAGCCTCTTCGGTGACCGTGGAATGTGAAAAACTTGAAAAGATATTATCAATAACCATAATATATGTCTTAATGCCCACTATTATTCCAATGCACTTGTAATAAACTTTCTATGTGGTTAATTTCAAGAATAAATAGTGGACATGAAGACTAATGATGATGATCCTAAGGTGGTTGATCAAAAAATCAATTCAACTTGGTGCGGCCCTTGATTCTTCCCAACCATGAGCTTTTGTTGTTTCCAGTATTAGAGGCAAGATAGTTAATGATGTGATGCGGTACTAGATAAACTTCTTGAATACAGTCAAACAAAGAGGTAACACAATTTGGCTAAAGTTAAATATACCAGAGTAAACTCTTCGACCACAGCCGAGTAGCCCCATCAAAAGAATTTTCCTAATTTTAATAAAAGTAGGCATAAAAGTTCTTCAATTACAAATGCTTAACTTGATGGCGATCGAGTATCAACAAAATAGCTAAAAAATCGACTAAGGTCATAAATTCCTGGACAAATACCTCGACCAAGGTTGAGATAATCTGATTAAATACCTTGACCAAGGTTAAGTGGCCCAATGGCACTTATGATAAAGCATTAACAAAAGTAGGGATACTCGAAGCTATGAAGGCATGACTGATATTCAAGCATTGATATATATATATATATATATTAATTTAGACATATGAAAGGGAAGTTGAGAATGAGCACAAGTGGTTCAGTTTCCGAGCGAGGATTAACCACATCTCTACCCGAGCAAATCAAAACAAATGTATCTTTAAAACAAAGAAGTTTTTCTAGGCGAGGATAAACTCCATTTCCACCCAGATGGATATGAATAAAATGTATATGTTTCAAAAATTTGCAAAATGTTCATGCCATTTAACTACTTTACTCCTCATCATCGTCATCTTCATCATTAGCCACCAGTAAAAAGGGTGCACCAGTCAAGTCTAGATCTAGATGTTTCTCTAGTAGCCATTCACAACTCTTACAGTAGGCCATAGCCAGATCTCAGATGCCTACCATACCTACGTTCGTCATATATTTCTCATTCTTCTTATATTCTTCGACCGATGTCTCTCCATTCTTCACTAGCTCCAAGGTAGCTTGATCGAGAGTGCCATCCAACTTATGTTGTTTTTCATCCTTCAACTTCAAGAACTCGTTCGCTCTTCAAAAAGTTTCTCTAGTTGAGCTAGTTGCACCTCCCTTTTCACAGCTAAAGAATCCTTATTATCCACCATCCTATGACATTCTTGCAAAGCCTCATTTTTCTATTGGAGTAAGTGAGCGGTTTGCTCTAGCTTCTTTGACTGATCGAGGATCTTTGAAAGACAGAACGGTAAAGGGATATGATCTATTACGAAAACTAAAGAGTCAATAGAAGAAGATAAATCTTGAAATAATATGAAGTTAATTTCAAAATTATTGGCAGAATGTTGTGCTTAAAGTGACTAGAAACGAGAAATCCGAATGAAAATAGATGAAATGTAAGTCGAGGTAAGTGTTGAACACTTTGTCCTTAAGTCGATTTTGTCCCACAACGGTGCTTACGGTTTCAGACAATCAACTCCTAAGATACAACGACTTCTACTTGTGTTTGTAGCACTACAAAACACAAGTACAACGAACCAAAATTGGTTTTGTACTCCAAAGGATGAAAAAGAAATGAAAAACCAGAATTTCATGCAACAAATGTAAGAATTTTGGTTTAAGAGATGAATATATGAGTTTACTGTGTTTGCATACATTTTCTGTATGATAAAGGACGTCCAGAGGAGCCTTTTTATCGTTGATGAAGTGTTAAGAATGAAAAAGTGTGGAGTCAAATCGTGCAACACTTCAAAAGAACATACATATTCGCGCGTAAACCTATGCAATCGCATGGTTTTAAAATACTGCCATCGTAAGGTACAATTTTGAAAACAGAATTTAATCCAGGTTAACCATGCAATCGTATGGATTTTTCTCTTACAATCGCATGGCAGGGCCAAAAAATATTCTGCTTAAAATTTTAGTAAGTTGTGATCGCCGGATAAAATACCCATGTGATCGCATGGTCAAAAATTGACCCGAATTTGTCATTTTCTGTAATTTCTCATTTATTCGATATTGGTTTCGAGATGCCAAATATACCTTTCAACACATGCAGAGAAATTTGAATTCTCTTTCGAGAGCGTTGCCCCCTCGACCCCCGCGACCTGACCGGTCAGGTCGAACCCCGTTTCTCTAAAACGGCGAAGTGGAAAACAATTTTACCTAAACGGATTGGGTCGGGTTTGTATATTTTGTCCAAGTTGACATGAAGTCACTTTAGTTGTTTTTAAATACTTAGTCAATTTCTCGAATTCTTAAACCAATTTCCAACAATCCCCCACATGAATGGAAATTCCTTGATACGCAAAACACGATGCAAATGAAATACAAATGAAATGCAGACTCTAACAAATAGAATACATACGACAAGTCATAGCATCAAGATAGGTGGCTTGTGACTTTGAACCTTCTTTAGTTGAGTACAATCGCATTTACTAAGCTAGTTCGTGAATGCGATGTTTTTGAACTATTCAGCCATTCGTGTAAACCTAAATAATTGTACCAACATCATAACTCATCTAACCAATTCGGTTCTCATGGTTGTGTCCATTTTGGTCATGGACAACTCTTAGTTTATAAGTGCTCTAAGAGAATTAAGCCTCGAATTCTGGTAAAAGTGGCCCCACTTCACACTTACATATGTGATCTCTTACATTTTCATGTCAAGGTTTTGAATCATTAAAAGTATATATGTATACTTATCCTTATATATATTTGACATAGCACTTCAAATTTTAGAAATGGGAATAAGTGCTTTATTCTGAATCTTTTATAACTTAGTTGTCCCATTGAACCAAGATTTTGGGATCTCCAATCTACAAGGTTGGGTTTCCGTTATAGTAATTCTATTCAATAGGTTTTAGGCCCATTCTCCTCGAGAGATGGTGTACTTGATCTCTTGCAAGTCCTTTCGTTAAAGGATCGGCCAAGTTCTCTTTTGACTTCACATAGTTAATAGAGATTATACCATTCAATATTAACTGTTTAATGGTATTATGTCTTAGGCAGATATGTCTAGACTTACTATTATACATGCTGTTTTGTGTCTTTGCTATTGCCGACTAATTATCGCAATGTATGTTAATTGCAGAAATTGACTTTTCCCAACATAGAATTTTCTCAAGGAAATTACGAATCCACTCTACTTCTTCTCCGGCTTTGTCTAAAGCAATAAACTCAGATTCTATTGTGGATCGAGCTATATATGTTTGCTTAGACGATTTCTAGGACACTGCTCCACCTCCAATAGTAAATACATAACCACTTGTGGATTTTGAATCCTTAGTGTCAAATATCCAATTTACATCAGTATATCCTTCTAACACCGCGGGATATCTTGAGTAGTGTAATCCATATTCAACCATGTGTCTTAAGTATCTAAGAACTCGGTTTAATGCCTTCCAATGTTCAACACATGGATTACTAGTGAATCTACTCAACTTGTTGACTACGTATGCTATATCCAGTCTTGTGCAGTTGGTAATATACATCAAACTGTCTATGACACGTGAATATTCCAATTGAGATACGGACTCACCAGTATTCTTGGCTAAGTGTATACCTAAGTCAACTGGTGACTTAACTGGTTTGTCGTCATACGCCTTAAACTTCTTAAGTATAGTCTCAACATAATGCGATTGAGATAATGACAAACTATCGGATGTCTTAGAGATTTTAATCTCTATTATTACATCCACCACTCCCATGTCCTTCATGTCAAAATGTTTTGTTAACATTTTCTTAGTCGGGGAAATGACTTTTGAGTTATTTCCCATAATTAGCATATTTGTCAACGTATAGAAATACAATTACATATTCGTTCAGTGTGGTTTTAATGTAGACACACTTGTCACATTCATTGATTTTGAAGCCATTTGACAACATAGTTTTATCAAACTTTTCATGCCATTTCTTCGGTGCTTGTTTTAATCCATACAAGGATTTTACAAGTTTACACACCTTCTTTTCATTTCCTGGTGCAACAAACCCTTCGGGTTGTTCCATATAGATTTCTTCTTCTAATTCACCATTTAGAAACACAGTTTTAACATCCATTTGATGTATTTCAAGATCATGCAATGCCGCGATTGCAATCAAGACACGTATAGACGTGATTCTTGTCACAGGTGAATAAGTATCAAAGAAATCGAACCCTTCATTTTGTCTATATCCTTTGGCTACTAATCTAGCCTAGTATTTATCTATTGATCCATCCAATTTCAATTTCTTTTTAAATATCCATTTGCAGCCTAAAGCTTTGTTTCTCGGAGGAAGTTCAACCAATTCCCAAGTGTGGTTACTCATGATGGATTCAATTTCGTTATGTACAGTTTCTTTCCAAAAAGGAGCTTCGGAAGTGGACATTGCTTCATCAAATGTCCTTTGATCATTTTCAAGTAAATTGTTTACGAATTCTGGACCGAATGTCTTATGAATTCGTTGCCTTTTACTACGTCTTGGTTCTTCATTTATTTGAAGATTGTCATCATTTCCATGTATGTTATCATATGTTCGTTTAATTGAACTTACTTCCTTTTCTTTACAAGGAAATTTGTTTTCAAAGAAGACCGCATTTTTTGATTCAATAATCATACCTTCATGTACATCAAGTACTTCAGATTTATGAACCAAGAATCGATATGCACTACTATTGATTGCATATCCAATAAAGACACAATCAATTGTCTTTGGTCCAATCCTAACTTGTTTAGGTTCGGGTATTTGTACTTTTGCTAAGCACCTCCACACTTTGAGATATTTGTATGAAGGTTTTCGACATTTCTATAATTCGTAAGGTAATTCAACCTTATTCTTGTGTGGTGTCTTATTTAGGATATGATTTGCAGAAAGTATGGCTTCCCCCACAAGTTTTGAGGTATGCCCGAACTAATTAGCATTGCATTCATCATTTCCTTTAGTGTTCGATTCTTACGTTCAGCAATCCCATTTGATTGAGGTGAATATGGTGCAGTAGTTTGATGAATGATTCCAAACTCTGCACAGAATTCTTCAAATGGTGCAACGTATTCTCCACCTCTATCAGTACGAATCATTTTTATTCGTTTTCCAAGTTGATTTTCAACTTCAATTTTGTAGTGTTTGAACACTTCCAAAGCTTCATCTTTGCTTTTCAACAAGTATACGAAGCAGTACCTTGTACAATCATCTATGAACGTGATGAAATACTTTTTACCACCTCTTGTTTGTACGAACTTTAAATCACACACATCCGTGTGAATTAATTCTAAAGGTGTTGTGGTTCGTTCAACCGAATGAAAAGATGTTTTGGCCATTTTTGCCTCTACGCATGTTTCGCATTTTCCATTATTAAAATGCATATTCGTAATTAAACTTAAATTCATTAACTTGTGTATTGAAGTAAAGTTTGCATGTCCTAATCTATGGTGCCATAGATTAGATGACTCAAAAATATAAACAGAAGATAACGTTTTATTCATAATTTTTGGTACAACAGTTAGGACATTCATTTTGAATAGTCTATATTTTACATAGCCTTTGCCAACATACATGTTATTCTTGGTAAGTACAAACTTATCTGAAACAAAGACTAACTTAAAGCCATTCTTGCTCAACAAAGAACCTGACACAAGGTTCTTGCGAATATCCAGTACGTAAAGAACATTGTTGAGGCTAAGTTCCTTTCCCGATGTCATCTTCAATATTACTTTGCCTTGTCCTTCCACTTTGGATGTTGAAGAGTTCTCCATAAACAGTTTTTCTCCTTCGGTTGGAATGTAGGATGTGAACATATCTTTATCAGCACATATGTGACGAGTTTTACCCATATCAATCCACCATTCCATAGGATTTCCAACGTTGTTGCATTCTGAAACAACTATCGATAAATTCATATCAGATATGCCATTTGATATGACATCAAATTCGGCTATGTTCATCTGGGCTTGCTTCTTTGGTTTGTGACAATCAACGAAGCGATGTCCAGACTTTCTACAATTATAGCAGTTGCCCTTGAACTTCTTTGCATTCTTCTTTGTAGGTTCAACGGAATGCTTTCTCTTCTTTCCTTTGTTGATGTTGGATTCCACCACATTTGCCTTTGATTGTAGTATGCTATTTCCAACACGCCTGTCTGAATTTCAATTGTCTTCTTCAATCTTTAGTCGGACCACAAGTTCTTCAATGTTCATCTCCTTGCACTTATGCTTGAGATAGTTCTTGAAGTCCCTCCACATAGGTGGAAGTTTCTCAATGATTACAGCCACTTGAAATGATTCACTTAGAGACATAATCTCCGCGTGAATGTCATGGAGTATAATCTGCAACTCTTGCACTTGACTGATGACCGTCGTTGAATCTACCATCTTGTAGTCCAAGAACTTTCCCACGATGAATTTCTTTGTTCCTGCATCTTCAGTCTTGTATTTTCTTTCCAAAGATTCCCATAAATCCTTCACAGATTGCTTGGAACAATACACATTGTATAAAGTGTTTTTCAAACCATTCAGAATGTAATTCTTACATAAAAAAATCTGAATGTTTCCAGGAATCCAAAACAATCAATGATGCCTGATAGTTTTCTGCTTCTTGTATGGCGGGAGGATCTTCATTCAAGAATTTCACCAAGTTGAGGGTCGTGAGATAGAATAGCATTTTCTAATGCCATCTTTTGAATTCAACCCCAATAAACTTCTCTGATATTCCCCCACGTGGAACGGAGTTTGAATGTATAGTAAAAGGGAGAGCCACAACTGGAGGAATCACACCGATAGGAATACTTCCTTTAGAAGTTCCCACATTCGAAGTATCATTCGAATTGGTATCAGCATTACCAACTGCATTCTTTCTGTTTACGTAAAACAGAAGATCAACCAAAACCAAGAGATGTCACTAACCACAAAAATACAAAAAAATCGACTTAAGATTGTTGGCGGAAGACCGTGCTTAAAGTGACTGGAAACGAGAAAAACGAATGAAAATGGATGAAATGTAAGTCGAGGCAAATGTTGAACACTTTGTCCTTAAGTCGATTTTGTCCCACAACAGTGCTTACGGTTTCAGGCAATCAACTCCCAAAATACAATGACTTCTACTTGTGTTTGTAGCACTACAAAACTCAAGTACAACGAACCAAAATTGGTTTTGTACTCCAAATGTAATGCCCCAAAAATTTAGAATTTTTATTTCGGGCTAAGTAAATTTCTTAGCAAATAGTTATGGCCACATGTCCGTCCAAAGTCCAAATGGGGTCCAATAATAATAATCGACCCGAGTCCACTAAAGAAAATATCTAACAATTTTTTAGATTTATTTATTAGTTAATTAAATTAATTAATTGTAATTATTTTTATATAAATGGCAAGATTTATAAGATATTTTAAGTTATGGTATTTTTACCATATCAAAACCTTACCAAAACCCAAATAGGTAAGTTTCTTGATATGCATGCACAAGAATGGAATAAACTCCAAAACCCCAAAATTCATTCCCTCCCCTCTCAAAATTTGGCCCCCCTCCCCTCTTTCTCTTTCTTTTCACTTACACACTTAAGCTATTTTTACAAAGAAAGAAAAGAGAAGAAGAAAGAAGAAAAGAACAGATATTTTCAAAGGTTTTTCATTCTTTTTCAAGAAATAAGGTTGGAATATTTTATGCAAGTTGATTTAAATCCCTTTATGTATTTTAATCATGTGTATGCTATGCTATATGATTTGTTCCTTTGGAATGAACAAGAATGAATGTTTATCCTACTTTGGATGAAATTGAAGAATGTTTATAGTTTTAAATCCTTTGGGATTAAACCTAAGAAAGAATGTTTGGTATTTAAATCCTTCGGGATTAAACCTATGAATGAATTTAGGATTTTGACCCTTTGAGCTCACCGAAATATGAATGTTAGCATGGTTCACTTACATTTAATTGCGATACATATATTGGGATTTGCATATTTATAAATAATGATATTCCTATTGAGTTTTTTCCAAACTCACCCTTTCTCCTATTCTTAGATTGATTGTAGGGTTAGATGAAGGCTTGATGATGAAGGGATTGAGCCATGGAAAAAAAGAAAAGAGATTTCGGACAAGAAGACGAATAAATGTCAATTTCTTTATTATGCTATGATTTCTGAATTTTACATGTTATATGATGTTTTTGATAAGATTGTTAATTTTTAATGTGGCATGAACTTGTTGGAAACTCTATGAAATGATATTTTAAACTTGATGAATGTTAGAAAATGTTTAAAGGACATAATGTTAACCGGGATGTAACTGTTCAGAAATTCCAACTTGCAAGTGCAGTTTCAAACAGACGTCCTAAATGGTAGACTTCAGGTTTTGGGACAAACTTTGGTAGGATTTATGACCTATCAATTTCAGTCCTTTGAAACTCGGAATCACCTCGTTCAGACGTCTTTAGAGCAAGATATGCAAGTTTTGGTGACGATGGACAGTTCTACTCGAGAATCTGCCTTCCATGTTTTAGAAATTGATTTGGAGACCTTACACATTTTATTAAATTCTTAATTTTGGATATGATTTGATATGTTATGTTATGTGTTATCCTTAAAAATATTAGAATTTTTCAAGCCCTTTTGATAGGGAAAATTTGGGATTTAAAATGAGTCTGAAAGCTGTCTAGCTTATGTTTCTTGTATACTTTGATTCCCTTTTGATAACCTTAACCATTTCCTAAAATTGTGAAATTTTAGTATGTATTTTATGGATGAGTTATGATTATTTGGTTAAAACTTCATAAGTTTTTATGACCTTTAGGTTGATCTTTTGTGTGTATAAGAAATAAAGGGCATTAACTTTATGTTACAATTATGTACTTTAGGGGTTTAGACTTTCATTGAAATCCTCTACGGGTTGATAACCTCCATTTTAGAGCCCATGTAGTTGATAAGTTTACATTTGTAAACTATTTGAATAATGTCTAGAAATCCCCAAAATTTTAGTTTACTTTCGGGCTCTAAAACGGTAAGAAGATGAGAGACGAAACGAGGCCTCGTAGAGGAGGTTTTGGGACGTCACAGCTTGGTATCAGAGCCTAGAGTTTTAAATCGGTTCTATAGACTAAGAAGAGTTTAGGAACCTGTAGGTAACGAATCAACAACAAAAAAAAATTTGCCCTCGAGCGGGCAGAATTACCTCTCTGTCCGCTTGAGCGAACACTGTTAAAAAAAAAATTCTTTTTCTCCTAATGTGTATTTATCTAAGTGTATGATGGTTACTTGTATTACTGAAATATGTTACATGATTTCATTAAAGTTTGTATTCTATCGGTAATAAAGAAAATTTTAAATGTAAAGATTTCTCCATGGCTATCCTACTTCATCTGACGGCTACCATCCGCAAACCCTCAGGTATGATTTTAATTGGGATATGAAAGAATTATTTCAAAGTTTTATAGCATTGAATTTCGCTAAGTTGAATTTCATAAAGTTATGATTTTTGCAAATAATAGAATGCTATTTATTTTGATGCAAAGTTTTCTAAATTTTCTTTGGATTTATGTTGGACTGGACTTAGGATAAGATGGCTAAGGAGAGACATACCGCCAGAAAGTCTACAGGTTTACTGCGTCACCTAAGACCAAAAGCCTTAGCACTACGAGCCTATGAGAACTTCGATTCCTACTTGCCCATGCCTCAACACACTGCGAAATTCCTTCGACTGTGGCGAAATGCAACGAGACATGGGAATAGAATTAGTAACTTTGAAGCTATCAATCATCTTTTGCGTACCTTTACCCCATCTGGAGTAGAGATGGGAAATTTTATAAAGGATGAAATGTTGAAGGAAGACCCAAACCATATCGATGTCGAGAAATATTGCCGCATCCTAAATCACTATCACGAAGATTTTATGAATAGGAAATTTCCAGATAACGAAGAAGACTCAGATACAGGATTAGAGACCTCCGTCAATCAACCAATGCCCAATCGTGAAGAAGATTCAGATTAGGCGTCATTTACCTATTTTCCATTATGCTATTTTCATTCAGACTTTCATTGAGAGCACTTTCTAGATTTGCAGTTGTAATCTAATTTTGCTCTTGCTACTGTTCGTATTGTTATTTCCTTTCCAAACAATTGCAGTTTTCCGACATTTTGTCGAAGATTATTCTAATAATAAAAATTCCAGCTTTCCTTATGTCATTTGAGATAGTGGTTTTATTGATTCCTGATGGACAACCTTTATTTTGTCTAAAGGAAACGGCACCCTCAACTCAAAACAACCTGATCAGAGATCTGCTGAGAGCAGTTCAGGACCTGGCCAGACAAAGTCAGGCTTCTCTTCCTCCACCTCTTACCCAATCTTCAACTTCAACTGTGGTCAATCATGCCGCTATGATAGAACAGTTTCGTAGGCACGAACCCCCTACATTCGATGGGTCTTCAGGACCACTAGCAGCAGAGAGTGGCTGCGTAAGTTGGAGCGCATCTTCCAATTGTTGACAAGTACTGATGCGCAGAAAGTTAAGTGCGCAGAATTCATGTTCGCCGGTGATGCCAGTCACTGGTGGGAATCTACGTCCCGCACTAGGAGTGAGTCAGAGCAAGATGCTCTAACTTGGAGTTAATTCAAGGAGAAATTGATGGAGAAATACTTTCTGCAAGCACTAAGGGATAGCAAAGAAATTGAATTCTTACAGCTAAGGCAAGGCAGCATGTCACTACCAGAATATGAGCGGAATTTTGAATAATTATCTAAGTATACACCTCACCTTGTTGATACTGAAGCTAAGAAGATCAAAAGGTTTGAGCAAGGATTGAGTACAGATATGAGCTTAATTCTCCTGTCCCATAGCTTCACCTCTTATAGAGAGATGCTAGCTCGGGCCAAGACAATTTGGTACCGCAAAGCAGTGCAAATCAGTCTGCTCCTCAAAATAAAGATTTTACAAAAAAAGAGAAAGTGGAGTGGACAGGACAAAGAAAAAAGAAAATGGCAAGAAAAGAAGCTGAATACTGTATCCAATAACGTCAAGCCAGGAGTTTCTGCTCCACCCTACCCAAAATGTAACAAGACTCACCTAGGAGAGTATTTGTTTGGGAGAAACGTATGTTACTGATGTGGAAAACCGGGCCACATGATCATGAATTGTCCAGAACTACCCAAAAGGAGAGATATGAAAGAGAAAGAGGAAGACAGAAACAAGAATAACAATGGAAAGGGACGAGTGTTTGCTCTTACCCAGCAAGAAACAGACGAGAATTCTAACATGATAGCAGGTACCTTTCTGTTGTCACATTTTTCTGCTTACGTGCTTTTTGATTCTAGAGCGACGCATTCTTTCATCTCTGCATCTTTTATCACTAAATCTAGAATTGCATGTGATAAATCGTCTAGTACACTAGAGGTTAGCATCCCTTCAGGAGAGTCACTTTTTACGAATTAACTAGCTAAGTCGGTTAAGATAGAAATTGGAGGGAAAGTGCTCGAAGCAGATTTGTACATCCTAGAAATGAGAGACTTTGACATGATCCTAGACATGGATTGGTTAGGACATAACCACGCGTCGATCCAATGCCACGAAAAGGATGTAGTACTTCAGAAACTAGGAGAAGATAAGTTTTGTTTCTCATGGACGAAAAGGACAAGTAAAGGAAAATCTTTTAGTGCTTCAGGTAAATCCCAACCAGAGGCAACTATTGATGACGTAGATGTGATACAGGAATTTCTCGACGTGTTTCTTGAAGATCTACCAGGGATTCCACCGGACAGGCAACTGGAGTTCACGGTTGACTTAGTTCCTGGAGCGGCACCAATGTCTAAAGCACCTTATATAATGGCACCAAATAAATTACAAGAACTAAAGTCTCAACTTCAAGAATTGTTGGATATAGGCTTTATCTGACCAAGTGTATCACCATGGGGTACACCAATTCTTTTTGTGAAAAAGAAGGATTGATCGATGAGAATGTGCATTGACTATTGAGAATTAAATCAGTTGACGATAAAGAATAAGTACCTTCTTCCAAGGATTGAAGATTTGTTTGATCAACTGAGTGGATTAAAGGTTTTCTCTAAGATTGACTTGAGATCCGGGTACCATCAATTGAAGATTAAGTCCAGCGACATACCAAAAATAGCTTCTCAAACTCGTTATGGGCATTATGAGTTTGTGGTGATGCCTTTTGGCCTAACCAATGCACCAGCAGTGTTCATGGACCTAATGAACAGAGTGTTTCATGAATTCTTGGACAAGTTCATCATAGTCTTCATCGATGACATCTTGGTATACTCTGAGAATCGTGAACAACATGAAGAACAACTCAGAATAGTGTTGGAGATATTAAGAAAAGAGAACTTGTATGCCAAATTCAAGAAGTGCGAATTTTGACTAGATCGAGTAGGTTTTCTTGGGCACGTAGTTACGGTCCAAGGGATTGAAGTCGACCCAGACAAAGTGGAAGCAGTAACGAATTGGAATCGACCAACCAATGCTAGAGAAATACGCAGTTTCTTAGGGTTAGCAAGTTATTACCGAAGATTTATAGAAGGCTTCTCTAAAATTGCTAGATCGTTAACTCAGTTAACCAAGAAAGGAGTAAAGTTTCAGTGGGATGACAAATGTGAACAAAGTTTTCAAGAACATAAGAAACGTTTAGTCATAGCCCTAGTACTGGCAGTACCAGAAGGATCATAAGGATTTATCATTTACAGTGATGCATCCAAACTAAGTTTGGGATGTGTGCTTATGCAACATGAGAGAGTTATCGCCTATGCTTCGAGACAACTAAAGATGTATCAACAAAATTATCCAACGCACGACCTAGAATTGGCAGTAGTAGTTCACGCCTTGAAGATATGGCGTCACTATCTATATGGTAGCAAGTGTGATATTTATACGAACCATAAGAGTCTCAAGTATTTCTTCACCTAGAAAGAGTTGAATATGAGACAACGAAGATGGTTGGAGTTAGTGAAGGACTATGATGTGCAATCCATTATCACCCAAGTAAAGCCAACGTCGTAGCTGATGCCTGAAGCAGAAAGACAGTAGGGCAATTGACGTCGATAATCACAGTACATGAACAACTAGTAAGGGATTTCGAGAGACTACAACTAGAAGTTTTGGCACCATCAAGTAAAGATACTACAAGAATAATGTCCTTGATGATTCGATCTACTCTCAGATATAGAATTCGAGAAGCACACGGTAAGGACCATTTTCTACAAAAGATCAAGGACGAAGTTGGTACAGATAAACGTAAGGATTTTAGTTTGAATACAGACGGTGCACTCATGTTCAAAGAAAGATTATGTGTACCCAAGGATGAGAAATCGAGAAAAGAAATTTTGGAGGAAGCTCACTCAACCCCTTACATAGCACATCCTGGAGGAACGAAGATGTATCGTGACCTCCGAGACACCTTTTGGTGGAGAAACATAAGGTTGTTTGTGAAAAAATGTTTAGTTTGTCAACAAGTTAAAGCAGAACATCAAAGGCCATCAGGGCCGTTGAATCCACCAGAAATACCATAATGAAAGTGGGAACATATAAACATGGACTTCGTAGTAGGTTTTCCAAACTCAGCAAGAGGTCACAATGCCATTTGGTTAATAGTGGACCGATTGACCAAGTCAGCCCATTTCTTACCAGTAAAGATGACTTTCAACATAGATCAATTAGTGCAACTATACCTTAGAGAGGTTGTCAGATTGCGCGGAACCCCCTTATCAATAGTATTAGATAGAGATCCGAGGTTTACATCAAAATTTTGGAAGAGTTTGCAGACTGTCTTAGGCACCAAGCTTAATTTTAGTACTGCATATCATCCTCAGACAGATGGACAGTCTGAACGAACTATTCAAATTTTAGAAGACATGCTTTGGACATGTGTTTTGGACTTAGGCGGCAACTGAGAGTCCCACTTGTCGTTAGTGGAGTTCACTTACAACAACAGTTTTCAAGCTACGAAAGGGATGGCTCCTTTCGAGGTACTGTATGGTAGAAAATGTAGATATCCAGTACATTGGGATGAAGTTGGAGAAAAAAGAGTGTTAGACCCTGAAATCGTTGAACGAACAGTTCAGGCTATCGATACAATAAGAGCTAGAATAAAATCTGCCCAGGACCAATAAAAAGCTATACAGATAAAAGAAGGAAAGTTTTAGAAGTCGAAGTTGGCGAAAAGGTTTTCCTTAAGGTTGCGCCAATGAAAGGCGTTCTCCGTTTCGGTAAGAAAGGAAAGTTAAGACCTAGGTTCATCGGACCTTTTGAAATAATTGAGAGAATTGGTAACGTCTGTCTAGCTTTGCCTCTAGAACCCTCAACGGTACATAATGTCTTCCATGTGTCCATGATTAGAAAAAATGTTCATGACCCCGGACATGTGGTAGACTATCAGTCTTTGGAAATGCAAAAGGATCTAACCTATGAAGAAACTCCAATCTATATTTCAGACAGAAAGATTCATGTTTTGAGAAATTGAGAAGTGCCGTTAGTCAAGGTTCAATGGCGAAATCATGGAGTGGACGAGGCCACTTGGGAGAAAGAATAAGAGATCAAAGCCAAGTCCGCCTCGCTGTTTCCGTCATAAGGTAAATTTTGAGGACGAAAATTTTATAAGGAGTAGAGGATGTAACACCCCAAAAATTTAGAATTTTTATTTCGGGATAAGTAAATTTCTTAGCAAATAGTTATTGCCACATGTCCGTCCAAAGTCTAAACGGGGTCCAATAATAATAATCGACCCGAGTCCACTAAAGAAAATATCTAACGATTTTTGAGATTTATTTATTAGTTAATTAAATTAATTAATTATAATTATTTTTATATAAATGGCAAGATTTGTAAGATATTTTAAATTATGGTATTTTAACCTTATCAAAAACTTACCAACACCCAAATAGGTAAGTTTCTTGATATGCATGCACAAGAATGGAATAAACCCCAAAATTCATTCCCTCCCCTCTCAAAATTCGGCCCTCCTCCCCTCTTTCTCTTCATTTTTACTTACACACTTAAGCCATTTTTACAAAGAAAGAAAAGAAAAGAAAAGAGAAGAATAAAGAAAAGAGAAGAAGAAGGAAGAAAAGAAGAGATATTTTCAAAAGTTTTTCATTCTTTTTCAAGAAATAAGAAAGGAATATTTTATGCAAGTTGATTTAAATCCCTTTATGTATTGTAATCATGTGTATGCTATGCTATATAATTTAATGTTTATGGACATCTAGATATGAATGTAGTTTGTTCCTTTCGAATGAACAAGAATGAATGTTTATCCTGCTTTGGATGAAATTGAAGAATGTTTATGGTTTTTAATCCTTTGGGATTAAACCCAAGAAAGAATGTTTGGTTTTAAATCCTTCAGGATTAAAACTATGAATGAATTTAGGGTTTCGACCCTTTGAGCTCACCGGAATATGAATATTAGCATGGTTCACTTACATTTAATTGCGATACATATATTGGGATTTGCATACTTATAAATAATGATATTCCTATTGAGTTTTCTCCAAACTCACTATTTCTCCTATTCTTAGATTGATTGTAGAGTTTGATGAAGGCTTGATGATGAAGAGATTGAGCCATGGGAAAAAGGAAAAGAGATTTCGGACAAGAAGACAAATAAATGTCAATTTCTTTATTATGCTATGATTTCTGAATTTTACATGTTATATGATGTTTTTTATAAGATTTTTAATTTCTAATGTGGCATGAACTTGTTGGAAACTCTATGAAATGATATTTTAAACTTGATGAATGTTAGAAAATGTTTAAAGGGTATAATGTTGACTAGGATGTAACTGTCCAGAAATTCCAGCTTGCAAATCCAGTTTCAAACGGATGTCCTGAATGGTAGACTTCAGGTTTTGGGACGAAATTTGGTAGGATTTATGACTTATCAATTTCAGTCCTTTGAAACTTGGAATCACCTCGTTCGGACGTCTGTAGAGCAAGATATGCAAGTTTTGGTGATGATGGACAGTTCTACTCAGGAATATGTCTTCGATGTTTTAGAAATTGTTTTGGAGACCTTACACATTTTATTAAATTCTGAATTTTGGATATGATTTGATATGTTATGTTATGTTTTATCTCTTAAAATATTAGAATTTTTCAAGCCCTTTTGATAGAGAAAATTTGGGATTTAAAATGAGTCTGAAAGCTGTCTAACTTATGTTTCTTGTATACTTTGATTCCCTTTTGATAACCTTAACCATTTCCTAAAATTGTGAAATTTTAGTATGTATTTGATGGATGAGTTATGATTATTTGGTTAAAACTTCATAAGTTTTTATGACCTTTGGGTTGGTCTTTTGAGTGTATAAGAAATAAAGGGCATTAACTTTATGTTACAATTATGTACTCTAAGGGTTTAGACTTTCATTGAAATCCTCTAAGGGTTGATAACCTCCATTTTAGAGCCCTTGTAGTTGATAAGTTCACATTTGTAAACTATTTGAATAATATCTAGAATTCTGCAAAATTTTAGTTTACTTTCGGGCTCTAAAACAGTAAGAAGATGAGAGACGAACCGAGGCTTCGTAGAGGAGGTTTTGGGGCATCACACCAAATGATTGAAATGAAATGAAAAACTAGAATTTCATGCAACAAATGCAAGAATTTTGGTTCAAGAGATGAACATATGAGTTTAGTGTGTTGCATATATTTTCTGTATGATAAAGGATGTCCAGATGAGCCTTTTTATTATTGATGAAGTGTTGGGAACGTTGAGGTGTGGAGCCAAATCATGCAACACTTCAAAAGGACATACTTGTTCGCGCGTAAACCTATGCGATTGCATGGATTTAAAATACTGCGATCGCAAGGTACAATTTTGAAAACAGAATTTAATCCAGGTTAACCATGCGATCGCATGGCAAGGCCAAAAAACATTCGGCTTAAAATTTCAGTAAATTGAGATTCCAAGATAAAATACCCATGCGATCACATGGTCAAAAGTTGACCCGAATTTGTCCTTTTCTGTAATTTCTCATTCATTCGATATTAGTTTCGAGATACCAAATATACCCTTCAACACATGCAGAGAAATTTGAATTCTCTTTCGGGGTCATTGTCCCCGAGCCGAAGCATCGAAGTTGCAAACTATTTTGCCTAAATAGATTGAGTCGGTTTTGTATATTTTGGACAAGTTGACACGAAGTCACTTTAGTTGTTTTTAAACACTTAGTCAATTTTTTGAATTCTTAAACCAATTTCCAATAAAAATAACCAAGTCATATCTTTCATTCCTCTAGCATGATGGATCGCTCGAGACTTTCAGGAGATTTGTATTTGCTAGCGTCAATAACTTCCCAATCTAAATAGCTAGTTATGAGGCAACAGTCTTCAATCACTTTCTTGACAGGACGACGAAAGTTGTAGACAGGTGCTTGGCTGTGCGTAGAAGAAGGAAAATTTACTCGAGGAGCTGGTGGAGAAAGAGGTTGGATGATCAGAGGCTGAGAGGTTAACATTCACAATTGTATTGAATAGTTGACTGGTCGGGGAGACTCATTTTCGGACGCTTCATAGGTAAGAGGTGCCATTTTTCTCTTTTACTACGACCGTTCATTCTTCCGTGCCAATTCTTTTAGAAAATCTTCACTAAACTGATCGGCAGACATATCTTTAAGAGAGGAGAGGAAGAAACAAACAAACATACTAAGCACATATAGTGATATGTATATAAGTCGATAGAAAATCAAATAAACCTACCATAAGGATGACTAATGCCTACGGAGACAAGGACTCGATCGGTCAGGAAGTCGTTAATGGCCCAACCGAGTGGCACTATTAACCGTAGAATTATCATATAATCTATTTTTGACTCAGAAGTTACTGGAGTTTCATTGAAGCCGGGTCGGTCGAAAGACCACGATCACGTAGTAGAAGATCACATAACAATCTTATCTATTGAGTAGTTTCATTTCAAAAAAGATGTGGAAGATGTCAATGGAGGGCTTAAAGCCACATGTTAGACAAACAAGAAGATAATAATTTAACATTCTAAGGGCATTGGGTGCTAATTGACTGGGGGACAAATTAAAAGTACAAAAAAATTCGACCAGGAAAGGATGAAGAAGAAATTGAAGGCCAGCTCTAAGACTGTCTTGATAAATGACCACCTCGCCTGGATAGCCAGTAAGCAAATACTCGGTTGGACCAGGAGCTCTATATATGTATGTACGACTGAGGTAAAAATGATCTATCGTATGCCTAAGAAAAACTTCGTTGTAGGTACTTGGGTGTCTCGGAATAGATAGAAGGGTAGTAGCAGCCGAGGGTTCATAATTTATTGAGGCATTAGATGCTCAACCGGTTGTTTCAATCCAATTGTGATGCTTAACCATTATTACCCCCCCTAAAAACTACGCTAGGCTAGAAT
Organism: Forsythia viridissima; assembly: GCA_030279155.1. Taxonomy (NCBI): domain Eukaryota; kingdom Viridiplantae; phylum Streptophyta; class Magnoliopsida; order Lamiales; family Oleaceae; genus Forsythia; species Forsythia viridissima. The sequence continues at coordinate 29,010,058 of CM059045.1, forward strand.
ATTCGGTGAACAGAAAAGAAATTATAGAAAAAGAAAAGAAATTAGAGTTATGGACAAAGACCTATTGAAGCTGGGGGTTTGAGATTTGTTCAAATGAGTAAAACGGTTCACCTCTAGAGCGCCATTGTCTTGATATCCGATCGATTAGATAGAACCCAATAAATCGAAAGAAAATTCTATTTGGGATAAGACTACTGAAGTTTGTTTCTCTGAAAAACTATCTAAAATTATCACGTAATAAAACTAAGAGGAGCAAGAGAAATTGTAAAAATAGAGAATAAAGAAAAAGGAGTGAAAACTGAAAACTGAAAATGAATGAGACGAAAAGGTGGGATAACACACACACACACACACACACACACACACACACGTACAGGTTTTGATTTTTGGGAAGCTGCAGAAATGATTTTTCTTCATCAAAGCTTCAACCGAAAACTCGTTTTTGAGGTAGTTTTACTTACTGTTTTTACTGCAATTTTTAAATGATGTTTTGAAAAATTATGATGTGATATAAATGTCATGCAAAATCTAATTACGAAGGAATTTTATGATAGTAATTGAAGGTAATCACTTTAACATGTTAGTGATTGAAGGTAATCATGTATGACGTTATATGGTGCCGGCTACCAATTTTTATGTTCTTATGTACGTTTCAAAAATGATGGCATGTCAAATTTATGTTTAAGTATAATTTGTCCACATGTTGTAAGTATTGCTACTGAGTGTTTCTTATGAAATACTCACTCCCAAAATGAATAAATTTTCAGATTGAACTGATTGGCGTTGATGTGATGGCAGTAGGCTAGCGAGCTTGTCATAGAAATTCTTGTTTAGTTCAAATTTTGACATCGAGATAAGCAGTCAATTATGATGTAAACACTATATTTTAAGTATTTGATTCAGTATTTAATTATGTAATATGTACGAAAAACAAGATGTTTGTTTAATTGCCGTTCAAAGTTTTAAATTAGAAATTTGCCTAGTTTCATTTTCAGAATTTTCAGCTTACTATCCCCTTTTCGAAAAATCATAACTTTTTTACGGTTGGAGTTTTTAAGTGAAATCAGTAACTATAGAAATCCCTATATGTGGTATAATAAAAAAAAATTATAATCACTCAAAAATTCTATCGTATGAATTTATTATATAGGTTTGAACGGGTTGCCTTAAGGTATTCGGGACAGTTTTCAAGCAACTTCAGCTATCATTTTCACCTACCAAAAAACGTATCTAAGATTTGAAATTTTAACATGTTGTATTATGTAGTCTCAAGTATCTATAGTAAAAATTTTGGAATTTTTGGAATTCGTTTGAATAGTCAAATAATTTGTGGCGACACCTATAACGGTTTGGGCAAAACCATAGAAACTTAAGGAAAAATCAATATTTCCTTGCGCGCTTGTATTTTTCGCAAATGTTATATTTCTAAAATCATACAAGAGCACGGTAAATAAATTTTGGAGTCTTCATATACATTTAAATATTTATTTCAGTGACCCTCCGGGTTCAGAAAATCCGGAGCGTTACAAAAAGGCAACATACAACAGTTGTGATGAAACACTCTTCGTTTCTATGCGCCGCATTATTGATGACGTATGGAGATTTGTGTGTATTAGAAAAGCACAACGTATTAATTGTCTTGATCATCGAAATAAAGGAGGAGAAGACACGTAGATCAATAAATCATAGGTAATTATCAAGTCAATCAGATATGACGACAATGATGGACGCCAACCCTCTAAAAGCTGACATACGTCGGTCGACCTACACTTACGTACGTTGATGATTGATAATTCTTCTTGTTCCTCTAATATTCCCAAGTTATAACTATAAAATTGAGAGTATAGGTCTACTGAAGCTGGTATATATAGCATGTCGACCAATCGTGGCATGGAACAAGGCCATTTGTCATCATAGTGGGGTCGTGGTTACGTTGTATGCTCAACCGTGTGTTCATGATTCTTAGCCACGTTAGCCAACCTATACGTGGTCTAAGATTTTTGACTGACTACCTAGAAGTTTTGGCCACGTCAGAAGACAAGTGCATGGTCTATGAAAGAAGGATTTTCTTCACAAACACAGCAGAATCTTTCAGTGTAACAGAATTGACACACCAATATTCTCTCTATAATTTATCCTTGTAATTTATAAAAACGCACATTCATCACATACGTTTTTGCCAACTTATAAGTAAAATTCATAATCCTAGACAAACTTGAACTTTAGCAAGCTTACATTCGATGTTTAGCATTTAATGATGTACTTGACACAAGTGAATTCTCTAGTAAGTGATGTTTAAAGTCCAAACAACCATTTATTAAACCGATTTGGCCATAGAATCATGGTACAGTTATCCTATGGTCTCCTATTTTGACTAAACATACAAATTTGCACACTAAAGACTAAAAAATTATGCCAGAGAATCATTGACTATGAAAAATGAACGGGAAGAAAAAAAATCACTATGATTTGCTATCTTGACCATTTCTTATAATTAGGAAAGCACTTAGGGGGGTGTCTTCAACTTAGATTTAAATAGATTTTAAAAATACATGTAAATTTTGGTGTCCCCAACTCAGATTTTAATAGATTCAATTGAAATTTAGGTGTCCTCAACTCAGATTTTAATAGATTCAATTAAAATTTAGGTGTCCTCAACTCAAATTTAAATAGATTCTTTAGAAATTTAGGTGTCCCCAATTACTAGTGGATTTTTGAAAATTTCATTAATTAGAAGATTTAAACAGATTTGTATGGATTTCGATCTCATAAATATGAATAACCAATTCTTTAAGAATTTTATCCCAACCCCTCAAAATTTCAATTCAACTCTTCTCTTATGCATCTCTTCCTCTCACCTCTCTCCTCAATTTGTGCCACAAGTTTTTGTAGTAAACTATTGTTCTTGATTTTCAATTTATATTAGCATGGAAGTTTATTGAATTTTTTATTTTTTATTTTAATATTTCTTTTTGTATAATTGTCAAACATCGTCTTTGAAATTTTCGTTCTTGATGCTTCATAACCATTCATTAAACCAAACAATTGGACTGAAATATATAAATAATCTATTGGTAAATATTAATTAGATAATTACCATATAGGACAATTAGATATTGGACTGTAAAATCAGAATAGCACTAAAAATTCTTTTGTGAATTTGAAAATATTTATTCGTCAAATGCGACATATGTAAATTATCTTTTTAAGCCATAAAATAATTTTTTATACAAGATGGTTAAACAACTGATTTTGGAATAGAATGAATCTTAAGGGCTTGTTCGTTCCCATTTTTTCTCAAAAAAACTCATTTTTTTGCCTACTATTTTTGACTTTTCAAACTTTTTACACTACAAAAAAATTTGAAAAATCAAAAAAGTAGGCAAAAAAAAAACCCCCCAATTTTTTTAAAAAAAAAAAAAAAAAAAACTACACCGAACAAGTCCTAAGTATCCATCATTTAGTCTCGGATATGAAATAGAGGATTATATAAAAAAGGACAAGTAGAAAGAAAGTAAAAATTAAACTTTATTTTAAATTTATTTTTGAAGAAGCTTTGTTCTTTAATCAATTTTTTTTTTAATTCAAAACTGAAGAAATTGATAATAGTAAAGTGAATCCCCCCAAACAATGGATCTAATTACGTTTCGAGCTTAGAGACGACGGATGACCTATTTATTAGTTTATTATCTAAGAGCTTAGCTGACACAGATGTCGAATTGGTATACCTCCCAATCTATCGAATCATTCACCTCTTTGATTGAATAGAGTTTTTAGTTCTTTATATTTCAAACAAAATTCATTTTCCAAAATTCTACTCAAAATATTTGTTTATGTAGGGCAATCTCTCGAACTATTTAGAATAAAAACAATGTAAAATTATCATTTTTAATAAAAAGACCACAAATCCATGAAAATTATTTGAAATCCATAAGAATATATTGAAATTTAAAATATAGAATTCTGTTGAAATCTTATAAATTCTGTGGAATTCTATTCAAATTCATAAAATCCATTTAAATTCATAAATATCTTTTAAAATCTGAGTTGAGCACACGCTCCTTAGTTAATTCATTATTACAATTACAAACTACAAAATGATGATTCATTATTTTTCATGAATGATCTTATATAATGTTGACCAAGAAATATTATATGACAATGTACTTGGGATGTGCAAATAAATTGAAAAATTGTTCAGGATCGATCCGGCCCCACTCAGTTGGTTTCGATTGGTTTATGTTAAACAATTAGATAGTCGGGTTGAGTCAGGTTGCGGTTTGGACGTTTAGTAGGTTTGGTTTGATTTATTTTTTAATTTACTCTTAAAATTCAATTTTTTAACTTAGAAAAATGAAAAACACAAATCGATAGGTAAAGAAAAAAAAATAGTACTCGAATTTGGGTCCAAGTCAAAATCGACCTAACCAAATTGAATAGACCCAAACCGTTTCAAAGATGGATTGGGTCAGTTTGGGTTGAAATTCACTCAAACTGACCAAGTCAGATTCAGTTTTGGTTTATGCCCAAAACTAGCTCAACTCAATCCACGTCCCAGTCGTAATTGTACTTGGTCAAACAAATTTTCAAAAAAAAAATCCTTTTGGGTGTTTTTTTTTAAATTAGGTCCAAACACCTTTCAAAATTATCATTAATTCACTTTTCATTTGTTTTAAATAAAAAATTCAGGCAAATACCACAACTACCCTTGTAACATAAATCTAGGCATATTGTGGGTTTTCTATTTACCCCCCCCCCCCCCCCCCCCTCCCTCCCTCCCTCTAGGTGTGCGAGGTAGGTTTGGTTAGAGCCAGGACATATGAAAACATGTCTATTTCTCTCTCTAACCTCGGTTTGCTTTCTCTTTCTATATTTCCCATTTTTTTAGCTTGCTTTCTCTAAATTTATAAATTCACTTCTTTCTCGAAACCTGGTTCAGATTTTGGTGAAAATGAGATAAAATAAGTCAAATTTTTGAAAAAAAAATAAATTAATTAAAAATATCTAGAAAAATCTGAATGCTTTGTAATAATCTTCAATAAATTCATCGTATCTTCCTTTTTTAATATCAGCAAATCGATTGATATGTTGATTTGAAAGAATCATGCATATATTTTTTCAAGAAAATCTATTGTTTTCCGTAATCCAAATCAGAAATAAGTTGTCTTTGTAAATTTGATATCCTTAACAATCCGACTGAACCGTTGGGTTGCAATCATTTTCTTATTTTTTTTATATCCTTGGTTGTTTTTATTATATGATTTTGATAGTGATATTATTATTTGTGTACATATTTGTATTCACCGAGTCTCATGTTTTTTTAATTTGATATTGTTTTATGTATAACAATATACAATATCAGTATCATTAAAATAATTCTTTTTCTAGTTACTAGTTAGATGCAAATTCTTAACTTCGTTGTTTTATTTATAACGGTATACAATATACAATATCATAGAAGAACAATATCATAGATAGCACAGTATCTTGATAAAACAGTAGCATGCATAATCTTGGAGGTAAAATATGAATTTATGGAGTACGTTGTTGTCCTAATATAATTTTCTTTCAGGTACTGTACGATGTAATTATATGATTTTGTTAGTGATATTGTTATTTGTGTACATGTTTGTATTCATTGCATCCCATATTTTTCTGATTTGATACCGTTTTATGTATTAATACCAGTGTTATTAAAATAAATTTTTTTCTAATTAGTAGTTAGATGCAAATTCTTACCCTCGTTGTTTTATTTATAACAATATACAGTATACACTATGATAGAATAACAGAAAAATTGAACGACAACAAATGGAAAAGACTATTTGCACCAAGACATGTTGAAATATAGATGTTATTATCAAAAATAGAATGATATGTCCTCAATCTGTAGTAAGATCAAATAATATGGACTATTTGTGTAAAAAGTCCAAACAACTATTACTATCTTTGACTATTTCAAAATTAAATATAATATAAAAATGACAAATAAAATAAACCATGCCGCATATCAAAGGGTAGCATTGAATTTAAAAATTAGTTACAGATAAATGTTTATTTTTCACTTTTTCTTTTTATTTTTATTTTTTGTGAATAATTCATTTAATACATGTCAACCAATGAAACCCTAATGCTTCTTCTTCACTTGTCAAAGTATAAATTGAAATCTGCTTTATTTTAAGGGGTAGAATTTAATAAAGCCATACCACATTTGACAAGTTATAATAGACCAAGAGAAAAGATCTAGACTCCGAATCCCCGATTAAGATCTAGACTCCGAATCCACATTTGACAAGTTATAATAAATAATTGTATGCCTCATTGGATTATTCGAATTCCTGACGAACGTGGAGAATGACACTGATAGTCACTTGAGGAACATATACATTATCACAACTCTCAAATTACATCCTACAAAAATTTACCGAAATAAAATACATCAATTATATGTGCAAATAAAAAAAAACATAAAAAATTGTTAACAATGTTATAACTAACTTGCAAATTACAAAAAATAAATCTGTACAAATAAACGAAAATAAAAAATAAATTAATAATTTATTACTAACCTTTAAAAAGTATGAAAAACAATAAGTGGGAGACAAATTTGGTAAAATAAATTTAGAGAACAAAAGTTATTGGAAACGTTTGATGTTGGCCAAATTTGAGTAAAGTAAATAAAGCGATTGAGTTGGCCAAATTTCAAGAAATATATGTATTCTGATGAGGAGGGAAAAATATGTATCTTGTTGAGGAAAAATTGTTATGTTGATTGGTATATAAATATGTGGGGAAACGAAGAAAGGAAATAGATGGTATGGTATGGTATGGTGGGGTCGGTCGGTAAAAAGTTAAAGAAATGGGGGGCATTTTTTCCAAGTGGGGGGGCGCCTGATATTCTGGGGTGGGGGTGGGCCCGTAAAGTTTTTTTTGTTGAATGGCTGCGTGTCAATCACGTAGCCAATCAGAGAAATGATCTAGACCTCGATTCGGGGCCTAGATCTAATCTCAATAGACCAAATCTCCAAAACAAGGTTAGGACAGTCATTTCACATGACCCTATATGTATTTCTCGAGGATGGCTATATGGCCTATAGAAATTTCTACATTGATCTACTTTTTAATTACATTAAAGATCTTAAAATTTTATTTAATATCGTATTTATGTCCTCATTTTTTTGTTTTAAATTCTTATCCTTAATAATCTATAATTAGCATATTTGGTCTTGACGATGGTTCTATCCAAATATTGTGTTAGTGTACTTTGCAACGAGGGGCCATTATTCTGTCAAGCTTTTGAATTTTTTTTTTCTTATTTAAAAATATGAGAGCAAAGAAGTCTTTTCATGCCTTCATAACAAACTTTTTGGATAGAAAATGCCATCATGACAAGATGTGTGAAACAAAACAAAAAAGTTGAAAATATAAGTGCGACAATAGAGAAAGATTGAACTTTAGTGCATTAAATGTATGTATGACAATGATGAAATTATTTTTTAAGTATTTATAAGTTGTGAATCATATAGAATGTGTAGATAATAAATGAGTAGTAAGTTATGCATCATACGAAATGTGTGAATAAAAAATATGTATAACTAATTTGATCAGCTTAAATTATAATTTAAGCTTAATTAATTAATTCCAAAAAAAATTGTGGAATAAAAAAAATATGGTGGCAATACAATCATCCATATATCAATTAGACTTTAGTGTTCACTAAATCAAAGCCCTTATTTCGGGCCCTTTTGAAGTGAATTCAAATAGTAAACACAAAGGAATGGCAAAATAAATAAGAATGGTTAAACGAGGAAGAAGAAAAGTCATACATTTCTAGAAAACCAACTGGTTGGTCCTTTCTTGGTTTACATTGATTTTTAAGTAGGGTAAATTCAGGGCCGGTCACTGTTTGGGCACTTATGGGCTCTAAAGTCATATGCTCAAAACTTAATTCAATTAAAGTCATATTTTAGAGCTAAAAGACCAACATACCCTTAATTGTAAAAAAACGTTAATTGTGAGTGGTGATACTGTTTTGTGGTGATACTGTTTAGTTGTGATACTGTTTTGTTGTGATATTATTTTTGTGATACTGTTTTTTGTGATACTGTTAAACCTATGATTTTGTGCTACTAATGAAACATTTTAAGAACAATAATATTCTCTTGTTTATTCTCTACTGATTAATTCGTCTACCTACCATTAAACACCTTATAAATTTATATTTATCTATCCAATGAGAATCTCTGTCCTAATTGAATCTCAAACATATTCAAATTCAAGGAAAGAATTAGAAACATTGTTTATAGTTTTAGATGAGAACCCTTTGCATGACTTCCCTTTAACTTGAGAATGATTGGCAATTCTTCTTTCTTCATTTTAGCATTGCTCTGAAGTATGTGTTTGCTTTTAAGGGACTCAGATACTTTGGAAGAGCTTTAATTTGCAGCAAAAGGATGTACATTTATCCGTGATACTGTTTTAAAGAATTTGTGATACTGTTTTGAAAAAAAAAATTAAAGATTGTCATTTTAAGCTAAAGAGACGACTTCAAACGGGTAAAATCCATTATAGGCATTGGCAAAGCAACTGGTCTTGACCGTCTCATCGAGACCATTCCGAAAACATATTATAATAAAAATTCTGAACACGTGTGCAAATTCTATGATCATTTCTATTGTGATACTATTTTTTGTGATACTGTTTTGCATAATACAGTATCAAACAACACACATGACTATGATATCATACTTTTATCTTTGATACTGTTTAATTAGTCATGTGTGTTGTTTGATACTGTATTATACGAAACAATATCATAGATTAAAACATGGATTAAAACAATATCAATTTATATTAATGCACATTACCTAAACAAAACATTATCATGGATTCAAACTAAGACATTCAAACAGTATCACTTATTCAAACTTTGCCATAATTAAACAATATCAAAGATCATATAGATTCAAACAATATCACAGAATAAAAACAGTATCATGGATTAAAACAGTATCATAGATTAAAACTAAGACATTCAAACAATATCACAGGTTCAAACATTGCCATAATTAAACAGTATCAAAGATCATATATATATATATTCAAACAGTATCACAGGATTAAAACAGTATCATGGATTAAAACATGTTTCAAATGATAGTGAAATATTATGACAAAGTTTCAATCTATTAAACCTTGCCATAATTAAACAGTATCATAGATTAAAACTAAGACATTAAAACAGTATCATGAATTAAAACTAAGACATTCAAACATTAGATGATGGAACATTCAAGCTCTTATTTACAACAATTCTATGTCTATTTATATTGTGTTACTGTTTTCTGTGATACTGTTTTGTATAATATAGTATCAAATAACATACCATGACTAAACATTAGATGATGGAACATTCAATCTCTTATTTACAATAATTAAATGGTAGAGCATTCAAGCTCCTATTTACATAAGATAGTAGAGTATTTAAGCTCATATTTACAGCATTCAAGCTCATATATACAACATTCTATGCCCATTTCTGTTGTGATACTGTTTTGTATAATACAATATCAAGTTGCTATTCTATAATACAGTATCAACAACAGATGTTACCTCATTGTTTATATAACTGGAAAATGCTCATTGTTTACATAAATGCTAAAATACTCAATACAAATACTCAACCCAGGTTAATCATATTGGTCAGCCTCTCTTGTAGCACGGATAGATCAATGCTAACTGTTAAGACATTAAGAATAGAGTACAACAACAGAAGATGAAGAAATAAAAAAGCATACAAACCAAATATAAGGATTCAAACACTGTGACCAAAGTCCATAAAACGTTATCCACTACGGATATTTTAAGCCACCGGAAGCTCTGGCTGCTCCACCGTGACGTGAAGTTCGAGAAATTGATTTCCGACCACCTGAAAGCTGACCAGTACCACCTCTCTATACACATGACTGAAAAAGCCTCTTATTGTAGTAACTTGCCATTTATTTTTGTAGTTTCATAGCTAACAAAATCTTCACCAAAAAAACTGCCTAAAAAGTGATCTAAAATCTTCACCAAAAAAAGTGCCTAAAAAGTGACACTGTGCCTTAGAAGCACTCGCCGGAGGTCGCCGGAGGTCACCGGAGGTGGAAGCGGTTGTCACTGGAGGTCGCCGGAGGTGGAGGAGGTTGTTGCCGGATGTCACCGAAGGTGGAGGCAGTTGTTGCCGGAGGTCGCCGGAGGTGGAGATAGAGGAGGTTGTCACCAGAGGTGGAGGAGGTTTGTGGAGTTGGAAGATTGTGTCAATGAAAAATATGGTTAAAAGGGGTGATTTTGGAGTTAATATAAAATATTGATGTGCAGTATGACTTAATCACAATTTTAAAAAAAAGTTTTGACCTAATTTGAGACAAGTCATGTAGATATGACTTATTGACAATTTTCCCTTTTAAGTACTATGCCCATTAAAGACGCCATTAATCAAAGTAATAAACCAATTTGCAACTTCCTCAACGAGTATGACAAAAACGTTATGTTGGAAATTTGTACGTGAATTAGTCAATTTTTTTTAATATCTTTAACTCATTAAGTTATGAATTGTACTTGATATTCATTTATTTGTTATAATTAAAATTAAGGAATTAGAATTATACTTCAATCGTTATTCGATTATGACGTTCAATCCAATTCACACATCTTCAATTTTTAATTTACGATTTTAGTACTTTCGATCTTCAAATTTTACGTGGTATTTTCTAAAGAATGAACTATACTCATGTATGAACACTTTTTCAATTAATATCAAAAGTTAATTTCTAAACTGAAAACTAAAATTAAGGAATTAGAATTATACTTCAATCGTTATTCGATTATGACATTCAATCTAATTCACACATCTTCAATTTTTAATTTACGATTTTAGTACTTTCGATCTTCAAATTTTACGTGGTATTTTCTAAAGAATGAACTAATACTCATGTATGAACACTTTTTCAATTAATATGAAAAGTTAATTTCTAAACTGAACATATCAAAAAATCAAGAATTTTTTTTCATAAGAAAATCCGCGCCTAGGTATGCGTGCCGTTAACAATAGGCGTCACCCCTCCATCCATATATATAGGGTGAAGTGATTTGATTCATGTCCAAGTAAATATACTAAAATTGACTCAATTGCAAGTGTAGTTTATAAACTTCACTCACAATTATAAATAAGTCCACAACTTTTGTTGTAATTGCAATTGAATATAAAATATTATAGAGCTACCACAAAACTTGTTCGGGCATATATTTTCCAAGGTTTAATAATTAAATCTTGTCTAGTTGATCCTAAACCACCAAATCTATTTGTTAGTCTTTTCTTTTTTCCACTAAAGACAAAAAATCGCAGAATATACAAAATCACAAAAGCTAAAATATATCTGTAATATTTTTTATAGACCTACTGTATATATATTCCATCCTCATCCTATATTTGATAATTAGATAAGAGCATAAATAACTTTTTTCTTTCTTAAATTACATTTTTATTCAACAATTTTGTGATTCAATTCACAGATGTCGAATTTTAGCCGTTGCTAAACACTGAACTCGGATTTATAATCGTTTCAACGAAAAATACTTAAGTAGTCACTCAACCCATTTTATAGGGCCACAATTCTTTACACAAATTTGTGTTCTCCACTTTGCTTATTCTCAAACTTTCAACTCTTCGAGATATTTGATCAATCAAATTGATGTCTGGTAAATCAAAGAACTAATAAACTCGCGAAAAGATATCCACAATTCCATTCAATGGATTTAGATGAAATACGTGGTAATCTAGTGGATTTTAACCCGAATTGCATATCCCTCCTATAGAAAGTCCGTTGCACTATCAGTACGAGACTAACGCTCATTCTATTGCTTATGAATTGACAAAAGAAAAAGAGATATTTTTATTTAAATAAATAACCTCTCCAGCTAAATATTTTTAAAATAATAGATTTTAAGTTTGAATAATTATCAAGTGTTCACATTAATCAAATTAACTTATAATTAATCAAATTAATTTATATTTTAATTATTAGACTTTCCTTTCTAGAAAAAAAATTAATTGAAATTAAATTAATCGAGATAAAAATTCAATTTAAATTAAATTAATCGAGAGAACCGTAGTGTAAATTCAGGTTTTTTACTGAGAAAATATAGATAGGAAGGGGCCTCGACGAAAAGTAAGTAGAGGGTTGGACGAACTCAAGGCTAATATCTCTCATGTGTTGTTGCATCTTTTGATTTCTACTTTGCGTTTGATGATTGGTTGATTTTGCTGCGAACTATGGTTATTATAGTGTGCTATTTAACAAAACTCTTTGTATTCTACATTTTTTATCACATAAAATATTGAGATTCAAAAATTTAAGAGTTTCACTTTGTCTATTGTCAGTTGCTATTATCTAGTCAAAGTAGGATTTAACACGTTCAATCATCAACAATTCGTTCGCTTTCCCACCTAATTATTACATATGACGGTGTTACCACAAAATGGGGTTGGTATGACGGTAGTGGGTGGAGCTCACGGGATGAAGTGGGACATGAGAGTGGAGAGGTTCGCTCGCAACATCTTTTCAATATGGTTCTTTTTCCTATTATTGCTTAAGTGTTCCATCTCCTCTATTAAGAGTTTGCTATTTATTTATCTTTAATTGTTCAAGTTTGAGAGAAAAAAAATTCTCCTTAGATCACCATGACAAATTTTTAGATAAAAAAACGATGTTACCATGGACGCCTAAAAGTGAAAATGTGGAGACAATAATGTAAGGAAACAAATGTCTGGGAATCAAGTGCAAAATGAAGTATAGTTTGAGGATCAACAAAGGTCTGACCAAATACCAATCATCAATTAGTTAATTGGTGTTGGTGGCATCAGTGATCGAATAAACTATTTTAATAGGAAAATTGACACCAGAGGTCCCCATCTTTTCATAAGTGAGCACTTGAGTTCTCATCCCGTATTTTAATCATATTTGAATCCTCGTCCTTCCATTTTTGTAAGACTTAGTTCCTCCTTAACGGAATTAGTAAAAACTTTGTTAAGTAACCACGTGAATTACGTGGTATATATTAAATATAACCTCCAAGTTTTGCTAAATTAAAAACAGCATTTGACCAAATAATACCTAAAATACCCTTAAGATATAAAAACTTCAATATTTGTTATATTGCTCCCCTAAAATTATGATTTTAAGGTTCCGCACCCAAATTAGTATCAGAGCCTCGTTAAAATTATAATTATGTCAGATAATTATAACAAAATATCATAAATTAATATATTTGAACAAATTAATTGGATAAAAAACTTTTTGATAAATAAATTTGGATTAATTGGAGAAAAGCCTATTAGAAAATAAGATCGGCAAATTGAAATATTAAACAACACTAATAAACAAAAATTACAAAATCTTAGAAATATACTTTCTGAAGAATATAAAACGTTAAACGACCAAATAAAAATACTAAAAACTCAGCAAGAGTTAGAAGAATTAAAAGGAAAAGTAGAAATATTAAGAAAACCTTTAACTCTAGAAGAAAGCATAATAAATATAGAGAAAGAAATAATGGATTATAAAGAAATAATTACTGAAATTGGGAAAAGATTAGGATTTTAATTTGAAGAAAAAGACAAGTTATTAATAAAATAAAATATTGTTATGATGAATGAAATAAAACAAAATTTTCTAATAGAACAAGAAACTATAATAGAAAAATTTCTTGAACAAAATAATAAATACTACCAACTACTTGAATTTATAACTTAAATCCAAATATGAATACACAATTAAAAGATATTTTAGAAAATCTTTTAAAAATTAATGAAAACAATAAAATATCAACAGCTATAACAGGAAAACATATAAAATTCTATACTAAAGAAGAACCACAGACTCTAGAATTCGTATATAATTTAATGAATGAAACCAAACAAGATCTTGAAGAAAAATTTCTTGAAACTTCAGGAGAAGATGCAGAAAGATATAGAAAAATGTTAAAGGATCTAGAAATACAAATGGCTAACATAAGTTTAGGAAATACTAAGATGAATACTAGTACCACGAGAGTTAGTAGTTCTACTACCCCTCCTTCAGTAAGCCAACCTCTCTTTACACTTACTACACTACCAAAAACTGATGGAATATACCCTACAGTATGCTCAAGTCCCGTGCCACCTATTACACCAAGATGTGAAGGACCAGGACAAACTAGCGGTGTAAATAAAAATAATAATGATGAAGAATATAATAGTTATAGATATCCAACAGATGAATGAGAATTATATACCTGGAATAAATTCAGTCCAGAAGTAGAAAACCCAAATAGGAGAATAAATCCTAGCAAATTAAAAGACAACTTCAAAATAACTACCAAATAAGAAAGTCCTATGGAAAATCTAACAGAACTAATACCAACAACAGGAAAATGGTTAGATCTAGATTCAGGAGATAAAGATAAAAAGATATCTGCTTGGGTTAAAGCCTCTAGCCTTGCTATACAATTTAGCAAAGGATGGGATACATATACAGCTTTCAATTTTCTTGAACATACCTTTAGAGGAAATGTTGAAGAATTATGGAAGAAAATCTCTGACCAAATAAAAAGTAATATAAAATATGGAGAAGAATTGATAGCTGATACAAGAGAACATTTAAATAACTAAACAATTATGAATATACTAAAAAGATTAGAAAAATACTTGAGAGCACAATTTCTAGGAGAAATTGCAGAAGAAACTAATATAGAAAAAGAAATAAGAGCAAAACTAGAAGCACAAATAGAAATGAAAAATCTAAAAATTTGTGATATGTGTGAGCTAAAAGGATACTTAAGAGATTTTGAAAAAATCTACATAAAAGCTTTAAATAAGGATATGAGTTATAGTGAAAAACTAAATTATCTTAAAATAATGTTCCTAAAACTTCCTTACCCTTGGAGCATAAAAATACACCAAGAATATGAAAAAATTAGGCCTGTCATGACTCATCCAGAAATAAATGATACTTTGGGTAATAGAGAACAGTTTATTATCAATACAAATAATAAATGGTATAGAGAAATAGCTGATAACAAAGCAATGAAGAAGATGACAAAGAAAAAACTCTATGTTGCAATCAAGAGATCTTACATACTCATCAATGAGGATGTTATCCAAAAGAATATAAGAAGAAAAGGAAATTCAAAAAATTTCTTAAACCTTATAAAAAGAAAGATTTTAAGAAGACAAGAGATAATTGGAAACCTAATAGAAAACTTTTTAAAAAGAGAACAAAATCAAAAGGTTGGATACCTAAAAAAGAATATATTAAAAAATGCAAATGCTTTATATGTCAGAAACCAGGACATATAGCACCAAACTGTCCAGATAAACATAAAAATAAAACCAATTCAAAATTCTTAGAAGTATACGAAGAAGCTATATATAATTCAGAATATGAACTTTATGAGATAAGTGAAACCGAATCAGAAGTTTTTACTATATATATCTATTCTGATAGTGAAATAGAGAGTGAAGAAGATAATGAGTTCATAAATTATAACTTTATGAATGAAGTAAGAATTGAAGAAAGTATGGAAATACAAGAAACTAACATAGATAATAGTGAAGGAATAAGTCAAACTGTTAACTTCGAAGAAGAAAAATATGATGAAATTATGAAGAAAGTTTTATCTTTGAATCAAAAAGACGTCTTCAAAAATAAAACCTTTTGAAATATAATGCCAAAGCTAAACAAAACTATTTATGTTATAAAACATAATGAAGTTCCTATTTATATAAAAAATGTAAGAGGATCTAAAACAATTCCTATACTAAATAAGAAATGGATAAATGAAGAACTAGCTAAAATAAAGCATGATATTAAGAACAAAATCAAGAATGTAGAAATTGGAAGAATCCAGATTCTTATGAAATGATTCTTTAGACAAGGTATGGATATACCAGTCAACATATTTTGTATGAATAATAGAATATTGCATGATCCTATAGACGCCCTTTTAGGAGCCGTTTCAGGTAATTTAGTATACCGGAAACTAATATTTACCTTAAAACTAGGATTTGCAGTATCCTTATTGGACAAAAACATAGATATATCTTTAAATCTATATCATAAAATAGATAGATTAGATATGCCAGAAAAATCTAAGGCAGTAAGCCTTACCATAAGATCTATATTTGTTTTTACTACAAGCCACCATCAAGAAATAAGAAGAAACTTTGAAGAAATAAAAATTGAAGAAGGATTTGAAGAATTAGCACAAGCTATTCCACCTAGAAAATTGAGATCACACGAAATCGAGATACCTAAAGAATTTGTTTTAAATTTCAAAAGAAGAAATAAAACAATTAAAGAAACTGGACAAACCAGTAATCTGCAAGGAAATGTTTCTATAGATTCGATGGGAAATATGATAGCAAAATTTCCTCTTAGAAGAAGTCTCAGCCTTCCTAGAAAGAACTATATAGGATAATCATCCACTCCAAAAAACCATTAGAAAAAGAATATGCTAATACTTGCCAAGTTAGATAGACATGAAATAAAAGAGCAATTCTATATCCTAACTGAATAGATAAAACCTACAGGAGAATTACAAGAAATGATTGTCCTAATCAATACAAGAGCAGGATCAAGTCATGTTCAAGGAAATATAGTTAGCATGCTACCTGAACAAGACCTACCTCAAAGATTTAAATATAAAGATTATCATGGAATAGAATATGAAATTAGAAAATTCGTCGAAATGAATCTTATACTTACTAATATAAGAGGAGTGCAATTTTCTATAACTATTGTTATACATAAAGATCCCAATAAGATAGAAACCAATGCACCAATTCTATTAGGAATGGACTTCTTAGATATGTTCAAACCATATAATATTTGAGATGATAGATTACAAATGACAATCAATCTTGAAGAACAACATATCCCAAGGATTACTAGTGAAAAGATAAGATTTACTAACTATATGATGATTAGTTATAAATCTACAACCAAGAACGTAACAAATCCATTAAGTCCTTATGTTGAAATAAAACTCAATCTACCAGAATATTGTAGAATTACATTTCATGCTTATCTAGATACAAGATCAACATTATGTATAGCACAATATAATGTTTTACCAGCTTCTTACTGGAAAACAGACCCTAAAAAGAAATACTATGCCCAAACAGCTAGTGGCCTATTTGAACCATACTCTTTATATGCTGAAAATATACCATTTTTATTAGGAAATAGAGAAGTCATAGTTAGAGAACTCTACTATGCCCCCTCTATCCCAGAGCACCACCAAATTGGATTCGTCATATGTATCAAAATAGCAATCAAAGAGTTTGTTCGAATTACTAAGTTCACCAATATCTACATCAGATTCTTCTCAGCAGTTCCAGAATGGGATATTTATGATCATTATCTCATTCTAGTTAGAATGTTATTAAAATTGGATTAACGAGAAAATTGTTCGATCCAAACAGTCATATTACTCATGATGTCGCTCCTCAGGAAATCTTGAAGATTGAACATTTCAGAAGAGCTAAAGGATTCAAAGATCAATTTGATTTCTTAGTAGACACCATGCGCAAAAATGAAAATATCTGGATATACCCATGTGAAGATCACATAATCTTCAGTAACTGTACCAGAAAAACTCGTGATCAAGATTGGGCCCTACTTGACCACTGGTGCAACAAAATAATGAACAATGAAAATGATGGATCACCAAGATTCCTTCAGAAAATGTGCAAGATAATGGTGAGTCATGCTGAACATAGTTGTCCAAATTGTATTATTGAATATATGGACCACATCTCCCTCAATGAAAACGACATGCCACCAGATTACTTTGAAGGAAAGATGATCGGGTAGGACCCTTCACTCACTACCAACAGTGATAATCTTATCACTTTGGAAAAGCTGAGGTCCCTACTTACAGACAAGATAAAAAGAAGATGCCTTCTTGATAAGGTTCAATTATTGAAGATAAGTTGTATCTTAAGTCTTTATATACCATTTACATATCAAGTTGTAACGTATCGAAAGTTGGAGATAATCACTGAGTATTCTCATATCTCTCCATACTATCATACCATAGTTTAGTAGTCCTTTCTTCAAGCGTCAATAAGGTAATCCCTAGGAGTTCTAAACTTCAACTTAGGGAGTACCAAGAGTGTTTTTTATAAGAGTCTTTGTATATCAAGTGTCTACATCTAAAATTTAAGATATAAGCTTGTAATATGCTCATATTGATTTCTATAAAAGTATTTGAAATATTTTCTTAACATCTCTTTTCTAAAGAAAACTTCTTTTGTTAGCCAGTCCCCGACGGTAGTAAGATAACCTTGTGCTATTTCCTTTACATCTCCTTGTTTTCTCGTTTTGGATTGTGTTGCCTCGTTTGGGAGTGTTTGAAGTGTTATTTGAAAAATCAGTAGATTTTAAACTGAAGATTTGTTACGATAGGGGTGAAAACAGCTAATCTGAATTTCTGTGGCATGATTGAATCTTTTTAGAATCATATCTATTAGCTTGAACTAACAATGCAAGAGGAAGAAGTAGAAAAGAAAATGAGCGGAAGTCATGTTGGACCCTTCTGTTAAAATCTTATGAGCTATAGACAAAAGCAGATCTTGTTTTGAGAATACACACATTTATACGCAAAGACTTGAAGAAGAACACTCAAAGGAAACCTAGTTTCCTTTATTGAAGAATAATTCCAAGTTTGACGTTCTTATTTTCATGAACACTGCACAAGTATCCACATCCACTGATTGTGATCATAAATTGTATTTAGATTATAAAGATATTTCATTTTTATGAACTCTAGTTGATAAATTAGAAAAAAGTTATTCTACTGGTCAATCTAAACTCAAATATATTTATACTAGCATAGACCTTGCTTGTGAAAATAATATAAGAATTAATTCTGTAGAAACATCCAAAAATATAAAGAGAATTGAAGATATTATTTCTGAATATAAAGATTTAGAAGAAGAAGTATCAGAAGGAATTGTTTTAGGATATATAACTCAAAAGAAACATCATAACGCATTTAAGAAATTATCTGCATATAGAAATTACTTAAACTCCAATGCAAGGATATAATTTAAAAAGTTGCGATAATCTTGAAAATCACATGTGTAATCTATTAGAAGAAGAATTCACAAAATTAAATAAATATCCAAGATAAAGTATCTTTAGAATATCTAGAACAAACTAGAATAATAAATAAATTATTAGTTAGACTTGAAAATATTATAGAGACTAAATTAAAATTGTTAGAAATATTAAGTGACAAGGAGATAATTAGACATAGAAGAAGTTAAAGGGCAATATAGACAATTTACTAAAAAAAGAGGTATTTACAACTTATTTGTAAAACACTACGCTATTTCTTTGTAAAGCTAGTTTGACAAAGCCATTTAGCCAAATTCTCCATGAATTACACACACAAAACATTATTGGAGGGGTAAAATTGGTAAAGAGTTAATAATTTTGATAAAATTAAAAATTAAAAATTAAAAAGAAGAAAATAGAGAGGAAAGAAAAGGCAAAGAAAATCATAGTAAATGAAAGGAAAGGGAAAAAATGGGTAAAAAGTATTGTTAGTCATCGAAGTTTTAACAAAGCTTTTCAAGTAAGTTTAATTTTAATCAAGTTAATAAACTTAATTTTGTTATTATCGAATCTTATCCAATAACTACGAAAATGCGAACCGAACAATTTTGTTGACAAAATATGATGCTAACTGAAACATGAATGAATCAATATAAATGGGACAAATTAATAAAAACATTAAAGATGAAAAATTAAAATTGGAAAACCCTAAAAAGTAGATGAACAAATAATAAAAAGAAAGAAGTAATTAATACTTGTTTTTGCATTATATCTACAATCTACAATATCTATATGTATATGTATATCTATACTATATCTAAAAGGCCATTAAAAAGGAGAAACATTTTTAGACTATTCTATCCTTACAAAATATTTAAAATTTCATATTCACCCTTATTGTTTATTAATGTACAATTATCTTATAATATTTTATTTATTATATTACATTTTAAGTTTTACTTAATTAAATTAATATTATATTCATTCATGAAACGTATCTTGACCTTCTAAAACTACTTTCAATGACCCTACAATAAATTTTTAACAATTTATTGAATATATAATTAAAATTTTTAAACATTTAAAATTGTGGTTTATTCATTTTTATTGCTAATTTTATGGATTTTTTTTTTTACTAAATGAGAACGTAATAGTTATTTTTAGGAGAGATTTGAGACTATTGTTGAAATACTTATAATGTTTGACAATTCGGTATTTTTATTTAAAAAGGTCATAAAATGGAGAAATATTTTTTGACTATTCTATTCTTACAAAAAATTTAAAATTCTATTTTCAATCTTAGTGTTCAATAATGTACAATTATCTTATAATAATTTTATTTATTATATCACATTTTAAGTTTACCTAATCTATACTAATTTTGAAAGTCTAGAAAATGGAGAAATATTTTTGAACGAATACGTCCTCATTAATATTTTGTATTTTCTAAATTGTCCTTCATTTATTATTATAATTAAATTCTTAATTTAATATTTGTAATCACATTTAGTCCTTAGAAGTTGAAAATGCTAAATCACTAGATTTTAAAAATATTTCATTCGAATTGTGACAATGAATTTGGTCATTTACAAGATGAAAAGTCATTTACATGCCACCAACAATATATTCAACTTATTTCAGGCCTAATTTGAAATTTAAAGTTACGTCATTTGAAAGTAATTTTGTAGTTTGTGAAGTCTATAAAGACTTCATTTGAATATTTATGTTTGTGATTATAGTTTTTGCTACTTCATAGAGGTTGCGATGTATTTTTTAATTATTGTATGTGCTCGTGTGTGTTTGTATAATGTTTATATATCTAATTGACTCACTACTTCAAATTTTCTAGACAGAAAACTTCGTGAGCTAACTTCAATAATGATTTCAATCCACTATTAATATAGATCTCATTTCTATTATTCTTTTTTATGTTTTTGAATTGAATTATTATCTATTGCTTAAACTAATTTTTATTAACTATTTATCTTCCATGAAAGACACTTAAATTGCTAGATTATTTAGTTTTGGTAATATTACTTTATTTTTCCATTACCATTTGGAATAGTTCACGTGAAGACATCTAGGTGCTGAATTGTGCAAATGAGAATGTTTAATTTTACCAATTGCTGATGTATTTGTTTCTTTTTATATACTAATTGATAAAACTATTTACAATTGCTAACTTGAGGTGCTACGAGCCCGAATTGCATGTAATATTATTTTGGGTTAAAACATTTTCATAGTTGGAGAACTATATTAAATTACAAAGATTTGTTAGAAGTCATTAACCATCTCATAAAGCAATAAAATTCAATGGATTTGAGTGTTCAATATATTTAAGAACTTACGTACACTATCTTTGATTCTTTTTGTTTGCATTCTTTAATTGACATTTAATTATATTACAGACCTTAAACAATATAGCTTTAACACTCTTGCTTGCCACGTAATTGTAGAAAGTACTTTGTTTGTTGTGTTATGCATATAAATTAAAATGAATGTATTGATATAGTTTAAATAAGGGTTAATTACACTAATGGTCCCATTCTTTCAGGTTTGTAACGATTTCATCCACATTCTTTTTTTAGCAGATGTCATCCCTATTCTTCTATTTATTCTCACAGATAGTCCCCATATCACTATTTTTCACTATTCTGACAATTCTATGATAATTTTACCCATTGACTTAAATAAATTAAAATAATAGAAAAAAATACAATAAAAATATTGCAATTAGACCCTTAATCTTTTCAAAAGTACAAATAAATCCTAAACTATTTTATTTTATATAGATAGATGTTCTTCTCCAAAATAAAAAAAAATAAAAATCTATCTTTTTTCCCACCCCACACGCTTCATACTGCAAATCATGTCCACACCATATCAAAAGTAAGAAAAAAAAAATCATTGAACTCACATCTTCTTCCATATCAAAAAAACTCATGGAACCACCACGCAATCACCAGCAGCAGCAATCGCACCACCACCAAGAAGAACCATAAAACTCTCAGAACCACCAACAATCTGCACCAAGTGCGGTAACCCCACTTGTTTTCCCCATCTGCCGGACCTATCCGCCAACCCTTCTTACATCCCAATCCGCTTCCCCGCCGTCAACCTCATTTCTCCACCCTACCACTTCACCGTCCCTTCCAAGATAATCCATTCCCAAGACGACATCGTTCGGTTCCACTCCTCTTCCGTTTTTCACAATTTTCTCAGCTTTGTTGTTTTTCTCTCTGAGTCGATCAATCCTACAAGCTTTCAGACCCCTATCGTGTTTCATCCACCATTGAAGTCATTATTTCCATTCTCCAGATTCTGAGCGATTTTTGTTGCATATCACATGTGGCACGAACGAATGAGCTTAGATGCTGAGCCCTTAACGCTAAAATTCCTATCGATGGATCTTCCCAGTGCTACTATGGAACTCGTGCCTTATTTCAATGGGAAATGTTGAGGCCATTAGTCGAAGATTTTCTCAACGGAAAAAATGGGATGTTGGCGGCGATGGGGCCAAGTGGTTTGGGGAAGACTCACACAGATTTCGACTGCGCACGGGAGCCTAGCATGGTGGTGTATGTTTATGTTGGGTGTGGGTATGGGTGTGGGTGTGGGTGGGGTAGGGGTAGGGGTAGGGGTAGGGGTGGGTGTGGGGTGGGAAAAGATGATTTCTTTGAGTTGGGGAAGAACAATAAAATAAAATTGTTTAGAATTTATTTGTACTTTTGAAAAGGTTAAGGACCCAATTGCAATGTTTTCATTGTATTTTTTTTCCTATTATTTTAATTTATTTAAGTCAAAGGGTAAAATTGTTATAGAATTGTCAGAATAGTGAAAAATAGTGATTTGGAAACCCTCTGTGAGAATAAATGAAAGAATGTGGATGATATCTGCTAAAAAAAAGAATGAGAATGAAATCATTACAAACCTGAAAGAATGGGGACCATTAGTGTAATTAACCCTTAAAATAAATATTAATAATTATTACATATGAACGTAGATATTGTGACATTTGAATATGACAACAAATAATATATTGTACCGTATTTTCTAATGTCGAATTTTTGTAATTTAATGCAGTATTAAATTGAAATATAATTATTTAAATATTTAAATATAAATATATTTCACAATACCGTTATTAAATCACGTGCAACACACGTATCACGTACTAATAAAAAAAAAAAGTGTAGATGTTGGAGAAACATTTTGTCGACAATTTTATCCCCATATTCTTTTTCCTTCCGTCAATAATGCCCTTAGCCATCATTTTAATTTACATTGATTTTGTATTTAAAACATTTATTCTTACATTTGGTTTTGAGAAATTTGCATAAATAGTCTCTAAATTTTGCACTCAGTATAGATATAGTCATTAATGTTTGTTTTTTTAAGCATAAAAATCTCTAATCTATATATTTTTGTACGTAATTGGTCCTTATTTGATGAAAAATACCAATATATTCTTAATTTTAATAAGAAAAAATTACAGTTGTGTTGCGAACATTTGCAAAAAGTACAAATGGGTACGATACTTTTTTTTTTTTAATAAAAAATTAAAGAGAACTAACGAGTTCTTTTTTTTTTATTAACACCTTATTGACCAAATTGATAATATACTAAACTGTTTTGTATATTTTACGAACGATAATAAAATAACTAAAATTTAAGTTCATAATTATTAACAAACATGTTAAATAATTTTTTTTTTTATTATTAAGTAATTACATTATTTAAAATTTAAAAATTTATTTTATTGTTACAACACAAAAGGAAAAATAATTTTATTACAAAATTCATGCTCAAATAATTTTATTTAATGAATCTATTATTTTATTAACTTCCAACCATATTTTAATTTATCTTTCAAAATTAAAGAACATATAATGTGCCATATTTTAATTTATCTTTCAAAATTAAAGAACATATAATGTGTAAAATAGTTTTTATTAGTATTTTTATGTTAAAAAAATATAATAAGATTGATTCAATGTCATAAAATTATATACTTCATTTTATTATTTATTTAATTTAATTTTTATTCAAATTTTTTACATCACATAGCAATTACATATGCTTAAAGTACAATAATTTTATATTTTTCTCTTATTAAAAATTTAATTGACACGACCACAATAATATATTTAATATGTTAAATTAAATATTATTGAATAAATGTACCAGACCTATTTGTACATTTTACAAATATTAAGATTTGAATTACAATTTTTTTTAATTAAAACCAAGAATATATTTGTCTTTTTTATCAGATAAAGATCAGACGCACACTAAAATACATAGATTAAAAATTTCTATGTAAAAAACAAACGTTAATGGCTATTAGGCAAATATTAGAAAATATTTGTGCCACTTTCCCTTTGGTTTTTGTCATATTCCCTGGAAATTGAGATTTTGTGATTTTAATCATATTTCGTCAACTAAATTGTCATGATGGAAGTGGGTTGTAAACCTTTCTTTCCTACACGCCTTTTATGCTTGCTTTTAGATTTCTGTGTCGATATATAAATATGAGAAAGTTGTACTTTTCACTTCTAATATTTCACTTAATTACAAATTATGTCTTCATGAACAGATTATGTGATAAACTTTGAGAACGAAATGGACCATGGACAAATTGGTCCATTCGATCACAAAAAAAAGTTTTCTTTCAAGTTTGAAACCCCAATTTTACATATGCATATTATCCATTAGACACCAGACCCTCTATTTAGTTCTAGAAATAAAGAAGAAGACGTAGACGCTCCTTATTTTAGAAAATGCCATTGAAGTGTAAGCAAACCCGACGATGGGTTAATTTATGTTTTGCTCAAAATATCACAAGCTCATTTGAACGGTTGCGAATATTTTGAACTAGAATAATGTTGTTCTTAGAATTCCGTAGAGAGAATGAAGAGGCTCCACAATATGATATGTTTCATGGTTCATTATATTTTGCTGAAAATGATGTTTTGTAATGCTATGAGTGGTGTATATTGTTGTAATTGTTACAAAACTAAGAAATCAAGAGATGAAAATAGAAGAAAATTGAGAGAGCAAGTGTGTAAATTTATTATAGCAATGACCCTTATTTATAGAGTTTCAATGGAAGTTACAATCTGAGTAGAATACAATTTTCTGTAGTAAGTAGATAATTAAATAGACATCTAAATAAAATCAAATAGTCATTCATCATTATCTATAATTTTACAACACTCTCCTTGACTGACTTATTTACACAATAACTGTTTCGTTAAAAACTTTGTATTGTAAAAATCCAATGGGACAAAAATACTAAACAAACAAAAAAACATTATAAAAAATTTAGAGTAATCAAATGTCACCTCATTAAAACTTTGTCAGGAAATTCAGTGGGACAAGACCAAAGCAAAGGAAAAAGAGTACAGCTACTCCTCCTGATTTCAATCAATGAAATAAAGCTTGTACCGAGTTATCTATATCTTGTGCATCAATGTCTTTCATCTTTTTAAAACTTGTATAAACCAATTCTGGTGAAATGTGCTCCATGTTATAACCAGTATTCTAAAAGGCTTGCTTAGGCTCCGCCTAGGCGTGCCTAAGAGCCTAAGCTCGATGGGTTTGCAAAATACGTCGCATTGAGGGTATTCGCGTAAAAATGTGGTCAACCTTTTTGTTGACCACCTAGGCGCGAATAGACGAGAATATGCGAGAATAAATGCGATTAGACGAGAATAGGCGTGGATAATCGTACATAACACGTATTAGAACAAGCAAGCTTCTTTTTAAATTTATTTTCAGATTGGACCAAAATAAATATTTTTTAAATCTACAAAAGGTGCTAGAAATGCTTAAGATGAAACAAGGGAGCCCGACGAAAATGATTTTGTATCGGATGACATGAGTTAGATAAAGAAGAAGAGTTTGACTTAGAATTAGATAAAGAGTTAGATAAAAGTTAAGCTATGTTGGGATGTAATCAAATTGTAGAAAATTATTGAGTAATTTGTGTTTATGTTTGTAATAGTTGTAATTTACTAACTTTTGAAAACTATTATGCTGTGTTGTTATTTTGTAATCTAATTGAAGGATATGATATTAAAATTATTCCTACAATTTTGATTTGGAACCACATTGAATGTGATATGTTCAACTATGATATGTGTCTTAATATAAATATAATTTTTCTTCATTCTAATTTTGAAAACTCGTGTATTTTTTATTTGTTTTTTGAAAACTAGGCCTGTAATTTTGTGATCTAAATCAGTAAATTCTAGGCTATGTTGTTAAAATTTAAAAATTGAGCATTAAAAAAAATTAAAATTCAAAAACGTATTTTGACGCCTAGGCTTCACATAGGCGCTTTTAGGCCTATAATTCTTGATGCTTCACATTGTCGCGTCGTTACGCATTATGCATTTTAGAACCCTGATTATAACCTGCAAGCTATATTATCTTTATACACTATCTTTGGTTGACTGTAGTTAGTATGATGGTCTGATGCAATTATATTAAAAATAGATCTTGTTGTTGTTTCCTTCAGGGGTTTCGTATACAATTTATAATACACAAGAGTATAACTATATAGCTATGATAATGGTAAATGTTTTGTAGGTTATGGACATCCACAACTATAAGATTTATAACACTTCCTATTAGATGTCATTTACACAAAGAATATGTCTCATTAAAATCTTACTAGGAAAAAAAAAACTACATTGAAAAAAATCTTAGTGAAGGAAAAAGATTACATAATTTTAATATGCCATGAAAATCGCCTCATTAAAAACCTTGCTAAGAAAACTCAATGAGACAACACCCCGGTCAAGAAAAAGTACTACATGTATTTACTCCCCTCATTATAATATCATTTCAGATCTATACTTTGATCGATTAAGTTCTTGAAAAGTTGAACTATATGCTTCAGGCATATTAAATCCTCCATAAATTTATATACACAGTAACCTTCATCTCTTAGAAACCTTATGGAAGCAATTGCACGCGTGCATGGGAATCTGTCCAAAACAAATTTCCCACACATACATGTCCATTCATCCAAGTTTATAGACTGATGTTCTAAATTGTCACCAACCTAATACATGTTGTTTGGGGATACTTAAATCACCTCCAACCCATTTGACTCATTATATTTCATGCACATCTTCTTCTCTAAAGGTAGGGTGAGGTGGGTTACTCATTTTTTTGCTTCAACATGTCTTTCATAAAACCACATTTGTAGTGTTTCTCGAATATACTCAATCAAATCAACTATGGAAAATTCTCGAACTCTCTTAAACAAACCTTTCAATGACTCTACATTTTTCATGGTCATGATATTGTATCATATCCCATAAAAATATGCTCTAGCCAATAATGAAAATCTTCTTCTAATAGTACTCTCTAATGCCCTCCTTTTTATTGCATAGTACATCCATGTTGGACTCAAATTCTATTATTGTAACAACCATGGACTTTCTCCTATAGACATCTCGCTCATGGGCTATTTCGTTACCATTAGCATACGTACTTAGTGATTTCTCCCTTTATGTTTTTACTTACGAAGGTCAACAAAAAAAGAATAGGCCTTATTATTCCTACATGTTCCCATTCCCTTGAGATGTTACTACGTATTTTGCTTGTGTTTAATCTTTGACGATTAAAAAAAAAATTATTTATTGGATTTGTTTCTCAATAGCGTTCGGTTCAAATTCTATTATTGTAACAACCATGGACTTTCTCCTATAGACCTCTCGCTTAGGAGCTATTTCATGTACCATTAGCATACGTACAATCCATTAGGGGGTTTCATTCAAAACTGGATTTCTTTCGCATCTCCAGTGATTCAAACCATTGAGTAATAGTTGCTCAATTGGTACCAGCATTTTCCATAAGTCTCTCTTAAAGGAGGAGGTCAAGAGTTCGAATATCTGGTGACGCAAAAGAAATCTATTTTGGAGCCCAACCTCCAGTGGACAGTACGTAAGCTAAACGACAAATGGAATAGTCTCTGAATGAAAGGTTTGTAGGAGAAAATCCTTAGTCGTTACAGTTACAGTATAAGCCTCTGCCGTTGCCCTGAATAAAGTTGCAAGATCACATCGTGGAAAAATGGTCTTCAAGTTCTTTTGCAAGTGATATGTAAAATTTCCATGATGAGCAAACTGAAAGACATTTCTAACTCTATATTTAATGTATGTTGCACGGTCAGAAATAATCACAAGCTAGTTTATATCACCTGTTATTAACTGCAATTTCTGAAAGAATCAAGTCCAAGAAACATCATTCTCCGAATCAACTTATTCATATACTAGCGAAAATATTTGAAATTTTGCATTACAAATTGCTACAAGTAGAGTAAATTTGCATCTCGATTTCAAGAATGTTCCATCCACCAAAATTAGTCGTCACATTGAGGTGAGGAATCCACGTATGCTTGGTCCCAATGCTATAAAAATGTATTTGAAGCATCGTTCATCAGTAGTATGAATGTCAGCGTACCAAGATTTTGCACCTTTAAAACATGAGATTATGACGACAATTTCATATAACTCTCGTGCGGTTTTCTATAGATCAATTCATAAGCAAAATCTTTAGCCATATATGCCTCAGTATAGCTTACGGTTATGCCAAACTCTCAACGAATGTCGCTAATGATGTCCTTCGGTCTATAAACTCAGTTAGCATCTTGATACTTAGGGGTGATGGGGTTTCTAATAACTATATAAGATGCATGCCTATGGTCTCTACGAGAACACTCATGGAGCAAGAATGATGACCATTGTAGTTTCAAACTTCAAAAATAGGACTTTCTTTGATCTTGGTTACCCGCAAGTGCCACTTCCAATTTTTCTCAATACAGACAACTATATAAATGCTCTTATTGGCATCTTAACTTTGAATTCAAAGTGACACTTCCTATCCAACAACTGCAATTTTGATATTATAGTTTTTTAGTTGGAAACAATTAGTTGGCTTGCACATCTTCGTTTTCTGGAATTTTCATTGATGTCCCACAATGGAGCAAACTAACACTTGTAATTACAATCTGACTACCAAGTTCATCTGTGTGCAAATTAGCATCGTTGTCGTTTGCTATGGGAGATTTACCTTCGCCATCTAGTCTTTTAGGGCTATTTCGAATTATGTGAAAATCATTCCAATTTAGAAACATTCCATCACCATTGTCATTGTTGGCATCATTGCTGGTTTAAACAAGTTCTTCCTCCATGTTCATATTTCCAAACTCTTCTCCACCCTCTTCAGCATCTTCATAGTTTCCAGTAGCTTTGTTCAAAATGGTTACTTAAAGAAAAATTTCTCTACAGACAAAAAAAACACTTCACATTGTTGTCACAATCAATGATGGTCTGTGGAGCTGGAGCCTTAGATATTATAGGGACAACAGATCGTATAACCTTGAATCGACCTTCAACACCTCTTTAACTTTATTATACAAGTCTACATAAGAAATTGTTCTTGAAACAAGAATATGCATTATTTTTTCTTTCTCATTTCCTACACATTTCCATGTCCATACACCTTCGATTGTCTGCTCAAATTTAACTAGATAACAAATTGATATCCATACCATATCTACGATGTCCATAATTGCAATTGAACTTAAAACTTTTAAAAAATCATCAAACATTAGAGTTCGTATAATACAGATAAAGGTAGATATTCAAAAGAAATAATGATATGTATGTCGTTATGGAACGCATAAAACGACATTGATATCATTATATTCAATTTCATAGTGAAACAAGAAATACAGTAGTCAAATGTGTATTTACCAACATATATTTCACTTCAACTAATAGAAATAGGGATAACAAGAACAATTTGGGAATAACATATCTGTACGAAAAAACGACTTCAAAGTCTCTATTGACAAATAGACACCATAAACACAAATCACAATTAATAAATTATTAAAAAAAAAAATAGAGAAAGAAAATAGTCAAATATTGAATTTGACTATACTTTCTCTTCTTCTCCAAATGTCCAACATCAATGTTGTAAACTTTGATTTCTCACTACAACCAAATGATTGCTCAAGGAAATGACAATGTAGATTTTAAGTATTTTCATGAATGAAAAATACTACACCTTGTATGAATGAAAGAAGATATTGATGAGCAAGGAGACAAGATGTTGGTTGGCACCAGAAAGCATTTGGATTTGAAGCACGAGCGATTGGGGGCTTTTCATATTGGAAATATGAAATGATATTGAGGGCATTAATGTCTTTTTACATACAGCGACATTTTAGTCATTTAATATTCTATTTTTCCATTTTTATGTCATCTAGGCCGTTTAGCCAAATAACATTGAAGGAAGACTTTTTAAATGAAGATATTAGTTGACTAGGCAATTAAATGAATCCTTCATAATTTTTATTGTCGGTCGTTGTCGAAATTGCATTACGGTTTCATTTTTGTTCAATTTAGACACCTCGTCTAATGCAAGTAACAAAATTACTAAATGAAAATTGTGATTCAAATTAAAAATTCACTTAATCATTATTTTTTTAATAAAAAATATTGATTGTTTTTAAAAACGTGCTTTGTAAATATATTGGTCTTTTGAAAGAGTAAGGGTGTGTTCTCTTTGGTGTTTGCAACCCATTTTCTGTTTTATGTTTTTGAAAATAGTGAAAACGTGTTTACTTATCAATTTTCAAAAATGTATTTTCTAAAACACCCAAAAAAAATTACAAAGAAAATGGAAAATGATGATTTTATCATTTTCCGTGTTTTCTTCACAAAACGCGATTAAGTTCCAAAGTGGCCAAAACGTGCATTTTGGAAATGAGGTTTGCGTTTCGAATCACCACGACGGCTTCTTTTTTTTTTTTTTTTTGTAATTAACATTTTAGGCTGGGTATGGAAAATTACGATTTAGTCATTTTCTGCATTTTCTTTACAAAATGTGGCTCTTTTCCAAAACAGCCAGAGCTTTTGCTGCTGAAGGTGGTCAGCGACTCAGCGGTTCAAATCACCATAGTTGCATTTTCTTAATTCCAAGTTTTTAATTATTTTTAATTAATAATTGTTGTTAATTGATTTTAATTCCATGTAATTCCAAGTTTTTAATTGTTTTTAATTCTAACAATAATTTTTTTTTAGTTATTTTTAATTCCAACAATAATTGTTTTTAATTCCAAGTAATTCTAAATTTTTAATTGTTTTTAATTTCAACAATAATTGTTTTCAATTGTTTTTAATTTCAACTATAATTGTTTTTAATTCCAAGTTTTTAATCAATAATTATTTAAATAAAATATTATAAGAACAGTTTAAAAAATTTCAAGTAAACGCTTTTTCAAGAAACAATTTAAAAAATTTCAAAAAGAACGTATTTTCATAAATCTCAAAACAGACACTCAAAACACAAATGAATTCAAAACTCAAAATATAAAAATGAAATACAAAGAAAACACCACCTAAGGTTTTGTTTTTTGCTTAATCTAGATGATTCATAGATTAGCAGTCTTTATACGTCACATTATCTTTTTCGTTATAGAAATCAGTTATTCCATTACTTTCAATGATGGAGATCAATAGAGTGATTAAATTGAAAAAAAATATGTAAATTCATTAATTAATTTAGAAAAAAAAAAGCTCAATGACCAAAATGAAATAACACTAAAGTACAATTTTGTTCTCAACTATTTTTTTTTGTTTTTTTTTAAATTTAACCTTTCATTAATTAACGTAATTTGTCTTTATTAATGATTTTCATCTAAAAATCGTATTACTAAAAAGCAAAATGACAATATAACCATTAAGTGCATGTTTAGTGAAGTTTAAAAATAGTATTT
This sequence comes from Forsythia viridissima, assembly GCA_030279155.1. Classification (NCBI taxonomy): domain Eukaryota; kingdom Viridiplantae; phylum Streptophyta; class Magnoliopsida; order Lamiales; family Oleaceae; genus Forsythia; species Forsythia viridissima. The sequence goes on from CM059045.1 coordinate 29,042,002, forward strand.
GAAGAGATTTTGAATTTTTTTTTAGTGAAATGTATAGTTGATAAATGTGTGAGTCCCATAAAAATTTAGTGAAATGTATAGTTAAAAAGTTGATAAAGTCGTGTTATTAAAAAGCAAAAAGACAATATAACCATTAAGTGCATGTTTAGTGGAATTTAATAATAGTTTTTGAAGACATTTTGAAATTTTTTTAGTGAAATGTATAGTTGAAAAGTTGATAAAATGTGTAGGTCCCTTAAAATATGTGATTGAAAATGAGTTTGAGAAAAAAAAATGTGTTTAAAAAAGTATACCTAACATGTTCTAAAATTATGTTTGATAAAATTTTTCGTAAATTATAAAGTGTGGATCTTATTGAATGGGTGAATAAAAATTGTGAATCCTACAAAATTTACGAATAATAATAAAAGTTAACCAATTTATTAAAAAAAAAAATTATAAAGTTCGATAACTTGATTTGAGACCTCATATATGATAGTGGAAGTTCTTAGTTTATAGTAACAATTGCAATTTTTTCTTATCATTTTTTTATTCAAAAAAAAAAAAAATATAGATGTGATTATCATACATGCACCAATTAGCTCCAAAAGTATGTGCTAAGGTATGAGCATGTGCATGCATTAATCACCTCAACAACAATCTCAAAACGAGTTACAGAATATTTTTTCTTTTGTAGTTAGAGTAGAGCAACTGACAATTCAGATTCATCTCATAATTTCTCTCCCTCCATCCCTCTCTCTCTCTCTCTCTCTCTCTCTCTCTCTCTCTCTCTCACACACACACACACACACACACACACAAACACACACGCACACACATTCTATCAATTGCATCAACTCTAACTAACACAGTAACTTAAATTGAAATAATTATAAAGTTTAATAATTTGATTTGAAACTTTTTAAAGTTGGGTGACCTGATTAAGACTTCACTATAAGTTAGGTGACCTCCATTAAAATTTATCCATTTGGTTTGATAAATATGTTTTTGAATTGGCATAATTATCTTTTCATTGAAACATTGATTTTCTTAATAATTGTAAGTTTTATCATCCTTATGTTGAAAACTTCAAGTATGACTTTTTGAATTAATTAATTAATTGAAATTGTGCTTTAATAAAAATGTTCGGTGAGATTCCGCAAGCGTACGGATTCGTTGACAAGTAATAGTAAAAGGTGAGTAAAAGAGTATCGTTTACACGAGAATTTAGACTTTAACTTAATTTCGACCAATTCGAGCTTTAGATCGAATACATACAATAAATGCTTGGATTAAGAAAGTATGAAATTCTTTAAATTATAACTACCAGCAAATATTGTTTTTGGAGCAAAATCAAGTAAATAAGTTATGCTAGAAGTCTGACTCTACCATTAGTATCTATTTTAATCCTCAAAATCCCACGTTCTAATCCAATTTATGTTCAAATTGACAATTGATAATTCTAAGTTATCTAATAATCTCTTTCGAGTAGAATTAAACCTATTTTCATATAAGTTTCAAAATATTCCTATTTTGAATACGAAAATACAAAAACGCTTTCAATATCAAGATTATCAAATTTGATTGCACCAAGCATAGAAAATTATTCCTAATTTCTATAGGACTTAATGTTTAAAACCATAATGAGGTAATCTATTTTGAACCTTTCGGAAACGAAAATAAATCACAAACAAATTCAAACGGTGATCAATCATTCAAACGGATATTAAAACCATGGCATAAATCAAACAAACACAAACTAAGATTAAAAAAAAAAACATGAATTCTTGAATTAAAACTTCAACATATGGTTTACATCATCATCCTTAGCATAAAGAGTTTAGCCCATCATATTTGATTTACAAAAATACATAATAAATGGAGAATTCATCACCCATAATATTTAATTGCAAGAAGAACTTTGAAGATTAAATTGGCCCTCTTGAATGTCTTCAATGGAGTGCCCAAAAATCTCAAATTTTTCTTGCTTAAAATCTCAATAATCTTGCCCGAATGAAGAAATTCTTGTAAAGATCTTGTGTTTTGCCTTCTTGTTCTCTCCAAAATTTGACTCTTCAATCGTTATAAGAGTTCTCCTATTTATATGAGTCCAATTAAGGTTGAATCTCGTGCCCTAAATCTCCAAAAAAACATGCAAAAAATAGGATTTTAACTCAAATAAGGGTTTGGCCGCAGCACCGTTCGCTCGAGCAGATAGAAACAGCGTTTCTTTTGCTGATGGGTCGCTCGAGCGAGCCTCGGGCCCGCTCGAGCGAACGGAATTTTGTTCATCTGATGACTGATTTCCAAACAGCCATAACTTCTGTAGGAAACTTCAAATTGCAATTTGTAAAAAAGGGTTGGAACCATAATTAAATTATATTTCTAATGGTATATCATTTGCCTTATGGAGATCTTTGTACCAAAGTTTGTGCTCTAATTTCTCTACATGTTTCGGTTGTAGTTTCTCAATTCGCTTCTTCAGCTTTCGGGTGTGTGATCCTTCACTTCAACTCTTCATTGTCACTCCAAAATACTTTAATTCTATTGATTTTATCTTATTTCTCATCCTTCAATATTTGGCTCTTGATATTCACTTCAAAAACTCAATTTCTTCTCATTTCCATGCCCAATTCACCAATGTGACTTGAATTCGGGGATTTTGTCCTACAATCATAAAAATGAACAAAAACTCAATAGATATCGACTCTAAAATACTTAGAATTATACAAAAAATCTTCATTAAGGAATCAATATAAGTGTATAAATTACACCTATCAAAACCCCAAGCTTGAACTTTTGCTAGTCCCGAACAAAAATAAGATAAAACAAAAACTCAAATGTATACAAAGAAAAAAAATGTGTACATCGTTGGACTTCTTACCACTTTCACCTCTAGTATAGATCTAAGCATTTAATTCAAGAAAAAGGTCCAAATATTGTTACATAAAAAGATTTTAAAACTTATCCAATGTTCGACTTTTGTGTGTGTGTTAATAGCTATTTCAGTCATTACTTTAATCTAGATAAAGTTATGCAAACAAATATATTCTTAAATTTTTTCAATCCCAACCCTCAATGGTCATACTTTCCTTTCTCCTTTCATAAATTTCACATCAAATTCAAGTATTTCTCACTTCTCTCCGATGGCTTTCAACCAAGGCTAGACTCACATTTTAGTCTTTATTCTCAAGCTAGAAGAATCTAATTGATTAAGGCAAAGTTTAGATAGGCAATGATTCTCCACGATGTCAAGCGTTCTAGGTCATCACCAAGCAAGTAAAACTAACTAGGCATTTAAATCTTATTTCTTGCCCAAGAGTTAGTCAGGCAATTGCAGTACTTTTATTTCGTTTCTTGCTACTGCTTTTCTTTATACTTTTTTTTTTCACCACAGTAGGTAGTTTTGGCTCTAATACTGAGGCAGCCCTCTTCAATGGTAGATCGTCTCCTATATATTGTTGATACAATAGGGCCAGATTACTCAACGTTAGCTTTCACACATCAGTATATGCAATTTTTTCCTACTCGATGTGCCTTGACTAGTGCATGGTCTTTCATTGGGACCGAAAGTTGGGATTAGAATTTTAGAAAATAGTTAATGCCTAGTTTCAACCAGTCAACTTGAACTAATTATAAATTTTCTCAATAAAGGCTGAATCATCACTTCTAAACTATCACCGTTACCAGCTCAATCACTCCCAAACTTATTCTCAAATGTTGGTTTAGTGAATTTTTCAACTGGTAATTGGAAATCAAAAACACCATCTAAAGTCTTAAACTAAAGTCTCCATTTACATCACATAATTTGTCTCCAAACTTAAGCAACAACAAAAATAGCTATGTGCTCAAAGTAGTTTTAAGTTTCACATGGATAAGGAATTTTAACAAACTAAGCACATTGTAGCAATACTCAATCATTTTTCAACAATTAATCTTAGACCAAATATAAATCATAATAAGCTAGCAAGTTGTCCAACTATGTTACACAAAATATTTTTGACTTTTTGTTTTTGTTTTGTTTTTTTTCAATTTTTGTTTTGTTTTACACTACATACTCCAGATAAATAAATAATAATAATAATAATAACTTAACTCAACAAATCGACTCCACCCCCAAACTTGAATCAACATTGTCCCAATATAAGTACGAAGACAAATTATGAAAATAAAGAGAAGGATCGCGATACTCTCCTAGTATTTTTCTTTATGGTTAGAGTATTTGAGCACTTTGAATCGACCACGCTATTTTTTCCAAACTTATAGTGAATCTTCCAAGTCATTTGGAGCAATTTTCTGGTTAAAGTATTTCATCGAACACTTTGTGAGTGACCTCCAAAATCAAGAAATATATTATGTGAAAATTAAAAGAAATTTCATACAAAAGGATGACGACAACCTAGATAAAATTTTTTTACTTAAAACTATTACTTAAAAGCAAGTAAATAAAAGGGTTAGAACTTGAGTTGCCTCTCAATAAGCGCTTGTTTAGAGTCACTAGCTTAATTTTGTAACGATCGTTTCACGGCACTTTAAATAGTGTTTTGGAGGACTTGCTTTGCTTGCATCTATTGACTTTGCACTATTTTACGTTTATCCTCAAAATTTTGAATTTGTGCTCCTCATAAAAATATGATTTCATTTTAGCACCTTGCTCGAATACAACTACGAAAACTTCAATTTTCTCATCGATTTTGACCACAAAATCAATTTTAGAAGAAAGAGTGGAGTCGGAGAATTGCTTGATAAGTGCAACATCATTAAATATCACTTTTTTTATTTTGCTTATTTAACTTCACTTTCTTCATACAATCTTCTTCTTTAATTGGTGCTTCCTCTGGTTGGATGACATGTCTATTATCTGAAATCTCAGACAGTTGCTCATCACTCCTTGTTGTAATGCTTGGCATATGTTCCATTGGTTGGCTTCAGTGTTGTTTGGGAAGGTGCCTTGTAGACTCCCAGATAAAGCTGTTGCTATCTCTATCCAATCTAAGTTTTCAGATTTTTAGAGAAGCCTGTTGGTGTTGTAGAGTATTATCAGTTTTTGTTAATGTACTGATACATTAAGTCTTCCAACGATGGCTTGTTTTCCTGCTGCTGTTGGAATCCAAGTTGTTGAAATCCAGATGGTTTTTCTTGACTTTGATTTTCCTGATTCTGATGGTTACTCCAAGAGAAATTTAGATGATTTCTCCATCCCGGATTATAAGTGTTAGAGTAAGGGTTGTTCTGTTGACGCGAAAAATTCTGAGTATAGTTGACTTCTTCAAGGTTTGATGTGAATGAATTCGTTAGTGGACAAGTTGAAGTTTGGTGATTTGTGAAGACATCTCCAACAAGCATGTCGTCCTCATCAATCTCAGAAGTTGCATCATATCTCGCTATATTAGCCTGGTACATTGCGAAGACATCTCCAACAAGCATGTCGTCCTCATCAATCTCAAAAGTTGCAACATATCTCGCTATATTAGCCTGGTACATTGCGAAGACATCTCCAACAAGCTTGCCGTTCTCATCAATCTCAGAGCTTGTCATCTTGTGTTGTTGTTTTTGGTATATTTCTCTTTCCTCTTCTTCGATGACAAAAGGTTATTTTGATCTCGGGATCAAATGGTAAAAGGTCGAGATCTTCCGAATCATGCATAAAACGATTGCAACTGCCTGGAAAAAAAAGCAAAAAGAAATACTAGAGTAAACAAAGAAAAAAAATAAAAAGAAAAATTTGAATTCAAGATAAAATCAACAAAATTTAAGCTAAAAATCTTAATCCCTGGCAACGGCACCAAAAACTTGTTCAGTGAGATCCCGCAATCGTACTGGTTCGTTGACAAGTAATAATAAAAAGTGAGTAAAAGAGTATCGTTCCCATGAAGATTTAGACTTTAGCTTAATTTCGACCAATTCAAGCTTAAATCGAATACACACAATAAATATTTGGATTAAGAAAGTATAAAATTCTCTAAACTATAACTACTATAACTACCAAATATGGTTTTTGGAGAAAAATCAAGTAAAGAAGTTATGTTATGAGTCTGACTTTACCATTAGTATCTATTTTAATCCTCGAAATCCCACGTTCTAATCCAATTTATATTCAAATTGACAATCGATAATCCTAAGTTATCTAATAATCTCTTTAAAGTAGAATTAAACCTATTTTCATATAAGTTTCAAAATATTCCTATTTTGAATACGAATATACAAAAACACTTTCAATATCAAGATTATCAAATTTGATTGCACCAAGCATAGAAAATTATTCATAATCTCTATAGGACTTAGTATTTAAAACTATAATGAGCTAATCTATTTTGAACCTTTCGGAAACGAAAATAAATCACAAACACGTTCAAACGGTGATCAATCATTCAAACGGATATTAAAACCATGGCATAAATCAAACAAACACAAACTAAGATTAAAAACAGAAACGAGAAAATTCTTGAATTAAAACTTCAACATATATGAGCATCATCCTTAGAATGAAGAATTTAGTCCATCATATTTGATTTACAAAAACACATAATAAATAGAGAATTCATCACTCGAAATATGTAATTGCAAGAAGAACTTTGAAGATTAAATTGGCCCTCCAAAAACTTGGTCGATGAAATCCCACAAGCGTACGGGCTCCTTGACAAGTAATATTAAAATTGGGTAAAAGATTATTGTTCGTACGAGAATTAGACTATAGCTTAATTGTCACCAATTCCATCTTAAATCGAATACACGCAATAAATATTGGATGAAGAAAAGTGTGAAATTCTCTAAACTATAACTACGATTTAACTAAGTGCAAATATAGTTTTTGGAGAAAAATCAAGTAAAGAAGTTACGTTAGGAATCCGACTCCACCATTAATATCTATCTTAATCCTCAAAATCCCACGTTCTAATCCAATTTATGTTCAAATTGACAATCGATAATCATATGTTATCTAATAATCTCTATCGAGTAGAATTAAACCTATTTTTATATAAGTTTCAAAATATTTCTATTTTGAATACGAATATACAAAACGCTTTCAATATGAAGATTATCAAATTTGATTGCACCAAGCATAGAAAATAATTTCTAATCTCTATAGGACTTAGTGTTTAAAACCATAATGAGGTAAACTATTTTGAACCTTTCGGAAACGAAAATAAATTACAAACACGTTCAAACGGTGATCAATCATTCAAACGGATATTAAAAGCATGATATAAATCAAACAAACACAAACTAAGATTAAAAACAGAAACGGAAATTCTTGAATTAAAACTTCAACATATGGTTTATATCATCATCCTTAGCATAAAGAGTTTAGCCCATCATATTTGATTTACAAAAACACATAATAAATGGAGAATTCATCAATCGAAATATTTAATTGCAAGAAGAACTTTGAAGATTAAATTGGCCATCTAGAATGTCTTCAATGGATTGACCAATAATCCCAACTTTCTCTTGCTTGAAATCTCAATAATCTTGTCCGGATGAAGAAATTCTTGTAAAGATATTGTGTTTTGCCTTCTTGTTCTCTCCAAAATTCGACTCTCCAATCGTTATAAGAGTTCTCCTATTTATATGGGTCCAATTAAGGTTGAATCTCGTGCCCTAAATCTCCAAAAACATGCCAAAAATAGGATTTTAACTCAAATAAGAGTTTGGCCGTGGCACCATTCGCTCTAGCGACTGTTCTGTCTGCTCGAACGGACAGAAACGAAATTTCTTTTACTGATGGGCCGCTCGAGTGAGCCTCCGGCCCACTCGAGCGGACAGAATTTTGTTCCTCTGGTGATTGATTTTCAAACAGCCATAACTTCTTGTAGGAAACTCCAAATTGCAATCCGTAAAAAGCTTTGGAACCGTAGGTGTATCATTTTACTTATGGAGATATTTGTACCAAAGGTTGTGATCTAATTTCTCTACATGTTTCGGTTGTAGTTTCTCAATTCACTTCTTCGGCTTTCGGGCGTTTGATCATTCACTTCAACTCTTCATTGTCACTCCAAAACACCTTAAATCTATTGATTTTATTTTATTTCTCATCTTCTAATATTTGACTCTTGATATTCACTTCAAAAACTCAATTTCTTCTTATTTCCTTGCCGAAGTCACCAATGTGACTTGAGTTTGGGAATTTTGTCCTACAATCACCAAAATGAACGAAAACTCAATATATATCGACTCTAAAATACTTAGAATTATACAAAAACTCTTCATTAATGAATTAATATAAGTGTATAAATTACACTTATCATAAAACATAAAAGAGTATAGGATACTGGTCTAATAAAGAGGTTATTGAAGATGCTCTAAAGTAGAAAGAGACAAAAACATTTCTATTTATATTTTATATTAATTGTATTAAATAAGCAAGTTTCAAATGCTCATACTATTTATTTAAATTATACCAGTTGTAGGACGTGCGATGCACATAAGGTGGTTCGTAGGATACTTACGTTATTATTTTTTAATTTGTATTCTATATAGATATAAAATAGTCCAGTTATAATTTGCAGCAAATAGTTTAAGAAAATTAGCACTCAACAAGATATAAGATGGATAATCAAAAGACACACTTCTTAAATATGAATATAACAAACAAATAGTTATTTAAACAAACTACAATTTACAACCTAGTAGAATTTGTGGTTGATTGCATAACTGTTTTCAAATTATTTACTAAGCAAAATAGTAGAAGTTGAGAAATACTAAGCATATGTTTGGTAGTGCTAAATTTATTTTTTAAGTGCTTATATTATAAGTTGTGAGTGAATGTGTGGATAAAAAGTGAGCTATAAATTGTGGTTTCTAATTTTTTGAACAGAAATCATCATCAAAGACAAAGATAAGATGTACTAATTAATAGGTTGATAATAAAAAATGTAATAACAAATAGTTAGGGACATAAATGTAAAAATTAGATATTGTTGAGGACTTTTATTACAATTATAAAATGTAGTGTGGTTAAAAAAAATGTAGTTAAATATAATTACCCAAACAAAAAAAGAAAAAAAATTGGTAAAAAAATAGAAGACAGCCACTTCTCAAGCTGACATGTAGCAATATGAATAGTAAAAATTTTAAAAAATATGAGAGACAAAAATAATATTTTTATGCCCCATTAATTAATTTTTTGAACATAAATCATTATCAAAGACAAAGATAGGATGTACTAATTAATAGGTTGATGATAAAAAATGTGATAACAAATAGTTAGGGATACAAATATAAAAATTAGATATTGTTGAAGACTTTTATTACAATTATAAAATGTGATGTGGTTAAAAAAATATTTTTACACCCCTATAATTAATTTTTTGAACAGAAATAATCATCAAAGACAAAGATAAGATGTACTAATTAATAGGTTGATGATAAAAAATGTGATAACAAATAGTTAGGGACATAAATGTAAAAATTAGATATTGTTGATGACTTTTATTACAATTATAAAATGTGGTGTGGTTAAAAAAAGTTTGGTTCAAATATAATTACCCAAATAAAAAAGGAAAAAAAAAAAAGGAAGACAGTCACATGTGAAGTCGACACGTGGCAACATGAATAGTAAGAAGTTAGCCTCTTTTTATTATAGGTAGATTTGAATATTTTAGGCAATAAATGATGTTATTTAAGTAATATTTGAAGTGCGTAAAAAGAAGGAATGAAAAGAATGAATGCTTATTGAAAAAAGTAAGAGGGTGTTTGGTTAAGTTTTTTTTAATATATATATTTTTTAAATTTAGTTTCAACTACATATTTCATAGGACCTATAACTTTTATCAATTTTTCAACTTCACATTTCATCAACTTTTATAAAAAATTCTTAAAAAATTCCTTTTAAACTACACCAAACAACCACTAAATTGAAGAACAAAAAATAAAGAGTGATGTCTTATGTACAAAGAAACGCTCTTATGTACTATTTCAATATTATTAAACTCTATTTTTTGTGTAATCACCCTTTTGCACAATTTCTAAATCATAGATTCAAAAGTACATATTTTTTGCAATCTCCCTTGTGCCAATATTTTGATATCATTGAAGTATGTTTGATTATGCTATTTTGGGGAAAAATCGACTTTTCCCAGTAAGAGTGGGGCCCATATTCAATTGAATTTTTGTAATTATATCCCACAATAATTTTGCTTCTTGTACACTCCTATGTATTGCACCGTTCATCGCAACAAAGAGAAGGACAATTATGTCCCTGAATGGATTTGAAATTACCTCAAGCAATAAAAAGATAAATATGCCCCTGAATTGAATATGATGGATGAAACCCATTTTCACACCCATTTATCAGCCAACACTGGCAATGGGAGAGAAATTTTCTATTTTCACACCATTTATTAGCTTTAAGTGGCAAGGGGAGAGATATTTTCACGGCTAGGGAAGAGAAATTCTAACGGCTAGGGGAGAGAAACACTAGTTTTTCCAAATCTGTCAAAGTAAAGCTGCTAAGGAATCTACTGCTCGTGGGTAAAAGTAGCATGACTTTATGGTTTCGTCGATCAGGTGTTGTTCGAGCATCACTGTTGGCCGGAGGTCACAGTAGAAGTGAAAAAGAAGACGTCGACTCATTAATAATAAAAACCCTACACTAAAAAAATGTGATAACAAATAGTTAGGGACATAAATGTAAAAATTAGATATTGTTGATGACTTTTATTACAATTATAAAATGTGGTGTGGTTAAAAAAAGTTTGGTTCAAATATAATTACCCAAATAAAAAAGGAAAAAAAAAAAAGGAAGACAGTCACATGTGAAGTCGACACGTGGCAACATGAATAGTAAGAAGTTAGCCTCTTTTTATTATAGGTAGATTTGAATATTTTAGGCAATAAATGATGTTATTTAAGTAATATTTGAAGTGCGTAAAAAGAAGGAATGAAAAGAATGAATGCTTATTGAAAAAAGTAAGAGGGTGTTTGGTTAAGTTTTTTTTAATATATATATTTTTTAAATTTAGTTTCAACTACATATTTCATAGGACCTATAACTTTTATCAATTTTTCAACTTCACATTTCATCAACTTTTATAAAAAATTCTTAAAAAATTCCTTTTAAACTACACCAAACAACCACTAAATTGAAGAACAAAAAATAAAGAGTGATGTCTTATGTACAAAGAAACGCTCTTATGTACTATTTCAATATTATTAAACTCTATTTTTTGTGTAATCACCCTTTTGCACAATTTCTAAATCATAGATTCAAAAGTACATATTTTTTGCAATCTCCCTTGTGCCAATATTTTGATATCATTGAAGTATGTTTGATTATGCTATTTTGGGGAAAAATCGACTTTTCCCAGTAAGAGTGGGGCCCATATTCAATTGAATTTTTGTAATTATATCCCACAATAATTTTGCTTCTTGTACACTCCTATGTATTGCACCGTTCATCGCAACAAAGAGAAGGACAATTATGTCCCTGAATGGATTTGAAATTACCTCAAGCAATAAAAAGATAAATATGCCCCTGAATTGAATATGATGGATGAAACCCATTTTCACACCCATTTATCAGCCAACACTGGCAATGGGAGAGAAATTTTCTATTTTCACACCATTTATTAGCTTTAAGTGGCAAGGGGAGAGATATTTTCACGGCTAGGGAAGAGAAATTCTAACGGCTAGGGGAGAGAAACACTAGTTTTTCCAAATCTGTCAAAGTAAAGCTGCTAAGGAATCTACTGCTCGTGGGTAAAAGTAGCATGACTTTATGGTTTCGTCGATCAGGTGTTGTTCGAGCATCACTGTTGGCCGGAGGTCACAGTAGAAGTGAAAAAGAAGACGTCGACTCATTAATAATAAAAACCCTACACGTTTCCAATCAGATATTTTTCAGACTAAATTTGATGCTTCAAAATAGGGCAAAATTAGATGCTGGTTCAAAATAAAACTTTTTTAGTGAGATATTTATTTGTAGTGAGGATTGAGCCAAATTCATATTTCAGCTTTAATCGAATTCAGGTTTTGATTTATTAATGTTTTACTTCCATTTGTAATTTATGATGAATCTATAATATTTGACGGAAACAAAACAATCATAAATATATTTGATGGAGTATTCTATTTTGTTTCTCGGTATTTGGCAGAATATATAGTTTTTTTTAGTATCGATGTTTATTTGTAATGAGGATTGAGTCGAATTCAGTTTATTTGTACTGAGAATTGAGCCAAATTCATATTTCAACTTTACTCGAATTTAGTTTTTGATTTATTAATGCTTTACTTCCATTTGTAATTTATAATGAATCTATAATATTTAACAGAAACAAAACAATCATAAATATATTTGATGGAGTATTCCCTTTTGCTTCTCGGTATGGTGTTCCTAGTGATGTTTGCTTTGTGTTCGAACCTAGAATGGATCATAATTAATCTGTTTGCGTTATGGTGTAGCAGCAATATGGTATTGTAAAGTCAAGAAGTAATGAAAGAATATACTACGGTTGTAAGAAGCCGGGTCACTTTTTAGAGGATTGCAAGCAAAAACGCCGATGCCCACGATGTGGGAAGTGATATGTCAAATGTATGCAAGTAGTAAGGGTCTTAAAGACCAAAGTGAGTAGTAAGGGTCTTAAAGACCAAAGTGCGACTTTTTTCTGTTGCAGTGAGGACGAATGCTCATATTTCAAGTGAGATAAGGGTCAATCAAGTGGGGAGTTTGTTGAGGGGCAATCTAGTGGCATTGCATTGGACAAATTTGTAGCCAAAGAGAGAAATAAAGACTTGCTTAGCATGTTCAAAATATTTGTCAGTTTTATCGAAGGAAAAAGATGTTGAAATTTCGTTTAACCTCATGATCTGCAAGGGCCAATGAAAGAGGCACAAGTTAGATAGTTAGATTCATTTGTGTTGGAATTGAACAAATATCTATGTTTATATTCAATTATGTTGTAATTCTAATTTCTAATTATTTGTATGTTTTTAGCGGCTCTCTTTCTACCCTTTGATATTACAAGCCAATCATAATCATCATTTCTTGAATTACGTTTTCTAACTTGGGAAACCCACACGAGATGCCATAGTTCTTGTAAAATTCAAATGCTTCGTTATGGTTCTTAAACATATCCCAACCTCAGGTACAATTTCATTCGATTCTTCAACCCAATCTTCATTCAAATCAAGAAAATTCTTCATTTCTATCACATCATCTTCCAAATATTAATCATTAACCACAAACAAATTCATATTTACTGTCGCATTTTCGGAATTTGAAACGAGATTTTCTGTATAAAAATATCGAATTTTGACAGCATCAAGAACTTCTATCACGGTAATAATAGAATAAATGTATGCAAATATGGCAAAAACTTTGCTTCTATACAGCATATAACACAAAAATATGGCACAAAAATAGCTTCCATACGAGGAAAAATCACTTTTTTCAGACATTGTGGTGGACAAATTGAAAGTAAGAGAACTTGAAGTGAAGAAGGGGACTAGCTCAAAAACATCATAGGAGACTCGCCGAAAAATGTAGTTGAAGTGATGAAGAAGGGGAAATCAAAATGAGACCATTATTTTTTGAACAAATCAAATCTGAATACAAAAAGACCATTATCGTCATGATTTTTTCAAATCAAAATCTTATGATTTATAGCAAAATATCATGATATTTCATGATAAAAATCTCACGATGAACAGTGCAGTAAAGGAGTGTACAATAAGTAAAATTGTTTTAAACAAAAGTGGTGTAAAGGAAGCTATCTCGTCTCGTTCCTCCAAAAAATTATTCGTAATAACCCGGTCCAAAACAGACAAGACAATATGCCCAAAATAAATGCTCCCATACGTATAATCGGTGGAGTCCCCCATTTATCTCCAGCGGTTGTTTTGTCCGCAACATGCTCCCCTATTCAAATTCCCTCCCGCTCCATTCCCTCCAGTTCTCTCCAATTTCTACTGAAATTGATTCACATTGGTAAACAACGTCAATTTATATATTCTGAAATTATTCAGTTTAATCGCGAATGGTGTACGAACTGGACAGAGAATTACCGCACCTCTCTCTCTATATATATACACGTGGACTTCACTTTCTCTCTATATATGCATTTCTATAAACCAACTATAGTCTATAGGAGCGTTAATTCCAATTCACACACAAGCAAAAACACGCAGTAAAAGTGTGTCAAACACGCACAAAATGAGGGAAATCTTGCACGTTCAGGGAGGCCAATGTGGGAACCAAATCGGTTCGAAATTCTGGGAAGTGATTTGCGACGAACATGGGATTGACCCGACGGGTCAGTTCGTGGGCGATGGATCCTCTGATCTCCAGTTGGAGCGGATCAATGTGTATTACAATGAGGCTTCCGGCGGCAGGTATGTTCCCCGGGCCGTGCTCATGGATCTTGAGCCAGGGACCATGGACTCCATCAGATCCAGCCCGTATGGGCAGATCTTCCGGCCGGATAATTTTGTGTTTGGACAGAATGGTGCGGGGAATAACTGGGCTAAAGGGCATTATACGGAGGGTGCCGAGTTGATTGATTCCGTGCTTGATGTTGTTCGTAAAGAGGCCGAAAATTGTGATTGCTTGCAAGGTTTGATGATGTTTGTTTTCATTTAAAATTCTAATATTGTTGTTTTAAGATGCTGACATTTGCTCTATAACCACTTAAGCTTTTAATGAGATGCTTAACAGGTTAAAATTTTAGATTAGATGGTTAGCAGGTTAGATACATCTCTTATTATCTATAGATATTAATTGAATTGGTTGAAATCGATATGAAGGCATTTGAATCTCTAGATTCGAGTTAATTGGTAGATTTCTTCGGTTGATTTAAGATTTTCTTGAAGTTATAACTTGTTATTGGTCATGGTAAAGAATTTTTTTATTGTTGTTTGTGTATACCACACTTTTATTTTAAGAGGGAATGGAAAGTTTCAGGACCACAATCTCCTTTCAAATATGGACTTTTTGGAGTCATGATTCTGTGCAAAGGTTTGCTACCCAATAAGTTTGTTGCCCTGCATGCCAAAAGTTGCTAGCACTTTTAGAGATTTCATCTACTTTCTTGTTTCTGGCCAATGTGCATAATGATTCACTTGAAATATTGATAATGGATAGATTGCTGGTGATTTATAAACAACAAAAAACTAACGCCTTATTTTATATACACGCCTTATTGGATGATGATCTTCTTAGGCAAAAAGTTTGTGCCCCTGCGTGCCAAAAGTTGCACTTTTAGAGATCTCATCTACTTTCTTCTTTCTGGATGGGTAATGGATAGTTGTTGGTATTTTCTAGACAACAACAAATTTACGCTTTATTTTATATACACGCCTTATTGGATGATTTTCTTGTTATCAGAATTCAGACCACATTTTTTTTTCCGTGTCATTTGCATTCTCATTTAACATTTTCAACGATTTCTTTTTGTTTGTGCCTTCATTTGATGGACTAGCCAAATTTGAAGTCATTGATAGGTTCTGATCTAACAATATAATAGGAATATAGGTTTAGATAGATTGCTTTTGACAATTGGTTTTATGTTGCCAGGATTTCAGGTATGCCACTCGCTAGGAGGAGGCACAGGTTCCGGTATGGGCACCCTCTTGATTTCGAAGATAAGAGAGGAATACCCAGACAGAATGATGCTCACATTTTCTGTTTTTCCTTCACCGAAGGTCTCCGATACCGTTGTAGAACCCTATAACGCTACACTCTCTGTGCACCAGTTGGTGGAGAATGCAGATGAATGCATGGTCCTTGACAATGAAGCACTCTATGACATATGTTTCCGAACTCTGAAGCTCACCACTCCAAGCTGTGAGTACCCCACCTGTTCACTTCTAGAATGAGTATTAGCTGGAAGCTAGGAAGCATGGACATGGACACCACACAACATGACGTTCTTTAAAATTATACATTTAAATATATCTTTATAAAATCAATACTTTTTGAGCATGTGAAATCTTTTGAATTATAGTCAAACTATACATTAAAACTACCATGTATAGAAACATGCATATGGCGACTACATACTATATATTACCCAGTAGGAGTGTCGTGCTTCATAGGTGGGAAGTTTTGTGTATGCTACTCCCTCCGTCCCACAAAGATAGACTCGTTTTTCTTATTTATCTGTCCCAAATTATAGGCCACTTACTTTATAGAGGGTGTATTAAATTTTTCATTTTCCTAATATACCCTTATTTAATTTACATTGTTATCAACCTAAAACAAGTATTTAAATTTATTAGATTCATGAATGACTAATATTAAATAGGGGTATAATAGAAAAAGTATGTGAAAAATTTATAATTTCAATTACATTAAATATGTTTTCTTAATCTGTGTGAAAAAAGAAATGAGTCTATATTTGTGGGACGGAGAGAGTAATACTTGACCTTTTGCTTGTAGTTGGTGATTTGAACCATTTAATTTCTGCAACTATGAGTGGGGTAACCTGCTGCTTGAGATTTCCCGGCCAGCTGAACTCAGACCTCCGGAAATTGGCTGTGAACTTGATACCTTTTCCTCGTCTTCATTTCTTCATGGTCGGATTTGCACCGCTTACTTCCCGTGGATCACAGCATTACACCTCTCTAACTGTCCCGGAACTGACTCAGCAAATGTGGGATGCAAAGAACATGATGTGTGCAGCTGATCCTCGTCATGGACGTTACTTGACAGCCTCAGCCATGTTCCGAGGGAAAATGAGCACTAAAGAAGTGGATGAACAGATTCTTAACGTGCAGAATAAGAACTCATCGTACTTTGTAGAGTGGATTCCGAACAATGTTAAGTCAAGTGTGTGTGACATTCCTCCAACTGGCCTGAAGATGTCATCGACTTTCGTAGGAAATTCCACTTCCATCCAAGAAATGTTCAGGAGAGTGAGTGAGCAGTTCACTGCCATGTTTCGACGCAAGGCCTTCTTGCATTGGTACACCGGGGAAGGAATGGATGAAATGGAGTTTACTGAAGCCGAGAGCAATATGAATGATTTGGTAGCAGAGTACCAGCAATATCAGGATGCTATTGCAGACGAGGAAGAAGATTACGATGAGGGTGTTGAAGAGCAATACGAGGGCTAAATATGGAATTTGGCTTAATATTAGTGCTTTTACCTGCATTGTTTGTTTACTAATTACTGCTCAGGAGCTTGTTTGTTTTTGTTTGGTTTTCCTTTCCTGAATATTTCAGCTCAGTTGTTTTAAATGGTATTATATAATATAAATATATCAGTAATTTCATATTGATTAACATTAAGATGGATTTTTCTCTTGCTTCAAACTATTGGCGGTGTGTCTTGCCGAAATTGACCACTCGAGAGCACTAGTTCTAGCCAATCTATCTATGACCTTTTGGTAACATAACTCACTTGACATCTCTAGTACTAACCAATGGCATCATTTTATAATCCTTCTTTGTTGGCTTTAAATTTTTGCCAATATTTCCCCTCAATCCTTCTAGTTGGACGTGAATTCGACTATAGTGACAAAAATTAAGCAAAAAAAAGAATGGAAAGGAAAAGAAAAAGTAAGCTCATTTGTGGAAATGGTATTTGTGCACCAATTGAGGCACGTGCATCGTATGTGTGACAGATACACATGTAGGTATTTCATATGCTCATCATTCATAAACAAAATCTAGTTTTCTAAATTTATGATAAAGAATCAATCAATGACATTAAACTAGTGAAGCCAAAAGGGTACCAAAAAATATGAAAAATAAAAGTAAAATTCTGCAAAAAATCACAGGGAACATCTCTACAAAACTATACTAAATTTACACTTTGGTAAATCATTAATCCTACCAGAGCTAGTTTGATATCCCGCTAACTAGCAAAATTATTACCAAGAAAAGGTTATCTGCTTCTATCAGTACTTCTATTTAACTTGGCCTTCATTACCAAGTACTTCTTCATTAACTTGGCCTTCATTATTTCCCTCCTCATCCTCCTAGCTTCAGCAAATCTGGCCCGTTTATCAGCAAATGCAATAACTCTATTAATATCTAACGGCTGTGATGAGTACAACCCAAATGTCTCCTGAGCAAGGATGTTCAGATCAGGGCAATGAAATTTCTCTCTTCTTGTTATCGTCTCCACGTTGTTCTCTTTTCTGGTCTGAAAATCAATCAAGAAAATATGTATAAAACAGAGCACAAAAACCAGGGAATCTTGAAGACTAAAATAAGGAATAAAAATCAAATTCTAGAAAAAACAACCCAGTTTAAATTAATCATACAAAAACACATTCTAATATTCAAATTAACATAAATATTTACACGAAAAATAAAAAATATATATATAAAAAAAGGGACATTGGAGCAAGAAAATACCCTTTTCTTGCAACTTTTATCATCAGATTCAGTAATATTCCAGAAAGAAAGAGGCGTATTCGGACTTTCGATTTGAAGTCTTCCTTTTTCATTCTCATTCAGAACAGACCTGGATGACGATGAGGCTTCACCTGCATACACACTGGATCTTTTTCTTTTGCAACCCCAAGACGAAGTCACTCTTGATTGTAAACCAGAAACGCAGACTAGGTTTTGAAGATCAAGTAAAATTTCACCGACTTGAATTTCATCCTCTGTGAAGAAAGAGGACAGATGACTGCTCATTGTTTTTTCTTGTTTCTCTCAAGAAATTTTCTTAATTTTGTTATCGAACAAATGATGAATGTAGATTTATGGGATTATATAGTTATCAGTTATGGAGGGATTTGGAGAGAGAGATGAGAGAGATAGAGACTCAGTTATGGAGGGATTTGGAGATGAGAGAAGGGATTTGGAGAGAGAGAGAGAGATAGAGACAGAAATATATTTCCTAACAGAGACAGGGATCCTCACTAAGGTAAGGCCTAGGAGAGGGATGCCACGTGTCGACCAATTAGAGGTGAAGTCTCTATGGTTTATGTTATTTCTACCAAATTTGGAGGGAGGGTTTATCATAACCGTTGCTAACAAATTTGAATTTTAATTGGTAACTTGAATGCCAAGTAGCCTACTTTCAACCCAAGATTAATCACCGTTGTGTTGCAAAAGTTAAATACAGAAATTTAAGGAGGGTGTCCTCAACTCAGATTTTAAAAAATTTGTTAATATTTATGAATTTAAATAGATTTCATGAATTTGAATAGAATTCCACAGAATTTATAAGATTTCAACAGAATTCTATATTTTAAATTTCAATATATTCTTATGGATTTCAAATAATTTTCATGGATTTGTAGTCTTTTTATTAAAAATGATAATTTTACATTGTTTTTATTATAAATAGTTCGAGAGACTGCCCTATATAAACAAATATTTTGAGTAGAATTTTGGAAAATGAATTTTGTTTGAAATATAAATAACTAAAAACTCTATTCAATCAAAGAGGTGAATGATTCAATGGATTGGAAGGTATACCAATTCGACATCTGTGTCAGCTAAGCTCCTAGATAATAAACTAATAAATAGGTCATCCGTCGTCTCTAAGCTCGAAACATAATTAGATCCATTGTTTGGAGGGATTCAAATTACTATTATCAATTTCTTCAGTTTTGAATTAAAAAAAAATTGATTAAAGAACAAAGCTTCTTCAAAAATAAATTTAAAATAAAGTTTAATTTTTACTTTATTTCTACTTGTCCTTTTTTTTTTATATAATCCTCTATTTCATATCCGAGACTAAATGATGGATACTTAGGACTTGTTCGGTGTAGTTTTTTTTTTTTATTTCAAAAAATTGGTTTTTTTTTTTTGCCTACTTTTTTGATTTTTCAAATTTTTTTGTATTGTAAAAAGTTTGAAAAGTCAAAAATAGTAGGCAAAAAAATGAGTTTTTTTGAGAAAAAATGGGAACCGAACAAACCCTTAAGATTCATTCTATTCCAAAATCAGTTGTTTAACCATCTTGTATAAAAAATTATTTTATGGCTTAAAAAAATAATTTACATATGTCGCGTTTGACGAATAAATATTTTCAAATTCACAAAAGAATTTTTAGTGCTATTCTAATTTTACAGTCCAATATCTGATTGTCCTATATGGTAATTATCTAATTAATATTTACCAATAGATTATTTATATATTTCAGTCCAATTGTTTAGTTTAATGAATGGTCATGAAGCATTAAGAACGAAAATTTCAAAGACGATGTTTGACAATTGTACAAAAAGAAATATTAAAATAAAAAATAAAAAATTCAATAAACTTCTATGCTAATATAAATTGAAAATCAAGAACAATAGTTTACTACAAAAACTTGTGGCACAAATTGAAGAGAGAGGTGAGAGGAAGAGATGCATAAGAAAGGAGTTGAATTGAAATTTTGAGGGTTGGGGATAAAATTCTTAAAGAATTGGTTATTCATATTTACGAGGTCGAAATCCATACAAATCTATTTAAATCTTTTAATTAATGAAATCTTCAAAAATCCACTAGTAATTAGAGACACCTAAATTTCTAAAGAATCTATTTAAATTTGAGTTGAGGATACCTAAATTTTAATTGAATCTATTAAAATTTGAGTTGAGGACACCTAAATTTCAATTGAATCTATTAAAATCTGAGTTGGGGACACCAAAATTTACATGTATTTTTAAAATCTATTCAAATCTAAGTTGAGGACACCAATTTGTTCACTAACTAATCATCTTGTTTAATAATATATATTTTAACTACATAGTCGATTATTCATAAATTAAAAAAAGAAAATAAATTACGTTTATCTATAACCTAACCCACATTCGTTGATAATCGAGTTGTTCAAGTAAGAAAATTAAGATTTTATTTTAATTTTTGTTTGTTTGTATATTTTTATTTGACATATTAGAGTAGATTATTATTGTATATTTCAATTCAATTCCCTAATTCTCCATCTTCAATCATTGCGCATTATCCAATTGTAATCCCTACATCCTCTCTATCACACTACAGCTTCGCTCCAAATTTTTGCAATCGCTTCCTAGTGCCATTAGATAAATATTATTGCCATCCCCAATCCTCATCTTCAACATTAGACCATATCCAATGTTCTAAAAAACGTATAGCGTGGCTAAGTGTGGATGTCGAGTTTCAAGCTTTTCGAGCCTAGGCGAGAGCAAGCTAAGAGCAAGGCAATGACAAAGCGTGGAGGTCAAACGCCTAGGCGAAACTTAGGTGGGCTTTTCAGAATAGTGCCCATATCCAATTCTAAGTTCTAATTTCTCATCCTCTCTCTCACATTAGAGCTCCGCTTAGTAATTTTTGTGTTGATTAATTTTCTGTACATCCTTATTATTGTTATCATTATAATTTTGAATATAATTCATCCACATTTTCTAATAAAATAAATAAAATCTTATAATCTAGGTTTGTGATTCGGAATTAGGGATTAAAATTGTCAGATGAGAAAAAACATGTTCGACAAAATAGGTCTTTAATTAATCTTGTCTTACTTGGTGATAATTAAATGCTTTCTCCTCATCCGAGTGCGGCGGCAGCAGTGGTGTAGACCTGCAAAAGGTGGCGGGGCTTCTTCCCCCCGTTTCCACTCCGACGTGATAATCAGTATATGATTAACTCAAAAATGCAGAATAACAATATTAAGTATGTATGTTATATTTTTACCTGGAGGTTGACATATATTTATAGGGATGATCTGCAGTTATGGCCTTCAATGGTCATTGATGATAGGTGCCTCTTCATCTCCCTCATTATTAGGAATTAATGATGGATGTTTCGTCTTTCCAATTGCCAGCATTTCATCTTTCCAATTGTCGACGATAACTGTCATTCTATGGGTCGCATATCTGGCTAACATAATGGTAGCTGTGTTATTGCTGTCTATCTGTCAGAGGCGAGCCTATAAGACCAGTGAAGCGGGCGGGCGGGCGGACCGACGAGGTGAACGAACACTTGATGAAGACGTCTCAAGGAGTACAACCGTCATCCACCAAAGTATAATCATATTTATCATCATAAGCCTTTTCACTTTTCAGACCACTGTTAATGATAAGTAGAAATTCTGTCTTTCAAGTAACTAATCCTGACCAAAAAGTCAAGAAAAATAACATATGTGATAAATAATTTTTTTTTTATTTGTAACGAAAATTATATGGAAGCATGTCACTTGGCGAGGTGTGGTCAAGTAATGATTTACCGTATAGCCGGCCAAATATAGACTAGATATTTTGGGCCTGATTTAAACATGATATGGGCTTAAATCCCAGCCCCATTTAGGAGAGATTTTTTTTCTATATAAGAGAAGTAGATGTGGATATTATTTGTAGTATTCCCATAACTCCTTGCTTGGTTGGAATTCTTTTCAGATTGATCTCCCATTTCCTATTTAAGTTATAAAAGTTTTTCTTCTTTTATCATCTAAGATAATCTTTTTACCCTTGTTCTTATTAAATTCTTCGGTCTTCTTCTTTTCCCTTAAATGTATAAGACGGTTATTATCTGTAGTAGTAGTTCTTCAACCAATAAATCTGATAGTAGTCTTAGAGACCCGTCTTATCGCACCTTATCTATAAAGAAGAGATGATAATCTCCTACCAGTTGAAGATGGACCTTTATTAGTTCTTTATGACATGGTGGACCATGATATTTGAATGAACTCATTGATGAGACTGAGATAGGATTAGACGAGGGAGAATAATATATAGCCCAAAATCATTTAACTCGAGATGAAACAGGGACAGCCGCCGTAGAAATGGGCGGGTAGGGGCGCCCGTCTTGCATCGCGGCGAGGACACTCGCGGATGGGCGACCTCGCCCGCCCCCAACTAGGGGCAGGTGGCGACACCCGTCCACAAGTAGGTAGCCTTGCCTGCTCCCAACTGACACCCACCCTTACCTTGGGCGAGCGGCCTCGTCCACCCTGCGCCGTGGTCGGGCAGGCGCTTTCGTTGCATGCTAGTCCATCTTTGGTTGACGTAGATCCATTACTTGAACTTTCTGCCTCTATTGAGTTTGTAGATTTTGATGCCAATTCTTCTACAGTATTCCGTCCGCTCAATGTTCAAACGGGACGTTCTCCAAGTGGTAATTTGATAGAGCTTGTGTTTACAATCCTGAAAGCTTTGTGAAAATGTTGAAAAAATATGAATTACCTCTTAGTCACTTATATCGAGTCCCCCATCCTAGTGAGCGAATCCCAGGATCAGATCCTAGGGAGGTGATAGTTTACCGTGACAGCATGACAGCTAGTTTAAGATTTTCTCTTCATTATTTGTTCGTTTCCTTTTTCAACGAATTTCATGTTACTCCTAGTCAATTGACTCCTAACTCTTGGCATATATCGACTTATTTCTTATACTTGTGCCTTAAAAATGATATCTAGTCGTGTCTGATGCTTTTTAGAAGTGTGTTTGATATGTTTCTTGTGATCGGGAGTAACTGTTATGCGTATATTCAACTTAAAGTATGATTGTTATTACCCCACTTTCCCAATTCAAATAGCGGTTGGAGGAAACATTTTTTTTTGTTTAGCAAGAGGTAGGACAATTTCCTTTTAAAACTTGTTGGAGAACTCCTTTTTGCAAGCATTTTAACGAGCCCCTGAATCTTGATCATGAGTTGAAGGCACGTTTAGATAAGCTTTTACACTTGATGCCTTCGGGTATGCAATATGAGCGAGGTACTAGCTAATGAGAACTTGCGACGGGTTCACATTGGATCACCTAAGGGTAGGTTACTTTTATGTCTTTATTCCTCTTTTTGACTTTTCATTTTGCATATATTTGTTGTATCAACTTCTATTTTTCTCTTTCAGACATGTATAATTTTGATTTTGGAGGTGTGATGAATGTTGTTGGAATTTCCATCGATGTTGCTGAAGACTCGTCTCTATCCCCTTTAAACAAAAAGAAAAGACGGGCCGGAAAAAAAAGTCATTGTTGAGACAACAGTTGTCCCTCATTCTGTGCCACGAACTACCAGAGGTGGTGATGCCCATGCTTATAAGGAGTTAGGATTTCTTCTTGTTGATTTGACAGTTGAAGCCGAGATCATGTCGAGCTGCAGATTTAGATGCTCAGAACGGATGTGCAGTCTTTGTTGGACAAGGCACCAGCTTTGTCCAAGAAAAAAGATATTGAGATCAATCAACTTCGTAAAAAGGTTGACCAGCTTCGCAAAAAGTTGGAGACTGCAGATGATGAAGCTGTAGCAAGATACAAGATGTCTGCCGAATATAAGAACAACTTGCACACGTATGGTGCAGAATCTTTGAAGGCTGCTATCAAAATGACTAAAGAATGGCTGGTTGACGATCATTCAAAGATAAACCTGAATGAATTTGATAGGTATCTGAGGAAATGTCGGGCTGAGATTTAGCTACTCAGAAGGCCAAAGTGACTGACCATGGAGAGGTCGGACCTAAACCCGATGGCTCTCTTGATAATTAACCAGTTATTTATTTTTTGTTGTTTTTTCTTATTTATTTTTGTTTCATGACGGTTGTCCCGTTTATTCATGAAAACTATAACACTCAGTCTATTTTATTTCGAATATTGTTGAATACTGCGAATTTCAGTTTTTTAGGTTTGGCGTGAAACATACATCTTTATTTTAATTAAAACAAATTACTCTTCATCAACCTTTTCATTTTGTAATCGTTGGTTGTATTTCACTTTTTGGCATTTGTTGGATGTAATTTATATAACGGTATATCCCTTGAACAACATAGCAAAGTGAAAAAAGTGTATGAGAAAACAAATTGAGAGGATGGATGGCCACGTCTCAAGACGAGGAGGGTGCACTCATCCAGAAGGTGGGGCGGATTGGGTGTGGGGCTCCCCACCATTGATTGGAAGCGGGAGTACCCATCCCTGAGTGGGGGTAGGCGTGCGTCCCCGCCCCTGAGTGGGGGCAGGCGTGTGCCCGACCGCCCCTGAAGTAGGACGGGTGCACCCACTCTTTAGTTAGGACGGGCACTATTGCCCCCAAGGGTGGGGCTGCCCGTCCCTTAGTTGAGATGAGCACCCTGTCCCTTGATATTATTATTTTTATTTTTTATTTTTTAAATAAGCATTACCGCCCTTTATTAAATGAAGGCTTGTTGCCTAGATTGTTGAACTAGGGCTCATCGCCTCTGAGTTTTATATATAGGCTCATCGCCTTAATATTTAAGGTTTACCGCTCTTTATTAAATGAAGGCTCGTCACCTAGATTTTTGAACCAGTGCTCATCACCTCTGATTTTTAGATATAGGATTATTGCCTTAATGTTTTAGTCACGGGCTCATCGCCTTGACATTTTAGTCAGAGGCTCATCGCCTTGACATTTTGACTAAGGTTTTTTCACCTCAATTTTCAAACGAATGCTCATCGCTTTGATAATTTTTTCATATGCTAATCGCTTTGACGTTTAGACTAAAGCTCATCGCCTCAATTTTTAAACGAAAGCTCATCGCCTTGATTTGAATATGGTAGCAGTTGATTGGGATATCTGTATTGCTCGACAAATCTTTAATAGAGACTATAGCAAATAACAAATGGTTGCCATATGTCGAGTTCAGTATGTGCACCAGGACTTCCTAGCTAGATTGATCTTTCCGTAGCACCCTCATCATTTATTCGCCTTGGTATTTTATTAAATTGAAAATCAAATATAGGAGTACTATTTAATACAACTACATATACTTGCTTCTACTTAGAAAAAAAATGCTGATAGATAATTGATAATATGCTTTCAAGTGCTCCGCATTCCATAGTCATCCCAATAGTTTACCATTCATATCTTTGAGACTGTATGCTCAATTTCCCATCTTCTTGGTGACCGTAAAAGGACCATGCCAATTAGAACATCTCCAATACTGTCTTCTATTTTGAATGTCCAGCTGATGTGGCGATGAGGTGAAGGGACAAAACTAATGTGGCACCATTTATTGTAGAAGGCTGTTCAATAGGATGTCCACTTTTAGACGGCTTGCTAGACACATTCTACAATAAATGTTGTCAAAAATTTTACCTCTTCAAAAATTAAAAGTTCAATACTTGTTCATACAAATTTACCAGATCTTGAACCTCTACCACAATTTTAAAAAAAATAAAAGAAAAATTAATTATACTTGATTTCAATTGTGAAGCACGTAGGAAAGAAATTTGATGAGTTCATCAAATTAAAGAGAGTAGCCAACAATAACAAAGAATTGAAGTTAGAAAGAGAAATTCGTGTTCGTTCTCTCAAATTCGATAATAATGAAAGTAATTAAGATCTAGTAAAGAAAAAATGGATGTTCAAACTGTGGATTGAAATGAAATTGAAATGTAGGAAAAAATGAATTTATCTATTAAAAAATTGTAATGATGTGAAGTTTGATCACACTCGAATGTAGATACTTATCGTATTTCTCGGTAGCATGTTTTTTATTATTGCATAGTAAAGGGACTACATCTTTTTTTCAAAATTGAATATAAATAAAGTATATTTAATAATAGCTTAAAATAGCATTCTTATTCATCAGCAATGGTGATAAACAACCATCAAGATGGTAGTGAGACTATTACATAGACTATTGTTTATGTTGATGAATAACATTATTCTTATTACTAATAATAATTAGGATCCATCCCCCCACCTCCCACCCACACAATTTTCCATTCTTTTAATGTTTGATATTCACTTGCACATTTATGATAAACAATCCCAATTTTTTAAAATCATTTAGTTACAATCCTTTTGCTTATATAAAGTGGAATAGAAATGAAATTTCTATGAATAATATTATCTAGTACTAGTAGTATTTAATATCAATTTAGATGGTAATATATGATAGGTCTAATTAAATGAATTCTATATTCTTACATTAAAGGATAATTTACATTGTAGGTCCAGGACCTTTCTAATTTATCAAAATTCATTTCTGTTAAATTTTAAAGCAAATATTATCCACAATCTTTCATTAATTC
Organism: Forsythia viridissima; assembly: GCA_030279155.1. Classification (NCBI taxonomy): domain Eukaryota; kingdom Viridiplantae; phylum Streptophyta; class Magnoliopsida; order Lamiales; family Oleaceae; genus Forsythia; species Forsythia viridissima. The sequence goes on from CM059045.1 coordinate 29,068,828, forward strand.
ACACAAATAGTCCCTCTTGACAAATTTTCCATTAATGTCACGTAAAAAGACAATTCTACCCCCTAACTTAAAAACTAAAATAGTAAAAGAAATAACAAACAAAAATAAATAAAAAATAATCAAAAGATAGAAAAGAAAGAGAAAGAAAAAGAAAAAAAACAATTATTTTTCTTCTTTACCACATCACACCCCACTTCCACCAATTGTCGTTGCTGCCTAAACCTCTACCGCCCACAACCTCAATAAAAAATCTACCACCCATAGCTGCAATCACCAGCCTGCCAACAACCCCAACCCTCTCTCTTTAAAAACTAGGAATTTTTGCACCCCGTCGAAGGTGCAAAAATCAAGTAGAACCCCTCTCCCTAGTTTCTTACTCGAAAAATTAGTGAAAAATCCCTCAATATTTTGGTCATTAACAAGGGGTTTTCTCATGGTTTCCGCAATTGGAAAAATCCCTCGATTCTTTTGGTAGCGATTGGGGTAGGAGATGGAGGTATTGGAATGGGGTGGGGGTGGAAAGAAAAGAAATTAACTTTTTTTTTGTCTTTTAGTTATTTTTATTTATTTTTGTTCGTTATTGCTTTTCTTTTCTTTTCTTTTCTTTTTTCCAGTTTATTTAATTCAAATGGTAGAAATGTTTTTTGCATGACATTAACGAAAACTTGGAAGAAAGACGTTAAAAAGGACTATCTTTTCGAATTAATGAAATGTTGGAGATGATACATGCTATTGAAATTTAATAGATATGAAATTGCGACAATCTAAAAAAAGTTGAGGACCTATAGTATAATTTACCCTACATTTAATTGAATCTAACATTCAATGCATGTGTAAGTACCATTTAGGCTGGTGTTAAATACCAATGAAACTCCGCACCCACTTTTGTACGACTCAGTTCCGGGTCATAGCTAAATTCTCCGACCTACCTATACCCCCAATGTAGTGTGACCCTTATACTCTTTTACAATATTATAGCATGCTTAAGACATTAATTTTTGATGATAAATATGATTATACTTTGGTAGATGATGGCTGCACTCCTTGGGACGCCTTCCTTGGGACGCCTACCCATACCTCCAATTTCGTTGGTTCCATCTTCTGCACCCCACCTCAATTCATTGGCATTTGTCCCATATTCGCATTGGAGGCAACCGTCATAGGTACCCACGCCTACGCTGGTTGAGACACCAGTCTTAAGCCTAGAACAACGATTAAAAGACATGATGGGTTGCAAAATAGCTGAGGCAATGTCTAAAAAAGTAGTAAGCAGTAATCTATGGTGTTGGAAGAATATTTTTTTCTCCTAGAAGTGATGGCAGTACCCTTGCCTCGGGATTTTGAATAGCCAAAGATAGAGTAGTACGACGGATCTTCTGATCATGTTGATCATCTCAGAGTTTTTGTCGACTTGATGAGGTTGCGAGCCACCCCCGACGCAATCATGTATAGGGCTTTCCTACCTACATTTAGGCGTGAGGCCTGGGATTGGGTAGCCACCTTTCCTCTAAAATCAATTCGTACGTTTGATAATTTTTCTAAGAAGTTTGCTGCATACTTTGCCAGTAGCAAATGTGCTAAGAAAACTATCATCGGCCTGATGCAATTGACCTAGGACAAGGACGAATTGTTGAAAGATATCATAGCTTGGTTCAATAGAGCTACTTTGGGAATTAAAGATCTACAAATGTCTGATGTAATCACAGCTATGATGAATAGAATTCGCAGTCACCCTTTTAAAATGTCACTCTCCAAAAACCCACCTGATATGATGCACGAGTTATTACGGAGAGGGGATAAATATGTAGATACAGAAGAAACCTTTTTCATTACTAAGAGCATCAAGAATCGAAAAGAGCCTGAGTCTAATAAAAAGAAGACCTGGGATGAACCAAGGCCCCGAGAAGACAAAGGCAAGTAAAAAATGATCTAGATGCATATAGTACACTGCTGCCCTCTAGGACTAACGTCCTGATGGAAATTTAAAATATGAAAGAGCCTGTATGGCCCAAAAAGATGTAGACGCCACCATATAGGAGAGATAAGACCAAGTATTGTAAATTCCGTCGAGATCATGGACATGATATCGAGGACTGCCAGCAGCTGAAGGAGAAAATAGAAAAACTTATAAAAAGGAGACACCTATCCAAATTTGTGAAAACAGATAAAGAAAAAGGAAAAATGGCTGAATATCGACAGCAACCACTTCATCGCGCTGGAGTTATAAATGTCATAGTGGGTAGCATTGCCGCGGGAGGTGACTCTAATTCAGTACGGAAGAACTATGCCGGGCCAGTGGATCTACTTCGATAGATAAAAATGAAAGGTTTAGCCAGAATATCACCTTCAGTGATGAGGATTTGATAGGTGTTTCCTGTCCATATGATGATGCTCTAGTAATAGTGGCTGACATTGCAGATTTTGATGTGAAGAGAGTATTAGTGGACAATGGTAGCACAGCTGACGTTATGTCCTGGGAGTTTTCCTAGGATTGAAGATATCACATAGCAAGATCAAACACGTCACCACTCTATTCCATGGGTTTGGAGGAGCCACCGTTATTCCAAAGGGAACAATTGAATTACCTACGACTTTGGGTACTTACCCAGTTAGTGTGGTGATAATGACTAGCTTATTGTTGGTAAAAGCTCATATGGCCTACAATGCGATTTATGGTCGCCCACTTTTGAATGCAGCTAGGGCTGTAGTTTTCACGTACCACCAGGTAATGAAGTTCTTCACTGGTCTGGGAGTAGGATGTCTATGTAGACAGCATACTTCTCAAAAATACGGTAATGATGATGTTGAACAGCCTAAGGGACGAATCGAACCGTTGGAACTCATTGAGGAAATGGTGATAGCTGAAGGTCAGGTTTTGAAAATCAGAGGCGGGATAGATCCTGAGAAAAAGCATAAACTAGTGGCATATTTATCTGACAATATAGACGTATTTGGTTGGGGACCCCATGATTTATCAGCCTTATGATTGTTCAGCATAGACTCGCGATCCCTCATGGAATGAAACCAATCAAACAAAAGAAAAGATAATTTGCTCCAGAACGACAACATGCCATTTCTACGGAGATAACAAAACTGTTAGAAGCTGGTTTTATTCAAGAAGTACACTACACTAAATGGTTGGCAAATGTGGTATTAGTAAAGAAATTGAATGGAGAATGGCAGATGTGTGTAGATTATACAGACTTGAATAAAGCTTGTCCCAAGGATTCTTATCCTCTTCCAAGGATAGACCATCTGGTGGATGCGACTTCAGAACATGAAAGACTAAGCTTCCTCGATGCTTTTTCTGGTTACCATCAGATCTCTATGGATGAAGGTGATCAGGAGAAGACTTCTTTCATCACTGACAGTGGAACTTTTTGCTACACCACTATGCATTTTTGCTAAAAAATGCGGAGGATACTTATCAAAGGATGTGAATCGGAGATTTCATGGACTCATTGGTTGTAATGTTGAGGCCTATGTAGATGACATGGTGGTCAAAAGACGATTAGCGAAGGATCACATAATGGATCTCAATGAGGTCTTCGGTGTTGCCCAAAAGCTTAAACTAAAGTTAAATCTTAAAAAATGTGTGTTTGGCACTCCTGGTGGAAAATTCTTAGGATTTATGATCACACACCAAGGCATTGAATTAAATCCTGACAAAATACAAGCTATCCTAGACATGAAAAGCCCAACTACCAAGAAAGAAGTTCAATAGTTGACTGGGAGGGTGGCAGCTCTCAACTGTTTCATGTCGCATGCTACGAATAAATGTCATCATTTCTTCAAAGCTGTAGGAGGGTCCAACAACTTTGAATGGACAAAAGAATGTGAGAAATCTTTTGAACAGTTAAAAAATCACTGCAGCAAGTGCCAGTGTTGGCTCACCCCAACCCCGGTGACAAGCTAAGTCTCTACTTGGCAGTATCTTTTCACGTTGTTAGCGCGGTATTGGTAAAAGACATTTTGAAGGGATATAAACCTTTTTATTATGTGAGTCAAGTACTGAGAGGAGCAGAAACATGATACAACATAGTTGAACAACTAGTTCTAGCTTTGATAGTGGTAGCTAGAAAGTTATGACCATATTTTCGAGCCCATCAGATACATGTGATGACTGACCAACCAATTAAACAGATACTACATAGGCCATAGATGTCTGGGCGTCTTTTGAAAAAGGCTATTGAATTGAGCGAGTTTGATATTGAATTCAAACCACGCACAACTATAAAAGCACAGGCCTTAACAGATTTCATTGCAGAACTCACTCTCTCTGAAGCACCACCCATAGGCGACAAAGCAACCTGGATAATATATGTGGATGGATAATCTAACAATGATGGCTCAAGAGCCAGGGTCATAATTCTCTCCCCAGATGCTGAAGAACTTGAATACTCACTTCGCTTTGAATTTCTAGCTACTAATAATGATACGGAATATGAAGCAGTCATTACAGGGCTCAGTTGAGAGTGACAGTTGTGGAAATTCGCAATTGGTTGTTGGACAAATTTTGGGAGAATACGAAGTCAAAGATGGCTGCATGGCTACTTATCTGATGAAAGTAAGAGACTTGCAACAAAAATTCAAAAAGTTCAAGATTACAAAGGTCCCTAGAAAGGAGAACAAGTGGGCTGATGCTCTCGCTAGGCTAGTATCAGCCAATAAAAAATATCTTCCAGCCACAGCTAGTGTTTAAGTACTCAGTAAGCCTAGCACGGTGGTATTAATTGTTGTTCTTGAATTGAATGATGAACCTTGCTGGATAAACCTTATCTTGGATTATCTCACAAAAGGTACTCTACCGACAAACCTAACTGAAGTAAAGCAGTTGAGGACACGAGCTGCTATATATTCTGTGATCGATGGAAAATTATATCAAAGAGTATTCTTTGTGCCTTATCAGAAATGCCTCCGGCCGACAGAAGCAGCTGAGGTCCTATTTGAAATACACAATGGTCTGTGTGAAAATTACTTAGGAGGGGATGTCCTTTCTTTTAAAGCTTTAAGGCAAGGGTACTATTAGCCATCAATGAAGCAAGAAGCTAAGCAATTGGTAAGGAAATGCGATGTGTGTCAAAGGTTTGACAACATAATTCATCAGCCGGCCGAGACACAGTAAGCAATTTACGTAGTATGTCCACTTTATCAATGAGGGATGGACATCCTGGGTCCTTTGCCACTTGCGAAAGGTCAAAGAAAATTTCTGTTAGTAGCTATAACTATTTCACAAAATAGGTTGAAGCTGACCCACTAGCTATCATAACTACATCCAAGATACATAGTTTCATATGGAAATACATAATCATTGGGACGACCATGGAATGCGGAGCACTAGAAAACATATTATTAGTAATTTATCAGCATTTTTTTCTAAGCAGAAGCAAGTATATGTAGTCGTATTAAATAGTACTCCTATATTTGATTTTCAATTTAATAAAATGCCAAGGGGGATAAATGATGAGGGTGCTACGGATCAACCTGCTGGGAAGTCCTGGTGTACCTACTGAACTCGACCTACGACAACCATTTGTTATTTGCTATAATCTCTATTAAAGATTTGTCGAGCAATACATATATCCTCATCAACTGCTACCATATTCAAATCAAGGCGACGACTATTTGTTTGAAAATTGAGACGATGAGCCTTAGTCTAAACGTCAAAGCGACGAGCATATGACAAAATTATCAAGCCGATGAGCCTTCATTTGAAAATTGAGGCAATGAACCATAGTCTAAATGTCAAAGCAATGAGCATATGACAAAATTATTAAGGCGATGAGCCTTCGTTTGAAAATTGAGGCGATGAGCCTTAGTCAAAATGTCAAGGCAATGAGCCTCTGACTAAAATGTCAAGGCGATGAGCCTATGACTAAAATATTAAGGCGATAAGCCTATATCTAAAAAAAAGAGGTGATGAGCATTAGTTCAAAAATCTAGGTAATGAGCCTTCATTTAATAAAGAGCAGTAAGCTTTAAACATTAAGGCGATGAGCCTATATATAAAACTCAGATGCGATGAGCCCTAGTTCAACAATCTAGGCGACAAGCCTTCATTTAATAAATGACGGTAATGCTTATTTAAAAAAATAAAAAATAATAATAATATCAAAGGGCAGGGTGCCCGCCTCAACTAAGGGACGGGAAGCCCCACCCCTGAGGGCAGGGACGCATGCCTGCTCCCACTCAAGGGTGGGTGCGCCCGTCCCCAATCAAGGGTGGGCAGCCCCACCCCCAATCTGCCCCACCATTGGGATGGGTGCACCCACCTCGTCTTGAGGCATGGCCATCCATCTTCTCACTTTGTTTTCTCACACACTTTTTTCACTTTGCTATGTTGTTCAGGGGATATACCGTTATATAAATTACATCCAACAAATGCAAATGCAAATGCAAAAATGTGAAATACAACCAATGATTACAAAGTGAAAAGGAGGAAAAAGATTAATTCGTTTTAATTAAAATAAAGATGTATGTTTCACTCCAAATATACTAAACTGAAATTCACAGTATTCAACAATACTCGAAATGAAATAGACGGAGTATTATAGTTTTCATGAATAAACGGGACAACCCTCGTGAAACAAAAATAAATAAGAAAAAGCAACAAAAACTAAATAATTGTTTCATTATCAAAAGAGCCATCGGGTTGACGTCTGAACTCTCCATGGTCAATCACTTGGCCTTCTGAGCATCTAAATCTGCAGCCCGACGTTTCTTTAGATACCTATCAAATTCATCTAGATTTATCTCTGAATGATCATCAACTAGCCATTCTTTAGTCATTTTGATAGTAGCCTTCAAGGATTCTGCACCATACATGTGCAAGCTGCTCTTATATTTGGCAGACATCTTGTATCTTGCTACAGGTTCATCATCTGCAGTCTCCAACTTTTTGTGAAGTTGGTCGACCTCTTTACGAAGTTGATTGATCTCACTATCTTTTTTCTTTGATGTAGTTCTTGCCTTGTCCAACAAAGACTGCACTTCTCTTCTTGAGCAGCTAAATCTGTAGCACAATGTTTCCTCATATACCTATCAAATTCATCCGAATTTATCTCTGAATGATCGTCAACCAGCCATTCTTTAGTCATTTTGATAGCAGCCTTCAAGGATTCTGCATCATACATGTGCAAGCTGCTCTTATATTCGACATACATCTTGTATCTTGCTATGACTTCATCATCTGTAGTCTCCAACTTTTTGCGAAGTTGGTCAACCTCTTTACGAAGTTGATTGATCTCACGATCTTTTTTCTTGGACGCAGTTGTTGCCTTGTCCAACAAAGACTGCACCTCTCTTCCTGAACAGCTAAATCTGCAGCACAACCTTTCCTTAGATACCTATGAAATTCATCCGAGTTTATCTCTGAATGATCGTCAACCAGCCATTCTTTAGTCATTTTGATAGTAGCCTTCAATGATTCTGTACCATACATGTGCAAGATGCTCTTATATTCGATAGACATCTTGTATCTTGCTACGGCTTCATCATCTGCAGTTTCCAACTTTTTGTGAAGCTGGTCAACCTCTTTACGAAGTTGATTGATCTCACTATCTTTTTTCTTGGACGCAGCTGTTGTCTTGTCCAACAAAGACTGCACCTCCCTTCTGAGCATCTAAATCTGCAGCCCGACGTTTCTTTAGATACCTATCAAATTCATCTAGATTTATCTCTGAATGATCATCAACTAGCCATTCTTTAGTCATTTTGATAGTAGCCTTCAAGGATTCTGCACCATACATGTGCAAGCTGCTCTTATATTTGGCAGACATCTTGTATCTTGCTACAGGTTCATCATCTGCAGTCTCCAACTTTTTGTGAAGTTGGTCGACCTCTTTACGAAGTTGATTGATCTCACTATCTTTTTTCTTTGATGTAGTTCTTGCCTTGTGCAACAAAGACTGCACCTCTACTATGGCTTTCTTCTTGTCATTGTCTTTCTCGGCTGCATGTTTCTCAAATTTCTCCAAATCACATAGCACTTTCTCCTCCATATCAAGCATCTGTAGAAAACAAGAAAAAGTTGAAATTAAATAGAAGATGAATATTAAGTGAGAGAGCAATAAAGCATCATCAATATACAACGACTTACCCCGCGGTGGCTGATATACATGATACGTCGCATGGCAGCTGTTTCTTTATTTTTGCAATTCCCAATAAGTTTTTCTTTCACATAGCCCAACATTATCTCAGCTTCAACCGTCGAATCAACAGAAGAAATTCCAAACTCCTTGTAAGCATGAGCATCACCACCTTTAGTAGTACGTGGCACAGAATGAGGGACAACTGTTGTCTCAGCAATAGCTTTTCCTTTTTCGGCCCGTCTTTTCTTTTTGTTTAAAGAGGATAGAGACGGGTCTTCAGAAGCATCGGTGGAAAATCCAGCAACATCCATCACACCTCCAAAATCAAAATTATCCATGTCTGAAAGAGAACAATAGAGTTTGATACAACAAATATATGCAAAATGAAAAGTCAAAAAGAGGAGTAAAGACATAAAAGTAGCTTACCCTCAGGTGATCCAATGTGAACCTACCGCAAGTTCTCATTAGATAGCACCTCACTCATATGCAACCCCAGAGACATCAAGTGTAAAAGCTTGTCTAAACGTACCTTCAACTCATGATCAAGATCCAGGGACTCGTTAGAATGCTTGCAAAAAGGAATTCTCCAACAAGTTTTAAAAGAGAACTGTCCTCACTCAGGCCTAGACAAAAAAAAATGTTTTTTCCAACCACTATTTGAATTGGAAAAGTGGGGTAATAACAATCCTATTATAAGTTGAATATAAGCATAACAGTTACTCCCGAACACAAGAAACATATCAAACGCACTTCTAAAAAGCCTCAAACACAGCTCAATATCATTTGTAAAGCACAAGTATAAGAAATAAGTCAATATACGCCAAGAGTTAGGAGTCAATTGACCAGGAGTAACATGAAATTTGTTGAAGAAAAGAATGAACAAATGATGAAGATGAAATCTTAAACCAGCTGTCATGCTGTCACGGTAAACTACCACCTCCCTAGGGTCTGATCCTAGAATTCGTTCACTAGGATGGGGGACTTGATATAAATGACCATGAGGTAATTCATATTTTTTCAACATTTTCACAAGCTTTCAGGATTGTAAACACAAGCTTCCTTTGGAAGATCTAGCTCTATCAAATTACCACTTGGAGAACATCTAGTTGGAACATTGAGCGAATGGGATACCGTAGAAGAATTGGCGTCAAAATCTACAAATCCAACATAGGCAGAAAGTTCAAGTAATAGATCTACGTCAACCAAAGATGGACTAGCATGCAACGAAAGCGCCTGCCCGACCTCAATGCAGGGTAGACAAGGCCGCTCGCCCAAGGCAAAGGGCGGGCCTTAGCCGCAGGTGGGCAGGTGTTGCCGCTCGCCCTCAGCTGGGGACAAGCAAGGCCACCTACTCGTGGATAGGTATGGTCGCCCACCTGCGAGTGGCCTCGCCGCGACACAGGACGGGCGCCCCTGCCCGTCCCTTTCTACAGTGGCTGTCCCTGTTTCATCTTGAGTTAAATGATTTTGGGCTAAAGATGATTCTCCCTCTTCTAATCCTATCTTAGTCTCATCAATCAGTTCATTCAAATATCGTGGTCCACCCTGACCTAAAGAACTAACAAATGTCCATTCTTTAACTGGTGGGAGATTATCATCTCTTCTTATATATAAGGTACGATAAGACGGGTCTCTAAGACTGCTATCAGATTTATTGGTTAAAGAACTACTACTAAAAGTGATTACCGTCTTATATATTTAAGAGAAAAGAAGAAGACCGAATAATTTAAAGAAGAACAAGGGTAAAAAGATTACCTTAGAAGATAAAATAAGAAGAAAAATTTATAACTTAAATAGGAAAAGGGAGATCAATCTGAAAAGAATTCCAACCAAGCGAGGAGATATAGGAATACTACAAATAATATCCCCATCTACCTCTCTTATATAGAAAAAAAAATCTATCCTAAATGGGGCTGAGATTTAAGCCCGTATCAAGTTTAAATTAGGCACAAAATATCTAGTCTATATTTGGCCGACTACACGGTAAATTATTACTTGACCACGTCTCGCCAAGTGACACGTTTCCATATAATTTTCTTTACAAATAAAATAATAATAAATTAATAAATAATTATTTATCACATATGTTATTTTTCTTGACTTTTTGGTCAGGATTAGTTACTTAAAAGACAATATTTCTACTTTTCATTAACAGTGGTCCATGAAAAGTAGAGGGGCTTATGATAATAAATATGATTATACTTTGGTGGATGACGGCTGCACTCCTTGAGACGCCTTCCTCAAGTGTTCGCTCGCCTCGTCCGCCCGCCCGCCCGCCTGGCTAGTCTCATAGGCTCACCTCAGACAGATAGATAGCAATAACCCAGCTGGCATTATGTTAGCCAGATAGGCGACCCATAGAATGACAGTTACCGTCGACAATTGGAAAGATGAAATTCCAGCAATTGGGAAGAGGAAATATCCCTCATTAATTCTTAATAATGACAGAGATGAAGAGACAACTGTCATCAATGACCATTGAAGACCATAACTGCAGGTCATCCCTATAAATATATGCCAACCTCCAGGTAAAAATATAACATACATACTTAATATTGTTATTCTACATATTTGAGTTAATCACATACTGATTATCACGTCATAGTGGAAACGGGGGGAAGAAGCCCTACCACCTTTTGCAGGTCTACACCACTGTTGCCGCCGCACTCGGAGGAGGATAAAACATTTAATTATCACCATTTAAGACAAGATTAATTAAAGACTTATTTTGTCAAACATGTTTTTTCTTATCTGACAATTTTAATCCCTAATTCTGAATCACAAACCTAGATTATAAGATTTTATTTATTTTTTTAGAAAATGTGGATGAATTATATTCAAAATTATAATGATAACAATAATAAGGATGTACAGAAAATTAATCAACACAAAAATTACTGAGCGGAGCTCTAATGTGAAAGAGAGGATGAGAAATTAGAGATTAGAATTGGATATGGGCACTATTCTGAAAAGCCCGCCTAAGTTTCGCCTAGGCGTTTGACCTCAACGCTTTGCCATTGCCTTGCTCTTGGCTTGTTCTCGCTTAGGCTTGAAAAGCTTGAAACTCGACATCTACATTTAGTCACGCTTTACGCTTTTTAGAACATTGGATATGGTCTAATGTTGAAGATGAGAATTGGGGATGGCAATAATATTTACCTAATGGCACTAGCAAGCGATTGCAAAAATTTGGAGCGAAGCTGTAGTGTGATAGAGAGGATGTAGGGATTACAATTGGATAATGCGCAATGATTGAAGATGGAGAATTAGGGAATTGAATTGAAATATACAATAATAATCTACTCTAATATGTCAAATAAAAATATACAAACAAACAAAAATTAAAATAAAATCTTAATTTTCTTACTTGAAGAACTCGATTATCAACGAATGTGGGTTAGGTTATAGATAAACGTAATTTATTTTCTTTTTTTAATTTATGAATAATCGACTATGTAGTTAAAATATATATTATTAAACAAGATGATTAGTTAGTGAATAAATTGGTGTCCTCAACTTAGATTTGAATAGATTTTAAAAATACATGTAAATTTTGGTGTCCCCAACTCAGATTTTAATAGATTCAATTGAAATTTAGGTGTCCTCAACTCAGATTTTAATAGATTCAATTAAAATTTAGGTATCCTCAACTCAAATTTAAATAGATTCTTTAGAAATTTAGGTGTCTCTAATTACTAGTGGATTTTTGAAGATTTCATTAATTAAAAGATTTAAACAGATTTGTATGGATTTCGACCTCGTAAATATGAATAACCAATTCTTTAAGAATTTTATCCCCAACCCTCAAAATTTCAATTCAACTCCTTTCTTATGCATCTCTTCCTCTCACCTCTCTCTTCAATTTGTGCCACAAGTTTTTGTAGTAAACTATTGTTCTTGATTTTCAATTTATATTAGCATAGAAGTTTATTGAATTTTTTATTTTTTATTTTAATATTTCTTTTTGTACAATTGTCAAACATCGTCTTTGAAATTTTCGTTCTTAATGCTTCATGACCATTCATTAAACTAAACAATTGGACTGAAATATATAAATAATCTATTGGTAAATATTAATTAGATAATTACCATATAGGACAATTAGTTATTGGACTGTAAAATCAGAATAGCACTAAAAATTCTTTTGTGAATTTGAAAATATTTATTCGTCAAACGCGACATATGTAAATTATTTTTTTAAGCCATAAAATAATTTTTTATACAAGATGGTTAAACAACTGATTTTGGAATAGAATGAATCTTAAGGGCTTGTTCGGTTCCCATTTTTTCTCAAAAAAACTCATTTTTTTGCCTACTATTTTTGACTTTTCAAACTTTTTACACTACAAAAAAATTTGAAAAATCAAAAAAGTAGGCAAAAAAAAAAACCAATTTTTTGAAATAAAAAAAAAAAACTACACCGAACAAGTCCTAAGTATCCATCATTTAGTCTCGGATATGAAATAGAGGATTATATAAAAAAAAAAAAGGACAAGTAGAAAGAAAGTAAAAATTAAACTTTATTTTAAATTTATTTTTGAAGAAGCTTTGTTCTTTAATCAATTTTTTTTTAATTCAAAACTGAAGAAATTGATAATAGTAATTTGAATCCCTCCAAACAATGGATCTAATTATGTTTCGAGCTTAGAGACGACGGATGACCTATTTATTAGTTTATTATCTAGGAGCTTAGCTGATACAGATGTCGAATTGGTATACCTTCCAATCCATTGAATCATTCACCTCTTTGATTGAATAGAGTTTTTAGTTATTTATATTTCAAACAAAATTCATTCTCCAAAATTCTACTCAAAATATTTGTTTATATAGGGCAGTCTCTCGAACTATTTATAATAAAAACAATGTAAAATTATCATTTTTAATAAAAAGACTACAAATCCATGAAAATTATTTGAAATCCATAAGAATATATTGAAATTTAAAATATAGAATTCTGTTGAAATCTTATAAATTCTGTGGAATTCTATTCAAATTCATGAAATCTATTTAAATTCATAAATATTAACAAATTTTTTAAAATCTGAGTTGAGGACACCCTCCTTAAATTTCTGTATTTAACTTTTGCAAAACAACGGTGATTAATCTTGGGTTGAAAGGAGGCTACTTGGCATTCAAGTTACCAATTAAAATTCAAATTTGTTAGCAACGGTTATGATAAACCCTCCCTCCAAATTTGGTAGAAATAACATAAACCATAGAGACTTCACCTCTAATTGGTCGACACGTGGCATCCCTCTCCTAGGCCTTACCTTAGTGAGGATCCCTGTCTCTGTTAGGAAATATATTTCTGTCTCTATCTCTCTCTCTCTCTCCAAATCCCTTCTCTCATCTCCAAATCCCTCCATAACTGAGTCTCTATCTCTCTCATCTCTCTCTCCAAATCCCTCCATAACTGATAACTATATAATCCCATAAATCTACATTCATCATTTGTTCGATAACAAAATTAAGAAAATTTCTTGAGAGAAACAAGAAAAAACAATGAGCAGTCATCTGTCCTCTTTCTTCACAGAGGATGAAATTCAAGTCGGTGAAATTTTACTTGATCTTCAAAACCTAGTCTGCGTTTCTGGTTTACAATCAAGAGTGACTTCGTCTTGGGGTTGCAAAAGAAAAAGATCCAGTGTGTATGCAGGTGAAGCCTCATCGTCATCCAGGTCTGTTCTGAATGAGAATGAAAAAGGAAGACTTCAAATCGAAAGTCCGAATACGCCTCTTTCTTTCTGGAATATTACTGAATCTGATGATAAAAGTTGCAAGAAAAGGGTATTTTCTTGCTCCAATGTCCCTTTTTTTATATATATATTTTTTATTTTTCGTGTAAATATTTATGTTAATTTGAATATTAGAATGTGTTTTTGTATGATTAATTTAAACTGGGTTGTTTTTTCTAGAATTTGATTTTTATTCCTTATTTTAGTCTTCAAGATTCCCTGGTTTTTGTGCTCTGTTTTATACATATTTTCTTGATTGATTTTCAGACCAGAAAAGAGAACAACGTGGAGACGATAACAAGAAGAGAGAAATTTCATTGCCCTGATCTGAACATCCTTGCTCAGGAGACATTTGGGTTGTACTCATCACAGCCGTTAGATATTAATAGAGTTATTGCATTTGCTGATAAACGGGCCAGATTTGCTGAAGCTAGGAGGATGAGGAGGGAAATAATGAAGGCCAAGTTAATGAAGAAGTACTTGGTAATGAAGGCCAAGTTAAATAGAAGTACTGATAGAAGCAGATAACCTTTTCTTGGTAATAATTTTGCTAGTTAGCGGGATATCAAACTAGCTCTGGTAGGATTAATGATTTACCAAAGTGTAAATTTAGTATAGTTTTGTAGAGATGTTCCCTGTGATTTTTTGCAGAATTTTACTTTTATTTTTCATATTTTTTGGTACCCTTTTGGCTTCACTAGTTTAATGTCATTGATTGATTCTTTATCATAAATTTAGAAAACTAGATTTTGTTTATGAATGATGAGCATATGAAATACCTACATGTGTATCTGTCACACATACGATGCACGTGCCTCAATTGGTGCACAAATACCATTTCCACAAATGAGCTTACTTTTTCTTTTCCTTTCCATTCTTTTTTTTGCTTAATTTTTGTCACTATAGTCGAATTCACGTCCAACTAGAAGGATTGAGGGGAAATATTGGCAAAAATTTAAAGCCAACAAAGAAGGATTATAAAATGATGCCATTGGTTAGTACTAGAGATGTCAAGTGAGTTATGTTACCAAAAGGTCATAGATAGATTGGCTAGAACTAGTGCTCTCGAGTGGTCAATTTCGGCAAGACACACCGCCAATAGTTTGAAGCAAGAGAAAAATCCATCTTAATGTTAATCAATATGAAATTACTGATATATTTATATTATATAATACCATTTAAAACAACTGAGCTGAAATATTCAGGAAAGGAAAACCAAACAAAAACAAACAAGCTCCTGAGCAGTAATTAGTAAACAAACAATGCAGGTAAAAGCACTAATATTAAGCCAAATTCCATATTTAGCCCTCGTATTGCTCTTCAACACCCTCATCGTAATCTTCTTCCTCGTCTGCAATAGCATCCTGATATTGCTGGTACTCTGCTACCAAATCATTCATATTGCTCTCGGCTTCAGTAAACTCCATTTCATCCATTCCTTCCCCGGTGTACCAATGCAAGAAGGCCTTGCGTCGAAACATGGCAGTGAACTGCTCACTCACTCTCCTGAACATTTCTTGGATGGAAGTGGAATTTCCTACGAAAGTCGATGACATCTTCAGGCCAGTTGGAGGAATGTCACACACACTTGACTTAACATTGTTCGGAATCCACTCTACAAAGTACGATGAGTTCTTATTCTGCACGTTAAGAATCTGTTCATCCACTTCTTTAGTGCTCATTTTCCCTCGGAACATGGCTGAGGCTGTCAAGTAACGTCCATGACGAGGATCAGCTGCACACATCATGTTCTTTGCATCCCACATTTGCTGAGTCAGTTCCGGGACAGTTAGAGAGGTGTAATGCTGTGATCCACGGGAAGTAAGCGGTGCAAATCCGACCATGAAGAAATGAAGACGAGGAAAAGGTATCAAGTTCACAGCCAATTTCCGGAGGTCTGAGTTCAGCTGGCCGGGAAATCTCAAGCAGCAGGTTACCCCACTCATAGTTGCAGAAATTAAATGGTTCAAATCACCAACTACAAGCAAAAGGTCAAGTATTACTCTCTCCGTCCCACAAATATAGACTCATTTCTTTTTTCACACAGATTAAGAAAACATATTTAATGTAATTGAAATTATAAATTTTTCACATACTTTTTCTATTATACCCCTATTTAATATTAGTCATTCATGAATCTAATAAATTTAAATACTTGTTTTAGGTTGATAACAATGTAAATTAAATAAGGGTATATTAGGAAAATGAAAAATTTAATACACCCTCTATAAAGTAAGTGGCCTATAATTTGGGACAGATAAATAAGAAAAACGAGTCTATCTTTGTGGGACGGAGGGAGTAGCATACACAAAACTTCCCACCTATGAAGCACGACACTCCTACTGGGTAATATATAGTATGTAGTCGCCATATGCATGTTTCTATACATGGTAGTTTTAATGTATAGTTTGACTATAATTCAAAAGATTTCACATGCTCAAAAAGTATTGATTTTATAAAGATATATTTAAATGTATAATTTTAAAGAACGTCATGTTGTGTGGTGTCCATGTCCATGCTTCCTAGCTTCCAGCTAATACTCATTCTAGAAGTGAACAGGTGGGGTACTCACAGCTTGGAGTGGTGAGCTTCAGAGTTCGGAAACATATGTCATAGAGTGCTTCATTGTCAAGGACCATGCATTCATCTGCATTCTCCACCAACTGGTGCACAGAGAGTGTAGCGTTATAGGGTTCTACAACGATATCGGAGACCTTCGGTGAAGGAAAAACAGAAAATGTGAGCATCATTCTGTCTGGGTATTCCTCTCTTATCTTCGAAATCAAGAGGGTGCCCATACCGGAACCTGTGCCTCCTCCTAGCGAGTGGCATACCTGAAATCCTGGCAACATAAAACCAATTGTCAAAAGCAATCTATCTAAACCTATATTCCTATTATATTGTTAGATCAGAACCTATCAATGACTTCAAATTTGGCTAGTCCATCAAATGAAGGCACAAACAAAAAGAAATCGTTGAAAATGTTAAATGAGAATGCAAATGACATGGAAAAAAAAATGTGGTCTGAATTCTGATAACAAGAAAATCATCCAATAAGGCGTGTATATAAAATAAAGCGTAAATTTGTTGTTGTCTAGAAAATACCAACAACTATCCATTACCCATCCAGAAAGAAGAAAGTAGATGAGATCTCTAAAAGTGCAACTTTTGGCACGCAGGGGCACAAACTTTTTGCCTAAGAAGATCATCATCCAATAAGGCGTGTATATAAAATAAGGCGTTAGTTTTTTGTTGTTTATAAATCACTAACTTTAAGTTATATTTTCTTCAAAAATCCTGTGAACTATTTCACGGTTGTCAAAGTTTAGCCGTCGCTAAATACTGAGCTCAGATTTATAACCGTTCAACAGAAAATATTTAAGTTGTCACTCGACTTATTTTTCAGGACGACAGTTTTCGACACAAATTCGTGTTCTCTACTTTGCTCATTCTCGAGCTCTCAATTCATCAAGATTTTTGATCAACTAAATTGATCTCACCCATTAGTGAATCAAAGAACCATCAAACTAACAAAAAGATATACACAATCCTGTCAAGGGATTTAGATGAAATACCCGATGATCAAGTGAAATTTAATTATGCACACGGTCGTGCTATATAATTAAATTCGACACGTGGTCCGTTCAATACACTCCAAGTGTACTAGTGTCACCAATAATGAATTTCTGCGATAAGGACAAATCGCAAATCCGAATGATTAAATAGTCAACGCTACAACCTTCCGGTACAATGCGCCAACCCTTATACATTAGTTGTGAATAATTTTATTGATGATCAAAATATAAGTCGTATCACACTATGCTTCTCAACGTAAGCATCCAACTTATATTATCACAAGTGATCATTGTCACTTTATTTTCATACTCAATATTAAACAAATGCAAAATAATAAATGAATACAAACTAAAGTCTTATTCAACATAAATTGTCATTTCATCACAGCAAAATTATACTATTTGGGCATACAACCCAACAATTTTCCCACTTGCCCTAGAGTATAATCTTAAAATACATATACTCCAATGGCAAAGAGTAAACCAGCATATAGTTCCTTGTTCTCCGAAGGTACTTAAAGATATGCTTTACAATCACCCAATGTTCTAGTCCGGCTAGACTGATAACGAGTTATCATACCAACATCATAGCAAATGTAAAGTCTAGTGCACAGCATAACATACATGAGACTACCCATTGCAAACGCATAATGTATTTTACCCATGTCATCTATCTCTTCAAGAGTTTCTTTTGGAATACTCCTTAAATAGTTAGATTCTATGTCTGAATGGCAAATTGTCCTTATTAGAATCTTGCATGGAAATCTGACAAACATCTTGTCAATATATGTAGCTTGGGATAAAACTACCAGCTTATTTCATTCGATCTCTTAAGATCTGAATCCCTAGAACATATCTAGCTTTGTCCAAAACCTTCATATGAAAATTGTTGGGACAACCATGCTTTCGTAGATAATGACATTCCCACATCATTTCCTATGAGTAAAATATCATCCACATAAAGTACCATGAAAATTATCATTTTGTCCATAGTCTCCTTATATAAAATCGAATCATCTACTTGTTATACGGAGATCGCCTGTTTGGATTCTCCTACTAACAAGTACCTAGACGGTTTTCTGATGATCCTCTGACTTTGCCTAATGGACGATGGATCTTGAATCGTAACATTTTCATCAATGTTGGTATCACCTTCAGGTGATACAAATACCTCTTCATTCCCTTGAACATTTTCTTGATCTATGGGATTAGATGATGAATCACTTCTCCCACTCAGATAACGTTCCCTAGGTGTTTACTATACCATGAGTCGTCTGTCACTAGGTTGTGTTTCAGGAATTAATGTTGTAGAATCGCTCCCACTCATTTATTCCAAAACAACCATACTCTTAGACTTACATTTATTAATATACTTATCCTCTAGGAAGGTCGTGTTTGTACTGACAAAAAACCTTCCTATCTAGAGGACTATAAAAAATTAGTATCCTCTGGTGCCTTTAGAATATCCCACACACATACATATTTCTGACCTAGACTCCAACTTTTCTGTCTTCTCTTTCAGCACACGAGCCAGACATCCCCAAATTTGGATGTGACGCAAATTTGGTTTGCATCCATTCCACAATTTCGAGAGAGTCTTGGGAACAGACTTAGATGAAACTAATAAGAATATATGTAGCTGTCTCCAGTGCACATCCCAAAATTGAGATAGGTAGAGTTGAAAAACTCATCATTGACATAATCATATCTAACAAGTCTTGTTTTTTCTTTCTGAAACGCCGTTCTCTTGGGGTCTACCAGACGCACTCAGTTGAGAAACTATACCATCCCTGAATTCTCTGAGAGATATTCACTATCTCAATTTGATCGAAATGTCTTTATACTTTTACCTAAATGTTTCTCGACCTTAGTCCAATATGCTTTAAATTTCTCAAAAGCCTCTGACTTTCGAGTCATCAGGTAAATGTATCAGAATCTAGAGTAATCATCTTTAGAGGTGATAAAATGCTCATAGCCCCTCTCACAGGTGTACTCATGGGTCCACATACATCAGAATAAACTAGTTCCAATACTTCTTTGGCTCTATGTTCTTTTGCTAAAAAAGAACTTCTTAGTCATCTTTCCTTCCAAACAAGAATCATAGAGACTGGCAATGGTTCGACCTCAATTGAGTTGAGGGTACCATTCCTTGTCAGTCTTTGTATCATGTTAAGGTTGATGCGTCCAAGTCTAAGAGCCATAGATATGTATTACTAGTATGGTATGCATTTTGTTTATTATGGTTTGTAGAAGTATTATTACTTTCATTTGTAGAATAGTTTAATATATAAAGACACTCACCAAATATTTGGCACAAATAGGAGCTTTATTCATCAAAAGTAAAGTGCTTTAGCGCAAAAGAAGAGAATAACCTTGTCCTATTAACAAGAAAAGGGAATTATATTCCACTTTATCTATGGGACATAGTAACAGTTTTTAAAAATCAAACACCTACCACTATTGAAATAAAATAAACTACTCCTACAGCTCTCGCCGAAACAATTGCTCATGTGCCGACTATAATAGTAAATTGGTCTTCACTGAATTTTCTGCTCTCTTGAATCATCAGCACCTTGCTCCTTTTTAGCTAGTGCATCAGGACAATTTTTCTTCCAGTGTCATTTCTGACCGCATTTGAAACACTTGCCTTTCGGTTTTCCATTTGCGTTGGTCTTATTGCCTTCCTCTTTCTTGTTAGCTCTCTTCATTTTCTTTCAATCTATTACCACCCGATTTTGATAGAGCTTCCACGTCGGTAAAGGCCCAACGGGAGCCCCATATAGGCCCAGCGAGGGCTTCGTAAATTCTAAAAGGGCCTCAGAGGCCCATTAGACATCTTAGCCTTCTTGAGCTAGAATATCGCGAGGCCCATGGAGGGTCTCGACATTCACGGCCTACCCATAGGGCCTCACCGGGCCTCGTATAAACTATAACTAGCAGGCAGCACGATATTCTAGAATGACCAGAGAGATAATTGAAGACAGATTGCGTTGGATTGGCGCACGGATCCTCACAAGAAAACCAAATCGTAATGTCCTAAAAATTAGGCAACATGGTAAACTCAAATAAGGTAGATAATCTTGGAGATTATCTTGACAATAAATGATCCCTATCCCATAAGGAAAGAGGATCTGATCGGGTATTTGATTGATTTGTTTCCTAAATCAATCAGGACTTTTGCGCTACAAATACAACGTCTCCGGTTGTTCCAATGTACGCTTTTTCTGCACTTAAAATTTCATCCTAAACTCTGCTCAAATCTTTGCCTGCTTGTCCCTTCCACACCCAATTACTTTCGACCCCAGTGTATTATTCTTATACCGGTAGTTGACTTCATCGTCGGAGTACCAATGATCGCCGAACCTTTTTTCTCCAGAGATCTTAGTGCTTAACATTTGTCTGAGTGTACAGGTAACATACAAGTTGGTAGAGGAGTGACTAGAGATTTGTTGACATGTGGACGTTGCAGGTTCCGTCGTCAATAGATTGGCACCGTATGTGAAAAATGAAAAACGTTACACAATCTAAAACTTGTGGTAAAAACGTGTTTTCTACTAGGAAGAGCATGGAAACCGAACATTCTATGGAAGAGGAAGTTGAATCCCACCACACTGATCTGCGGCAGGAGAGCATTCAAGACCTACAAAATGTAACCCGCCGCAAGAGGAGAAGATAATGGCAAAGGTGAACGGTTGAACAAGAAACCAGGACCTGAGGATGGACAACGCCCGGATGAAGGTAGCGCTGGAATTGTTGGAGAATCAATCCCTCCAACACGGACCCAAGTGCAGTCACGCCCAGAGTAGCCCTTCATGGTCTTGCTCAATGGAAAGCCGTCGATTTCAGGATGTCCCACCCGTTTCAAATGGTCGAAACCCTCGAAACGTTGCTCAGAAGCCCTCGCAGAATGACCAGAGGGAGAGACCTCTTCCGGAGTGAGAAACCAGCCCGTTCCTGCTGCTAGCGTGTTTGACAGGTTAGAGATGGGATCTTCTATAGCACCACTCCCGCCAACACACAGGAGGTGTAGTGAACACAGTGAAGCTTGCATGGAAAGAAGAAAGGACCCGAAACAAAGCTACATGAGACCCGAAGAGGAGAAGGAGAGGCTAGAATGCTTTTAGGACGACGACGACGAGAATTTCCCGTTCACAGATTACATGAAGGCCATGGAGATACCCGCGAACTTTTGGATGCCCCTTATGAACAAATATAACGGGAGAGGCGACCCCTCGGATCACATTAACATATATAAGACGAAGCTTCAAGGCCAATCTCCTGCAGTGAAATGTTGAAATTTCCACACCACACTCGCATCCGACGCAAAGATGTGGTACAATAAATTGAAGCTAGGGAACATCCGGAGCTGGCCTCAGCTTAAAAGAGAGTTCGTCAATGCCTTCATTGGCAATCGAACAATGATAGCTGACATTGCCCAGCTCAATGACATCCGGCAGAAGGAAAGAGAAACTGTCAAGAGCTACTTCAAGAGGTTCGGTAACGTTATCAACAAAATCGAGACTATAACCGATAAAAAGCTCTGGATGCACTCGTGACTGGACTTCACATGCGTACTCCCTTCTAGAGAGACGTACGGAACAGTCAACCAAAGACCTACAACTAGTTGATGTACTAGGTCCAGTACGAAATTTGGTCAGAAGAAACAATCAAAAACAGGGAGAAGGCTGAAAGGGAAAGAGGAGATCGCTACAGAAGGGAGGGATGACGCTCTCCTGAACCTCGTTTCAATCGCTTTCAAGAAGGCGCTCCTCGGGACCTTCGAACAACCATTACAAGAGGTTCAACCAGACGGAAGTAGCCCCTACCCAAACATGAGGGTGTTGAACCAAATGGGGGTTCATCCTAAAATGCCTATAGTGGCATCTTTGCCGGTAACAGTACCACCCAAGTTCTGTCGCATACATAGGATCAATCACGAAAACCACGGGCAGGGAGAGGTGAATCGACTTGAGCGACGACGATGATGGACCCCACTGCAATGACTAAGGAAGTGACAGAAACAGAGACACGACGAGGGTGGAAGGGCCTGCGGTAGCCCCTCCAGTACGAGAAATAAACACGATCATAGGAGGGCACACTATGAACTCGCGGCGAAACTACGCAAAGGCAGCGAGAGAAGAGCCCATAGAGAGTTGGCAGGTCCATGGACACTGATCAAGAGCACCAAAAATCTCGTTCACTGAGAAAGACGAGGTCGGTATACACTACCCCCACTGCGATGCCCTGGTAGTCCACGCGGTCGTCGCTAAGAACAGGCTAGGACAGATGTTGGTCGATGATGGAAGCGCCGTGAATATTCTGTTCGGCAGTGCCTTAGATCAAATGGACGTAGATAATGAACTAACGGCCATTTCTGAGCTGCTATTCAGTTTCACAAGAGATAGTCTTGTCCCGCGAGGAAGGATTACCCTCGCGGTGGACTTCGAAGAACTCCCGTGCCACCTCAAAAAGTTCATGGAATTTTTTATAGTGGATACCCGTTCCGCCTACCATGGAGTCCTCGGAAGGCCTGTGTTGAAGGATTTGCAGGCGGTCACGTCCATACATCACTTGGCCATGAAGTTCCTGACACCGAGAAGGGTTGCTAAGGTTCGTGGCAATCAGACAGAGGCAAAGGCATGCTATATGAATGCATTACGAAAAGTGGTGAAGCGCGAGGATGTCGCCCCGGCAGTGATGACCATACATTCGGAGCCAATGGACGTTGACCACAAAAAAATGGACGAGAAAATGGTGCTGGACGAGGGCCTAGACCCCCGGATCATAGGCTTGGACTCTCTTGCCTCCCCGACCGAGAAGCTGGAAGTATTTTTGGTGAATTCCTCGGAACTGACCCTGGTGTTGCAGGAGGGAGAGAAACTCGAAGAAAAGATGAAGGAAGAATTGAAGCAGTTCCTGCGAGAGAACACCGATATCTTCGCATGGAAGCACAGTAACATGGTTGGGATCGACGCATCTGTGGCATGCCACGTCCTAAAGGTGGATCCAAAAGTGCGCCCCAAGATACAAAAACGAAGACCTTTGAGCACCGAGAGGTACGGTGCCCTGAAGGAAGAAGTTAACAAGCTGTTAGCCAATGGGTTCATCAGGGAAGCAGTTTACCTCCAATGGGTATCTAATCCAGTTCTGGTAAGAAAGAGCACCAAGAAATGGAGAGTATGCATAGAATTCTCAGACATAAACAAAGTGTGTCCCAAAGCTAGCTTTTTACTACTGCGCATTGACTAGCTAGTCGACGCGACTGCCGGCCATAAACTACTTAGTTTCATGGTTGCCTAATCGGGCTACAACCAGATCCCGATGTTTACAGTAGACGAGGATCACATTTCATTCAGCACAGACTGAGGATTGTACTGTTATAGGATGATGCCCTTCGACTTGAAGAATGCGGGAGCCACATATCAGCAGTTGGTAAACCACATGTTTACAGGACAGATTGGGAACACTATGGAGGTGTACGTCGACAATATGCTCGTAAAGAGTGTAAACGCTGAGGACCATATAGGACACTTAAGAAGAATGTTCGGAGTCCTCCGCAAATACCGCATGAAGCTCAATATCCTGAAGTGCGCCTTCGGAGTCGCGTCCAGGAAGTTCCTTGGTTACATGGTCAACCAACGCGGGATAGAGGCTAACCCCAAGAAGATTAAGGCGCTCATCA
The DNA here is from genome assembly GCA_030279155.1 of Forsythia viridissima. Classification (NCBI taxonomy): domain Eukaryota; kingdom Viridiplantae; phylum Streptophyta; class Magnoliopsida; order Lamiales; family Oleaceae; genus Forsythia; species Forsythia viridissima. The sequence continues at coordinate 29,092,910 of CM059045.1, forward strand.
AAATGAGGTCACCATCTTTCTCCAAGGAAGTCCAGAGTCTGATGGATAGGTTAGCGGCCCTGAACCGATTCATATCCAAGGCGACAGATCGTTGCCAGCCCTTCTTTCAGACCATCAAATGAGGGAAGAGGTTTGAATGGACCAAAGAGTGCAAGACAGCCATCCAAGACCTCAAGGTCCTCCTTGGAAAGGCCCCGCTACTGTCTAAACCGAAGAATGGAGAAACGTTGCTCGTCTACCTCGTCGTGTCTGAAAAGGCAGTAAGTTCGATCTTAATCTAAGAAGAAGGCCCGGTGCAGCTTCCTGTCTATTATGTAAGCAAAGCCCTACAGGATACGAGGACGAGATACCCAGACATGGAAAAGCTCGTCCTATCTTTGATCATCGCCTCCCGTAAACTCCGGCCGTACTTCCAGTCTCATAGCATCGATTTCTTGACAAACCTCCCCCTGAGACAAATACTCCAAAAGCTGGACACCTCAGGAAGGCTAATGAAATGGTCAGTCAAACTTAGCTAATTTGATATCTCCTACAGGCCTAGACCCTCCATAAAAGGATAGGCTTTGGCAGATTTTGTGGCTGAGTTCGCCCATATCCCCGAGGGCTCGCTTGAGGCCCTGCCCCAGGAGGTACCAACATGGAAATTATATGTTGATGGATCTTAGGCGAGGCCGGAGCTGGAGTTGAGACTTTGCTAGTCAGTCCCGATGGCCACAATCTCAACTGCGCCCTTCGCCTAGAATTCAAAGCCTCAAACAACGCTGTAGAATATGAGGCGCTCCTAGCAGGCTTGAGGCTGGCGCAAGAGATGAAGGAAAGAAAACTCCAAATTCATAGTGATTCGCAGCTGGTCGTTAGTCAAGTCAACTGGACCTTCGCCACTCGCAAACAGTCCATGGTGGCATACTTGACAAAGGCCAATAAGCTGTTATCCCACTTTGAGGTATACAAACTCCTGTAGATTCCATGGGTGGAAAATGGTTGTGTAGGGACTCCGACCTGATAAAGGCTATCTCGATTGAAAAGCTCGACTGTTCTTCCATCGACGAGTCTCCAGCACCTACTGTCATGACAATATCTGAATCCCTGAAGTGGATGAAGAAAATCATCGGATACTTGACCAACCAAGTACTGCCAAACGACAGACAAGAAGTACAAATGCTCTGCAGAAGGGTCGCAAAGTTCGTACTACAGGACGAGGTCCTATATAAGAGAGGCTTCAGCCACCCCCTTCTACGCTGTTTGATACAGGAGAAAGCAGTGTACGTGATGAAAGAGATTCACGAGGGAATATGCGGTAACCATTCAGGAGGAATGGCCCTGGCACAGAAAGCCTGAAAGTAGGGATACTATTGGCCAACCATGAAGAAAGATTCTTATAATTACGCAAAGAAGTGCGACAGGTGCCAGAAATTTACCACTATACTGAAGCTCTCGGCTCAGAACCTCACTCCAGTCATCAGTCCTTGGCCTTTCGCTAAGTGGAGAATCGACTTTATAGGTCCCCTCTCGACTGGAAGGGGTGGGGTCAAATTCGCGGTTGTAGCGGTGGACTACTTCACCAAGTGGTGCGAAGCTGAACCCCTAGCCAAGATCACAGAGGAAAACACGTAGAAGTTTGTGTAGAAAAACATCATCTATCGCTTCGAAATCCTCCACTCTCTTGTTTTCCACAACGGCACGCAGTTCACTGGAAGGAAGTTCAACTCGAACTGCGAGGATCTGGGTATACGGAGGGACTTCTCCTTCCCATACTATCCACAATCTAATGGCCAGGTCGAAGCTGTGAACAAGATCATCAAGCATACCCTTAAAAGAAGGTTAGAATCTGCTAAAGGAGGATGGGCTGAAGAATTACCTGAGACACTATCGTCTTATCGAACCACTTATCAGTCGGCAATAGGCGAAACCCCTTCTGCCATGGCGTACGGAGCAGAGGCAATGATTCCCGTTGAAGTAGGGATACCCTCTCCTAGGCACTTACACTTCGACAAAGTAACAAACGACAACCTATGCAGGACAAATCTGGACTTGCAGGATGAAAGACATGCAGACTTGTAGCTTCGTCTCGCGGTCTACCAATGAAAAATGGCCATATACTACAACTCTAAGGTCAGGGGAAGGAGTTTTCTCGTCAATGACTTCGTCTTGAAGAAAGTATTCTGGGCTAATAGAGAGGTGAGAGTTGGAACCATCGAGCCCACTTGGAAAGGTCCTTACAAGATAACTGAAGAAATCTGTCATGGAACCTACAGATTAGAAGACTCAGAAGAAAGAGTGACGAAGCATCCCTGGAATGTTGCCCATCTGCGACCATACCATCAGTAGTTTTATTTTACACTCCTCAATTTTCCAGCATTGTTTCCGGCATCACTAGACACCGTGTTTTTTAATAAAGTTCATTGTTTCCCAAAACAAGATCGCCCCCCGTCATGCTATAGCAAGTAAAAGAAATTCGGCAGCGAGAGAGTGTGGTTCACGGACAACTCTGTCAACTTGTTGGGTAAACATTAAACGTGTAATCAAGTAAGTAAAAGCAATTCAGCAGCGAGGGACCGTGGTTCGCGGACAACTCTGTCAACTCGCTGGGTAAACATTAAACGTGTAATCAAGCAAGTAAAAGCAATTCGACAGCGAGGAAGTGTGGTTCACGACCAACTCTGTCAGCTCGCTAGGTAAACATTAAACGCGCAATCAAGCAAGTAAAAGTAATTCGACAGCGAGGGAGTGTGGTTCGCAGCTTGTCAACTCGCTGGGTAAACATTAAATGCGTATTCAAACAAGCAAAGACAATTCGGCAGCGAGGGAGTGTGGTTTACGGCCAACTCTGTCAACTCGCTTAGTAAACATTAAACGCGTATTCAAACAAGCAAAGACAATTCAGCAGCGAGAGAGTGTGGTTCGCGGCCAACTCTGTCAACCTGTTGGGTAAACATTAAACGCGTATTCAAACAAGCAAAGACAATTTGACAGCGAGAGAGTGTGGTTCGCGGCCAACTCTGTCAACTTGCTGGGAAAACATTAAATGCGCATTCAAACAAGCAAAGACAATTCGGCAACGAGGGAGTGTGGTTCACGGCCAACTCTGTTAACTCGCTGGATAAATATTCAATGCGCATTCAAAACAAACAAAGATAATGGATTTTCGTTGGCCTAAATGGCCAGATAAAACAATTTACATAATAATGTGCGTTCCAAGAAGCTTTACAGTCTCAAAACCAAAAGACAACACTAATAAGAAAATGCAAAACTCTTACGTCCCAGTTGGGCCCTGGAGTTCGGCATAACCAGAGACCCCGAGTTTAGCCAATAGACCCTAGGACTTCGACAGCTTATTCAGTACCTCGATCAGTTATTTTTCTTTGGCAAGAATCATGTTCTGACAAGATTTCAGCTGCGACTCAGCCTTTTTTTGGGCATCGACACATGCCCTCTGGATTGTCCTAGCTTTAGTGATGTCATACGTTGTACGAGCCCTCGCGTCTTCGGAGAATACGAGTTGCTCTTGAAGATCTTTGTTTTCTGCGTGCAGCGCTTCAACATCCTCATCTCCCCCAGCGGTGGAGCGTAATTCGTCAAACTTCATCTCCAAGAATTTGTACAACTCACAGTTAAGCACGTGACTGCAGGAAGTATACATTTCAGCCAGTTTCAGCAACTCCATCAATTCTGCATTATCTGCCGTTCTCCCAAAGGCAGAAGTCCAATACTTATGAACTGATGCCGCTTTGGTAGCCGGGAGTGGTAGTTTTCCTAAGACCATTGGGTCCAGCTTGTCCCGACGGGACCCAATGTTGATATATTCGTATTTGCCAAGAGAAGGAGGTGTGGGGGATTGGAATGCCTCCTCTCCGCTATTGATGCCTGCCTTTCTCTTACTCGATTGTCTAGCACTTCCCGACAAAGGTACGGGTCTTGCGAGAAATGAAGCGGAAGGTACTTCCGATGTCACCTCCGGCGCTAGAGGAATAAAGGAAGGGCTACCCACCATTATCTCTGGCGTCTGCAAAAGAGTAATCCCTGGATCAGACACCGCAGAAGGTACTGGGGGTGGAGGTGAGATATCATCCACAACTCTTCCACACCTTATCTTAAGCTTTGGGACACTGGAAAAATAAAAGCCCGACATGGCTAGCAACAACCAGGATCTGAATATGGCAGCAGGAGAGCAAAGGTAGGAAAAATAAAGTTCAGTCCTGCAAACGCATATATAAGCGCGGCAGATTACTAACAGTCGGATAAACAAACACGTGGAGAATGAGTGAATGCACCTCATAGGAAGATGTAAAGGGTGCGTGAAAATACGTGCATCACAAATTGTACAAAAGTCGTTGCATGGAAACATAAAGAGTGAGAGCCTCGCAAGGTAGACGAGGACGTCTTGTCCCGTAAGCCTCGCAATTGCGTGGAGACGAAGGCGGGGTCGAACGACAGAACTTCAGGATGGCGCGCCGGCATTGGCTATTTTTCGTCAGCCGTCGAAGTCCCACGATGCGCAATATATACTGTCGCTCGAGGCGTATTTGGTGACTTTAAAATTGTACATGCGGCTTCGTCAGCGCCACATGATGTCGAAGAAGTCCGAAGCCCAGGTACCACAAGCAATCTACACAAACGAAACAACCATGGAAATTTTGATACAATCGTATTTTATTCAACATAATTCGGAATACAAGGTAGAAAAAAATACGCATGGATATTATCCTACTACCCCGCCGCCTCTTTGGGTCGGTATATGTTGGAATATTGGATCTATTAAGTCTATTCACTGGTCTTTGTCACCCCAAACATCATCAGGAGATAGGGATCTGGTTCCACTATGATCGGGAGTCTCCCAAAATCAATACGAGCTGATTTGGTGACTAATTAGGCCACACTGCTCAAAAATGTCGTTGACACATTTTGGCAGATGGTCCCCAGCCGTATCACCCGAATTAGGGACGCGTCGTTGGGGCATGGTCGGGCTAAGGCTACTAGGCCCAACCCTCCCGTACGTTTGGTCTCCTGAACGTTGATTAGCTGGGCATTTGGTCATTTGAATGTTGATTCTCCAATTGGTGGGCATTCTGGACGCCATTTCTTTATTCGTACCTCCATAGCTATGGTCACACGATTCAAGAATAATTATGCCGTTGGAAGCTAATTAACGTAACTTACCGGAGTTGTGCATACGTTAGGAGCACATGAAGGGCCTCAGTCTTATTGTTGTTATGTATATAGAGGTTGCATGGAAACTTGGCACAGGGCAATAAATACAACTGCTCCGGGGGTATTTGGAGTGCCACACGACTGTGCTGCCCCTCCCATTTACCGGGACATTAAAAACGCTGACTCTTCAAATTCTGCCAAACTTAGCACCGTTAATGCCCAAGGGAGTGATTCCTAGATTTTAGGAGCTACTCTCCATGCACAATCATTCATAAAATTAAATGCAGGAATAGAGATACACTAGGAAAACAAATTTAATAGTTAATTCTGGAACATGCACAAAAGAGATAGACAAAATCCTAAGTTCAGATGCTCCGTCCCCTCTCTAAGGGTCGGTACATTGTGAGCCTTTCTCCACAACAGGTGGGAGAATTTGGTCGTCGGCCTTTTCTGGAAGGATGTTTGTCTCCGGAGCCTCGGTCGGAGCCTGTCGAAGGAACGAAATATCTCACTCTGGATGGGTTTCTGCGATCTGCTCTACCAACTGTTCGTCTCCAATGGTCATCAAGTGATGGGCGAGGTCCTGATATTCAGGCATGTCCACGAACGCGACCTGATATGCCTCCACCACCTTGGCCTCGGCATCGTCACGTTTAACCCTGACTCTCTCCAACTCCTCCTTCGCCGCGGCCAACAACTTCTCCTTTTCCATGATGACGGTTTCTAGACTGCTATTCGCAGTGGCAAGCGCAGTCTCAGCTGCAAGGGTTCAGTCTTCGGCCAACTTCTGAGCCTCCTCAGTACGCTTCTGAGAAGCTTCGGTAGCCCTCTTCTGATCTCGGGCTTGTTTCAAACTCACTTTGGCGGCCTTAAGCTCAATCTCATACTTGCCCTTCATAACTGTCTCATTCGTCACAACCAAGTCCTGCTTGAACTGAAGACTTTTTTTTTCATACTCTAGCTGCGCCTTCTTCAGACTCATGGCCTTCAGGTCTTCAGCCAACTTACTGGACTTGGCCTCTTCCTCACTACACTGGCCATCAAAGCTTTCTACAGTACTGAATAACTCCTTGGTCATAACCAATTGCCGTATTAGGTTCATCTTTGCCATCTGCAGCCGCTCGCGTACAGTGGCTTCATCGGCCGCTTTTTCCCACTTTTGGGTCTAGTATTTGTACACGCTCGCCGCCATCATCGTAGGGTGGGTGGGGAGCATTTCCATAACAGAAGTCTCTAGTTTTCCCCAGCCCTGGAAGATGTAGACACGACTCTCCTGGCCAGTCGAGGAGCCAGAATTTCTGGTGCCCTCATCCTCTTCATCAGGATGCGTCGAAGGCCGTTGCCCTTCTTCAGCTTGCCTCGTCTTGTAGGCATCCCTCATGAACCCTCCCTCCCTAGCAGGAGTCTTTCTCTTTCAGGAGGCCGCATTACCCGTGTCCTTGGCAATTCCCTTTCCCTTATCCTTGGGAGGAACAGAGCTGGGTGGAGGGCAGAAGGACGAAGGCGGGGGCGGAGGAGAAACGCTCTGACCAGGAACTAGGGCATCGAAGGCCCGATGATGGACTAACCTTAACGGCGTGGCAACCTAGACCTCTTGCGACGGACCAGACGCCTCCTGCGGGGGAGCCTGAGCCGAAGAACCCTTTCCACTGGTAAGGCAGGCGGGCGGGGCGGGGCAGGGCGGGGCGGGACGGGGCAGGACGGGGCGGGACGGGGCATATGAATCTCTTTAAACTTGAAAACTGTTGACACAAACACCAATATGCAACTCATTCAGGAAACTTTTCATAGAAAAACCAATATATCACAATTTACAAGACTCACCATCAGTCCGCAGCTGGCCAATAAGTTGTCGTCCTTCAACAAATTGCTGAGACTCCTGAAGTCGCTGTTGAGAGCTCGCACCTTATTCTACTTCGAACTCAGCTCTCTTTGGTCCCTATTCGGGATTGGTGGCTTCCCGCAATCTACAAAAGTAAGCAATACATTAAGTCATGAATTATGGTCAAAATTAACACAAATGCAGTGGTATATACTAAGTTCCCCGAATTGACGAGGAATAGACGCGTAGGGAAAAGGGTCATCTAGCATAAATTCCCAGTCCCCGCCTACAAAGATGAATCTCTCCTTCCAGTTATGCACTTTGTTGGGATTGTTAGTGGCCGTCCTCCATTTCTGGCCTAGCCGAGGAGAAATGTTGTACCAGTCCGTGGATCGGCAAGGCCAGTATATAGACTCAAACTCCCTCAGGGTCAGGTTTCTTCCCACCTCGGCAATACTCCACAATAGGTACGAGGCCACCATCTGTCCCCAGCCATTCTGTGTTATTTGCCAAGGGGCCAAATTCCAGTCTTTCAGAACCTCACGAAAGAAATGATGCATGTGTAGGTGAAGGCCTTGCTGCATCGCTGGTTCGTAAATCGTGACGAATCCTTTAGGAGGGTCTTCGGCGCGTTCTTCTAGGCCTGGAACCCTGAGTATTATGGATGTAGGAATATCGTAGGATAACCACATGTCCTCTAACTCTCCCTTAGCGATCTTCGAACGAGCCATGGACGCTTCGGTAGCCGACCGCTTGAGCTCCTCGTCAAGGGCCTAAGCTGCCGGGACATCTTTCTTATCGAGCGATCTCCTCATCTCAGGTACCCTGATGTCCTGGTCCTCTTTCTCTGTGGTCTCTTTCGACGGAGCAGTTGGGCAAACCCCCCTCCCACTTGTGGACGGAGTCAACGAACGTGCGGCGGAACGTGCTTGATTTACTCCACCTACGACCTCAGATGATGAAGATGATGAGGCGGATGATAGTGACTCACCCCGAATACTAGGGTTTGTCCGAGTGTCTGACTGATTCTACGAGTCGTCATTTTCGGACGACATTACAACCCCTCTCAACCCTGGAAGTTGATGCTTCTATTATCGTCAGAACGTGCGACAGGGTATAATCTCCAAACTACGGAGTCAGAAAATAATCACGAAAGCAAACAACGAAACAAATAACAGCAACTCTCGGTGTGCTTACCTCAGAAATGCAGTTAGAACAACGCACACACTTGGAATTTCTTGATTATCGGCAGAACATCCAATATACTCACAACAAGCACATAAGAAAGAAGAAGTTGTAATGAAGGAGGACGCCAAGCTTTATAGATTGAGGCATTCCAATCTCCACCGTTCAACTCCCAAGCGTTACATCTGAACCATTGGCTAGTGGACGCGTGTTTAAAATAGGGCAACACGCGGGAAACGGAACCCCAAGCGTTTACTAAAACAAGAACACACGCGCCTCATGCGTGCTCCCGTTATCTGCCACGTGCCATTGCATCAAATACATACATCCTCTCACTCATAATTGCCTGGCCACGGATTGACAGTCTTGATTGACAGAATCACACCAACTGCGAACACGTCACCAAAGGTCTAGTCTCTTGAAGCCCTCACCCGTCATAAATGTTCGGCATCAGACTTGGGGGACTATACTGGATAAGTTCAATTCATAACCCAATGTGCGAAGACCACACTCCGCGAAATCCGCTGAAATTTAAAAATTTTTGCCTAAGTCCAACGCCTATTATAAATAATAGGCTTGGACTTGGAGGACTATTGTTACCACCTAATTTTGATAGAGCTTCCACGTCAGCAAAGACCCAACGGGAGTGCCATATAGGCCCAGCGAGGGCCTTGTAAATTCTAAAAGGGCCTCGGAGGCCCATCAGACATCTTAGCTTTCTTGAGCTAGAATATCGCGAGGCCCATGGAGGGTCTCGACTTTCACGACCGACCCATAGGGCCTCGTCGGGCCTCGTATCAACTATAACTAGTAGGTAGCACAATATTCTAGAATGACCAGAGAGATAATTGAAGACATATTGCGTTGGATTGGCTCACCAATTCTCACAAGGAAACCAAATTGTAATCTCCTACAAATTAGGCAACGTGGTAAACTCAAATAAGGTAGATAATCTTGGAGATTGCCTTGATAATAAATGATCTCTATCCCATAAGGAAGGAGGATCTGATCAGGTATCTGATTGATTTATTTCCTAAATCAATTAGGACTCTTGCGCTATAAATACAACGTCTTCGGTTGTTCCAAGGTACGCTTTTTCTGCACTTAAAATTTTACCTTAAACTCTACTCAAATCTCTGCCTGCTTGTCCTTCACACACCCAATTACTTTCGCCCTCCGTGTATTATTCTTATACTGACAGTTGACTTGATAGTTAGAGTACCAACGATCGCCGAACCTTTTTTCTCTAGAGATCTTGGTGCCTAACGATTGTTCGAGTGAGCAGGTAACATACAAGTTGGCAGATGAGTGACTGGAAATGTGTTGACACGTGGACGTTGCAGGTTCCGACGTCAACACAATCTCTGTCTTTCAGTTTGGAAACAGGGAAGCTACCAATTGCTGCATAAGTATAGCTACCTTTAGATTTAAGACCACTTCTACATTTTGCAACTCATTCATCAGCTCAGTCAATGGCTTATCCATCTTGTGTAAGTGATAGTCCACAGTAAACTGTGAAAACATATCAGGTAAAGAGTTCAATACCATATCAACCTGAGTATCTTGATCAATAGTTGGATCCAGACTCTCCGCCACATTGAAGTGTCCAATCATGGTCAACATATGGTCTTTCACTGGCGTTTCGGGTTTCATACGAATGTTCTGTAAAGTACGAATGACTTTGAACTGAGATCTCCTACTTTGATGTGCAAACATGTCTTTGAGGCTTTTCATTATGTCATAAGAGGTTTCAAGACTGTCATGCTTCTGCTGTAACACATTTGACATCGATGCCAAAATGTAACAGTGAGCCAACTTGTCTGCAGCCACCCATTTATCATAAGAATCCCTCATGTCCTTGCTTGCAGTCTCAGTAGGTTGCTCGGGCCAATTTTCTTCAAGCACAAAATCAATTTTCTCAACTGCTAGAACAATCATTAGGTTACGTTTCTAATCCACATAATTTTCTCTAGTAAGTTGGTTTTGTTTTAGGATAACGGAAAAAGGGCTGAGTGACATTTTGCTGAAAATAACAAAATTATTGCATATTAATATTGAGCAGCGAATTTAACATATGATGTATGAATGCACATGTAGATCCATAAAACTACAATAATGTAACGACTACTTGATCCTTGTGATCCAACATGCCTCTCTATAGGAAAGGTCACTGTGTCCACTGATTAAGCTGGGACCCTCCCACTAGACAAATCATATCTTGACAATAAATGTCTAGATAAATTCAGTATCGTTTTATTTGGTCACCAAGATCATAAGCGAGAACCTCTATATGAGGTTCGTAGATAATCTCGATTTGAGTGTATAACTTTTGTCTAGATCTCCAGATACTTGGAAAAATAATCCCGCCATCTATAAGATGATCTCAAATTATATTCTATCTAGACAATCTTACCAAAAAAGAATCTAATCAAGCAACCCGAATCACGCAGCCCTCCTGTAGGGGGTTTGTTGCGTTATCGGCACGAGGTTAACGCATTTTGTTGCTTATGAATTGACAAAAGGAGACCGTGTATATTTATTTAAATAAATACCCTCTCCCACTCAATATTTTAAAATAATAGATTTTAATTTAAATAATTACCAACTGTTCACATTAATCAAATTAACATACATTTTAATTATTACAGATTTTCCTTTCAAGAAAAATTTAATTTAAATTAAATTAATCGAGGAAAAACCAATATTCCAAGGAAATGTATTCTATTCTAAGTTTCACGAGCGATACGAAAATTAATTATATATGACATGATTTACAGAATAACAATATTTCAAACATATATTTAAAGCATACATTAGCAATAAATTAACAATTATTTGTGGTCCAAAACAAGACTCAAGAAATAAATTAAAAACTAATTGGGCCCACGCCCAATATTTAATTTGAAACTTCAGCCCAAAACCTTGTTCCAATTGCCAAACAAGTCCAAAGAACAAAAGATCAAAGCAGTGGCTATCTATGTAACCAAACAACAGCTATTTGTAGCACCAAACAAGGGCTGATCTTCTTCTTTTTTGAGTTATCTTCTTGTCCAAACAAACAACCACCAATCCACCGGAATTCACCATGGCCGAAGACCACCTCCCCGAACGCCGGCAAAAATAATCGGATCTGTACCGGTCATCTTCCTCGCAGATCCAATGGATCTGCATGACTGGGTCGCTTCGTTCCAACCAGATCTGCTTGACCACTGCGCAGATCCCCCACCGTCGTGCAGATCAACCAGAATCTGGGCAACTCTGATCGCGCAGACGTTAGTTCTGTGCGACCATCGCGTAGATCTCCCACCAGATCTGTGCAACTAGTGCATATCCAGCTAGATCTGCGCGGCCACCGCATAGATTCGGCGAGATCTTCGCAACCGTACGCAAATCCATCAAGGCCTCTTTTTTTTGGTTTGTTCTTTCTTCATCAGTCCGATCATCAATTTTCAATCATTACAAAAATTAACTAGTCCCATTTTAGGGCTCACAATTTAAATCTATTTTGCAATTAAAATTAAATCAAGATGATGGAGTTGTAATCCACCAATCTTGTTACAGACTCGAAATAACGAATTAGAATGAACAAGTGGGACCACAAAATAATTGGATCACAGTTTAAAATAATAACAATTATTCAATCAACATATAAACAAATAATCCTAGACACCGCTCGGCTAGAACATGTAATCATCAGATCTAGATAACATAACAAACACGTGAACGATCTAGACCACTCTGATACCACTTGTTAGAAACTGGCACGCGAATTAGCCAGAAAATAAAAATTTTCTTTAATTCAATAAAACCAGGGGATCTTTGCTAGGCGTTCATGTGTTTATTATAATTAAATACTAATAGATTAGTATTATACTTGAATCGATACTAGATCTTGATCTGATTCACAAACTTCCTGCTTTTGATTCACGAACTTGGTGTTCCCAACATTCAAGCTTTCTATGGTATTCTCCAAGTATAGATTACACCGGCGTGTGGATACCTTTTAATTTAATCAAAAAACTAATTTCTGGACTGGTCAGATCTAGAAAACTAAGAAACTAAAATTCAAGTCAAACAAAGACTTCAAAATTTTATCTCTTCTTTTTCTTAACTGTTCGAATTGATTTATGTGACAAGCAATGTAATATAAATACGGCAAGCGTTCTGATTGCAAACAACGACAAAAGTCCTGATTGCATCCAAGTCCAATTAGTTTAGGATGAATTTAATTACACATGTAATCCTTGAACTTACATCATAATTACAATCAAGTCCAAAACTTTCATAGTAACTGTGATTAAGCCCAAAAATTTATAGAGCTACCACATGACCTGTTCGGACATATATTTTCTAAGATCCAATAATTAGACTCTGTCTAGTCAACCCTAGACTGTCCGATCTAATTATTAGTCTTTTGCTTTTTCTACTAAAGGCAAGATACTACACTCTCAGAATATATAAGATTACAAAAGCTATAATACTTTCCTCTGACCTACTGTATATATAATTCATCCCTGTCTGAGATTTGATAATTAGGTATGAGCATAAATGATCGTTTTGCCCTTCTAATTATTCTCACTAACCTTAAGTTACATTTTCTTCAAAGGTCCTGTGAACTAATTCACAGATGTCGAAGTTTAGCCGTCGCTAAATACTGAGCTCAGATTTATAACCGTTCAACAGAAAATACTTAAGTTTTTACTCGACCCATTGTTCGTTTTAATGGCAAGAACTATGCCAGTTGGGAATTCCAGTTCAAGATATTTGTGAAAGGGATAGAGTTATGGGGTCATTTGGATGGGTCTTCTACGGCTCCAAGTGATCCCAAAGAACTTAGTTCATGGGAAGGCAGGGATGCCAAAATTTCTTCTTGGCTACTTAGTTCTGTTGAATCCCATATGATCAACAATCTTCGTGAGTTCACTACTGTTAAGCAGATGTGGGATTATCTTCGACAAATTTATTACCAAGATAATTCCGCCCGAAAGTTTCAATTAGAGTTAGACATCGAAAACTATCGCCAGGAGAACCTCTCGATTGAACAATTTTACTCCAGTTTTCTTAATTTATGGAGTGATTATTCCGACTTGGTGCATTCTAAAGTTACCAAAGATACTTTAGCGGCACTACAAGTGGTTCATTATGAGAGCCAGCGGAATCAATTTTTGATGAAGCTTCGACCTGAGTTTGAAAGTACACGAGATGGGTTAATCAATCGCACACTAATTCTCACTTTGGATGTTTGCTTGGGCGAACTCTTGCTTGAAGAACAACATATCGCTTCACAACTTGGCGTTGCTCAAAATGCTGATGGTAGTACTGAGATGGTTAATGTAGCCTACGCTGCTCACGACAAATGACGATATAGATCTCCACCGCAGTGTTACAATTGCAAAGAAGTTGGACACATTGCAAAACATTACAGCAAGAAAAATCTGCAATTATTGCAAGAAGGAAGGCCATATCATTAAGGATTGTCGTATACGCCCTCAAAATCGATCTGCTCCTACTTTTCATACTGCTGTTCAGTCCACATTTATGCCTATCTCTTCTACTCAACCTGCTATTTTGGGTTCTTCGTCTAACATTACCCCTGAGCAGGTTCAACAAATGATTATTTCCGCTCTTTCTGCTCTTGGTCTCCAAGGTAAGAAATGTCTTCTTTCTTCTCATTGGTTAATTGATTCTGCGGCTTCCAATCATATGACCGGTAGTCCGATAGCTTTGGATGTTCGTAAGTATGATGGTGAGCAGCATATTCAGATCGCTGATGGCAGTACTCTTCCTATTACTGCGGTTGGAAATCTAGAGTCTTCCTTTACTAATGTTTTTGTATCTCTTACTTTATCTGCCAATCTCATTTCTGTTGGACAATTAGTAAAAGAAAATTGTTCTCTTTATTTTGATCACAGTAGTTGTCGTGTGCAGGATCAAGTGTCAGGACAGGAGATAGCGAAGGGGCCTACAGTGGGACGTCTTTTTCCTCTTCAGTCGTTTTCTATTCCTCGTTCAATTTCTGTTGGTTATTATGCTATTGCTAATAATAGCCATTTTTGGTATAAGAAATTGGGACATCCCAACTCTGTAATTTTGAAACATCTTATGAAACATGGTTATTTGAGCAATACAAATGCATGCTCTTATTTGTCTTTTGATTGTGTATTGTGTATCTTGTATACTTGGTAAAAGCAAATCTTTACCATTTCTTTTACAAGGTAGTCGTGCTTCTACATGTTTTGAGATTATTCATTCTGATATTTGGGGTATGAGTCATGTTCTTTCTTATGCTCAATATATGTATTTTGTGATATTTATTGACAATTACAGTCGTTTCACTTAGGTCTATTTTCTTCGTTCTAAAGTTGATGTGTTTTTGACCTTCCAAACTTTTGTTGCATATGTAAAAACACAATTTTCTACATGAATTAAGACCTTACGTTCAGATTCTGGGGGAGAATATATGTCTAATGATTTTCAATCTTTCATACAACAGAAAGGTATTCTCTCTCAGCGTTCGTGTCCTTACACCCCTTAACAAAATGAAGTCGTCGAGTGTAAGAATAGACACCTTTTAGATGTTGTTCATACCTTGATGCTTGAATCTTCTGTCCCTCCGAGATTTTGGGTAGAGGCATTATCTACGACCGTTTATTTGATTAATCGTTTACCTTCTCCTACCTTGCACCTTGATTCTCTATATTCTTGTTTGTTTGGTGTTCCTCCTGACTATAATTCTTTACATATTTTTGGTTGCATCTGTTTTGTTCACTTACCTCCCGTTGAACGTCACAAGCTTGCTGCTCAAGTTGTTCAATGTTCTTTTCTTGGTTATAGTAACTCTCATAAAGGGTTTGTATGTTATGATGCGGATGCTAACGAACTTCGTATTTCTCAAAATGTGATTTTCTTTGAAAACCAATATTTCTTTCCATCTCGTGCTAATCTTGTTTCTTTCTCTATTTTCCTTCCTTCTTTTGATGATGTATCTAGTACTTCTACTCATTTTCAGCCAGGTATTGTGTACTAGCGACGTCGCCCACAGTCTCTTCCTTCTTCTGAATTGCGACCTGATCCTGTATTGCATGAGCCCCGCCGGTCTACTAGGGTTTCTCGACCTCTGGATTGGTATGTATTTTATTCTTCTGCTCTTAGGATACTCTTGATACGACTTCTATACCTAAGTCTTATTCTCAGGGTTCTACTCAAGAGTGTTGGCGCCAAGCTATGCAGGACGAAGTTCAGGCTCTTTAAGACAATCACACTTGGGACATCGTCCCTTGTCCTGTTGGAGCTAAGCTTATTGGGTACAAATGGGTATACACCATCAAACTACGTGCTGATGGCTCAATTGAAAGACATAAAGCTCGTGTGGTGGCCTTTGGAAATCGGCAGGAATATGGGCTTGATTATTAAGAAACATTCGATCCCATGGCCAAAATGACTACTGTCCGCACTGTTATGACCATTGCTATTTCGAAAGTATGGTTACTTCATCAGATGGATATGAAGAATGTATTTTTACATGGTGATCTGAAGGAAGAAATATTTATGTCTCATCCTCTTGGCTTGTTTCCACTATCTTCTGTTGAGGTTTGTCGCTTGAAACGTTCTCTATATAGTTCGAATCAGGCATCACGGGCATGGTTTGAAAAGTTTCGTACTGCTCTATTGGATTTTTCTTTTACTCAGAGTTAGTATGACTCATCTCTCTTCTTTTGCAAGTCTGCTATTGGAATCGTTATACTTCTTGTGTATGTCGATGATATTGTGATTACTGGATCTGATCTCCAGTTAATTGAGCAGCTCCAGCAGTGCCTCAAATCTTCATTTCATATGAAAGATCTTGGTCCACTGCAGTATTTTCTTGGACTTGAAGTCCAACATTGTCTAAATGGCACGCTCTTACATCATCATAAGTATACCCATGAACTTCTTGCGTTAGCCGGTCTTCAGGACAGTAATTCATGTCTTACACCTATGGATGTTAATTTAAAGCTGCATCAGGCGGGTGGTGATTTCTTTAACTGATCCCTTGATGTATCGGTAGCTGGTGGGCAGTTTGAATTATTTGACCATTACTAGACCTGATATCTCGTTTGCTGTTCTACAGGTCAATCAGTTTATGCATGCTCCTTGTCAGACACATTTGGAAGCTGTTCATCGTCTTCTTCGATACCTTAAATGGACATCTGGTTGCGGTTTGTTTTTTCCTTTAGGGAATTCTTTAAAGTTGGAGGGCTTTAGTAATGCCGACTGGGCTGGATGTGCAGATACTCGTCGTTCTGTTACAGGTTGGTGCATGTTTCTTGGTAATGCTCTTATTTCTTGGAAGAGCAAAAAGCAGGCTCGTGTCTCGAAGTCATCCACTGAATCTGAATATCGAGCTATGTCGTCTGCTTGTTCTGAAATTATATGGCTTCGTGGGTTGTTAAGTAAACTTAGTGTTCTGCAGGTTACTCATACTCCTTTTCATGCTGATAATACCAGTGCTAGTTAGATTGCTGCCAATCCCCTTTATCATGAGCACCAAACATATTGAAGTGGATTGTCATTCCATTCGTGAATCCCTTGCTCTCCATGAGATTACTCTTCCACACATTTCCACTGAGTACCAAACTGCTGATGTCTTCACCAAAGCTCTCTCTCGTCATCGCCATCAGTTTATGATTGACAAATTGATGCTTCTTGATCGCCCAACATCAATTCGAGGGGGATGTTAATATATTCTACCATAATTAGTCTAGCCATGTATAGAAGAATATATTGTATACATTGCCATAATTGAGGCAACATATATTTTACCCTATTTAGTTTAGCTATGTATAGAAGAATATATTGTAAATAGCGTGTAATTGATATGAGTTTATTTTGGTAAGTTATTTACCTTGCATCTATATAAATGAAAGAACTCTCACAATGAGAGGTATTCAAAACAAAACCTTCTTTGACAGCTTCCAGCTAATACTCATTCTAGAAGTGAACAGGAGCGGTAATCACTGCTTGGAGTGGTGAGCTTCAGAGTTCGGAAACATATGTCATAGAGTGCTTCATTGTCAAGGACCATGCCTTCATCTGCATTCTCCACCAACTGGTGCACAGAGAGTGTAGCGTTATAGGGTTCTACAATGGTATCGAAGACCTTCGGTGAAGGAAAAACAGAAAACGTGAACATCATTCTGTCTGGGTATTCCTCTCTTATCTTCGAAATCAAGAGGATGCCCATACTAGAACCTGTGCCTCCTCCTAGCGAGTGGCATACCTGAAATCCTGGCAACATAAAACCAATTGTCAAAAGCAATCTATCTAAACCTATATTCATATTATATTGTTAGATCAGAACCTATCAATGACTTCAAATTTGGCTAGTCCATCAAATAAAGGCACAAACAAAAAGAAATCGTTGAAAATGTTAAATGAGAATGCACATGACACGGAAAAAAAAAATGTGGTCTGAATTTTGATAACAAGAAAATCATCCAATAAGGCGTGTATATAAAATAAAGCGTAAATTTGTTGTTGTCTAGAAAATACAAACAATCTATCCATTACCCATCCAGAAAGAAGAAAGTAGATGAGATCTCTAAAAGTGCAACTTTTGGCACGCAGGGGCACAAACTTTTTGCCTAAGAAGATCATCATCCAATAAGGCGTGTATATAAAATAAGGCGTTTGTTTTTTGTTGTTTATAAATCACCAGCAATCTATCCATTATCAATATTTCAAGTGAATCATTATGCACATTGGCCAGAAACGAGAAAGTAGATGAAATCTCTAAAAGTGCTAGCAACTTTTGGCATGCAGGGCAACAAACTTATTGGGTAGCAAACCTTTGCACAGAATCATGACTCCAAAAAGTCCATATTTGAAAGAAGATTGTGGTCCTGAAACTTTCCATTCCCTTTTATAATAAAAGTGTGGTATACACAAACAACAATAAAAAAATTCTTTACTATGACCAATAACAAGTTATGACTTCAAGAAAATCTTAAATCAACTGAAGAAATCTACCAATTTTAGATTTTGTAATATAAATCATGAAAAAATGTATAAATCTGAATATGAATTGTAATTTTTATTTTAAATTTTAGTAAATTTGAATTCATTTGAAAATGGGTTCACTGAAAAAGCAATTAAAAAAAAACAACTGTTAAAAAAACCTATTAACAGACCATTAGTGTGTTAACAAATTTTTGACCTGTTAAGGCCAATTGGCCTTAACAGACCCACATGCCTGTTAATAGATCTGTTGGAATTAACAAAACAACAAGTATGTTTACATGCATGTGGGTCTATTAAGGGTCTGTTAACAATTAGTCTTAACAGACCATCTGCTAACCGATGGTCTGTTAACAGATGCTAGTAAGTAAGAGTATTTAGGTCCTTTCTACTTAAAAGAGCCTATTTAAACTTATTTGATATAAGTTAGGCTCTTTTGCGATTCGAGGTGTTTGACAAGGTTATTTAGCCAATGCGGCATGTGGACAATAGTTTGTTTATAGAAATGCATATATATAGAGAGCAAGTGGGTGAGTCCGCGAGAATATATATAGAGAGGGAGAGAAGTGCGGTAATTTTCTATCCAGTTCGTACACCGTTCGCGATTAAACTGAATACATTCATATTATATAAATTTATGTCGTTTACCAATGTGAATCAATTTCAATAGAAATTGGAGAGAACTGGAGGGAATGGAGCGGGAAGGAAGTTGAATAGTGAAATTTCGTACTAAACATTTTCCTGTTTTTCTTTTACTGTGATCCAAACGTTTCAAATCCTTTAATGTGCTTTAAGTTTCAAACCTCTTAGGCCCCGTTTGTGATTGATTTTGGAGCCTAACTTCTAATTTTCAAACAATCAGAAGTTGATTTAGGTGTTTGATAAAATTTTTAAAAGTGATTATAAAATAATCTAACTCACCTAGCAGCAGATTTTGAGAAGTAGCAAAATGGCAGTTTTTTAAATTTTGCTTTTAGCTTTTTCATTTATATATTATTAAAATATCTATTTTACCCTTAATTAATTAAACTAATTCTTTTAATATCCTAGGTTTATTTTCTACACATTTCAGTGATTTGATTTTTTTTTTATATGAAAATAGAGAAAATGTGAACTTGGATTTTTGCAAGTCATTAATTAATGATAATTTAAAATTATTTGATGTTTTTCCTATTATATGTAAATGGAGAAATTGAGAAATGCAAGTTTGATACATAAAAAATAATTTAAATTTAATTAATTTTTGCACAATAGGACTATGCTTTTATTTTGTAGTTTTTATAAAATTTGAAATTTTTTAGGTGTTTATTATTTTTATTTTAAAATAATATTAGTGAATGCATTGTCTTGTTAAAAAAATATTTGACAATATTACATATTACTAGAAAAGGAAAAATATGAATTTTATCACATGTGATAATAATAATAATACAAAATAATATTATTATAATTAATGTGTTTTTTTTTGTAATTTAGTACTGTTGCAGCAATAAATCACTTTTGTTTACCAAATGCTCAAATGTTGCTTTTGAAGCATACAACAATTTTGAAACAAGAATTTACCAAATACTTATCTGATTCTTCCCACAGCTAATTCTTTCTACAGCATAGCAGAAGCTGATTCTCTTAAAAACACAGCAATACTAAACCAAGCCTTAGTGTGCGTCAAATTTCAAACCTCTTAATGTGCATTTAATTACAAACCTCTTAATGTGCCTTCAGTTACAAACATCTTAATGTGTCTTATTATTTCTTCATTAAGTGTGCTGAACAAAATTAGTAATGGATAAACGTTCTTGATGGGAGGACGTGCATAAATACATGGTTTGGTCCCTAAGCTCGAGCACCTTTTTTTTATTTGTCATACACCATTATATTGGGTGTTCTGAGTACTTAGAAATGCCAAAATCAAAAGAAACTCTATATATCAAGAACCTAATGAGAAAGACGGCAATGACAGGAGGTAATCTTCGATCTCTTTGCGAATTGATCTAAATGCTGTTTAAATGTTTTAAAGCATATTAGATCGTATTCTAGTCTAACAGTTGGTATTAGAGCAAGTTGAACCCCTGCCTTGTCATTTTGAGTTCTAAGAAAAATATTCGTAAAATACCGTAAATTTTGTCTTTTGATTCCAAAGTTTATTTTTCGAACTTTCGGGGCAAAGCGAGGTTACAAATCATTGGATAATTGGATTTCTAACATTTATGTGATTTGAAATGTCGATTTTGGTGAAGAAACCGACGGGTCTGCAA
This sequence comes from Forsythia viridissima, assembly GCA_030279155.1. Taxonomy (NCBI): domain Eukaryota; kingdom Viridiplantae; phylum Streptophyta; class Magnoliopsida; order Lamiales; family Oleaceae; genus Forsythia; species Forsythia viridissima. Next base: position 29,113,316 of record CM059045.1, read on the forward strand.
CCGAGTCTGAAATTGGGTCATTTGAACCAGTTGGAGGTTGAAAATGATGTTTTTTTTGTCATTTTGATGCTTTTTCATCTGGTTTGACTCTTATGCAGTAATTTAATATATGCATAATATTATGATTAATTATGCAATATTTTATTTATGTTTAACACTTGATATATGAGAATATTTTGGTGCATAAAATAACATTTTGTCCATAGGGATTGTTCTCATAAAACCTAATTTTATTTTATGCATAAAATTTAAATGTCTACTGATCCATATAATTTAATTAATTAAGGATTAGCCACAATATCTTTAATTAAATAAAATTAGATATTAATTAGTTTAGGATCACATAATGATTTATAGACATTGGTTGTAATTAATTATATTTAATATAATAAATTTTATCCCACATGAACTTTTATTATATTTATATAATTAATTAGGATAAAATATAAAATTATTTTCATAATATACCCACAGGAATTATGAATAAGTACATAATTTGATAGTTTTATCATATTGTAGGATAAAATATCAAAGTATTCTCATATTGTACCCATAAATTATGAATTAAGTATATAATTTGATAATTCTATCATAAGAAACATATGAATCTGCTTAAATGAAAATTTTAGCCCATATGCAATTTTATGTCATTAGATTCATTTTGCATGATTACATTGGTAAAACATGAAATTTATTCAATTACACCTCAAATTTGACACAAGCATTTATAAAATATGTGCAACTTTACAACCTGCTAATTTCTCGTATATTCGTTGTGATATTTCTGAATAAAGGGTTATAACTATAAGATATAGAAGCAGATAATTCTTCTCCATTTAAGATGGATGGACATCGACTATGCTATTAGGAAAGACGAACCACAAGCAATCACTGATACCAGTACTCCAACGAACATCGCGCTTTATGAACAATAGGAGCGATCTAATCGCCTCAGCGTGATGTTCATTAAACTAAAATTTCTATTGGTATATGTGGTTCCATCGATCAGCATGAAAAGGTTCGGGACTTGCTGAAAGTAATTGATGATCAATTCATCACTTTAGATAAGGCACTGGCAAGCACCCTAATCATAAAGTTATCATCTACAAGACTCACCAGTATGAAAGGTGTGCGTGAGCACATCATGCAGATGAGGGACATTGCGACTCAACTTAAGAAACTCGAGGTTGAGATGTCTGATTCCTCCCTGCTGCACTATATCCTAAACACCCACCCACAGCAGTATGGGCCATTCAAAATCTTGTACAACATGCATAAGGATAAATGGTCAATCAGTGAATTAATGAACATGTGTGTTCAAGAGGAATGGAGGCTTGTGATGGAGCATGGTGAAAGTGCAATGCTGACTACAATACAAGAGAAAGGTAAACCTCAAGCCAATCAGAAGGAAGAAGGTAAAAACTAACCAGGCTTATATCAAGAAAGAGCCCACGTGTTACTTCTGTAAGAAGAAGGGTCACATGAAAAAGGAGTGCACTAAATTCAAGAAATGGCTTGAGGATAAAGGTATTCCAACTCCGTTTGTTTGTTATGAATCCAATATGGTTAATGTTAATATTAACACCTGGTGGATTGACTCTGGTTCTACAATCCATATTACAAACTCCTTGCAGGGTATGTAAAACCTAAGGAAGCCATTGAGAAGCGAACAAAGCATGTTATCTAGAAACAAGATGGGCTCACAAGTGGAGGATATAAGGACGTGTGTTTTGATTTTAAGTAGTTGTTTTATTTTAAAATTAGATAGGACCTTCTATGTTCCAAAATTTTCATGAAACTTGATTTCAGTTTCTAGACTTGTACCTTTGGAATATTCTTTAAATTTTGCAAACACATCATCAGTTTGTTTTATAAGTCTGATTGTGTTAGGAATGGTATTTTGTCTGATGGTCTTTATCGTATTAATTTACAAGACAATGCCACTTATAGTTCATTGCATGTTCATGCTAGCACTAAAAGGTGTATTATTACCGAGGGCTCCTCTATATTATGGCACCAGAGATTATGACATATCTCTATAGATAGAATTAAAATATTAGTGAATGATGGGGTACTTACTACTCTAGATTTTACTGATTTTGAGACATGCGTTGACTGCATTAAGGAAAAGAAGACCAACAAGTTCAAGAAAGGTGCCAAAAGGAGTTAAGACATATTAGAAATCATACATACTGATATTTGTAGTCCAGACATGGACTCACATGGTCAGAAATATTTCATCACCTTTATTGATGATTACTCTCGATATATGTACCTCTACTTGTTATATAATAAGAGTGAAGTATTAGATGCTTTTAAGATCTTTAAGTCTGAAGTAGAGAAACAATGCGAAAAGAAAATAAAAATCGTGAAATTAGATAAAGGTGCAGAGTATTACGGTAGGTACACTGAGGATGGACAAGTACCTCGTCCTTTCGCTAAGTTTCTTCAAGAGCATGGAATAGTTTCTCAATACACCATGCTTGATTCACCAGACTAGAATGGTGTGACAGAAAGAAGAGACCGAACATTATTGGACATGGTACGGAGTATGCTTATCACCTCCAATCTTCTTAAATCTTTGTGGACTGAAGTACTAAAGACGCCAGTGTATATATTAAACTGAGTTCCAACCAAGGCTGTTCCAAGGTTGCCATTTGAATTATGGAAAGGTTGGAAACTGAGTTTGCCACATAGACACGTTTGGGGATGCCCGTTTGATGTCAGGAGTTATAATCCACAAGAGAAAAAGCTAGACCCAAAGACCATTAGTGGGTTTTTCATTAGATATGCCGAAAAGTATAAATGGTACAGATTTATTGTCCATCTCACAGCACTAGGATTGTGGAATCAAGAAATGCCAAGTTTCTTGAGAATGAGTTTATCAGTGAGAGCGATCAAATCAGGAAAAAAGTTCTTGAGCATGATCATTCATAATCTCAAACTTTTAACTCAAGTAATAGATTTGTTATAATTCACAGCACCCTCAAGTACCAATCGGTGTTGAACAACCAATCAATGAAGTTCCACAAGCTGCTGACGACATTCCAGTGGATCAAGCAGTTCAAGAATTACCAGAACCTCTTGAACAGTTAGTTGAACCACAAGCTTCTCAGGAAGATGTTGATACAACATTGATGAAATCCAGTAGAACTAAGAGGTCAGCAATTCCTAGTGATTATGTAGTGTACCTACAAGAATCTAACTATAATATTGGGGCTGAAAATGATCCCGAGTCCTTTACACAAGCTAGAGCTGCAAAGAGTCAGAATTATAGACCTCTTGTCAATTTAAAAAAAGCTATTACAAAATCCATATCAATGTGCTACCATTTTCATTTTGGTATGTCCATAAGATTCAGCAATATTGCTGGTCTTTGATGTTCGGCTCCAACATCACGGCATACGATGCATCTCCAATGAATAAACTGATACTTATTTACATATTCTTTTACTAGAACATATCTCGTAAATCTCGATACATTTTGTAATGTTGGGATGTTCCACATACGGGTGGAATGAGCTTCTTCCAATATTTCTTTCATCAGTTCTTTGTCCTTGGGTACATAAAGTATTTTTTAAACCACAAATATTCTAAATATTTATTTTTACTCATACCAGCTCCATTCTTGATATTTTGTAGAATCACGTCCTTATCTTGTGTCTATATAATTTAATCCTTAAGAGTGGATCGAACCATTAAGATCACTATCTAAGCTGAGGTTTGGGTTAAAGACATGACATTCTCTATTCTCAGTTTATCAAATTCCTTGATTAATTGATCTTGCTTTGTGATGAAAAATACCATTTTCCCACTGTTTTTCTATTTTGTGCATCTACAACTACATTAACTTTACCCAGGTGATAGTGAATAGTGTAGTCTTTGTCATTAACAAATTTCAACCATCTACTTAGTCTCATGTTTAATTCCTTCTGGGTGAAGAAATATGTAAGACACTTATGATCAGTACAAATGTTGCACTTACTCCTATATAGATAGTGATGTCACATTTTCATTAAATGAACTACCATCACAAGTTTTAGATCACACGTCGGGCAATTCTACTCATATTAAACCTTGCTTGGGTATATCGTTGTAAATGACAAATATATCTGAACCTTCAAGTAACTATACTAGAGCTATAACCAAACATTGTTTTAACTCCCCTTATGTGGTCAATTGTGTCATTGGTCCTGTTATTTTAGAAAATCCTCCTATAATCTCTGATAATAGTCAGCCAATTCCAAAAAAGCTACCAACTTTACTCACATTAGCAGGCCTGTTTAATTTAGTTACCGATTCTACTTTAGTTAGGTCTACTTCAATTCCTTGAATAATAACTACGTGACCAAAGAAACCTACTCGATTAAGCTAAAATTTTACCTTCTTGAATTTGGCATGGAGTGTCTCCTTATGTAAAGTCTCTAGTACTATTATGAGGTATTTCTCATGTTGGTCATTGTCTTGAGAGTAAATCAAATTGTCGTCAATGAAGACTAGAACAATATAATCTAAAAATTGATGAATTACATGATTCATCAAATCTATGAAAAATGTGGGGACATTAGTCAAACTGAAAGGTATAACAGTAAACTCATAATGTCCATAGCGAGTTCTACAAGCCAACTTCAGCATATCACTTGAAATTATCTTCAACGGTGATATTCAAATCGTAGATTAATCTTGAAAAACACATTCTCTCTTTTCAACTGATCGAATAAGTCTTCTATCATAGGGAGTGGATACTTATTCAATTCTCGGTAATTTATGCACATCATCATAGTACCATCTTTCTTCTTGATAAATAATATCGAAGCTCTCCACAGTGATACACTTTCTCAGATAAAATAATATGGGAGCCTTCTATTGAGTTAGTGCAAAGACACGAGCTTTGTTTTACTTGTTCTTATCCATGTCGCTGTATTTCTATTGAGGAATTTTAGGATAGTTCCTGACCATACTTTCTGGTTTGCCACACCAGAAACATATATTCTTCCCAAATAAACATTCTCCATTGAGAGGTTTTCTACACTTAGGATATGGTACAATAGTAATCTTACCGTGTTTATTAGCATCCCCACATTTTGCTTCTTGATCTGCCATTTTTCCTTCTTTTATCTTGGTTTTTCTATTTTTTCCCCAAAAGATCCTTTGTTCTGTAGACCAAGCTGACCATACTCTTCAGAACTAGTATTTTCATAGGAAATAGCATGTTCTCATTCTATCTTTTCACGATATGAAGTGAAATAATGGGACATGAGAACGATGATGATATATAGGTGTAGCCCTTTCTCAAATCTTCTAAATTTCTTAACTTATGAATCAATCAGATGTGGAGCATACCTCGACAGTTGCTTCCCTGCTTGAGTTGTAGAAATCCAGTCTCTTTAAAGTTCATCAAAGCTTGCTGGAAAACTTCTCGGTCACTTTCTCTTTAAACTAATTCCATGTCAAGGCAAGCATTTCTCCTTGGTCTTAGTTTGGTACATTGATTTCCATTGGTGGCTTGCCATTCACATGAACATGGACTCTATCCATTGCACTCTATAGGAGTTTGTGCAGGCTATAAGCTGAATTATATAAATCTCAACTACAAACGGATCAACCTCATTGTTAAAGGAAGGTGGCTTGTATCTTCTAATTGTCTCAATGATTGATGCGTAAGTTGGAGTAGCTAGCTATGGGGCCGGTGCCTGGTTTTATCTTCCAAGATCATGTACCACTTGTAGTAATTATCTTATCAAATTATTTTTTGTTGGTGGCGTCATCTACCTTTAGGTAAAGTAATTTTTATCCAATAGACATTTGCATCACTATACAAGAGAATTTTGAATTAAGGAGGGTGTAAATCTTAATCATCCCAATTGATCATTTAGAATAAACAGAAAGTACAAAATAGGATGAAATTTTTTCCAACTAGTCTATTATAAGATCTACTCATCTATATCTCAAACCTCCTCCAGATCCACCATTTTTCTTCATGGGTTAAATAACATCATCATCTGATGTCACCACTTATTCGAATCCCGAATGTGAGATCACATCCCCAACGTAAGATTCCCAATACGTGGTAAGAGCATTGCAAAAGTCCACAAACTCAAATCATTTGGGTTTCCCGCAGTAATTTGAGCTTAATTTACTTTTCCAATGTGCTTCTTGAACTGTGCTAACATGTTGAGGACATGTCCTATAGATTGCTGCTCACTAATATCGCATCTTACATTCTTCGCTTCAATCCACGGCTCATGCACACTTCAAATATGATCCTCAAGGATGAGTATGAGATCGACCTCAAAATCTATATAAGCTTCAATAATAGGTTCCTGAGCACCAACGAGATTCATTCGCCTAGCTGTTTATCTATTGCTAGCCATCTATCACCCAAAGTTTGCTACCTTATTATGTAACTTGGAAAGTAGAATATCCTAGTACATTTCTTATTTGCGCATAGGGAAGTTAAGCATTGAAAGTAAAGTGCACAAAACGTAACTTTTCATAACTCATGATCATATGAACTTTACGTTTCATAATACTTTTGTATACCTTGGCCATAAGATGGAGTCAAGCGTTGAGTGCATGGTGTATTGAAGTACGTAGCATCCTCAACTTACATTTTATTTTCATATAATATACGTACTTATCTTAAATGCAGAACGATAAGAAATATAATTTCACATGCCTATAACCTCAATGATACCACCTAAACATGATACTACATGTAAACTTTATTTGTGCTATTCATATGACAAGATAAATACTTATTTCATAAATCAAACTGGAATTATAAAGCAACTAGTTATCGTATCAAAATAAACAATTTAAATCATCAACTTAACGTCAAATGAAAGTAATTTTAGTCTACACTACACTCATGCTCTAATACTCTCTTGTAACGTTCCAAGTTCGACGAGCCCAGAACGTCGCTTGGGTTCAGTGCATTCGTTCAGTTTAAAGAAATAATACTGAAAGAAAACATGAATCTTCGGTCGAGTCTTGAAATTTCTTGTAAATATTTTAATATCTAATTACACATGGCTTAAACATTTAATACTCATCATCAATTTATCAAATTTAAGAATTTACATCGAAATAAGAATATGTAGGATGAAAATGAGCACGCAAAGAGCTACCTCCTCTCAGTGTCGCGCAGTCGCGAGACAGTTGTAAAGAGTTGGCTACTTTTTTTTTGCAGCCGAGAGACTTGCCTCACCCGTGACATATTTTTGTCTGTCCTGTGGTTCCATCTTTCAACGCTGTTCTATTATTTTTTTAATAATAAAACATACAAACATCATACCATGGAATAATATTAATGTTTCTTAAAAAAGATTCTCCTTAACATCCGACATTAAATTTTTTGTAAACTTTTAATAGGATCAGGCTTTGAAATCTAATGATACATACTACAAAAACGTGCAAATATAAAACTTGTAAAGAAATCTACATAGAAGAAATTACATGTGCTTAATTGAATATCTCCGGTACTTCAACCACTTCACACCTTTATCGCAATGCCACCATTCACCACCCAATCATTTAATCTATAGAGGAGAAAAATAAAGAAGTGAGTAAGGTATGAGTGAGTAAGGGCATACCTAGTAGGATAAAAACTTATTGCCAACCCGTTCGAGTAAGTGTAAATTCAATTGTTTAATATAATTCATATCGTCATTCATAGTATAGAAGGATTACCAGAAAATCCACATTATGAACAACACATCATTAGTTCCAAAGAAACCATTATAGTTTCGAAGAACCCATTAAAATCGATTTTGGCCATACATATAACATTTTATAACATTAGAATACAAATTAGCCAAATAAAAGAATTAAAACCTTTTATCCAAGACAGGTAACAAAATCAAGTGAACGTGTTTATACCTTGACTTTGTTGAGTGGAATAGAAATCCTTACTTTGGTAGATGAAAAATCTGACATTTTTTCTAAAAAAAATACTCCCTCCGTCCTACAAAGATTGACCCATTTTATTTTCCACACAGATTAAGAAAATTCATTTAATGTAATTGAAATTATAAAATTTTCACACAAATTTTCCATTATACCCCTATTTAAGTTAAATGAAAATAAAAAAGTTAGATATGCATATATATATATATATAGAGAGAGAGAGTTATACGGAGAAAAAGAAAACATAAATGAAGGTTTAGAGAGAGAAAGTTATATAGATATATAGAGAGAGAGTTAGATGAGAGAGTTAGATTGGGAAAAAGAAAAAAATAAATGAAGGTTTAGAGAGAGAGGTATTTTGGTTAATAACAATGTAAATTAAATAAAGGTATATTATAAAAAATAAAAATTTAATATATCCTGTATAAAGTAAGTAGTCTATAATTTGGGACAGATAAATAAAAAAAACAAGTCTATCTTTGTGGGACGGAGGGAGTATATAGTAAAATCTTATATCTTTCTTGAAAATAAGTAAAACTGAGTGTTTGAGGAGGAGGAGGGGATAAAAGAGGGATGTGTGAGAGAGATAGAGATTGAGAGAAAATGGTTTTCCTTGTAACTTCCTACACTTCAACGAGAGTGTAAATGAACGGTTATTGTAGCAATTAATATAAATTTTATAGTACTTACTTTGGAAGTTGAGTAGGTTTGTAAAACTCAAATGACTTAAATTGAATAAGTAAAATAATTTGACAAATCCTTTTAAACAAATATATGCACGGTAATTTGAAACTGGGTTGTTTATTTGTCAACTCATGCAGATTACCATTATGCTAAACAACATAGTTACTTGTTAGAAGATAGAAATAAAATCATCATAAGGCTTGAAATGATTTTACATTTTGGGCTAAAACCATAGACCTTATGTTTTGGGCTGTTACTTCATCTATGGGCGGAGCCCACGGGCTCATTTATTGACCAGGCAAGGTACAAACATTACAAAAAATTTGGAGATGTTACATCTTGTACGCGCATTGTAAGTGTGATTCCCCAAATTTTTCAAGCCTTATATGTTTTTAATATAGTATAAATACTCGAGATTTTATATTACATGGTAGAAAAACATTGTTGTTCTTAATAAAAAGGTCAAGGACTTAATTGAACGTTTTGAAATTTTGATGATCGAAATGTAAATTTGTAAAACTTTTCAGTTTAGTTTGAATAGACTGGAGGAATTCATAATAAGTATGATAAGGAGTCTATAAGCCTTAGAAAAGCTATTGAGAAGTTCTCCAAAAAATTCAAGATGTTTTGAGCTAGAAGGGCAAAATCATTATTTCACACTGTAGAAGAATTTTGAAGGATGAAAATAAAATTTAAAGTATTAAATAATGTTTCTAGTGTGGAGTGTGCATAGTAGAAATTATTTTAGATTTTTTCAAAAGTTGTTCGGGATTTTTGGTAAAGTCCGGACAATCTTAGCCAGTTTGAGTTTTTGAGAGTTAAGATGTGAAAAATGAACGAGAAATATGTATGGGTTTTTGCAGTATATGAAAAGAATTAAGAACTCATATGTCACTCCACCTGTTTTTAATTTTTGAATAGATCCCACCATGCACTAATGATGTCCTTTTAATTTGGTTTCATACATAATTATTGATGGGAGGACCCCAAGATATCCCATTTTTTTTCAACATATTCGTAAGCAGTTTCACGTTTTTCCAATTCTTTTTTATATCATTGTATTTTTCAATTTTTTGTTTTATGTTAAGGTATTTATCAAAATTTTCTATCATATGAAAGTACAACTTTATTTTTGGCCTGTGTCCTATGAAAAACAATAAAAAAATATGACAATTAAAAGGACAATAAGTAATATAATAAAGAGGGAGAGCGCGAGCGAAGTGAGTCACTTGTGAAATTGAAGTTCTCATTTATTAGTATTGGCAACACTAATAAAAGTAGAGTGACAGAATTGCACTCATATTAAAAAAAAAAAAAAAAAAAAAAAAATTCTAAGAAGATGCAACTTAGAATTTATTTATATCATAGTATTATATATCCCGTATAATTTACATAGGAAATTGCAATGTAACCTAAATTTTCAAAATGAGAATTTTTTGTATTTCATCAATTTAATTCAATTATTGCCTTACGATAAAATTTGAAGACAAAAAAAAAAAAAAAAAAAATTAGTATCTAAGAAAAATACACAATAATTGTGAATCAGAATTAGTTTTTAAGATACAGGTCCAAGTAGGTCCGTCCAACTTGACAAACATGGGTTGTGCTAGGCCATAAATAATGTTGACCTCGAAATCTGCCTTGCCCTAATGTCAGCAGTACCTGGCCACTTCTCTGCCAACCTGTTTGATACATGAATAGTATGATAACATTCGAATGGCTCCGATGGGAGGTGCAACGATTGTATGCAGTCTAACGATAAAGTCAGATGCTTAACAATTTCAATTTCAATTAAAGACTTTTTGCACACTTAGTCCCCAACTTAATATACATAGTGACATTTAAATCCTTAAGTATCCATAATTCATAAAATAGCCCAAAACAATTTATTTACTTAATTAAAGTCCAACTTTGACTATTTGACTTAGACTTGACCCAAAATTTCATTGACTTTGACTAAACAAAATTTGACTTTGACTAATTTAAAACAGGTCGTAACACTGTTAGTATATTGGTCACCTCTTTGGAGTCAACAAGAAATCTTTCTAACTTTTCCATCGGGGTGACCTGTGAGTCGGACTCGGTTATGTGAGGATCTATTCCATCATCAACCATCGTGGGGCTCTTTGATGGGTCGGTCATCTCAACTTCGACTTCTTCTTCGACCTCGACCATGCCAATGTCAATTTCTATTTCATAAGTGGGTCTTCACTCTTGGTGGTGTCGTTTTCTTGAGTGAGTTCATATAACATTGATGTGAGTCTTGCTGGTCTCCTCGAAGTGTTGCTATTCCTCCATCGGTTGGAAATTTTTTAGTACCTTGAGCTAATCCCGATGGTTAACTACTTTTCTAAGATTTACAGGTACATAGGGTTGCCGACAATACCCTAAATTAGAAACTTGATGTGAAAACTATGGATTTCATAAAGCTTGGACAAACTTAACAATCTGTCATAATAATATCTTTAAACTCCCTAAAATGTTGTCAAATTTCAAACATTAAAATTCAAGTTGTATTCTTAACTAGAATCGCAATATATTTCATTCAAGACATAATTGAAATGATTTATCAACATTTAACTTTACAATAATCATAGAAATCTGTCTAAAATTTATATTTGACATATAATATGTCCACAATATACTTAAACAGAAAGTTGTACACTGACTTTAAACCATCTTTTAACAATTTTATTTGAAACTTTTAAACAGGCATGAATGGTGAAAACTACAACTTATTCTTTATAAATATTTATTCTAAATATTCCAACATCATATTGTTCTAAACAAGATAAAGAATTGAAATAAGTTTTGATTATCATGTTGAATATCATTCTTTCAACACGACAATATTATAATGCACAAAACTGATTCTAAGCTTTATCATAAAGTTGCAACTAAGTTATATAATGAAATCTACATATCTATTGTAATAAGAAGTCGTAATATTAAGCGAACATATGTGTAATCCAAACATTATTTAAAAGACACTACATTGCAATACAGAAACAACATACTTATAAACCATAGTCCCTTGGTAATAAGAAACTTGCAACACCAAAAACTAAACGTATTTTAAAATATAATTTATTAATAAAGACAACTTGTTTTCACAACATATTGCAACACAGAAAACAACAGAATCTTATTGTAGAATCTCAAAACATTATGTTGCAACATCGAAGCAATATAAACTTATTTTCAAATAAATTGTAGAATCTACAACTAGTGCAACACAAAATTTCAGAACCTTATTTTTCAAGTAAAGTTGCTGAATTTTAAAATATTATTGGTTGGTGTTACATAATAAGATCACCATCTCCAAATGCCTTAACCAAACACTTTCTCCATCGATTATGTACCTGTAAGATTTAGTAATTCATATGAGTATAAAAATACCATGTAAGATACAAGCTCGGTTTCATGCGTTATATTAAGTAGAATAACATAAACAAACTTACATTTGTTAGAAACAAGTTATGGTCATTTAAGGGCTTGTTCGGTAGAGTTTTTTTTGGGGAAAAAATAGTTTTTTTGGTTACTTTTTCACTTTTTAATTTTTTTTGTAGTGTAAAAAGGGTTGAAAAGTCAAAAATTGTAGGAAAAAAAATGAATTTTTTGGAAAAAAACTCTACTGAACATGCTCTAAATCTCAAAACCTAGTCCACCACAGGAATCTATTGTGAGAACATGGTCATTTCAATCTTAAAACTTAAGCCAATGTTCAATTTGTAGTGCTACATAAAACTTTGGATTCTTTTCAATCTCAAAACTTAGAACTTTTTCGACCTAATTAATTTCAATCTCAAAACTTAGGGTATTTAGCTTATATTATCTAATATTGTAATATTACAACACGAAATCTACATTGTAAGCTTATAAACGTGTCTTACTTTAACTTTTTGTTGATTGCTTGACTTGCTATAATATTGAAATATGAAGAATCAACTTCTATCTTGAAAATAGCCTTAGATTAAAAATCCTCATATCCCACATAGTCTTTCTTGCTTTTGAAGGGTATTCATCCATTATATAACTGGCATAAGAGGTCTTTTGCATCTCGGGTGTGGTTTTGTTGCAAGTTCATGGTGTTTCTGCCAAGGCCCCTCCAAAAATGGTTTTAATATCCTTGACTGGCTTTGGACACACATCTAGGTTCAGCCTCAACCCTTTCTGTTGGTCATATTTTTCACTTTTTATATCTTGGCTAACTTAATAAATATAACTGATTTTTAATAATAAAAGAACATGTCAACGTTTGCGTTTTTTACTAGTCTGGTTACCGCCAGTTCTGACTGACTGGGTTGATAAGCGGACTAATTTTTTCCGATCAGTAAAAGCTGTGATTTTATTATGTTTCTATACTTGATATATTCTGACCTCATGAATATTATTGACAGCTGTTTTTGTGGGTTAAAGAATTTTTTCTTATTCTCTTAGATTTGTTTAGGAAGAAAATATTTAGTTTCTTAAATTTTTTCCTTCTACAAATCTAAGAATATCTTTCTATATTCTTTCCTACTAATTGTCTTACCATTCTTGTTGCATATTTTTTAGGTAAGAAATAATTCCTAAATTGATTTCTACTTTAACTATAAGTAAGAGTGGAAATCAATAAGGAATTAGGACTTTGAAAATAATTTTTGGTCTTGGATTCTCTAAGTAAAATCGGCCGAATTCATTGGTGGAAAACAAGACCCGATGCTTCATTGATTCAACTTTCAAAGCAAAAAGGTTTTCTTCAAACTTATTGAAGAATCAAGAACTTATTGGTGCTCAACGAACAATTCCATATCTTGTTCAAACTACTTTGCGTGAAGTTAAGAATGGGAGTTCTTAATCCAAGTGGTGGTTGCGGTCAAGTACAATAGGGAAGTGGCGATAAAGTCAAGACTGGTGAGTTTGATTCCACTTCATCAACAAGTCAGAAGAAGAAGTATCATAGGGATTTGATCTGTTTTTCTTTTGATTGTTATTTTGTTAATTTTGCGAAATTACAAAAATCGATACTATTGTACTTTTTGAACAAGATTTTTAGTGGATTGTTTTTACCCATGGCATGGGGGCCCGTGGATGTTTCCCTTAGGGGTTTACCACGTTACATCTTGTGTTCGTATTTTATCCTTTAATTTCTGTACTCAACAAGATTAGGTAAACGAACACGGTTGTGCGAGTCAGAACTGTTATCTCTATATCTTGCCAGTTCTGACTACGTTCTGTCCACTGCTTATTTAATTAAGATTAAAATTTGTTTTTAATTTAATTAATCTAGATTTTAGAACTTTCAATTGGTATCAGAGCGGGTACACTTTTTAAGTGCGATCCAAAGAAACCTAGTTATGGACGGAGCTCTATTTAGACCACCTGTTTTAGATGGTACTAATTATGCCTATTGGAATATTAGAATTCAAGTTTATATCCAATTCCTTGATGAAAAATCTTGGCACTCTATTGTCCATAGCTATAAAACTCCCACCATTATTGAAAATTATGTAGAAAGAGAGAAAAAGGCAAACGAGTAGGCTACAACTGATTTTAATTATACTAATTGGAATTCCAAAGCTTTAAATGCCATATTTTCCTTCGTTGACTCTAATCAATTTCGTTTGATCTCTACGTGTCAGGTTGCAAAAGATGTTTGAGACATCTTACAAATTGCTCACGAAGGAACCACCATGGTCAAGTCATCCAAGCTTCAAATTCTTACTCTTGAGTTTGAACAACTAACCATGAGAGACGATGAACAATTCAAAGACTTCTATGCAAAACTCAGTGACATCACCAATATTGCTTATACCTTGGGAAAGAAATATTCAGAGAGCAAAATAGTAAAGAAAATTCTCAAATCCGTGCCTGATCGTTTTCATTCTAAAGTAAGTAACTGTAATTGAAGAAAGTAAGGAGATTGAGAATATGAAGGTTGAAGAATTGGTGAGATCATTGATGACATATGAATTACATCTACAAAGGAGAAAAAAGAAAAGGGTTCTGGTATTGTCTTCAAAATTAAAAACGATGAAGACGGTGTTGATTGTGAGGAGAGTGAAACAAATGAAAACATGGCCATGCTCACCAAACAATTCAAAAAATTTCTGAAAGGAAATCAAAAAGGAAAAAACTTGAATACTCCATTCCAACAAAAGAAGAGATTTCCGAACAACACAAAACAAAATCCCACTACATCTATGAATATATCTTACAATCGAATTCAATGCCATAAGTGTGAGGGTTTTGGTCATATAGCCTCTGAATGTGCAAATACTTTAAAGAAGTCTCATACCAAGAAGCCCATGAATATCACTTGGAGTGAAGATGATGAAAAAGATTCAGATGAAGACGAGGACGACAGAACCACTGTTGATCAGGTAAAGTCCTTAACTGTGAACTAACTTCTCGTACTGATTCCCTACATAACTTGACTGCAGGTTCTGACTTCTTGACTACAACATTTGAAGAACCAGTTCGTCTCTGTCATAACTGCAGCAATATGAATAAAAAATTACAAGTTGAACAGGAGAAAAACTTGTCTACTCAAGTCATGATGGAATTTTTGGAAGATGACAAGGCTGAAATTGATTCTCAAAATAATATTCTTACCAACATCTTAAAAGAAAAGGATGATCAAATTGCGGACCTTCTTGATGAATTAAAAGTTTTAAAAGAAAGGATCAAGCAATTAACAATTGGAACTTCTCGCTTAAGTGAAACTTTAAGCTATGGAAGAACTCCAAACGTCAAAGAAGATTTGGGATATGTTGGAAAAGGTGAAAGAAAAGTTGGGAATCAGATCAACTTTATCAAAGAAACAAAATCTGCTGTATTTTCAAACAAAACTGCACCCATCGCCGTCAGAACTAAAACTGACCAGCCTATGTAGGTTCTGACCAATGCCAATACTAAAAAACAGTCACGACATTCAGGTATACAACCAATACAAAAAGATAAATCAAAGCACTTTGTAAAATGTTACATCTGTGGTAATCTAGGACACGACTCTTTTCATTGTTTGCTTAGCACAAACTTGGCAAATAGACAAATAAGACACCATAGCAACACTAAAGTAAGACAAATTTAGGTTAAAAAGTGTGATTTAAATTGTTATATGGTTGATGTTGCATATAAATCTTTTATTCTTAACTCTTGGTATTTTGATAGTGGCTGTTCTAGACATATGACTGGTAATCGATCTTATCTAACTAACTACAAAAGTCATGAAGGCGGTCTGGTTACTTTTGGTGATGGAGCTCACGATAAAATTGAAGGTATATGCACTATTCTAATTGATAGATTCTCCCCGTTAAAAGAAGTTCTTTTTGTTGTAAGTTTAAAAACTAACTTGATTAGTATAGGCCAACTCTATGATGATAAACACTTGGTTTTTTTTTTTTTTTTTTTTTTATTCGAAGCACCAGCACAGTCCAGTATGGTTTTTAGGCCTCTACCAGGACAGACTGGTGGGGGTTTGGATGCCCCTACCACTGTATTTATATAAAAATGGTATGATGATAAACACTTGGTTATGTTCTCAAAAAATTCTTGTAAGACTGACTCAACCGAGTTGTGGCACAAACGATTGGGACATTTAAACTATAGTGATCTGTTGAGACTAACAAAATTGAATACAGTACGAGGTGTTCCTAAGCTTACTGAAAAATTTGAAGGATTGTGTGGTTCGTGCCTAAAAGGTAAGCAAACCAAAAGCACTCACAAGCAAGGTAAGTTTCTTACTACATCTCATATATTATAATTACTTCACATGGATTTGATGGGACCTATTCAAACTGAAAGTATTGGGGGCAAGAAATATATTTTTGTTTGCGTGGATGATTTTTCTAGATATACTTGGGTAGATTTCTTGAGAGAAAACTCTGATGTTTTTGAAAGATTCAAATTTTTGTACCTAAAATTAACAACAAAAAAATATTTTGAGAGAATAAAAATATTAAGTATTAGAAGTGATTATGGGAGAGAGTTTGAAAATACTGCTTTTGCTACTTTTTGTGATCAAAATAGTATTTTTTATGAATTCTCTGTACCCAAAACTCCTGAACAAAATGGTGTTGTGGAAAGGAAAAATAGGTCTCTACAAGAGATGGCTAGAGTTATGCTAAATAGTAAGAAGCTTCCTGTTAAATTATAGACTGAAGCTATTAATACTGATTGTTATATTTTGAATAGTGTGTCTTTGAGAACTTGAACCACTCAAACTCCTTCTGAAATCTGGAAAGGAAGAAAATCGAATCTCAAATATTTTCATACCTTTGGTAGCAAATGCTATGTGTTAAATGATCGAGAATACTTGGGTAAATTCGATTCAAAAAGTGATGAGGGAGTATTTATTGGTTATTCTGAGAACAGCCGTGCTTACAAAATTTATACCATGCGTACTCAGACTATCATTGAATCAATCAATGTAAAAATTGATAATACTGATGACTTTTCATCTTATTCACAGGAGCCTAATATTCAGACTTTGGAAGAACAGGTTGCTAGATGTCACCCTACTCAAGACAATTATGTACCTGCACCAGACAGTGATACACAGAAGGAACATCCAACATCAAGTTCTGATGTCTCTGTCCCTGCTCTTGGAAGTTTTGACGTGTCATATACAAATAACGAACAGAACATGAGAAGGCAACCTCCTTCTTGGATTCAGAAAGCACACCCATTGGACAATGTTCTCTCAAATTCCAGAGACAGCATGATAACTCGGATGAGGCTTGCTAATGAACTTGGAAATGTTTGCTACACTTCACAAATTGAACCCAAAAATATAAATGAAGCTATTATTGAAGAAAATTGGATTCTAGCCATGTATGAAGAGCTAGCTCAATTTGATAGAAATGAAGTGTGGGAACTTGTACCTCGGCTAAAGGACACAAATGTGATCGGGACAAAGTGGATATTCAAAAATAAATCAGATAAACATGGCAACATAGTTAGAAACAAGGCATGCTTGGTTGCACATGGATACACTCAACTAGAATGAGTGGATTTTGATGAAACATTTGCACCTGTGGCTCGACTTGAATCCATTAGACTCTTAGTATTAGTGGCATGTCAAATGAGGTTCAAGCTGTACCAAATAGATGTCAAAAGTGCCTTTCTGAATGGAATTCTTAATGAAGAAGTCTATGTTGAGCAGCCTAAGGGATTTGTTGATCCTTATTCTCCCGACCATGTGTTCAAACTCAAAAAGGCTATATACGGACTAAAGCAAGCCCCACGAGCTTAGAATGAATGATTAACCATGTTCTTGTTGGAACATGGATACAAGAGAGGAGGAGTTGACAAAACGTTATTCATCAAACATTTTAAAACTGGATTAATTATTGCACAAATCTACGTCGATGACATTGTGTTTGGTTCTTCACTAGAAACAAAATCCAAGGAATTTGCTACACTTATGCAAAATGAATTCGAAATGAGTATGGTTGGTGAACTAAAATTCTTTTTAGGTTTGTAGATCAAACAGGTTGGATCATGGATTTTCATCTCATAGGCCAAGTTTGCTAAAAACTTAGTGAAGAAGTTCGGCCTTGAACAAACCAAGTCAGTCAGAACTCCCATGGCAACGTCCCTGAAAATTTCCAGAGATGACTAGGGAAACGAAATTGACTCCAGCTTGTACAGAAGCATGATAGGCAATTTGCTGTACCTGACTGCAAGTTGTCCTGACATATCATTCAGTGTTGGAGTTTGTGCACGTTATCAAGCTAAACCAAAAGAATCACATCTTGCGGCAGTGAAGCGAATCATTCATTATATTAACTGTACTTCTGGTTTTAGTTTATGGTATACTAATGATACTAACTCTCATCTTACAGGATACACTGATGCTGATTGGGCTGGAAACATGGATGATAGGAAAAGCACGAGTGGAGGATGTTTCTACATTGGTAACAATCTCATTGCATGGTTAAGTAAGAAACAAAACTCTATTTCCTTATCTACTGCAGAAGCTGAGTATATTGCAGCGGGTAGTTGTTGTACTCAGCTACTTTGGATGAAATAAATGTTATGTGATTATGGTATTGATCAGGACTCTGTTATTATATTCTGTGATAACAATAGTGCTATCAATATTTCTAAAAAT
This sequence comes from Forsythia viridissima, assembly GCA_030279155.1. Taxonomy (NCBI): domain Eukaryota; kingdom Viridiplantae; phylum Streptophyta; class Magnoliopsida; order Lamiales; family Oleaceae; genus Forsythia; species Forsythia viridissima. The sequence goes on from CM059045.1 coordinate 29,132,007, forward strand.
TATGTTCAACACTTTAGGACCAAACATATTGATATTAGACATAATTTTATTAGAAATTTGGTCGAAGAAAAAGTTATTACTTTGGAACATATTCAGACTGAGTATCAGTTGGCTGATTTTTTCACCAAAGTCTTAGATTCTGCTAGATTTGAGACTCTACGGAAGGCCATGGGCATTTTCTTGATGTATTAGTTTTTTTTTTTTTTAAAGTAGTATTTTTCTTTTTGTTTGATTTTATCATGTGTGTTTGTTTGCATTTGCTTATTTTTTTATTTATTTTAAAAAAAAAGAGAGAGAAGAATGAGTTTTCTTACAAATAGCATATGATATAAATGTATGATTGGTCTATGAATTTTGAGATTTACTTGGATTAACCAATAAGTATGGTATGCTAATTATACTTATGGTAAAATATGCTCAGATAAGCACACTTTGAGGGCATATTGACCACTTTGATGGCATATTGACCACTTTGATGGCATATTGACTTGTTCGATTGTACCTTACTACTGACCAAATTGTTATCTTTAAAGTAGTTTCGTACTTTGTTGTGACCTATGGTCAGTATCTATGTCTCTCGGCACTATAGTATGTTGTTGTGTTAAACAGACAATTTCATGGAGGAGAGGGCTACCACCATAGATGTGTGCAACCGTCCTTGGTAATGAACATAAATTATGTAGAAAAGGGCTACCATTATGGCTGTGAGAAAGTTAACTCCATGTTCTTATAAATTCAGTACTTTGACAAAAAAAAGGAGGATATATATATATATACTATATATACATATATGCAAATAAAGTCAACACTTTGAGTACTCAAAAAGAAAAATTGCTATGGTACTCCTGTCTGGCACGCACATATTTTTTTTATTCAAAGAGATATGTTCAGATGATGACTGATTTGAAATACATCTCAGAACTGATCTTTTTGACAAGGTTCAATTTGGCTTAGTGGGACAAGTTATGATCGATTAATCCAGTATGTCCTATCACACACTCACATTATAAACCTGACCAATTAACTGAATCTAATTATGCGTATATATCTGATTAGAAGATTTCGGTTGATTTTGATATTTTTGGACTGATTGTATAATTTGTAGAACTATGAAATTTGCCCATAAATAAACGATTCAATTTTATCTCATAAAATATTCTCATTATTTTTGAGTGATTATCTTGTGTGGGCCTTTCCGTTGAAATTTCAATCAACAGTCTAATTTTGGAAGCACAATCAGTTTTAACTGAGAAAAATCTGGATGAATTTTAGTTTATGGAATCCAATTGTATTTTATTCTGATTTTATCTTCCTAATTTAAAAATTCTGGTTTCCATAAATTAACATCTTAAGCAGTTTATTTTAAATTTGACATATCTGATTAAGGAAGGTTTCTTTGTTAATAACTGCCATTAATCAGTTTAATTTTGGTAACTGCCTTACTCACGTTCCCAATTAACTGTTCCTTCCCTGTGCAATTTTGAAAAGAATTCTTCCCGTTTTAAGCTGTGATTTAGGGTTTTCTTCTTCATCTTCTCACACTTGATTCTCAATTGCTTAACATCAAATTCTCTCTTGCATTTGATTCTAGGGTTGTGTTAAGTTCTTTATTTCAAATTCAAACAATGACGAAAACCAAGATGCCAAAATTAAAGAAAAACGTTGGTGGTTCTTCCAAGAACACTGTTGATCCACCGGTTGCTGTTGAAACTGCGATGGGGCCACAAATGTCGCCGGCAAGGACTCTCCGGCGAAGTGCAAGAAGACGGGAACCCTCAAGTTCATACTCGGATACTTCTCCAGCGGCAGTTGCATCTCAGGCTGACCAATCGACGGACATTGTTGCATATCAACCACCGGTCAGCCACTCTAAAACACAGCCCCGTCCAAATCTAACGACCCGATCACATTTCTGAGCAAGAAAGTTACCTTAAGTGCTCAAGACCCGGATGAAGAAGGAGATGAGGATGACGAATCTGCAGGTGACAGTGGGTCTGACAATGCTGTTGAAGAGGATATTCGTGAGGATGAAGGGGCTGGTGATGAGGAGTCTGAACAGCCTCCCCCATTCGTAGAAGGTTCAAGTAAGCCACCTTCTCAAAAATCAGATTCTGATTTTGATGTTGCTCTTGATGAATCTTCGAATCTATTCCTACACTCCCTCCAAGAAAAGGGCCACAAGGGCTGAGAAATGGAAAGGTAAAATCGCTGATGTTCTTGAAAAGCCCGTGCTTGCTGGTCAGAATAGGCCTATCACTGCCTCAGGGGATGCCTACAGAGTACTGCCTACTCCTAGTTCAGACCTCCAAATGTTCAGACTTGACACATTAACTAGAGGTAGACACTCTGTTAACCCCCTCAATTATTGTTTTCTATCGGAGAGTGCTGAGAGTCTGTTTATGTCATTTACCATCTACCGTAAGTTCATCATTGAGTGCAAGGTTGCAATTGCCGAATTTAGTTTGTTTGGTTTGGTTGAAATTGTTGATTTTCACAACTTACATAATCTGTTAAGTTTTTCTGGGCTGTTCAATGAAACTCTGGTCAAGGAATTTATGGCCAATGTTCCAAAGAATCTGGAGAAAGCTGGAAATGAATTCAGGTAGAAGGTTTATGTCCGAGGAAGACATGTTACCTCCAATCCTAACTCTTTTAAGGACTGGCTTAGGGTGACTACTATGGCTGTCACAAGTGACGAAGAATTGACCAAGGACAGCATCGCACAAGAAATGACTGGCTCTACCTGGCCAGAATCAGGAGAACTGACTGCTTCCCGGCTACTGCCCAAATACAAAATTCTTCATCGGATTCTTATCAACAATATCGATCCATTAACTCATCAATCTGACATTTCAAGAGACAGGGCTGTTATACTATACAAGTTAGGAATGAGGATGCCAGTTGATTGGGTCAAAATAGTTTTTGATAGAATTGTTTATGAAGGGCCGAGGAGGGCCAAGCAATACAGGCTATTTCATCCAGCTCTGATCCATCACTTTTTTTCTCAGCAAGAAGTGCCTGCCATGGATTCAAACAGATTCTCTGAGGATATTCCGGCGTTAGCTGTTCATGAGTTTACAAATTTGGGTAGCACACCGCATCCCACTCCCAGAGTTCCCAGGCAGTTTGTATTTTCGTTGGACCATTTTGGACGTCTAGATGCACTAAAAACTCAGTTGGGGCTCGTTCGAACACAGGTAATTCAAATTTTTGCCTTAACCAAAAGTTTTTCTGATGAATTTACTTTCATGCGTAGGGTGTTGGGTAAACTGGAATATCTGGACGATGAGCATATAAAGTCTGCATACTGCATTGTTACTCCAGAATTCTCTACACATCTTGGAAATCCAATAGAGATTCCGATTTCCAATCCAGTTATTAAGACAACTGCTGCCCCGGCTACTGCAACTCTCGCTGATGATCCTCTAGCTGATACTCCTTCAAATACCCATGCTCACAAGAGAGTTGCAAATGCATCTGCATCCGGTACAAAGAAGCCCAGATCCTCTCGGCACTAACTGTTCTCAGTTCTAACTTTTAACTTTCTAACTATTTGGCTATGGATGACTGTTTTAACTCTTAAATTCTGCTTTATTTTCCCTCAAACACTGCTTTACTTTTGTTTTTTTCTCTTTCTTTGGTGTTCCTTTTACAAAAGGGGGAGTAGTAGTAATTTTTAAATTTTGTGGTTGTTGGTTTTTCTTGCTATGGACACTTTGTTGGTTAAACTTTAATAGTAGTATTTTTAAGTTTATGGTAGTTTGATCATTACACTTACATGATATCTTGCTAAGGGGGAGCAATATTAAAGTTATGGCTAATGTGTGTGGTTAACTTCTTTGCAGGAGTTCTTGGTTTACACACTAAGGGGGAGCCATAACCCTTATATGTTGATGCTCATGGGTTCCTTACTTTTCACACACATCACACTTACATTAAAAATCCGATAGTTATGTGCTTGTAATTAAGCAACGCCAAATGGGGAGATTGTTGGAAAAATATTTCACTTTTTATATCTTGGCTAACTTAATAAATATAACTGATTTTTAATGATAAAAGAGCAGGTCAACGTTTGTATTTTTGACTGGTCTGGTTAACGCCAGTTCTGATTGACTGGGTTGATAAGCAGATTATTTTTTCTAGATCAGTAAAAGCTGCAATTTTATTATGTTTCTATATTTGATATATTCTGACCTCATGAATATTATTGACAGCTGTTTTTGTAGGTTAAAGAATCTTTTCTTATTCTATTAGATTTGTTTAGGAAGGAAATATTTAGTTTCCTAAATTCTTTCCTTCTACAAATCTAAGAATATCTTTCTTTATTCTTTCCTACTAATTGTCTTACCATTCTTGTTGCATATTTTTTAGGTAAGAAATAATTCCTAAATTAATTTCTACTTTAACTATAAGTAAGAGTAGAAATCAATAAGGAATTAGAGCTTTGAAAATAATTTTTGATCTTGGATTCTCTAAGCAAAATCGGCCGAATTCATTGGTAGAAAACAAGACCTGATGCTTCATTGATTCAACTTTCAAAGTAAAAAAGTTTTCTTCAAACTCATTGAATAATTAGGAACTTATTGGTGCTCAACGAATAATTCTATATCTTGTTCAAGCTACTTGGCGTGAAGTTAAGAACGTGGGTTCTTAATCCAAGTGGTGGTTGCGGTCAAGTACAATAGAGAAGTAGCGATAAAGTCAAGACCGGTAGGTTTGATTCCACTTCATCAACAAGTCAGAAGAAGAAGTATCACATGGAGTTGATCTGTTTTTCTTTTTATGATTATTTTGTTAATTTCGCGAAATTAAAAAAATCGATACTATTGTATTTTTGAACAAGATTATTAGTGGATTGTTTTTACCCATGGCATGGGACCCGTGGATGTTTCCCTTAGGGATTTACCACGTTACATCTTGTGTTCGTATTTAATCCTTTCATTTCTGTACTTAACAAGATTAGGTAAACGAACACGGTTGTGGGAGTCAGAATTGTTATCTCTATATCTTGCCAATTCTGACTACGTTCTGTCCACTGCTTGTTTAATTAAGATTGAAATTCATTTTTAATTTAATTAATCTAGGTTTTAGAACTTTTAGTTATTGTTGACCACAAATCCTAACTAGATTCCAAATTAACACCCAAATGTTATCCTTCTATCCAGTTGTCATGATCTTGCACATTAAACACCATAGGGTCAGTTGACGATCAGATTCATTTTGGGTGAGCAAATAAAATACACATCAAAACTTGGAGCACTAAAGCTTGCAAATATGATTGGAATCAAATTTTGGCAAAATACTTTTCTGTTTGTCGCGGTAATGAATTCTATTTCATTTAGTCAAAGCTGATTGCAACAGAAGTTTTGTAGGAAGAAGGGCTTTCCAAGAAGACCAGAAAACTGCGAACTGACTCCTCTAGGTCTCCTCAAAACTTGGCAGTAGGGGGGCATAGAGTCCTTGTAATTCTTGAAGAGGAGGTGCTCTCTGAGCTAGAAGGGGGTTACAACCATGCCACACATAAAAAAATCTTCCAGAGGAGGTCGACTTGAGTTTGCTACCAACTTACCTTCAAATGGCACAACCACAATGGACTCCTTTTGGACAGAAGGCTGGGCTGCTTACTCCGACAAGTCGTCTGCTGAACAGAAGCTGAATGCGGCCAAGGCTCTAACCACCCGGTTCTTAGTCTTCTTTGAGGAGGCAGATATTAGTGTTAGTGACTTGGAGTTGAATAAAAAACATCTAGCCACTGCTATGTAGAATGCAGAGAGCATAATAAAGGACTGGGATCATTATAAGGAACAGACCACTTGGCTGCAGGGGGCCTTCAATGAGTCGAAGAAAAAAATGAGGCCCCATATTGATGAGAGGGACAAGCTCAAAGAGAATTTAGAGGCTGTTGAGTCTGATGTGGCTGAGCTCTCTAAAAGGTGTGACTTAGCCAATCAAGCCCAAAAAATTACGGCCAAGGCTTTAGCCAAGGCCAATGCTTAAAGGGAGGGGCTGATGGACAAGATCGCCCCGCTAGAGAAGACGGCTGAGTCTTTGAGGGCTGAGTGTTATGACTTGAAGGGTGAAAAGCACAAACTTAAGTCAGAGACCGAGGAGGCAGTGAAAGCCGGGGTGGAAAATTTTAGGAACTAATTCAAGTTTACCTCGGACTATGAGAATCTCCTAACCTTCTTTGTCAAATTTGGGGCCCGACAAGTACTAGCAGAGCTGAATGAGCTCCATCCCAACTTGGACCTCTCTGCCATTGAAGCTGACTATCCAACTCTCAAGAAAGCTGAGGATGGGACAGACCAGCCTCTTGCTGACGGGGCAATCTAGTCTCCTGCTGATGGGACGTAGAATAGGACCTCTGTATTTACTTCTTTCAAATTGTAATAACCTACTTCGAATGAATTGTCATTTTTTGTCCTTTAGATTTGTTGATGAATCTGAAGACTTGAATTTAATTCTATGGAGTTTGTTTTTAAATGAATCAATGGCTTAGCCGTTTCATAGAATTTGAAGAGTTGGATCTTAATTTGAGGAGTTGTTTTCCAAGGCATTAATGGCCCACACTTTTTATTACAAAAGTGATGCATGTGGCTTGTGACAGTCCACATACTCCTTGAATAGTGCATTTTTCTGAAGCTCGTTTAATGCTTTAGATTTTCCACACCGTCTCTTTACAACGTTTCATCTCTTAGCCCTATATAAATCCCAGAAATCTCTTATATCTGGTTTCATTTTATCTTCGATACTCAGTTTTGCAATCTGTTCTACTCCAGTTTTGAACTTGCTACTTCTTGGGAGGTTTGTGAAGCTTGGGATGCAGGTTTAAGATTGGGTAGAACAAATTGCGAAGTTTGAGATGATATCGAGTGGTAATCATATAGTACTTTATTCTCAATGAATTTGAGAATAAAGTACTATATAATTATTATAGCGTTATCATATATGGGAGGCTCCTTACCATGGTGTAGCTAGAGTTGTATTGCAGACAAAGCCTGAAGACAAAAGGGTGATTAACTAGGCTAGGTACCCCTTCCTTTGCCGACCCTAGAGAGGCAGCGGGATAGTAGGACAGTGTAGTACTATTTCAATTAACTTGTAATCCAAACTTCGTTGAATAAAAGATCAGTTTAATTACCATCTTCTATATGTTGGTGCCCATTTGTATACTGTTTAATAAACTCATAGTATAGCTTTTGACTTAGGTCGTAATACTTGACTAAACTACAAAATGATTTGTCTTGATATACTTCATCACTAATGAGTTCTTCGGCACAAGCGTGATAGGTGAGGTACTCCGTACATAAAAAAAAATGAGGATAAGGGACGAACCAGTCCAGGACTGACAATTCGGCTAATTTAAAGCAATACATCACATGGCACTATAGATACATAATTTTAGCATAGTCAACATTTTTGATTAATCAACATTTTTCATTATAGTCATCGTGGAATACAAGTAAGCTTCATTGGTAATATTTTGCAGAGTTGCTCCGTATTCTATGGGTGCGGCAAGCATTTGCCTAACTGGTCTTCTATCACATACGTCCCGGGGACCGTCTCACTTACAACTCTGTAAGGACCTTTCCAATTGGGGCCCAGAGTTCCCACGCTGGGTTCTTGAGTTGATATAAATACTTTCCTCAGGACCGAGTTCCCTATTTGAAATGAGCGGACCTTTATCCTTTTATTATAATAACGCGTCATCTTGTGTTGATAACGCTTTAATTTCACTTGTGCCTCGTCTCTCCACTCTTGGAGGAAGTCTAGTTCTGCCTTTCGAGAATTTTCATTAGAGATTTTCTCAAAATAGATTTGTCTATGGGACGGCACTCTGATCTCCACGGGACACACTGCTTCAGCCCCATATGGCATTGAGAATGGGGTTTCTCCAGTAGCAGTTCGGGTGGTAGTGCGTATTGCTCACAGCACTTGAGGTAGCTCATATACCTATGCTCTTTTTGCTGTCTCCAGCTTCTTCTTCAAAGTGTACTTTATGGTCTTGTTCACTACTTTTACTTGGCCGTTAGCCTACGGATGATGCAGGGACGAGAAGTGATGATTTATCCCCAAGTTGTTGCACAATTCTTCGATTTGACAGTTTCGGAACTGCCTGGCATTGTCCAAGACTAGAGAGTGGGGTACACCAAACTGGCAAATGATATTCTTCCATATGAACTTTGAAGTATTTGGCTTCGTGATTTTCATCACAGGTTTCGTTTCTACCCACTTAATAAAGTAATCAATGGCCACAATTGCATAACAATGATTGCCCTACTCCCGAGGCATGGGTCTGATGATGTATATTCTCCATTTATTGAATGGCCACGGACTGGATTCTACTTGCAAATCTCGTGGAGGTTGCCTGTGCAAGTAGGCGAAGCGCTGGCACTTCTCACATTTGCAGACGAACTCGAGCACATCTTTCTTGAGGTTAGACCAGTAGTACCCCTGCCTGAGGATTTTATGGGCTAATGAGTTTGCTCTGGAGTGATTGCCACACACCCCTTCATGGACCTCTCTCATGATGTAGTCCACTTCGTCTGGTCCTACACATCTGAAGATGGAGAAATAATAACCCTTCTTATAAAGCATCCCCTCTTGGATGACAAAGTGCATCGACATTTTTTGGATCTTTGGCACCTCATCCCTATCTTCAGGAAGGATATGATTCGCCAGGTACGCAATGATGGGTTTCATACATGAATCTCCCATTCAATAAAGAAGCCCTCATCGTCCTGCTCTGTGGTAAGCTTGGGGAGGAATTCAACTTGGACTCATCTAAGGAGGTCAGAGTCCTTATTACTGGCCAGTTTTGTGAGTGCGTATGCATTGTTGTTATCGGTCCGAGGTATTTGGATCAACTCAAAACTTTCAAAATGTGGTGCCAGGTACTAAACCTTCCGAAGATAAGAAGCCATATTCTTATCTTTCGCCTCAAAATCACCTATTACCTAGCTGACAATCAATTGGAATTTACAGTGCATGACTATAGTATTGACTTGCAATGCTCTGGCTAGCCTTAAGCCAGTTAGGAGGGCCTCATACTCAGTAACATTGTTGGAAGCTCTAAATCTGAAGCGTAAGGAGTTGTGCAACTTGTGCCCTTCCGGGCTAATCAACATTATGCCTGCTGACCCATTTTATCATACCGATATGTCCACAAATAATTTCCACAACTTATTGGGCTTAGTTTGATCAACATTTCTATCTCCGGAGGATGGGTAAACTAAGCCACAAAGTCCGTTAGAGCATGGCCTTTAATGGCACTTCAGGGCTGATACTGAATTTCAAATTGGCTTAAATCTATAGCCCATTTAATCAATCTTCCTAAGGCGCCAGGCTTCTGCAACACTTGTTTCAAAGGGAATATAGTAAGTACACGAATGGCGTATGACTGCAAATAAGGCCAGAGCTTCCTAGAGGAGACAACCAAGGCCAATGTAAATGGGTTGCTGATCACCGCCATCTTTCTAGATGAGTACTGCATTAATGGCTTCTCCTGAGAGAGTTCTCCCTCAGATGGTTTTGATAGGAACAGAGCTCTCTCCAAGTATTGCTTCAAAGCTTGGAAAGCGTCTTCGCATTCAATGGACCACTCAAATCTTTTCTTTCCTTTCAGATCCTAGAAGAAAGGTAAGCATTTGTCAGTTGACTTTGAGATGAAACGATTCAAAGCAGCTACCCTACTAGTCAAACTTTACACCTCATTTGGGGTCCATGAAGGGTTCATTTCTAGAAGCATTCCAATCTTCTCAGGGTTTACCTCAATGCTCTTCTAGTTTACCATGAATCCCAAGAATTTCTTGGAGGACACTCCGAAGGCACATTTAAGGGTTCAATTTCATCTTGTACTTCCTTAGCACTTCGAACGTCTCTTTTAGATGGTCAATATGGTCGGTCTTCATTAAACTTTTAACCAGCATGTCGTCTACGTATACCTCCATCGTGGTACCCAGTTGTTTGGAAAACATCTTATTTACTAGCCTCTGATATGTTGTTCTAGCATTCTTCAAACCGAAGGCATAGCTTTATAATAATATAACCCCATATCCGTGATAAAAGAGGTATGCTTTTCATCTGGTAAGTACATAGGGATTTGATTGTACCTAGAATATGTATCCGCTTCATGGCCAGTAGTGGCAAATACCAGTTGGTCTATACGAAGAAGGGAGAAATTGTTCTTTGGGCAGCCTGGTTGACGTTAGAGAAGTTATCGCACACCCTCATCTTCCCATTGGGTTTTGGAACCAGCACTCGGTTGGAAATCCACTTTGGATAACGGGACTTCCTTATAAAGCTGTTTTTCAATAGCTTGGACATTTCTTCTTCTAGTGCTACATACTTTTGAAGACTCATAGGTCAACATTTATGTTTGTGCCCTAGTTGCTTCACATCTATCTGTAATTTATGGAATGAAACATTGGGGTCGATCCCTACCATGTCTCCGTGCTTCCAAGCAAATACATCCAAGTTTTCAGACAATAAGCTTTTCAGACAGTCTTTGAAATCTACTTGGAATTCGCTCTCCACGTACAACTCATTGGTTAAATCAGTGGTGTCCACAAAAAAACATTCCAGCTTTTCAGCCAGAGACACAGCTCATCCTCGGCCACTTACGGATACAAGTATTCTGGGTCTTCCTGATCTATCAACTGCTCATCATCTTCATTGAGCCCGTCATCTATTCTTTTAGGATCTGAGGAGGCCTCCTTTATCTCCACATCGATCACATTGACCTCCTGATCCACGAACTTCTTCATGGCATTGGTATAACAGGCCCTGGATTCGGATTGATTCTTCCTCACTATGGCAATCCCACGGTCCGTGGAGAACTTCATACACAAGAACTTGGTGTGTGTTACGGCCCCCAAGTCGATAAGGGTCGTTCTTCCGAGTACACCATCATATGATGAACTTTGGTCGACTACCAAATATTCTGTAGGAGTCCTAACGGTCGTTGGTGTCTCTCTCATTTCGATCATCCAAATGATAGTTTCTCAAAGTACGATGGAGTCCCCGGTAAATCCACAGATAAGGTCTGTGGCCAGGATTAAAAGAGTTTCTATCCCTATTTTGTCATACGTCGCTCCATATATAATGTTAACGGAGCTTTCGTCGTCAGCCAACATTCATCCTGGCCATTTCTAGCCACGATAGCTCAAAACACTAGAGCATCGTTATAAGATAAATGTATCCCAGCTGCATCGGTGGAGATAAAGGTGATGGGATCATTCTTCCATGTTCCCACCAGACAGGTATGCAAGTGGTAGTTCACATTTGTGGGCTCCTTAGCCTCTCGGATATACCCTTTTTGAGAATTTTTTTGAGTTTCCTCCAGGATGGAGGCTTCCAATAATGGTGACAATCCCACGGATAGGAAGCTGTGCTGGCTGTTGTGGCTGATTTCTATTCGGTCTTTCCATCCTTAGATCATTTTTCCTTTCATGGCTTCTACCATGCTCTCTCTGCCCCTGTCTCTCTTCTCTGTCTATCGTCTCTGGCCTCTTGGCATTACCCACGATGCAGTTCATTGCACCAGTAAGGTGAGTTGTTTTTGGCCATGTTTTATCCGAACGAGGGATGGTCCTTCTTTTGAGTTTTTTGTTCTGCAGTGCTTGTGTGTCATGGCAATCCTCAGTCCTGTGCCCATAGAATCTGTGGTACGCACAATATGGACTGGTAAATGGCTTTTTTGCCTTGTTGGAGCCTGCTTCTCCAGCAAGCATTCCTGGATTGGATGTGTTTGCCCCAACATGCAAGTTTAGGATAGCTTCTGTGATCTTCACGACGTAGGTGGATCCGATCTCTACGAAGGGATGCTGATGAGTCTCCTGGTGATTTGTCTGGTGACGCATTCCGCTACCAAATGGTTTGGCATTTGCATGGCCTTCGTGATTATAATGCTGTTGGGTGTGACTATCTCTAGCCCTGGCCATCTTTCTAGATATTATCTCTTTTTTCATCAAGTCTACTAATGCTTTGTAGTCTCGTGTTTCTAGCATCGGACATACATCAAGAACATGTTTCCCATGTCCAACCTTCATTTGAGGGCGGAGAACATTTCTGCTTCCATGATATTCTCACAGTTATGCATCTCTTCAGTGAATTGTGCCAAAAAGCTTTTCAGCGACTCATTATTTCCTTTCCTCAAGTCTTGTAGGCGCTGGAACGGAAGTTGACTGGGCCTTGAGGATACAAACTCGTTTTTGAAAGCTATTTTCAAGTCTTTCCAACTGTGGATACTTCCGCCAGGGGGAGGGGGGATGGAGAGTTTCTTGTACCATCTAAGTGCATTTCTCTCTAACGTTAGAGAGAATGCTTTGCATTTTAGCGCTAGGGTAGCCCCGGCAATACCTATGTTTGCATTACAGTTCATCTCCTTGCCCGATATATTTGCCTATCTCAGGCATATCGAAATCATGTGGGATCATTCATTACTGTATTTCCTCTGAGAATGGAGTTATCTTCTTATTGTCATCTATCTCATAGGACCAAAACTGGGGCAGAGAGATTGCTGCAAGGGAGCAGACCCATTGGGTCTGTTGCAACCCCTCACTGGGCTCATGCATCGGTCTCTTGCCAGGTGGCAAATCTGCTTGTGCAGTTTGCTACTGATGGGGCGGAGTCATGTGTGGTGCTTGGCTAGCGGCCGCCGCTGCCTATCTTTCTCTACTATTTCTAGGAGGTCTACCTCCTAATCTGTCAAATACATTGGATGCTTGAGATGTCTCTAGTTCTTGTGAGTGTCTATGAGAAAGGTTTGGGTTCCTATAATTATCTTCCGTACTGTACCCCTAATAGGGGTATTGGAAGGGATCCATTCTCTTATTTCCCACAAATGGGGCTCGTGGCCGAACTAACGAGGCGTATGAATAGGGGTTCTCATCTTCCTCACTCTTGCGCCGGTCCTCGTAACCCCTGGGTTGGTATGGAGGATATACAGGTGGCGCAAGGGGCATGAACCCTTATTGCAGGTAAGCATTAAGGACAGCAGTTTGTGCTGCCTGTTGGCTCTGCATTTCTAGCATTTGTTCTACCATAAGCTCCAAATTGTGTGCCATACATGCCTTGGAGCGCCTTCCTCGCCTTGGTGGTTGCACCACTTCAGGATCTTCTTCAGCTGCTCTACCCGATCGTTCATCGGGTTGCCTGATATGGGTGTTTTCGTCTTCATCACTCATTTTGTAAGTTTTTTTATCCAAAACAATGGATTATTTTGGATTTGTTCCTTTCCTACTTTAGGCGAAACGGGATTTTAAAATGGCGTAACTTGAAATTGGCATTTTCTTCATTTTCTTCAAAGGTAAATGTTATAACAAAGAGATTAGAGATAACTTCCTCCTTTTTGCGAAGGAAAAATTCACAATCACAGAAAGTGGATCAAACTTTGTCTCTTTTTTAAAACAGAATGTTTCACAATCACCAAAATTGGGTAAAATTTCATCTTTTTTCAAGGGAAATTTTATAACTTCAAATCTTTAAGCGAATCTTCACCTTTCTTTCGAAGGGAAACTTTTCAACTTTAAATCTTCAAGCGAAACTTAGCCTTTTTTCAAAGGAAAATTTTACTAATTCAAATCTTCAAAAAAAACTCCGCATTTTTTCAAAGGAAAATTTTACTACTTGAAATTTTCAAACAATGGATTTTAACTTCTTAAATCTGGGTATAAACTCTCATTCACTTCTGATTTGCCTAAGCTTTTTCACGTGTTTTCTCATGGTTTTCAGTATCTGTTTCCCACAGACGGTGCCAAAATGTTGACCACGAATACTAATTAGATTCCAAATCAACACTCAAATGTTATCTTTCTATCCAGCTGTCTTGATGCTGCACACTAAACACTGGGTCAATTGACATAGGCAGTCGGGGAGGCCACCGTATGTGCTTCGACGTCCAAGTCAGAAATCATGTCTTAGCCGGATGGTTTAACTTGTAAAATATTCTATTCTTGAGTTGGGTTAAAAGTACTTACCTTTTCTCTGGCACTCTCCCTCTTATTTATATTTGAAATCAATTGGTATGAATGAATTCGCCACCTGCGTGTGTGATTGACCAGCGCTGGCGTGTGTAATTGACCAGCGCCCCATCAAGTTGTCATCGTCATCTTTTACGTCTGACTTTGGAGTTTGTAGGTAGCTACTTCACCCCTTTATACTATTTTTTTGTGTCAGGTTAACAGAGACGGCCTACTCATATCCCTTCAATCAGTCATGGTGGTCTGGTATTTATTGTGTACCAAACTACTTGACGAAAGCAATCCAGCCAAAAGCATCAGGGGTTGCATGTGTGACTTGTTTTATGCGGGACTGAGTTGACAACTACACGTGACTGAGTTGGCAACTACACGTTGGGCGCCACATGGATGTACTGTTTAAGGAGCGTAACAATTATCATTATAATTTTGAATACGATTCATCCCCATTTTCTAGAGAAAAAAAATCTTATAATCTAGGTTTGTGATTCAGAATTTGGGATTAAAATTGTCAGATGGGAAAAAACATGTTCGAAAAAATAAGTCTTTAATTAATGAAACATGATCTTGTCTGGCGTATAAAATAATGTTGTTTGTGTCTTTGAGAAAATTTAACGGTGACACGTAGAATTTTAGTTGACGTTTTCTACCGACTATTAGTGTAATTATTGTAAACTTAAGTGACTACTAGTGTAAGAAAATGACTTTATTGACCATTTTAAAACTAATTGCAAACTTCAATTACCGTTGTTGAAATTAACTCAAAGGATAAAGACACGTTAGTAACATTTCCAACAAGCAATGGCAAAGCTAGGAACCGATATCGATGGGTCAAGATTAAACTTCAAATTTTGTTTCAAACAAATTAATACCGCAATAATATTAAAATTTGTTACAACATTTTCTAATTGTTCCTATGAATTTTTATGCTTTGGAACATGTATAGTGATATAATTTTTAATTTTATCGATTTTATATTTTTAATTGTACCAAACTTGTTACCTATCAAAAATAAGGAATCCACTTTAATTTAGAGTAAATTCATTCTAATAACTAATTTATAGTAAATAAACGTAATGTAGGTTTGGTAATGTTGAAATTATTTTTTAAATACTAACAAGTTGTAGGTTCTACTGAATGTGTAATTAATAAGCTAATAGTAAATTGTGAATTCTATAAAATGTGTGAATAAAAAGTGTGTTCCACCAGCTTGATCAACTTAAATTATAATTTAAACTTGACCAAACAAGGACTTCAATTAAAATTAAACACAACTATACAAGTATCGTCAAAATAAACTTGCTCAAATTCTATTAAAACAATTTATACAATCAAATTTAATAAATCACTCAATTAAATAAGTCTAAATGAAATCAATATTTTGTTTGATTTTGCTTAAAATTTTATTCAAAAGTTGAAGTCAAAATCAATAATTAATTTTAACCACATATTTCATAGGACCTATAACTTTTTATCAACCATATATTTCATCAGCTTTTATTAAAATTTATAATTAAAAAAATCTGATTTTTAGCAAAATTAAACAAAAACTAAATATGAACAAACTAAATCTGACAAAAGAAATTAAAATTAATATTTTAAGCATGCTATAATTGGGGTATTGGTTGCAGGCAGTGTTCTAAAAAGCGCGTCTAGGCAGCAGTGCTGCCTAGGTGTGAAGCGTGACCTCCATGCCTCGCTTAGACTCTAGGCGCGTGCTTTTTTGGTCAACTATTTTTTTAACTGAAACTTCGGTGCACATATGCACGCCTAGTCATGCATATGCGCGCTTAATTACACCTAGGCGCACCTAATCTCGCTCAGGCGCGCGTTTTTTAGTTAAAAAATTTATTTTTATCTTTTTTTAAAAAAATATTTAAAATGATATTAAAAATAAGAAAACACTTTTTCACGCTTCGCTCATGCTTTACCCTCGTCTAAGCTTTGCCTAGGCCCAAAAAAGCTTGAAGCTTGGCCTCCACGCCTAGCCACGCTTTATGTTTTTTAGAATATTGGTTACATGTGGGAGAATTAGCTATGACCAAGAAGTGAGTGGGGGAAAATTGGGTGTGGAGTTTCATTGGTATTTAACACCAGCCTAAGTGGTACTTACACATTGCATTATAGGTTAGATTCAATTAAATGTAGGATAAATCATAATATAGGTCCTCTACATTTTTAGATTGTCGCAATTTCGTAACCATTAAATTTCAATAGCATGTATCATCTCCAACATTTCATTAATTTGGAAAGATAGTCTTTCTTGACGTCTTTCTTCCATGTTTTCGTTAATGTCACTAAAAAAAAATATTTCTACCATTTAAATTAAATAAACTGAAAAAAATAAAATAAAATAAAAGTAATAATGAAAAAAATAAATAAAAAATAACTAAAAAAAAAAAGAGTTAATTTCTTTTCTTTCCACACCCTACCTCCTTCCCTTACCTCTACCTCCATCTCTCACCCCAATCGCTACCAAAAGAATCGAGGGATTTTCCAATGGCGAAAACTGTGAGAATACCCCTTGTCAATGAGCAAAATACCAAGTATTTTTCTCTGGTATTTCAAGTAAGAAACTAGGGTTAGGGTTAGGGTTAGGGTTAGGGTGGGGGTGGGGGTTCTCCTTAATTTTTGTACCTTTGACGGGGTGTGAAAATTCAAAGTTTTTTAAAGGGAGAGGGTTGAGGGTCGCTGGCAGGCTGGTTGTTGTAGTTGTAGGTAGTAGATTTTTTATTGAGGTTGTGGGTGATAGAGGTTTAGGCGGCAACAACAAGTGGTGGGAGTGGGGTGTGATGAGGGTAAAAAAGAATAATAATTGTTTTTTTCTTTTTCTTTCTCTTCATTTTCTATCTTTTGATTATTTTTAATTTATTTTTGTTTGTTATTTCTTTTTCTTTTCTTTCTATTTTTTAGTTTTTTTAAGTTAGGGGGTAGAATTGTCTTTTTATGTGACATTAATGGAAAATTTGTCAAAAGCGACTATTTGTGTGAATTAATGAAAGATTGTGGATATTATGTGCTTTAAAATTTAACAAAAATGAAATTATGATAAATTAGAAAGGTCCGGGACCTACAACGTAAATTATCCTTTAATGTAAGAATGTAGAATTCATTTAATTAGACTTATCATCTATTACCATCTAAATTGATATTAAATACTACTAGTACTAGATAACATTATTAATAGAAATTTCATTTATGTTCCACTTTATTTAAGCAAAAGGATTGTAACTAAATGATTTAAAATATTGGGATTGTTTATCATAAATGTGCAAGTTAATGTCTCAAACATTAAAAGAATGGAAAATTGTGGGGTGGGATGGGGTGGGATGGGGTGGGGTGGGTAAATACTACTAGTACTAGATAACATTATTAATAGAAATTTCATTTGTGTTCCACTTTATTTAAGCAAAAGGATTGTAACTAAATGATTTAAAAGATTGAGATTGTTTATTATAAATGTGCAAGTGAATCTCTCAAACATAAAAAAATTGGAAAATTGTCGGTGGGGGTGGGGGTGGGGGTGGGGGTGGGGGTGGGGGTGGGGAGTGGATCCTAATTTTTATTAATAATAAGAACAACATTAATAATAAACAATAGTCTATGTAAGAGTTTCACTACCATCTAGACATATGTTTATCACCATTGCTAATGAATAAGAATACTATTCTAAGCTATTATTAAATATACTTCATTTATATTCAATTTTGAAAAAAAAAAAAATGTAGTCCTTTCACTAGACAACAATAAAAAACTTGCTACTGAGAACTACGATAAGTATCTACATTCGAGTGTGATCAAACATCACATCATTACAATTCTTTAATAGATAAATTGATTTTTTCCTACATTTCAATATCTTTTCAATCCACAGTTTGAACATCCATTTTTTCTTTACTAGATCTTAATTACTTTAATTATTATCGAATTTGAGAGAACGAACACGATTCTCTCTTTCTAACTTCACTTCTTTGTTATTTTTGGCTACCCCCTTTAATTTGATGAACTCATCAAATTTCATTCCTATGTGCTTCTCAGTTAACATCAAGTACCATTAATTTTTCTTTAACTTTTTTTAAAATTGTGGTCGAGATTTGAGATCTGGTAAATTTGTATAAACAAGTCTTGAACTTTTAATTTTTGATGAGCATAATTGCATCGAAAGTCCTTCATATTTTTCTAAGAATGCAAATAGATTGCTAACCTTTAAATTTTGACACCGCCTTCCTCAACCTTTCACAAATTTAGTAGCAGAGGTTCGCATAGATGATATCCATCTAAAAGGATGTTAAATTGATTGTCTTTACATTGTTTTTATTTGAAAATAAAGAAACGAGAATTTTTCATCTATTTTCCAAACATTACCCCAAAGCAATTAGGTCTTCATTCAATAATTTGATATTCAAGTCCTCAAACTATCAATTTTGGTGTAAGTTAGTCCAATCGGATGGAAGCCATCCAAATTTCCCTTGACATGTACGAGACTACTTTAAAAAGAGGCGTTATTGTCAATTATAGTTATTAAGAGTAATTACAAATAATTAGTTATATTACCACCACAATTTCTGTTTGTTGTACCACATTATAAATGCACTACAATTACATCATACTTTTGACAAATATACTACAATTATTATAAAAATATATTCTAACCCAATAAAAAATTTAAAAATAAATAAAAATACAGTATACCACATTTATGCTCATTTTCAATATTTCTCTACCCATTTTCCTTCTCACTCCAAGCTGATTTGACACTCACCACCACCAGATCCACCATCGCCGGTGCCAATATCATAATCAACCACCATGATCGCCACACCAAACTTTGTTTCTTGCACACGAACCACAATCGCAATAGTAAAACTTTGTTTCTTGCACACGAATTCTTACCTTTATCAAGAATTCTGCAATGTGTTTCACCTACACTGACGCTGGAGGGATGAACTGCCGTTGGTAAAAATAATATGGTTGAACCGTACCTCCACTGATGAAAAGAACAGATTTTTTTTTTTTTAAATTTGTGGTGTAACAAATGAAAATAATTGTTTTATGTAAAAAAAATTTAAAAGTCTGGTAATTTGTGTTATTTTATTTAAGGTCATGTTAGTAAATATAATTATATTTTTAAAATTGTTGTGTAAAAAGCAAAATTTGAGATGGTAATATAATCTCCTTAAGATATAATATCTACAACAAAAATGAGAATTAACAACTACATTTTAACGACCAAATAAATATGGTCGTTACAAATATTTATTAACGACCAGAAGAAATATTTAGTCGTAAATAGTGTGTTATAAAAAATTATATTTTGGGTTAGTTGTAGATGAACTTTAACAACCACGACATTAGTTGTAAATTTTTTATGTTTGACGACCAAAGTAACGTTGGTCGTTGTATGTGTGGCGCCAAAACTTTAAAAACCGCCAAAACAATTAACGACTAAAACAATATATTTGACGATCGAATAATTGCTTGTATTTAGAATAAGTTAACGACTATCTTATTTCAATCGTTAAAAGTGATAAATAATTACAACTAATATTAGATGGTCGTTAAAAAGAATATTTGTCAACCATATTAGATGGTCGTTAAAAAATACTATTTACGACCAATAAACTTGGTCATTAAAAATGTTTTCAACAATTAAATGATATGCTTGGTTGTTGACAATGAATTATATACAATCAATTTTTGAGATAGCTAGAAATATGTTGTAACGACCAAAGTATTAGCTGTTAATCCTATATTTCTTGTAGTGGCCAAAATGAGAATTAACAACTAATTTTTGACGACCAAATAAATATGGTCGTTTAAAAATGTTTATCAACGACCAGAATAAATATTTAATCGTAAATAGTGTCAGAAACAATTGTATTTTAAACTAGTTGGATATCAGCTTTAACAACCACGACATTAATTATAAGTTGTAACTTTTTAAGTAAAATTAAAGAATTATTAAATAGTTACAAGAGGAATAGATTCTGTTAGAATATTTGTAAAAAATTAAATATCTATTAAAATTTCCTAAAAAAAATCGGTTAGTAACAAAAAAATATTTTAATACAATAAATTATAAAAATTAAATTTTTTTATGTGTTAATAATTTAATAAATTTTAAATAATAAAAAAATAGTTATACACAAATTTCAAATAATCAATTTTCATCTTAATTTCACATCTCACCAGACTATATCTTAAAATTTTTAAATCCCGCAAATTTTTCTACATAGCTCTAAAAATTTCATTTTCCCTCTTTTTCTCAAATAATTTCATTTTCCCTCTTTTTCTCAAATAATTTCTCACTTATGCACCAAACACACACCAGTTTCCTAAATCCCTAACCCTATGTGCACCGCCTCCCTCATGAATCTTCTCTGATTTTGCACATTCGCATTGAAATCAAAAATCAATTCTATAGGATATACCCAATATCTGAAGAATTTCTCACTTTCTCCTTCACCCAATTTTTTTTTAACATCAGCCGCCCCCTTGAAATTTATCCTTCTTCACACCCTCAAATTGAAGTGAGAAGAATGGAAAAAGTTTGTGGTGAAAGGTTTGATTTAAATCATTAAATGGCAGCCAGCTTTTCCCCTTGTCTTGATTTTTCTTCTTCTTATTTTTCAATTCTCTTTGGCTTTTAGCCATCCACATTTGAACGGCTCCACCAGATCCTAGTTTTGAAGGTTCGTTTCTTGATGCACTTGAGGTAAGCATATTAAATGTTATTGGTGCATTTATTTAAGCATACACTATTTTTCTTTTACCCATATAAATATCTCAGTCTTAATTTTTAGGTACCCTTTTATGAATATTTTTTTTTTTTTTTTTTGAGATTTTGGAACTGTTAATATGAAGAAGTGATGATTTGAAATGTGTATTGTGGGGGCACGATTAGTTTATTGCTATGATTTGATTTTCTATCTCTTTTTTTTTTTTTTTTTTTTTTCATTTTAAGTTATTTTGTATGAAATTTGTTTGAATAATGTATTGTTAGTTTATTAGTTTCACATACTTTTTTTTTCCAAAAGATAGATTCAATTTGAATGATAATTTTTTACTTATTTAATTAAAAATGATTTACTATGCACTGTAAGCCAATTTTGACCTTCAATGGCTTTTAATTAACAAATAGATACTTGCATATGATGGACTCTTAGATTAATTATTACTCTTCTCTAATTTATTCTATTTTCTTTGATATTGAATCAATTTCTACGAATTGCAAACTCTAATTCTTGTGTGCACTCATTTATTAGTATTATGTCACTTTTCATTCCCTATAATTCTTGTTGTATAAGCACTTTACACTTGTGTTTATCAATACTTCTAATTATGCCTTTTGATTAGAATTGTGATACATATGCACTGCAGAAAAAGTCTGAAGTGAGCAAAGCATACTGTGCCAAAAAAAAGTTGTAACTCTTCAAGGATCGAAATCTTATGATGCACATGTACGTGAAATGGTAAGTCATAAATAATAATACACTATTATATTTCATGAACTTCATATATCAAATTCTTTTATTTTTTTAAACAAAGGGATCTATATATAAAAGAGTTACCTGGTGAGATCTAATTTTTCTATGACATGAATTGTAGTGAAAGTTGGTGTACAACTAAAGAAGCGGAGTCCTATTATGTAAGTAGTTCTATTTGTTGCAATGGTATAACATATATTTCAAAATTCTAATCATTTATTTATAATTTACATGAATCTACAGAATCAAATGCTAGACTTTTTACAAGAACAGAATTTTCAACTAGACCTGAATGAACACCTTATGCTTTTGAAAGAATCTGAAATATGTGAGCAAGTTTCGGGCAAGAGATTTAGCTATGTTGATCAATAGAAAATCTCAAAGAAGACAAGGTAGGAAAATTGTGGTAATTGTGTAGAGAATCATGCTTTACGAAACGAGGTTCAAGATATTCGTTCTTAGTTGAAATCTGTATAGACATTCTTAGATCACATTCCTGGAGAGTTTCTAATAAATTCTTTTTTTTCGATCGAGGCAATAGTCTGTAATTCTACATCTCTTGTTTTTATATTAAGAACAATTGTTGAATTGGGTGTGATCTTTTGTTTAAGTCATAATATTTGATATTGACATATAGTTGTAATTGATGTTGTGATATTTTATTTGATTGAAAGTCCAAGAAAATTTTAGTTTTTGTTAATGTTATTTATTTATTTTACTTCTTATAATTATTTATGGTTGTAGGTAAGATTTGTTTGTAGTATGATGTGAATGTGTGAAAGTTATGGAGTCATGAATATTATTATTGTCAACTATATTTTTTGTTATTTTAATATTTTGGTTGTTAATATAAATTTTTTACAACCACTTCTTTTGTTGTTGAAAAGGAAGGCAATTAAATTCTAAGTGCTTTAATGTTAATTTATCGACCAAAATAATTAATACAACGACAAATCAATCAGTAGTTGAATTCAGTTTTCAGTGTTAAATATTAACGACCATTTCTTTTGTTGTTGAAATGAAATACAACTAAATTTTGGTTATTTTTATTGTATTTCAACGACAAAAATAATTAATACAACGATAAATTAAGCAGTTGTTAAAATAAAAATCAGTTGTTAATAGTAAATATTAACGACCATTTATTTCATTGTTAAAATGAAAGGCAACTAAAATTTGGTTACTTTCATTATATTTTAACGACAAAAATATTTGATAAAACAACCAAACAATTAGTTGGGATAAGAGAATCGGTTGTCAATATAAACATTTTACGACCAGTTATTTAGTTGCTGAAACAATATGTTTAACAACCAAATGTGTTTTAGTCGTTGAATACATTCGCCAACACCTCTTTGCCAACTAACGAACAACCAACTGATTTTAGTCGTTGAATATAATAAACAACCGAATATGTATATTTTACGACTATTTGTTTGGTGGTTGAATGTGATATTTCTTGTAGTAACAAAAGGAAAAAGGAAAACAAAAAAGGGCTTTCATCTTCCACAATGTTGCGATCACTGCCTCCAACACCACCCCCAACCACTACTTTTTATTGTTTTAATGGTAATAAACTTGAGTAAACCAAAATGTTCTTACAGAGAAAGGTTACATTCATGCCAAGTGATCATTTTAACTGAATTTTGAATGATACTATCTAATCGAATTAACTTACATTAAGATTGATAGTTTGAGATGATTTAAACTTAGACGACTTACATGATACTACTACAGGTCTAACCTACATAGTCTAATCCATGTCATGTCATAGGTTACGTCAGTATATATTAGTATATACCATTTACCTTAATTAATTAGGATTTACGGTTGCGTTAACTTTTATGGCCGCCTCATTCTCTTATAAAACGACGGCCTCTTGAAAAGTTTGTATACACTTCACAATATATATATATATTCTTCAATTCTACCTTTTTACCATAATTTTCTTATTCTAACATGGTATTAGAGACATCTGCTTTTTGAGTTCTGATTCTTTACTATTAGAATTTTTGAATCTCGGAGAAATTTTTTGTAGTTTTCCCAAAGGTGTCCATTTTTGGAGGTTTGGTAGTCATTTTGGGTGAAAACAACCAAACGAGCAAAACACAAGGCTTGGCCTGAATGAAGGATTTTTTCTTTCTCATTTTTTTCCGACTAAAATCTATCGTTCGTATCTCCATCAGCTCTGATTCAGTCAGTATTTATGGGTTCCACTAATGATTTTAATATTACTAGTCCTATCAATATTGTTTTGGATGACACCAACTACAATATTTGGGCCCGCCAGATGTCGGTCTTTCTTATGGCGTTTTGCGACTAAAGAGAAAACAGAGCCAACAAAAATTGAGGAGGAGTCTAAGCATGAGTTTGGTGATAATCTTGAGATATGAAAAGCCACTAATTCTAAGATTTTATCCTGGTTCATCAATACATTTGTTCCTTCTATTCTAAGTCTTCTCTCCAAATTTCGAAATGCCAAACTAGCTTGGGATTTTTTGGCAAATCGATTCAATTGCTCTAGTGATGCCATTCTCCAATTCAAAAGCCTAGTCAATCCATTGCTACTCTCAAGTCAGTGTCTTTGGGATCAGCTCTCAGGCTGATCCATCTTTTCTTGATGATAAATATGCCAAACTCTTCTTTGAGTACTTGGATCGTCGGCAGCTCATCCACTTTATGATGCATATTCTAGATGACTTTGAGAATACTAAGCTCTTGATGTAGCCCTTACTAAGCTCATCTATGAGGAGACACGCCAAAAGACTCATCGAGTTCGTTCTACTAATCTGGTTATAGCTACTACACCTATTACAACTTCTACAGTTGCAGCTATTGCTTTTCCAAGCCACATCGTTTTAATGGTCAATGTCACTATTGTAAGGAAGAAGGTCATCAAATTTCTAATTTTGCCAAGAAAAATGCTAAGGATGCGAGAAATGTACAGAAAGCTATGACACATACCTCTACCACATCATTGATTCTTTGTCTACCAGTTCATCAGCCTCAAAGTCTTCTTTTACACCCACTCTGGCAACTCTTACTGCAGCTGATCTTGAGATAATTATCCAACATGGTTTATCTCGTACTCCCACTGCCTTGACCGTTTCTTTAGGTACATCTTCTTCTTGTTTTGCCCAACCTTTTGCAGCTGCTGTTTCTTCCAGTATTTGGCATTCTCGTCTCGGTCATACATCATTGTCTCGTATTCAGTCTTTAGCGTATAATGGTTAGTTAGGAAAAGTTCATTTTGACTCTATTGATTGTGTATCTTATTAATTGAGAAATTAGAAAGCTTTATCTTTTAATAATAGTGATTCTTTATGTTCTGTGCCTTTTGATCTTGTCAATTTTGATGTATGGGACCTGTCCTACTCCTAGCAGGGGGTCTCCTTATTTTGTTGCTTTATTGATGATTATTCACGCAATACATCGCTTTATCTTTTACATGATTGGTTTGAGTTGCTGACTGTATTTCACAATTTTAAGCAGATGATAAAAACTCAGTTTGATCGTACCATCAAAATATTTCGCACTGACAATACATTCAGTTTGCTATCTCTTTTCTTATCATCCTTAATGACACCATTTCTCATCGATCTCGTCCGTATACTTCCCAACAGAATGGTCGTGCAGAACATAAGCACCTTCATGTACTAGACACTATAAGATATATTCTCCTCTTAGCCTATTTTCTTGAATACTTTTGGAGAGAAGCTTTTCTTACAACCATTTATACAATCAATCGGGTCCCATCCCCTACCATTTCCAATCAGTCTCTCTATGAGCTTCTCCATGGGAAGGCACCAAATTATTCTCTTTTGAAAGTTTCTCGTTGTGCTTTTTTATATTACTTCCACTTCATAAGCTTACCAAACTTAAACAAGGATCTCATCTTTGTTGTTTCCTTGGTTATGGCATTAAACACGAAGGTTATCAATGTTATGACCCCATCGCCACGTGTCTTCGCATCTCTTGTCATGTTCAGTTTTGGAAACACAAGCTCTAAACCAGTATATCCCCAGTCCTATCACATCCTTTGTCTCCTCCTCTTATCTTTACTGACCCTAGTATAGATTTATCAATAGACTCTAATGTAGGTGTTGAAAGCTCATTCAGTGATCATCCATCGTTGGTTCCTCTTGAGTCTGAACTGTCGCTTGATCCTGTTATCACCTCTGAGTCCTTTTCCGCTCTAGAAATTTGTCACTCCAATAGAGTAAGAAAACTTATTTTCCATCTTAATGATTATCATTACTATTCTGCAATTGCCACTATTCATAAACCTCGCAATTATCACGTGGCCAATTCTGACCCTCTTTGGAAAAAAGCTATGTCTGATAAGCTTCAACCCTTTTCAAAGCTAATACACGGGACTTGTTAATTTGCCTCCTGATAAGTCTATAGTAGGATGGAAGTGGGCGTACAAGATTAAAACACGAGCCGATAGGCAGGTGAAATGATACAAAGCTCGTCTTCTAGCACGGAGATTTATCCTGGAGTATGGTATTGACTATGATGAGACTTTTGCACCTGTTACATGCCTTACTTCTTTCAAATCTTTACTTGCCTCTGTGGCTATTCGGCAGTGAAGCCTATTTCAAATGGATGTAAAGAATACATTTCTTAATGGTGATCTTAATGAAAAAGTCTATTTCAAACCTCCTCCAGGATTCACGCACCCGCCTCAAAAGGTCTACCGCCTTCGAAAGGCTCTTTACGGTCTCAAGCAGTCTCCTCGAGCTTGGTTTTCCAAGTTTAGTTCAGTGTTGGCTTAGCAAGGCTTCACTCCCAGTGCATATGATTCTGTTTTGTTTATCCGTCGGTCTAAAGTTGATATTGTCCTTCTCTTACTTTATGTTGATGACATGGTTATTATGGGTGATGATCTTTCTGACATACAGGCACTTGAGTAGTTTCTTGGTTATCAATTTGAGATGATGGATTTGGGTTCTCTTAGTTATTTCATGGGTTTTGAGGTATCATCCTGCTTAGATGGAAATTAACTTTCCCAAGCTAAGTATGAATCTGAGCTCTTGTCTCATGCTAGACTGACCAATAGTAAGATAGTGGATAGCCATTTGGATAATTTTTCTGCCCACTCACTATTGGACCTTAAGGAATTTTCTAACGCTGATTGTGAGGCGATCCTATTGTCCGTCGCTCCACGAATAGATACAATTTTCTCTTCAGTACATCTCTTATCTCTTGAAAAAGTAAGAAGCGGACAGTTGTTTCTCGCTCTAGTACAAAAGTTGAATATCGTACATTGGCTGATACAACTTCTAAACATTCGTGGCTTCCATGGTTACTATAAGATATGGGTGTTTTCTTACTTAAAAGTTATTCTATTCATTGTGACAATATTAGTGCCTTTCAGATTACCCACAATGATATTTTTCATGAGTGCACGAAACACATTGAGATAGATTGTCATTTCATTCGTCATCATATCAGGCAAGATACTCTTCAATTATGTCATGTTGCTTCTGTTGATCAGCTTGCTGACATTTTCACCAAGGCCTATCCTCTGGGATGTTATCATGATTTGGTTTACAAACTCAAGTTGGCATCTTCGCTCCCATCTTCAATTTGAGAGAGAGGGGTGTCAGTATATATTAGTATATATCGTTTACCTTAATTATCGTTACTATATATATTAGTATATACCATTTTGTTAATAAATATTTATTTATTTATTTATTAAGGGTAGAATAGTCTTTCCAGCTTAGCCTATATATAGTTTATTTGTAATTAGGTTTCATTAAGACTTTGTATTCTTTTTTCATTATGCGTAAGAAACCTTAGCTTCTTCCGTTTCTTTTGATTCTTCTTGTTCTTTGTTTAATCTATATTATTTAACATGGTATCAGAGATAGGAATAATGGACAATTTTTTTTCTTTCGGCAGTTCAGCAGTTTTGGCAAAAAAATTTTTTCGACAGAATACTCTTCCGACAGTATCAATTTCAGCAATATAAATTTCACTGTGTCTCAGTTCCCGCCTATGGTTTGATGGTCTGTATTTGAGGTATTTGTTTTTGCATTCGTTCATTGCAATTTGGTATTTCGTTGCATTCCTATCTTGTGAATTTGATTATGGCTACTGAAAGAGATGATTTCCTTCAGTCTGTGAGTGTGAGGTTGGATGGAAATAATTATTCGTATTGGAATTATGTAATGAGAAACTTTCTTAAAGGTAAAAAGTTGTGGGATATGTTAGTAGCAATTGTGTGAGACCCGTGAATACTGTTGAAAATTATGCCACTTTGATAGATACCTGGGACGCCAATAATACAAAAATTATTACTTGGATTAACAATTCTGTTGAGCATTCCATAGGTGTACAATTGGCTAAGTATGACACAGCAAAGGAGGTTTGGGATTATCTACAGAAGTTATACACTCAGTCAAATTTTGCAAAGCAGTTGCAATTGGAAAATGACATACGAGCTATTCAGCAGAATAATATGAGTATTCAGGAGTTTTATTCGGCTATGACAAATCTCCGGGATCAACTGGCTCTTACAGAAGATGATGAACTAAAAACAGTTAATGTCTACATTGCTCATAGAGAGTGGCAACGGTTGGTGTAGTTTTTGATGGCCCTTCACAGTGATTTTGAAGGACTTGAGGTTCTATTCTACATCGTTCTCCACTTCCTTCAATTGATTCAGTTGTCAGTGATTTGTTGGCTGAAAAAGTACGTCTAAAGTCTGGTGCCGAAAAGGGAACTCTTTCGACTCCGACTCCTTCTGTGTTACCAGTACCTTCTCAGCCACCCTCTAATAATCAGAATAGGCCTTACAACACAAGGCCTGCCTTCGATGAGTGCAGTTTCTGTAAGAAGAAAGGTCATTGGAAGACTCAGTGTCCTAAGTTGAGACAGCAGAAACAACAACAGCAGCAGCAATTTCAGACTTGGATGCCTGGCAATCAGTCACCATCTCAGGGTAATAGACCACCTCAGTCTAATACTGCAGCAGTCGCCTCATCAGGTCCGTTCACTGATCCAAGTACTCTGGCTGAGCAATTTGAGCAATCTCAAAAGTTTCTCTCTCTTTAGCCACAAGCTATGTCGGCCTCCTCTTCCGTAGGTCATTCTCCTCCTAGTGTGTCAGGTATGTCATCTTCTTTATGGGTCTTGGATTCCAGTGCTTCACATCACATGTCTCCAGATTCTTCGTCTTTTGCATCTGTGTCTCCTTCGTCATCTATTCTTGTTATGACTGCTGATGGCACTCCTCTGCCTTGAGTAGGTATTGGTTCTATTACTCCCAACTTGTCTCTCCATAATGTTTATCATATTCCACAACTCACATTAAATCTTGCTTCTGTAGGTCAGTTATGTGACTCTAATTGTTTTGTTGGTTTTTCCTCTTCTTCCTGTTTTGTTCAGGATCTGCAGTCTCAAAAGCTGATTTGGACAGGCCGTGGGCAAGGGGGGCTCTATGTTCTAGATGAGTTAAAAGTACCAGTTGCTGCAACTACTAGTGTTGATTTGTCTTCTTTTCGTTTGAGTCATAGGTCTTCTAATTTTTATTTATGGCATTCTCACCTTGGTCATGTTTCGTCTTCTCGTTTGAGATTTTTAGTGTCCACAGGGGCTTTAGGCAATTTGTAAACTTGTGATATTTCTGATTATAGTGGATATAAACTGGCAAAATTTTCAGCTTTACCTTTTAATCAAAGTATTTCTGTTTGTTCCTCTCCATTTGATTTGATCCATTCTGATGTATGGGGACCTTCTCCTGTTTCCACTAAAGAAGGGTCTCGATATTGTGTTTCTTTTATTGATGATCATACACGTTATTGTTGGGTTTACTTAATGAAATATCGTTCTGAATTCTTTAAGATATACACTGCTTTTCGAACCCTTGTCAAAACTCAGCATTCTTCTGTTATCAAATGATTTAGGTGTGATTTGGGTGGAGAATACACTTCTAACAAATTTTGTGAGTTTCTTGCCTTAGATGGAACTATTCACCAAACATCTTGTACAGATACTCCTCAACAAAACGGTGTTGCAGAAAGAAAACATAGACATATTGTTGAAACTGCTCGATCTCTCTTATTGTCTGCCTCTGTTCCTAGTGTGTTTTGGGGTGAAGCTGTTCTGACAGTAGTGACTTTGATTAATACCATTCCATCTTCTCATATTTCAGGTATCTCTCCTTTCGAGAAATTGTATGGGTATGCCCCGGATTACTCATTCTTTAGAGTTTTTGGTAGTACTTGCTTCGTTCTCCGCCCTCATGTAGAACGCAGCAAGTTGTCCTCTCGATCTGCTCTGTGTGTCTTTCTTGGTTATGGTCAAAGTCAAAAAGGGTCTCGGTATTTCTATCCAGTTACTCAAAAACTTTATGTGTCTCGTCATGTTGTTTTTCTTGAGCATATACCTTTCTTTTCTATTATGTCTGCTACTCATGACTTGACTAGACATGATCTTATTCGTATTGATCCTTTTTCTGAAGATTCTGATAGTTTGTCTTCACAGGTTCATACTACATCAGAACCCCCTTGTCGTGTCCTTCCTTTGTTCCCTTTGTATTATACTCGTCGAGTTCCTACTAACACTTCTACAGGTATTGAAGCTCTCTCTTCTCCTACGGTCCCTCAAGCATCGTCTGAGATTGTGGATCCATCTCTACGTCAGTCCACCCGCATTCGTAAGTCCACAAGGCTACCAGATTTTTCTTATTCTTGTTATTTGTCATCTTTTACTTCCTTTTTAGCTTCTATTCATTGTCTCTCCGAGCCTTCTTCCTACAAAGAGGCAATTCTTGATCCACGTTGGCAGCAAGCTATGGATGAGGAACTTTCTGCTCTGCATAAGACAGGTACTTGGGATTTGGTTCCTCTCCCTTTTGGTAAGACTGTTGTTGGTTGTCGCTGGGTGTATAAGATTAAGACTCATTCTGATGGGTCTATTGAGCGATACAAAGCTCGGTTGGTTGCAAAAGGATATTCAAAACAGTATGGTATGGATTATGAGGAGACTTTTGCTCCTGTTGCAAAAATGACTACTCTTCGTACTCTTATTGCTGTAGCTTCGATTAGAAATTGGGTAATCTCTCAACTTGATGTTAAAAATGCCTTCTTGAATGGAGATCTCCATAAAGAGGTTTATATGGAGCCCCCTCCTGGGGTTCCCCATGGTCTTGGTATGTTTGCAGGCTTAAGAAGGCTTTATATGGTCTTAAACAAGTACCACGTGCTTGGTTTGAGAAATTTTCTGTTGTGATCTCTTCTCTTGGTTTTACTTCTAGCAGTCATGATTCTGCACTCTTTGTTAAGTGCACTGATGTAGGTCGTATTATTCTTCTGTTATATGTTGATGACATGATTATTACTGGTGATGATGTTGCTGGTATTTCGTTTTTGAAGATAGAGTTAGCTAGACAGTTTGAAATGAAGGATTTGGGTCCTCTCCGATATTTCTTGGGTATTGAGGTAGCCTACTCGCCCAAAGGTTATCTTCTTTCTCAGTCGAAGTATGTTGTAGCTATTCTTGAGCGGGCTAGACTTACTGATAATAAGACTGTCGACACTCCCATTGAGGTTAACGCCAAGTATTTTTCTTCTGATGGTACATCTTTGTCAGATCCTACTTTATACCGTACTATTGTTGGGAGCTTGGTATATCTCATTATTACTCGTCCTGATATTGCATATGCTGTTCATATTGTTAGTCAGTTTGTTGCTTCTCCCACTACAGTTCATTGGGCTGCTGTTCTTCGCATTTTGCGAGATCTTCGAGGTACAGTCTTTCAGAGTCTTCTACTTCCTTACACTTCTTCCTTGGATCTACGTGCATACTCTGACTCTGATCATGGTAGTGATCCTACAGATCGCAAATCTGTTATTGGTTTCCGTATCTTTCTGGGTGATTCTCTCATTTCTTGGAAGAGCAAGAAACAATCTATTGTTTCTCAATCTTCCACCAAAGCAGAATATCGTGCTATGGCCTCTACTACCAAAGAGGTTGTTTGGTTACGTTGGTTACTTGCAGATATAGGAGTTTTTCTTTCTTGTCCCACTCCTATGTATTGTGACAATAAGAGTGCTATTCAAATTGCTCACAACTCGGTTTTCCATGAACGAACCAAGCACATAGAGATCGATTGTCACCTTACCCGTCATTATCTCAAGCATGGCTCCATCACTTTGCCTTTTGTTTCCTCTTCTTCGTAGATTGCAGATTTCTTTACCAAGTCGCATTCTATTTCTCGTTTTCGTTTTCTAGTTGGCAAACTCTCGATGCTCGCTGCTGCTGCATCTTGAGTTTGAGGGGGATGTTAATAAATATTGTTTTATTTATTTATTAAGGGTAGAATAGTCTTTCCAGCTTAGCCTATATATAGTTTATTTGTAATTAGATTTCATTAAGACTTTGTATTCTTTTTTCATCATGCGTAAGAAACCCCAGCTTCTTCCGTTTCTTTTGATTCTTCTTGTTCTTTGTTTAATCTATATTATTTAACACATTTTACCTTAATTGTAATTAGGGTTTATGGTTGCGTTACCTTTTGTGGTCGTTTTCTTCTCTTATAAAAGGATGGCCTCTTGTACAGTTCATGTATACTTCAGAATATAAAGATATTCTTCAATTCTATCTTCTGTCTCCATATTTTTCTTATTCCAACAAATAGATTCAAGTATATGGATTGTACCATGCTAATATAATTGGATTTATAGTTCATGTGAACCGATCAAAAAGAAGAAGTTGATTAAAGATCTTCTAACAAAATCGTAGGAAAGACAAATTAGGCCCCATACGTTATTTTTATTGGAATTTTGAAAAATACAATTAAACATTTTAATTTGTTGAAAATATGATTTTTTACTACATAAAAATAGAGTTAATTATTACTTTACAAACCCAACCAACTATATAAAAATTATCAGTCCTAATAATTATAACACCCCATTCCCCATTTCTTTCTATCTATTATCCTCTCTTATTCACAACACTCTACCTAAGTAAATGTGTTTATTTTTAATTTTTTGGGTTAAATTTTTTGTGGGTTGCATGTAATTGTTGTTATTTGTTTTTAAAATAATTTTTGCGTGTTATTTGTAAATTTCATAAATTGGGTTTGAGTGGTTTGGTGGAGTAATAAACCACTAATTGTGTGTTGGTGTAGATAAGTTTTTGTTGGTCATTTCAATTTTAGTCAACCAAATTCATACTTTTCTAGGTTTGATCATTTTTCTTAATTTTTCTTGAATTGGGTTTTTCAGTATTGGAAATTAAAATGTGGGTAAAGTACATCCCCCTCAAAATTCAAGTTGTGGGTTTTGAGAGATCTTGCCAACCTTGCTACAATAGAAGTAGGGGTAATTTTTCTTTCATTGCAACAAATTACATAGTATGTGACTTTAATTAAAAGTGACTTTAATTAAATTACGTGGCTGTGCCACTTTAATTCAGAACTTTAATTTATATCCAAACACAAGAAAAAAAAATCAATTTAAAAGGTTATTATGTAACACCCCAAGTTTTACGAGCTCGGATGTCACTTGTCCTCATTACATTCGTTCACTTTAAAAAAAATCGAATGGAAATGAAACATGTATATTCAGTCGAGCCTTTAAATTTTTTGTATTTTTTTTTAAATTGTAAACAAACATGACTTAAATATATAATACTCATCATGAATTTACCAAATTTAAGGATTTACGTGGAAATAAGAATAGACGGGACGAAAACATAATGGAAAAGGGAGCCGGCAGAGAGCTGCCATCTTTCTGCGCTATGCAACCGTGATACAGTTGCAGAGAGTTGGCCATTCTCTTGTGCGGCTACGAGGCCTCCCTTACCCGGGGCAGATTAATTCGTCTTTTAACCATGTTTTATTTATTTTATAAAAAAATAGAAATATCATACCATGGAATAACAATAACATTTGTTATAAAATTTTCTCCTTAACATCAAACATTAAAAAGTTCATAAACATTTAATGGGGTTAGGTTTCAAAATCTAATGGTACATACTATGAAGAAATAGAACTCAATCATGTCCTCTACATTTAAAAAGTTCTCAACATAAATAACACAAAACCCCAACATTGAAATATGCTTAAAACTTATATGAGTTATTTGTGCTCAATTGAATATCTCTCACCACTTCACACCTTCATTGCAACGCCACCATTCACAACCTGATCGTTTAATCTGTAGAGGAGAAAATAAGAAAATGAGTATGGGAATACTCATTAGGAAAAAAACTTAGAGTCATCCCAATCGAGTAAGTATAAATTAGATTGCTTAATATAATTCATATTGTCATTCATTGATAGAATGATTACCCAAAAATCCATGTTCCAAAGAACACATCATTAGTTTCGAAGAATCCATTACAATCGGTTTTGGCCAAACATATAACATTTCATAACATTACAATACAAATTAGCCAAATAAGAGAATTTAAATCATTAATAGAAGACGGGTAACAAATCAACGTGTGTTCCTACCTCGACTTTGTTGAGTAGAATAGAAATCTTTGCTTTGGTATATCAAAAATTTGAAGTTTGCTAAAACAATGCATTAAAATCTTCTTTCTTTCTTTCTTCTTAAAAGTAAGTAAAATTGAGTGTTTGAGAGTGTGAGATTGAGAGAAAATGGGGTTTCTCCATTTTCTCTCGTAACATCAATGAGAGACACAAATTGACGGTTGTTGTAGGAAATGACATGAATTTTATGGGAATTAATTTGAAAGTTGAAGAGGTTTGTAACTCTCAAATGACTTATATTTATTTTAATTTGGCTTGCTTAAATTATATTGTTGATTTTTTATATTGAAAAAGGAGGTGAGCATTTACATTTTGACTAGACACGTTGGTGCTAATTCTGACTGCCTAAGACGGTGAGCAGATTATTTCATATCACATGACCTGCAAATTTTATTATGTTTCCTTCTATGTTACGATTTGATGTCGTGGTAAACAGTTACAACGCGTGTATTCTAGGTCATGTACCATCTCTTATATTCTTGGATTTATTTAGGAAGAAAATATTTAAGGATAATTAAATTAATCTTAACTTTCCTAAATACTTTCCATCTACAAATTGTGGAAATCTTTGTGTATCTTTTCTTATATTCTTACCACTCTTATTGCTGATTTTTAAGTAAGAAATAATTCTTAATTTGATTATTATTTTACCTATAAGTAAGAGTAAAAATTAATAAGGACTTAAACTTTGAAATTATAATTTGTGCTATTGTTCTATATGCTTCAAACAGGCCAAATCCATCCAAGGTGAATAAGACATATTGCTTTATTGATTAAGTTTTCAAAGAGAACAAGTTCTCTAAGATATTGAAGAGTAAAGAAAAACAATTAGTGCTCAAGTACGATTCTATATTCTGAATAATCTACTTGGCATGAAGTTAAGAATGAGGGTTCTTAATCAAAGTGGTGGTTGCGGCCAAGTACAATGGAAAAATAGTGATAAAGTCAAGATTGGTGGGTTTGATTCTTATATCATAGAGAAGTTGATCGAAGTTCATTTGATTGTTATTTTTGTTATTTTGCAAAATTATAAAAAATGGATACTATTATATTTTTAATCAAGATTATTAGTGGATTCTTTTTACGCATGGCATGAGGCCCGTAGATATTTCCTTTCAGGGTTTACCACGTTACATCCGGTGTTCGTGTTTGTTTTTATTCTTTAATTTTTGCACAACAAATTACTGTGATGAGCACTGTTAGGACCTGCGTGTGTGAGTAAGAACTGTTATAATTGTCACTCGTCAGTTCTGACTATCGTTCTATCCACTAATTTTAAATTAAGATTAAAGCTGAATTTAATTTAATTATTATAGGTTTTAGAACTTACAATTGATATCAGAGTAGGAACGCTTTAATAAGTGTGATCCAGATACCTAGATATGGATAGAGCACTATTTAGATCTTCAATTTTAGATGGAACTAATTATGTCTATTGAAAAATCAGAATTAGTTTAATATCTGATCTCTTGATGAAAAAGCTTGACACTCTAGTGTCTAAGGTTATAAAACTCTCACTATAGTTGAAAATGGTGTGGAGAGAGAGAAAAAGTCATATGACTGGGGGACAATTGATTTTAATTATACTAATTGGAATCCAAAGCCTTAAATGCCACATTCCCTTTTGTGGATTCAAATCAATTTTGTTTGATCTCTACTTTTCAGGTTGCTAAAAAAGCTTGGGACATCTACATCTTACTGATTGCTCATGATGAACCTCCATTGTCAAGTCATTCAAGCTTCATATACCTACTCTAGAATTTGAACAACTGACCATGAGAAATGATGAACAGTTCAAGAACTCTATGCAAAACCCAATGACATCACCAATATAACTTATACCTTAGGAAAGAAATACTCGGAGGGCAAAATTGTAAAGAAAATTTTCAGATCCTTGCCTAATCATTTCCACTCCAAAGTATCTTCCATTGAAGAAAGTAAGGAGATTTAGAAAATGAAGGTTGAAGAATTGGTGAGATTATTGATGACATATGAACTACATATATGGATCTGGTATTGCGTTCAAAATTAAAAAGATGAAGAAGAGGTTGATGATGAGGAGAATGAAACTGATGAAAACACGGCCATGCTCACCAAACAATTCAAAAGATTTCTAAAAGATAATCAGAAAGGAAAGAACTTGAATGCTCCACTACCACAAAAGAAAGGATATTCAAACAACGCAAGGCAAAAACCCTACTACATCTATGAATAGGTCTGAAAATCAAATTCAATGTCATGAGTGTGAGGGTTGTGGTCACATAGCCTCCGAATGTGCAAATACTCTAAAGAAATCTCAAACCAAGAAAGCCATAAATATTACTTAGAGTAAAGATGATGAAAAAGATTCAGACTCAGATGAGGACGACATAATTGCTAAAAATTAGGTACCTTCTTTTATTGTAAACTTACAATCTAGTACTAATTCTTTCTAAAACTTTATTGCAAGTTTTGACTCATTGAATACACCATAATAATGACCCAAGCGTGTATGTTCTAACTGCATTAGCGTAAACAAAAAATTAAAAGACGAACACGAAAAAAATCTTTCTATTCATGTAATGATGAAATTTTTGAAAGATGATAAGGCAGCAGTTGATACTAAAAATGATAGTATAACCAACATCTTGAAGGAGAAGGACGATCAAATTGTGGTCCTACTCGATGAATTAGATAAATCAAAAGGAAAGTTCAAGCAACTAATAATTGGAGCCTATCGCTTGAGTGAAATGCTATGCTATGGAAGGACTTCAAAAGTTAAAGAAAACTTAGAATATAATGGGAAAAAAGGAAAAGTCTCGAATCAGATTAATTTTGTCAAAGAAATGCAGACTTCTGTATTCTTAGACAGAACTGCTCACACTGCAGTTAGAGCTGAGACTAACTCGCCTATGCAGGTTTTGACCAATGCCAAGACTATAATTTAGACATTTTCATCAGTTACACAACCAAGGTATCAAGTCCTAATGCAAAGAGGTAAATCAAAATACTTTGTAAAATGTTGCAAATGTGGTAATTTAGGACACGACTCCTTTCACTGTTTATCTAATAAGAACTTGATTAGTAGACAAATGAGACACCATAGCAACACTAAAGTAAGATAAGTTTGGATTAGAAAAAGTGATTTAAATTGTTATATGGCTAATGTTGCCATAGAACTTTTGTTCCCAACTCATGGTACTTTGATAGTGGTTGTTCAAAAAACTAAAAATTGCTATTTTCTGTCTAATTACAAGAGTTATATAGGTGGTATGGTTACTTTTGGTGATGGGGTTGAAGGTAAAATTGAAGGTTCTATCCATATTGATGGATTGCCTCCTTTAAAAGAAGTGTTTGTTGTAGATTTAAAAACTAATTTGATTAGTATAGATTAACTATGTGACGATAAACACTTAGTTATGTTCTAAAAAAAATCATGTAAAGTCTTGAAATATGATGGAAATTGTATTCTACAGGGTACTAAGTCTAGTAAAAAATGTTATCCTCTTGACACCAAAATTAATTGTTATGTTTCAAAGACTAATTCTACATAGTCGTTGCACAAACTATTGGGACATTTGAACTATGTTGACCTGTTGAGACTAACAAAATTAAATGCAGTATGAGGAGTTCCTAGGCCCATTGGAAACCTAAATGTGTGTGTGGTTTATGCAAAAAAGGTAAGCAAATTGAATGTATACACAAACAATGTCAGTTTCTTACTATATCTCATGTATTAGAATTACTATACATGGATTTGATGGGACCTATTCAAACTAAAATTATTGGTGGCAAAAAATATATTTATGTTTGCGTGGATGACTTTTCTAGATATACTCGAGTAAATTTCTTAAGAAAAAAGTCTCATGTTTTTTAAAAATCTAAATATTTGCACCTAAAATTAACAATAGAAAAATACTTTGAGGGGATAAAAATAATGAAGATTATAAGTGACCATGGAAAGGAGTTTGAAAATACCAATTTCTCTACATTCTGTGAAAAATATGGTATATTTCATGAATTCTCTACTCCTAAAACCCTTAAACAAAATGGAGTTGTAGAAAGAAAAAAAATAAGTTTTTACAAGAGATGGCTAGAGTAATGTTAAATAGTAAGATACTTCGTGTTAAGTTGTGTGTTGAATCTATTAGTAATGCATGTTATATTTTGAATTGTGAGTCATTAAGAACATGTACCACTCAAACTCCCTATGAAATCTGGAAAGGAAGAAAATCGAACCTTAAGTATTTTTATACTTACGGTATTAAGTGCTATGTGTTAAATGATTGACAACACTTGAGTAGATTCGATTCAAAAAGTGATGAGGGATATTTATTGGCTATTCAGAAAATAGTTGAGCTTACAAAATTTATAACATGGGAACTCAAACTATCATTGAATCCATTAATGTAAAGTTGATGGCACTAATGATTTTTCCTCTTATTCACATAACCTAAAATGTAGACCTTGGAAGAATAGGTTGATGGAAGTTAGAACACTCAAGACAACCATCTGTCTCGTGTAGACAATTACAAATAGACTAAATGGCCAGAATCAGGTTCTGGCATCTATGCCACTGCTCTTGGAGGTTCTGACGTACCTAATACAAATGAAGAATAAGAAACGAGAAGGCAACACTCTTCTTAGATGCAGAAGACACATCTCTTGGACAATGTACTCTCTAATTCCGGTGAACGTATGGTGAATAGGATGAAGATTGCTATTGAACTTAGATATGTTTGCTACACTTCACAGATTGAACCCAAAAATATAACTGATGCAATTGATGATGAAAATTAGGTAGTCATGCATGAAGAGCTAGCACAATTTGAAAGAAATGAAGTGTGAGAACTTGTACCTCGACCTAAGGACACAAATGTGATCGAGACAAAGTGGATCTTCAAAAATAAATCTAATGAACATGGAAACATAGTAAAAAACAATGCACTCTTGGTTGCACAGGGATACACCCAGGTAGAATGAGTGAATTTTGATAAAACATTTACACCTGTGGCTCGACTTGAATCCATTAGACTCTTACTATTTGTGGCATGTCAAATGAGGTTCAAGCTCTACTAAATGGATGTCAAAATTGCCTTTCTAAATGAGATTCTGAACGAAGAAGTCTATGCTGAGTAGCCTAAAAGATTTGTTGATCTTTATTCTCTCAACCATGTGTTTAGACTCAAAAAGGTCTTATACGGACTAAAACAAGCTTCATGTGCTTAGTATAAATGACTGACCATGTTCTTGTTGGAACAAGGATACAAGAGAACGGAAGATATCAAAACTTTGTTAATTAAACATCTTAAAACTGGAGTAACAGTTGCACAAATCAATGTTTTTACCTCAAAAATAAAATCTAGGGAGTTTGTTACATTTATGCAAAACAAATTTGAGATGAGTATGGTTGATAAACTAAACTTCTTTTTAGGTTTGCAGATCAAACAGGTTCGATTAGAGATTTTTATCTCAAAGGCAAAATATACTAAGAATCTAGTAAAGAAGTTTGGTTTTGAACAAACCAAGTCAGTCAGAACTCCCATGGCCATGTCCTTGAAGATCTTCAGAGATGACCAGGGTAATGAGGTCGACTCTAGTTTGTATTAGAGCATGATTGGCAATTTGTTCTACCTGACTGTAAGTCGTCCTCACATATCATTCATCATGGGAGTCTTTGCACATTATCAAGCCAAACCAAAAGAATCTCATTTTGCAGATGTGAAGCGAATTATACGCTATAATAAATGTACTTCTGATTTTGGTTTGTGGTATACTAATGATAGTAACTCTCATCTTGTGGGATATATTGATACTGATTAGGCAGGAAACATGGATGAGGATATAATGATGCTGACTGGGCAGAAAACATGGATGATAGGAAAAGCATGAGCGGATGGTGTTTATATATTGGTAACAATCTCATTACATGGTTAAGTAAGAAACAAAACTCCATTGTCCTGGTGCCTCGTCCAGAAATATTGTCACTCCGATGGGTGTGACTAAAACTGAGAAAAGGACAAAGATGTTGCTGGTGAAGATTCTCCGGCGAGGTGCAAGAAGACTAGTCCCATTTTAGTCCCAGACACATCTCCAACCATTATTTTGCCTTCTTATAAAGTGTCCACTGATATTGTATCATACGAGTTGTAGATCAATAAAAAAAGGTCCAATTTCGTTCAAAAAACAGCAGACTAGTTAGCTACTTGAGCAAGAAAGTCTCTAAAAGTACTCAAGAGTCTGATGAAGGTAATGAGTCAGAACCGGTAGAAACTGATGAAGATGGAGATAAAAATTTTGAAACTGGTGATAGTGAACATGAGGAGGAATAGATTGAGATGAGGGATCAGAACCTCCTGTCCCTGAAGGTAGGGATCTTGAAGGCTTGAATATGGCCTCTCACTAGAACTCTGTTCTGAATTTGAAGTCAATTCTGAGATTTCATCACAATCAACTCATACCCCTCCACCACAGAGAAGAGCCACTAGGGCTGGAAAGAGAAAAGGCAAAGTTGGAGAAGGTACTGAAGAGTCCAAGCCAGCTATCAGAACAGGCTCTCCACAACCTCTGGAGGTGCATACAGATTACTACCTACACCCAGTTTAGGTCTGAAACTTTGACCAGAGGTAGGCACTCTATTAACCCTTTAAATTACTACTTTCTAATTGCAACTGCTGAGAGCCTGTTTTTATCATTCACCTCCTATTGCAAATTCATTGTTGAATTTAAAGTTTCTATTCATGAGTTTGTCTCTTTTGACTTGGAGAGATTGTTGGTTACCATAAACTGCATAATTTGTTGAGATTCTCTGGTAAGTTTAATGAAACTCTTGTCAAGAAATATGTCCAATGTGCCCAAAAATTACTACTCCTGGTTTTTGGTTCTCCTTCTACTTTTGCTTTGGCTGGTTGGTTATTACAAAAAGGGAGAGTAATGTGGTAGATGGTTTGGTAGTGTTTTTGAACTGCTATTGGTATGATCTATGATTAAGAGAGAATAGTGGTTTTTTATATATTGGTTGTGTGATGATGATTGTTCACATTCTTGATTAGCACACACCACGAAAGTCATTAAAAATCCAAGTGGTGGTTGCAGCCAAGTACAATAGGGAAGTAGTGATAGAGTCAAGACTGGTAGGTTTGATTTCACTTCATCAAAAAAATCAAAATAAAAAGTATCAAAGAGAAGTTATCAAAGTTCTTTTGATTGTTCTTTTGTTAATTTTATGAAATTACAAAAACTGGATAATATTATTTTTTAATCAAGATTAATAGTGGATTGATTTTACTTATGGCATGGGGGCCCGTAGATGTTTCTCTTCGGGGTTTACCATGTTACATCCGATGTTCGTGTTTGTTTTAATTCTTTAATTTCTGCACAACAAATTACGGTGATGAACACTATTAGGACTTGCGTATATGAGTTAGAACTGCTAACATTATCACTCAACAGTTCTGACTATCGATCTTTCCATTACTTTTAAATCAAGATTAAAACAGAATTTAATTTAATTATTCTAGGTTTTAGAACTTGCAAGTTAAAATTAATTAACAAATTAGTTTATATGAATATCTGCATGTTGATTCAAACTTAGGTTATTTATGTGTCAAATCATCCTGATTGCCATTATTCTATACAACCTAGTTATTTATTGGAAGATGAAAATAAAATCATTATAAGGCTTGAAATAATTTTTTGGGTTAAAACTTTGGACATAATGTTTTATGCTATTAGTTTATCTATGGACCGAAACCCAGAGGTTCGTTTCTTAACAAGGCTAGGTTTACAAACATTATAAACATTTCGGGATATTACATACCTTATACCTTAAACAGTACATTCGTCCTCAAAATTTACCTTGTAATTAGCTGAA
The DNA here is from genome assembly GCA_030279155.1 of Forsythia viridissima. Taxonomy (NCBI): domain Eukaryota; kingdom Viridiplantae; phylum Streptophyta; class Magnoliopsida; order Lamiales; family Oleaceae; genus Forsythia; species Forsythia viridissima. The sequence continues at coordinate 29,173,839 of CM059045.1, forward strand.
AAGTGTTAAAAACTTGGTGTTGATTTCTTCTTCCAATCCATGATTACGCCAATGAATCTTAATCAACGGAATTTTTTTACTTCTCAACTTATGAATCTTTCTATCCAATACAAAAATTGGAGCATATTAAGAATCTTTGGCACATCTAAGAACATGTGATTTACCATATAATGGGATCATGCACATATTTTATGATTATCGATACATCAAATACATTGTGCACTGCTGAATGTTTAGGTAGTAATTCCAACCAATAGGCCACAGTATCAACCTTATCGAGAATATTAGTAAACCCATCATTTGTGCTACCTTTAAAAATACCCTGTCTCCTACCTAAAATTCCATATCGTTCCTTTTTTTTTTCTATCAGCATAACTCTTATGTCGACCTTGTATTGTCTTTATTCTGGTCTCGATCTTTTCAACACCATGAACTATCCATTCGACAATTTCTACACCCAAGAATCTATTTTTCCTAACTTCTTCCTAATGAACTAGTGATCTATACTTTCTACCATAGAGAGCTCCATACGAAGCCATACTAATGGTAGATAGAAAACTATTGTTATGTGCAAATTCTACCAATGGTAGGTAATATTCTCATCTGCCTCGAAGCATATCCTCTAAAATCTAGATGGTTCTCTAATTTTGTCAATCGGTTTGAAGATAATAAGCCATAATGAAATTCAATTTTCTTCTTATAACTTTGTGACCTTAGATTTCTATTTGATACCATAAAGACAAAAACTCCATGCAGTTTAACAATCTTCCTAATGTATAAATGTGCCAACTGATCCAAACTAAATGTCATTTACACTGGTAGAATATCAGCTGACTTGGTCAACCCATCAACTATCACTTATAGACCTCTTACTGATTTCAGAAAAGCCATTACAAAATCCATATTAATGTGCTACCATTTTCATTTTGGTATGTCCATAAGATTCAGCAATATTGCTATTCTTTGATGTTTGGCTCTAACTTCTCGGCATATGATGCATCCCCAATGAATAAACTGATACTTATTTACATATTCTTTTACTAGAACATATCTCATAAATCTCTATACATTTTGTAATACTGGGATGTTCCGCATACGGGTGGAATGAGCTTCATTCAACATTTCTTTTATCAGTTCTTTGTCCTTGGGTACAGAAAGTATTTTTTAAACCTTAATGCCTTGTCCACAAGTATTCTAAAATATTTATTTTTACTCATACCAGCTCCATCCTTGATATTTTGTAGAATCACATCCTTATCTTGTGTCTCTATGATTTAATCCTTAAGAGTAGATCGAACCATTAAGATCACTATCCGAGTTCAGGTTTGGGTTAAAGATATGACATTCTCTATTCTCAGTTTATCAAATTCCTTGATTAATTGATCTTGCTTTGTGATGAAAAATACCATTTTTCCATTGTTTTTCTGTTTAGTGCCTCTACAACTACATTAGCTTTACCCAAGTGATTGTGAATAGTATAGTCTTTATCATTAACAAATTCCAACCATCTACTTAGTCTCATGTTTAATTCAATCTGGGTGAAGAAATATGTAAGACTCTTATGGTCAGTACAAATGTCGTTCTTACTCCTATATAGATAGTGATGTCACATTTTCAATGTATGAACTATCGTCACAAGTTCTAGATCACACGTCGGGAAATTCTTTTCATACTGAACCTTGCTAGTGTATATCGTTATAAATGACAAATACATCTGAACCTTGAGTATAGTACTAGACCTATAACCAAACATTGTTTTAACTCCCATTTTGTGGTCAAATGTGTCATTGGTCCTGCTATTTTAGAAAATCTTCCTATAATATCTGATAATAGTCGGCCAACTCCAAAGAAGCTACAAACTTCACTCGCATTAGCAGGACCGTTCAATTTAGTTACTAATTCTACTTTAGTTAGGTCTACTTCAATTCCTTGAATAATAACTACATGATCAAAGAAACCTGCTCGATCAAGCTAACATTTTCCCTTCTTGAATTTGGCATGGAGTGTCTCCTTATGCAAAGTCTCTAGTACTATTCTGGGCTATTTCTCATATTGGTCATTGTCTTGAGAGTAAATCAGTATGTCATCAATGAAGACTACAACGAAACAATCTAAAAATTGTTGAAATACACGATACATCAAATCTATGAAAAATGTGGAGACATCAGTCAAACTAAAAGGCATAACAGCAAACTCGTAATGTCCATAGCGAGTTCTATAAGCCAACTTCAGTATATCACTTGAAATTATCTTCAATTGGTGATATTCAAATCGTAGATTAATCTTGAAAAACACATTCCCTCTTTTCAACTGATCGAACAAGTCTTCTATCATAGGGAGTGGGTACTTATTCAATTCTCAGTAATTTATGCACATCATCATAGTACCATCTTTCTTCTTGATAAATAATACCGAAGCTCTCCACAATGATACACTTTCTCGGATAAAATAATACCGGAGCCTTCTACTGAGTTAGTACAAAGACGTGAGCTTTGTTTTTCTTGTTCTTATCCATGTCACCATATTTCTTTTGAGGGATTTTAGGACAGTTCGTGACCATATTTCCCGGTTTGCCACACCAGAAACATACATTCTTCCCAAACAAACATTCTCCCTGAGATGTTTTCTATACTTAGGACATGGCACAATAGTAGTCTTACTGTCTTTATTAGTATCCCCACATTTTTCTTTCTTGATATGCCATTTTTCCTTTTTTTATCTTGGTTTTTCCATTTTTTCCCCGAAAGATCCTTCGCTCTACTGACCAAGTTGACCATACTCTCTAGAACTAGTCTTTTCATACGAAATAACATGTTCTCGTTCTATCTTTTCAGAGTCTTACTATCTTTATTAGCATCACAATAGTTTTCTTTCTTGATATGCCATTTTTCTTTTTTCTTTTTTATCTTGGTTTTTCCATTTTTTACCCAAAAGATCCTTTGCTCTACTGACCAAGTTGACCATACTCTCCAGAACTAGTCTTTTCATACAAAATCGCATGTTCTCGTTCTATCTTTTCACGATATGAAGTGAAATGATGGAACATGAGAATGATGATGATATATATGTATAACACTCCGCACCCGAATTTGAACATAATTATAAGGATTGATAGTTAGAGGACCAATTTAAGTGTTAACCCAGTTATTTTTGGAGACCTTGCTGCAATTCAACATGTGTGATTACATATTTTAGGAAATTATTGATTTATTAACATAATTATATATTCTTGCCATTAATGTGTGTGAACGCATGTAAAAATATAAATTATTGATTTATTAACATACCTTCCATATTATTTAAATACTTAAAAGTGGAAGAATATATATTCTTGCCATTTATGTGTGTAAACGCATGTAAAAATGGAAATTATTAATTTATTAACATACTTTCCATATAATTTAAATTACATGAATTTTAAAGAAGAAATAACCTCATAATAATACAAAAATGAGCAATTACTTCGCACACACACGTTTTTCCATAAATTAAAGCTATGTACATAGTCTTAGCCTACCTTATTTAAAGACTCACTTCTCCACCCTCACAACCACTTTCCACTATTGATATTATACGAAATATTATTGAAGGGATCAGACAACTATTTCCTGCTCTTCTTACCATTTTCTTATCATTTCCAAAGGTATGTACATTATGCCATGTTATTGAAATTCTAGACCTTTGAAGGTTATGAACACGGGTCCCATATGAATATGATATGATTATGATTATAATAAGGGGACCGAAGTTTAGTAGCGCTACGCACAATGAATTTTACCACGAAGTTTGGTAAAAATTCTTGTGTCTCCATTACGTTATGAATTTAAAATTATTTATTGTATGCTTATTGGAATTTAAAAATGTCAACTATTATGTTCGAACCCTTTTCAGGAAACTAGGGTTCGTGGAGGTTGAGACGTGAGCACGACTTCTGGTGGCAACAAATTAAGAATGTGTCAAATTATAATTATTTTTTTTAAGACTTCAAAATGTTAATTCAAAATTTGATAAATTTTGAATTTTATCTTTATTATCTTTAAATTGAAGTTTCGAATAATATCTTGTTATCTAATAAATTTGTTTTATAATTATATCACAAAAATGTTCGTGACACCCAACCAAATAAATTTTGGGGCATCACAGTTGGTATCAGAGAAAAATGGTTCTGTAAATTTATTTTAAAAAAAAGATTTCAAATGCACTGTGAACAGTGACACGATCACTATTTACACTGTTCATGACATGAACAGTACGCACGATTAAAAAAAAAATTTCAGTGACACAGTTACTGTTCAAGTTTTAAAAAGATATATATTATTTTTTTATTTCTTTAGTTCAAGAATGAAAATTTTAAAACATAAAAAAAAAATAATAGTTTATTATTTCTAGGAAGTAAATTTTCTGCCACCACCCCGCTATGCTAGGTCTTGACTTCCTCGAACCAGATATGTTAAATGCTTTTTGATTATTTCATAATAGTTATAAATTTATTTGGAATATAATGTTAATTATGGAAAATTGATTATTATCTGAAATAGTAATTATAGATTTTTTATAGTAATGTAGATATGATGAGGCTATAAGATATAGATATCACTATGTGGTTTTATGAAAGCATGCTACATATGGAACATTTATTATATTATAGAATTATATGTTACACGAATTTTGCGATTATATTTGACATTGATTTTAGACTAGTGTACAATAGTTTATCCACCTACCTCTACCTTAGCCTATGAGAACTGTCGATCTTAGGAAACATTAAGTTTAGAGAATGAGATCTAATTGTGAAAAATCTATTTTTCAAAAAATCTTTAAGTAGGATGTGTTGATCAAGAATTATCAATTATGAAAATTTACACTTTTACATTAATTATTTGTTTCTATTTATGTTTGAATTTTGTTGATTTGCGTATCTGCAAGATTGGAAGGCTTTGTTAAAAAGACCTAAACTGTCTAAGGAGAGCTTGGGACTTAAGTGGTTCATTGTGACATCTCTCATCTCCTGGAAGCCTTTTAGTCGCGTGTTATTCAAATCGACGAAATACGAACAATAATACAAACAACAAACCTACTAAAAATTTAAGAAAGTTCTTAATTCATACTTTGACAAATTTAATTACAAGGACCATTTTTTTTATAGTTGAACTTTCGTAAGATTCCATTTTAGGAACAACTTTTATTTCTAAAAAAAAATTCCTTCATTTTTAAATAAGTAATTACGTTCTTTTCCCTTTTATGTTAGATGGTTAGTAGGCAAGGTCAACCCAGCCGATCGGAGAGGCGCAATCATTTCACTTGGTTGCATAGGAATTACATGAGAAACCCGAACCACAGCTTGTTACAACACTTAGAGGCCATGGAGAGGATGTATTGAGGGGCAAGGGTGAATGGCCACCAATTTCATAGGGACGAGATCGCGCTTCACCTCAACCGAACCCTTACCCCTTACTGGAGGCAAGTTATCGAGAGAGTTGAAGAGTGTTTTGAGTACCAGACCTCTCCCGAGTTACTACTCTGATGTTTGATGGAGAGGTGGAGAATGAATCATGAAGACATTAGAGACATCTGTAGGACCATAGGCTATGAACCTAATCATTTTTTTCCATTTAGCCCACCTAGATGGAGCAACTTTATAGAGATACTCAAAGTCGATTACGATGGTAATTACATTGAGGATGACCCGAGTGAAGAGTACAGCCCTGCGTTATACCCTACGGATGTCCCAGAACCAAACCCTAAAATCGTCCTTGAGCGCAACCCTGAGGGTATCCCTGAACCAAATTCTGAACCGGGGAACAAGGCAAGAGGAGAGCACTGGGAAGAATTATTAGAAAATGTCTCATTTACTTTATGTTTGAATTTACATTAGTTTCAGTTTATTGGACACCGAGTATGTATGGCAGTCCTTTATGTGAACTCATAAATAATCATGAATAAAGCAAGCTATTATTATTATTTCTTCTGGTTCTTCATCGTCAACGTACATTAACTCTAAATAATTACTATCATTTATGAAAGGCTATGAATACCCGCAGTAGAACCTTAAATAATAGGAACGGCACCCAAAGCAATGCCCTCGGAGTGCAATTTGCCCAACAGTTTATGAAAATTATGCGCAACTTTACTCAGGCGGCATTGCCGCCGCCACCTTCACCTTCACCTTCACCTTCACCATCACCAACGGAGGATAAAAGTAACACCGCTGCTATAGTTGTTGAATGATTCAGGAAACTCCAACCCCTAGCATTTGAGGGTGGGATTGACCCTTTGGCAGCCGAAGACTTGGTAGCTGAGATTGACGAATTTTTAACCTTATCGAATATCCAAAATCAATGAAGGTGACTTGTACAGCATTTATGTTATAACAGAGAGTTAGGCACTGGTGGGACTCAAACACCAGGTCTAGAGCTCGTGACCATGTGTGGACTTGGGATCAGTTCAATGAGCTTTTCTTTTAAAAATATTATCCAGTAAGCATTCGAAGTCAGAATAAGATAGAGTTCCAGATGCTGAAACAGGGTACAATGACCCTAACAGAGTATGAGAGGAAGTTTGATGAATTGTCATGCTACGCTCCAGAGCTAGTTGACACTAAGTTAAAAAGGGCAAGACATTTCGAACAAGGGTTAAGAGATGATCTTAGGCAGGCTGTGGTAACCTTTGAATTGCACACCTATCACGAGGTGTTGGCTAATGCCCAATTAGCCAGTTTCATGAAAAGCTCCAACGAAAGCAATAATCATATGTCCAGAGCACCCGAGAAGCGTAAGTGGGAGGACAACATAGGAAAATAGGAGCAGAACGTTCTGAAGAAGAGCAAATGGGGCTTAACTACAAACAATTATTAACAACATCCAGTTTGTGGCAAATGCTAGAAGCGCCATGCTGGAGCATATACCATGGGAACCGGTATATGCTTCACCTGTGGCGAGACAGGACATATGGAAAAATTCTATCCCAAGGGTCAGCAGTAGCAATAGCAATACAAAGCTGGAAATCTCCCTAAGAGCCAAGCCAGGGTATTTACACTCATCGAATAGGAAGGGGATCAGGACCACAATGTTTTAGTGGGTAACATCCTTATATCTCGTACACCCGCTTATGCTTTGATTGATTCTGGTGCTACTCATTTTTTTATATCTCCTAAGTTTATAAGCAAACTTTATGTACCTATCGAACATAATAGTACTCCTTTAGAGGTTGTTGTTCCCTGAAGAGAGGTATTGACTGCAGTCTATATATTAAATACAGTTAAGATAGAAATTGAGGGTAGATTTTTGGAAGCGAACTTATATATCCTGAACATGCAAGAGTTCGACATAATTTTGGAATGGATTGGCTTTCCAAGAATTACGCAATTATCTTGTGCTTCGAAAGAGAAGTGGTTTTTAAATGGCCTAGAGAAGAAGAATTTCGCCTTCCAGTAATCAACACTTTCCTTACCCTGCATGAATTTAGCATTTAAGGCAAGGAAACTCTTGAAAATAGATAGTTGTATGGGGTTCCTGATGTCAATAATTGTTAAGGAGGGTGAGGAATTAACCGTGAATGATGTTAGGGTGGTACGGGACTTTTTGGAAGTCTTTCCCGATGATTTGAATGAAAAGCCACCGGAACGAAAAGTAGAGTTCAAGATTGACTTGATTTTCGATTCTGCACCTATTTATAAGGCTTCCTATGTAATGGAACCAAAAGAGTTACAAGAGTTGAAGGCTCAACTAGAGGAGTTGTTGAGGAAGGGATTTATTCGACCCAGTATTTAACCATGGAGAGCACCAGTGTTATTTGTCAAGAAGAAAGACGGGTCAATGGGGATGTGTATCGACTACCGAGAGTTGAACATAATCATTGTCAAGGACAAATACCTCATCTCCATGATTGAAGACTTGTTTGACCACCTACAAGGTACCAACATATTTTCAAAAATTGATCTGAAGTCAGGATACCACAAGTTAAGGGTCAAGTCTAGTGATATCTCAAAGACAGCCTTTAGAACTCGATATGGTCACTAAGAGTTCTTAGTTATGCCATTTGGCCTGACTAACGCCCCTGGAGTCTTTGGATTTGATGAATTATGTTTTCCACGAGTACCTTGATCATTTTGTTATCGTGTTCATTGATGGCATCCTGATCTACTCAAGAAGTAATGAGGAACATGAGGAACACTTAAGGATTGTACTGGAAGTCCTCAAGAAAGAGAAACTTTATTCCAAGTTCAACAAATGTGAATTCTGGTTAGAATGGGTAGTATTCCTAGCGCACATTGTCACAGCTCGAGGAATAGAGGTTGATCCAAGCAAGGTAAAGACAGTGTTAAATTAGTTGAGACCAACCAATGTAGGAAAAATCCGCAGCTTCTTAGGATTAGCAGGATACTATAGGAGATTTATTGAAGGGTTCTCCAAGATATCTGGACTACTGACCCAATTAACTCGTAAGGGAGTAAAGTTCGATTGGGCAGAAAAATGTGAACTTAGTTTTGAGGAATTAAAGAAGAGGTTGGTTTATACACAAGTGTTGACTATACCTGAGGGATCAGAAGGTTTTATGATCTACAGTGATGCGTCCAAGCAGGGCATATGATGCGTTTTGATGCAACAAGGCAAAGTAGTTGCCTATGCATCGAAGCAGTTGAAGCCTTATGAGCAGAACTACCCCATGCATGACCTAGAACTGGCTGTAGTGGTGTACGCTCTGAGGATTTGGAGACAATATTTGTACGAAGGGAAGTGTGACATCTATACAGATCACAAGAGTCTCAAGTACATCTTCACTCAGAAACAACTGAACATGAGGTAAAAAAGATGGCTTGAACTGGTGAAAGATTATGATTGTGAAATCTATTATCATCCAGGTGAATCGAACGTGGTGGCTGACGCGTTGAGTAGAAAAACAACGGGTCAATTGGCAATGTTGACAGCATAGAGGACTTTATGGAGGGAATTTGAAAAGTTGAGTCTTGAAGTTATTACCACTCCCTCTGAAACTATTGCTCGAATTGCAGCACTCTCAGTTCGACTGAATCTCCGCGAACGAATCAAAAGCCATCAAAAGGGCGACTAGTCCTTGGAGTTGGTCAAAGTTGAGATTGATACAAAGAAGCAGAAAGACTTCACTCTCGCCGAGGATAAAATATTATTTTATCAGGGTCATTTGTGTGTATCGAATTTTGAGAAATTAAAAAAAATGAGATTTTAGAGAAAGCTCACTTTACTCCTTATTCTGTACATCCAGGACGCACAAAGATGTACCGCGACCTCAAGCCTTTGTTTTGGTGGAGAAATATGAAGAAAGATATAGCTAAATTCGTTGAGAAGTACTTGATATGTCAGCAAGTAAAGGCTGAACACCAAAGACTATCAGGACTACTCGAACTATTAGAAATTCTAAAATGGAAATGAGAACATGTGATGATGGACTTTGTTGTCGGTTCCCAAGGTCACCGAAGGGTCACGAAGCTATCTGGGTTATCGTGGACAGATTGACCAAGTCAGCTCACTTTTTGCCCGTTCAGGTGACATTTTTGATGGATCAGTGTGTACAACTGTATGTAAATGAAGTGGTAAAGACTACATGGAGTTCTAGTGTCGATTGTGTCAGATAGAGACCCAAGATTCACATTGAACTTTTGGAAGAGTCTACACCGAGCTATGGGAACTAAGATAAAATTTAGCACAACTTTCCACCTCTAGACAGACAGACAATGTGAACGGACCATTCAAACATTGGAGGACATGCTTCAGATCTGTGTTCTCGAGTTTGGAGGGCATTGGAAAAAGCATTTACCACTAATCAAGTTCGCATAAAACAATATTTATCATGCCTCCATTAGCATGACACCTTATGAGGTGTTATATGGGAGGAACTGCAGGTCACCAGTACATTGGGACGAAGTTGGCGAGCGTAAGATTTTGGGTCCAGAGATCGTTTAACAGACAGTGCAGGCCATTGAGAAGATTCGAGCTAGTATGAAAACTACCCAGGATAGACAGAAGCATTATATAGATAAAAGAAGAAAGGATTTGGAATTTTCAGTAGGTGACAAGGTATTCCTCAAGATTACTCCAATGAAAGGAGTTTTACACTTTGGCAAGAAATGCAAGCTAAGACCAAGGTACATCGGCCCATTCGAAATCTTGCAATGTATTGGAAATGTTGCATATCAATTAGCGTTACCCCCAGAACTTTCAACAGTACATGATATATTCCACGTGTCCATGCTAAGGAAATACATCCCTGATTCGAGTCATATAATCCACCACTAGTCTATTGAATTACAGCGGGGTTCGAGCTATGAGGAAGCGCCGACTAGGATCATTAATTAGAAATTTCAACCGCTCCGTAACAAAGTGATTCCACTAGTGAAGGTACAGTGGCATAATCACTCAGCTAAAGAAGCCACATGGGAGCGAGAAGTGGAGGTGCAAGCCAAATATCCCCAACTCTTTGACGAATTCCAAGGTAAATTTCGAGGACGAATTTTTTTTAGGAGGGTAGATTATAACACCCAGAACCTGAATTTGAACCTAATTATAAGGATTGATAGTTAGATGGCCAATTCAAGTGTTAACCCAATTATTTTTGTGGACCTTGCTGCAATTCAAGATGTGGGATTACATATTTTAGGAAATTATTGATTTATTAATATACTTCATATTAGTTAAATCCTTAAGAATAGAAGAATGTATATTCTTGCCATTAATGTGTGTGAACGCATGTAAAAATGGAAATTATTGATTTATGAACATACCTTCCATATTATTTAAATCCTTAAAATAGAAGAATATATATTCTTGCCATTAATGTGTGTGAGCGCATGTAAAAATAGAAATTATTGATTTATTAACATACATTCCTTATTATTTAAATTCTTAAAAATGGAAGAATATATATTCTTGCCATTTATGTGTTTGAACGCATGTAAAAATAGAAATTATTGATTTATTAACATATCTTCCATATAATTTAAATTACACGGATTTTAAGGGAGAGATAACCTCATTATAATACAAAAATGAGCAATTACTTCACACACACATGTTTTTCCATAAATAAAAGCTATGCACATAGTCTTAGCCTACCCTATTTAAAGATTCACTTCTCCACCCTCACAACCACTCTCCACTATTGATATTATACGAAATATTATTGAAGGGATCGGACCACTATTTTTTGCTCTTCTTACCATTTTCTTATCATTTCCAAAGGTATGTACATTATGCCATGTTATTGAAATTCTAGACCTTTGAGGGTTATGAACATGGGACCATATGAATATGATAAGATTATGATTATGATAAGGGGACCAAAGTTTAGTAGCGCTACGCACAATAGATTTTACTACGAAGTTTAGTAAAAATCCTTGTGTCTCCATTACGTTATGAATTTATGATTATTTATTGTATGCTTATTGGAATTTATAAATGTCAACTATTATGTTCTATTCCTTTTCAGGATACTAGGGTTTGTGGAGGTTGAGACGTGAGCACGGCTTGTGGTGGCAACAATTTAGAATGTTTCAAATTATAATTATTTCTTTTAAGACTTCTAAATGTTAATTCGAAATTTGATAAATTTCGAATTTTATCTTTATTATCTTTAAATTAAAGTTACGAATAATATCTCGTTATCTAATAAATTTGTTTTATAATTATGTCACAAAAATATTCGTGGCACCGAATCAAATAAGTTTTGGGGCGTCACAATATATGCAGCCATTTCTCAAATATTCTAAATTTCTCCTCGGTCCTAGTTTGGGACATTGATTTCCATTGGTGGCTTGCCATTCACATGAACATGGACTCTGTCCATTGCACTCTTTAGGAGTCTGTGCAGCCTATAAGCTAAAATATATAAATCTCAACTACCAACGAATCAACTTCACCGTTAAAGGAAGGTGGCTTGTATCTTCTAAACGTCTCAATGAATGATCCGTAATTTGGAATAGCTAGCTGTAGGGCCGGTGCCCGGTTTTATCTTCCAAGATCATGCACCACTTGTAGTAATTATCTTATCAAATTATTTTTGGTTGGAGGCTTCATCTACCTTTAGGTAAAATAATTGTATCCATTAGACATTTGCATCACTATACAAGAGAAATTCGAATTAAGGAGAGTGTAAATCTTAATCACCCCAAGCGATCATTTAGAATAAACAGAAAGTACAAAATAGGATGAGAAATTTTTTAATTAGCCTATTATAAGATCTACCCATCTCTATCTCAAACCTCCTCCAGATCCACCATTTTTCTTCATGGGTTAAATAACATCATTATCTATTGTCACCACTGATTCGAATCCCGAATGTAAGATCACACATCCCCAACGTAAGATTCCCAATACTTGATAAGAGTATTGTAAAAGTCCACAAACTCAATATCATTTGGTTTTCTCGCAGGAATTTGAGCTATCATTTGAGCTTCAATTACTTTTCCAATGCGCTTGTTGCATTGTGCTAACGTGTTGAGGAGATGTCCTATAGATTCCTACCCACTAATATTGTATCTTACATTCTTCGCTTCAATCTAAGTCTCATGCACACTTCGAATTTGATCATCAAGGATGAGTACGGGATCTACCTCATAATCTATATAAGCTTCGATAATAGGTTCCTGAGCACCAACTAGAGTCATTCACCTAGCTGTTTATCTGTAGCTAGCCATCTATCGCCCAAAGTTTTCTACCTCAATATGTAACTTGGAAAGTAGAATCCTAGTACATTTCTTATTTACACATAGTGGAAATTTAAGCATTGAAAGTAAAGTGCACAAAATGTAACTTTTCATAACTCATGATCATAGGAACTTTATGTTTCATAATACTTTTGCGTACCTGGGCCATAAGATGGAGTCAAGCGTTGAGTTCATGGTGTATTGAAGTATCGTAGCATCCTCAACTTACATTTTATTTTCATATAATATACATACTTATCTTGAATGTGGAACGATGAGAAATATATGTTCACATGCCTATAACCTCAATGATACCACCTACACATGATATTACGTGTAAAATTTATATATGCTATTCATATAACAAGATAAATACTTATTTCATAGATAAAACTAGAATTATAAAGAAACTAGATATCAAATCACAATAAACAATTTAAATCATCAACCTAACGTCAAATGAAAGTAATTTTAGTCTACAGAAAAGACTACACTCATGCTCTAATACTATGTTGTAAACTTCCAAGTTCTACGAGCCTAGAACGTCACTTGGGTTCAATGCATTCTTTCAGTTTAAAAAAATAATGCTAAAAGAAAACATCGATCTTCGGCCAAGGCTTGAAATTTCTTGTAAATATTTTAATATATAATTTTACATGACTTAAACATATAATACTCATCATCAATTTATCAAATTTAAGAATTTACATCGAAATAAGAGTATGTGGGATGAAAATGGGAAAAAAAATAGAGCAGGCAAGCCTAAAACTTCATAGTTAGAGTAGCTGGCGACAGATTTGGCTCTTACAAGCTACTATAAATGGGTATGTTATGTTCCTCGAGTCCTGACAGAGGGTACAACCCTCCTCCATTGCCGTCCGAATCTCTACTTCCTTTTTCATGGTTCAATGTATTTCTTTCTCTTGCTTCCAATTCCAATTCTCGATCCACTTTTCCACGCTATACTACCATAGCCATATGTTGCCAAATCCTGGTTTACTGCCACCCCCACCCTACCCCGTTTGTAGCACGTTCATGAAACCATGAATCATGAATGTTGATTATATATATGTATATTTTGCCCTCCAACATTTTTCCCTTCCTACATGAATGTGGTCGTTGTGGAGCAACAGTGGAATTTATGATTTGACTAAATTGTCCTTAAAAAATTGAAGGAGTGCACTGTAGGAACCTTTTGCGCAAAGATTTAACGGCAAAAATTGATAGATTTGGACGGTAGAGACGATTTGTGCAAAGAATGGATGATTTAAGGACTCAAATGTCAAAGTTCAAACGATAGGGACAATTTGCGCAATAGACCCAAATGATAGGGAATAACATGCTAATTACCTATAATATTAATGTTCCTTAAAAAAAGATTCTCCTTAACATCCAACTTTAAAAATTTTATAGACTTTTAACGGGGCCGGGTTTTGAAATCTAATGATACATACTACAAAATTGCGCAAATATAAAACTTGTAATGAAATTGACATAGAAGAAATTACATGTACTTAATTGAATATCTCCAGTACTTCAATCACTTCACACCTTTATTACAACGCCACCATTCACAACCTAATCATTTAATTTATAGATGAGAAAAATGAAGAAGTGAGTAAAGACATACCTAGTAGGATCAAAACTTATTTCCAACCCGTTCGAGTAAGTATAAATTCAATTGTTTAATATAATTCATATCGTCATTCATAGTATAGAAGGATTACCAAAAAATCCACATTATGAACAACACATCATTAGTTCAAAAGAAAATAGTTTCGAAGATCCCATTAAAGTCGACTTTGGCCAAACATATAACATTTTAAAACATTAAAATACAAATTAGCCAAATAAGAGAATTTAAACCTTTAATTGAAGACGGGTAACAAAATCAACTGAACGTGTTTATACCTCGACTTTTTCATATATACTTTTTGTAGATGAAAAATCTGTCATTTTTTCGAAAAAAAATATATAGTAAAATCTTATTGCTTTCCTGAAAATAAGTAAAATTCAGTGTTTGAGGAGGGGGAGGGGGGCAGTGAGAGAGGGAGAGAGAATGGTTTTCGTAACTTCCTACACTTCAATGAGAGCGTAAATGAATGGTTATTGTAGCAATTAATATAAATTTTATAGTACTTAATTTGGAGGTCGTTTTGTTGGGATTAGGGGGGAAAATGGAAGTGTAGGAGTTTAAACCACAACTTAGCATGTGTTTGGTTGGGTTTAAAAACGGTTTTTTTTTTTGGTGGTCAAAAACAATTAATGCCTGCCCACCATATTCAATTTGTGTAAGAAAACAGCATGTCAATATTGCCAATTTTACCCTTAGCTTGAGCCACTCATTTTGACCGTTTCAAAGATGAATTTGCATCCAAAAAATACTGAGCCATGTGGGACCGGATAATGACTTTTCAGCTTTTGCTTTTCAGATCCTTCTTTTCAATTGTTCACTACATGCTTGTGTACTCTGTTCACCTAAATTGCACTGGATGAAGATGTGAAAAAAAAGATTGTGAGTATTCACACGTAAAAATTGTATATTTTCACACGTAAAAACTGTCATCTTACCGTCTGTATGCACACATCAATGAACATTCATCATCAACACAAAACTGATATTATTAATTAAGCGTGCACATAAAAT
Organism: Forsythia viridissima; assembly: GCA_030279155.1. NCBI lineage: Eukaryota > Viridiplantae > Streptophyta > Magnoliopsida > Lamiales > Oleaceae > Forsythia > Forsythia viridissima. The sequence continues at coordinate 29,189,162 of CM059045.1, forward strand.
AATTTATTATTAATTTATAGATATTGAGAATTTGAAATCGTCATAGATTTGCAATCATAAATACACTATCTCATTATTTGAGAAATATGATCCCGAAGTTGGTCCCATTCTGTGTTCGAATTACCAGGCGCAAATGTATCAGCCGCTGTTTCCTCTGGTTTATCTGGCAAATCAATCTCTGCTGCGTCCACAACTTCATCCACGGCTTGGAATGCCCCGTCCACTTGTCCAGTGCGCCGTAGAAAATTGTGTACTGCCATTGTATAGACAATGACTGCAGTCTACTTACGAAACGAATAATTAGGCATACGATCAAGAATTTGCCATCTCTTCTTGAGGACACCGAACGCACGCTCAATCACGTTTCGTAAAGACGAGTGATTGAAGTTGAACCTCTCCCGCGCGTTCTTGAATCTCCTGCGTTCACCATTTGATACTGGAGGAAACTCTTGAAAATGGTATCTGATGTCTGCGCCTTTATACGGTGCCATATACCTGGGCCTATGCACAAATCCTGAGTCAACTAGATAATACTTACCAGTTGCTGGCAACGGAAAATTAATAGCTAGACTGTGAATTGCCATAGCCAATATTCGACTATCGTGTACGTTTCCAGGCACAAAGGACAAACGTGAAGCACATATTGAAATCACATGCTGCTAATATATTTTGTGATGGATATCATTTCCTGCCTATGAAGTGTAGTCGCTCGTTTGCTGATAGCACCGCTTTCACATGTGTGCCATCAATTGCTCCAATACAATCCTACCAAATATATAACATTGTTTTAATTTAGAGCAAAACAACCCATAAGTAATATTGAAGTGTCGTACCTGGAAATACGGGTGTCTTGAGGGTTCGGGTTTGTGATCTGTTGGACTTTCATTATAGTTAGGTTTCGGTTTAATTATTTTCGCGCCAAGTCTGACAACTGCTCGCAACACAACATTGAAGTAATGGTGAATTGTCTGCAAAGAATGACCAAATAAAGTACGTATTTGTCTGTAACCTTTTCCATGTGCCAGTATACACAAAAACATACCAACTTGTTCGTATACATCCACATCGTGACTGCTACGAAGTTCATACTCGTCACGCAATAGATGTGTAAAGTGCACAAACATTGATGGATACATTCTAAATGCACAAAATGCTATATATGGATCTTCCTCGAGTGCCTGGATCATAAAGATGCGCCCATTCCTAGCATTTGGAAACCTAGGAATCCTTGTCTTTGAGCGTTCGATGTATGCACTAATGATACTTACGGCAGTACGACAGTACGTAAGCCATGTTAATGTATCACGCTCCAAATTGACCAATGTTTCTTCGTCTGAGCTGTCTGATTCGGAGTCCGATTCGTCATTTGCTGGTGCGTCGGAACACATTTCCTCTTCTGATTCATCAGCCATACTGTTGTCACAAATTTTATTACCTGAAAAAACCAAGCAGTATGAATACGTGTGTTTAATTACTGAAAGAAGTAAGTTATTTGGTTATACGAGATCTTATACTCACCTCTTTTGTAGATGATTTTTGGTAGTCAAAGTATAGCAAAGTTGTGAATACATGTGTGCTTGTAGTTAATGTGGGTAGCTCAAAAGTACAATCAATTGTCCTACCATATAAATGCATACTAGTCAATCGCCATGTGGAAATAGTACATGTTCCTTGATGAAGAAAATAGTAATCTGCAGGCAAAAGCTCATGTCATGCATCAACCGAAACAGTACACATTTTTTTTCAATAACAGTGACATAAATAATCCAATATTATCCGATACATCAAATCATAAAAGGAACAATTTCTTCTGACGAAAATTATAGAATGCCCTAAAAAAAACGAGGCAGTCATCAAATGCAGCAGCATTCTTAAGGCACCAAGACTTGTAGTGGAATTTAAGGAACTTCATTTTCATTTGTGGGGTTCTTGAACCTACGTACGAAGTCCTGTGCCGCGCCTTATTGAAAAATGATAAGGCGAACAAGTGAAACTTTTCATCTCCTTCCAATAAGCCAAAGCTCTGCAACTCGTCCATACACTCATCGAACGAGGGCGGGCCCGAATTCACTTTCAAATGTGCTGCGAGAAGCTCATTGCCGATGTTAGCCAGTTTCTCAACTGATTCTGATAAGGCAGAGCGGGAGTCGATCTTCTTCTTTCCTTTCGCAAGCCAGATGAACATTTTCTCTTATCGCCGCTATGCAAGCCTGATATATTCATTGCCGACCCACTGCATTGCATGGTGGATGGGTCGTGCTGATCACGCATCTCTGCGTTTACAGGCAACTTGTCGCTAAGGCCGGCCTCGTCCCAAAGGTCATCATCATCAAATCCTTTTTTTGATAGCTTGGAAGGGCTTACTGCATATTTTACTGAGTCGTAAGCATCACCGTAAAGATGGCTGTACTTATGAAAAATTTCTCCAAAATCTCGACCACGAAATTTAGCAAATTCCTTGTTCACCTACTCCAATAAAAAGTATCGGTATCCGATATTAATGATCTAATCAAGAATTTCATAATCACCAATTGTAAATAAGGAATAATCACCTGTATCTTTCGATCCCACTACCAATCATCAGCAACAATTTGATTGCTAGTCTGATCATATTCTATACCCGTGCAACGTAGTAGTTCGTGCAGTTGTTGATACTCTTTTCGCATTAGAAACCAATGGTTCTTCAGTTGACTGCGGTTCCAGTCCTTGTCGGTTTCGGTTTGAACATTGCAACAAGCTGCTGCCATCCGGTCTTGGAGAAACACTTTCCTTGACGAAAGCCTTGTGCAATCACGAGTTCACAGCAGTTCACAAATATTCGATGGACATCATCGTCCCATCTTGCATTTCGACGTTGCTGTGTATCGGTCGACTGAAAATTTGCAAATAACAAAAAATATGTATACATTTGCAAACACATTCACATTCGTTAATTGAAGACAGACAAGAGACATGATAAATGAAAAACCAAAGAAAATATGAGAAGGCACAAATGTAATCTGACCAATACAAATCTTCCAATCTATCTATCTCCTACAAAGATGGTTTTTGATACATACAGGCAAAAGCTTGAAGCACAAAGACGGAGTCCTATAGTAACTTCACAAACAAAGATGTAATAATCATGCACTTTGTGGAAACAACAGAACACTTGAAAATGGCTAGTCCTGAATATATTGTGAAGGGCTGACTGCATAATATTGGAAGGAACAGAACACATAACTGGAATCGTCACATAACACACAACACAGCTTGAAAAAAAGACAAAATATATCCATTTGACACAAATCATCAAGCATGTAAAGTGCAAAATAAAAATGTCGATTGCTTTTCACACCGAATGCAGATACAATTTCTCCAATATGGGTTTATGTTTTTACAAAAATGGAGACGAGTGATTGAAGAAAGGAGCCCAACAAGTTCAGATTACAATCTATTTCTTCCTCGAACAAAATCGGGTTTTATTCTCACATTGGCCGGAAAAAAAAAATTGCACTGGATTTTTTTTCCCACTTTGGCCGTCGGCAGAAATGACACTCCCAAGAAGATTAATGTTCTTCGATCTGTCCCTGTGTGTGTCAAGAAGGGAACTCCTAGTATCCATGTATGTATATGTGTAGTTTTTTTAGAAAATTTGTTGTTCATAGTTACATGCTATACGAATAATTACACAAATCGTCGCATACCATTTTCTGCTTGTCGGACAAGAAGTGTTTCCTGGCGGTTGGAAAGTGAAGTCTCGCACGCTCAGGCGATGGCGACCAAATGGTGATGTGCGCACGGATTTATTTCGCCGATGAGAGAAGAAGAGGAGAGTGAGAAGGTAAAGACAAAACATTATTTCCTTTTCTGCAGATTTTCCCGTTTGTATGGAGATAGGGTCAATTTGGGAAGATTTTGTCTGAAAATGTCAAGATTGTGTTCTGTAAAGAAAAGTAATAGTGGGCCCAGAATTGAGTTTATTTGACCTACCCAAAAAAACTGTTTTTAAACCAAACCAAACACACGCTTAATGCAAACAATTATTTTAGACCTTTATTGCACTTATTTTGAACTTATGTTTAGCAATGCTTAAATTATAATTTCAGTTGGTCAAACTGGTCAAACATAATTTTTATCCACACATTTAATATGACAACAACTTACAACTCATTTTTTAACCACACATTCACCAACTACTTATATTATAAGCACTTAAAAAATAATTTCAGCACTATCAAAAACAAAAAATTGATTTCATCTCCCATTTCTCTCAACAATTTTTCGACCATATGTCTCTTTCACTCTCTTTTTTCTTCCATTTTCATATTCTAACACAAATCACTAAATTTGATTTTGTATCAAAAGCATAAGGAAGCAAAGAAGAAAGAGCTAAGCAAGAAGATTTTTCGTTTACTTTTCAAGTATCAAAGTATAAATTTTAATCAAGTTTCCAAGGTAGGATAATATCTCACACAAAGTGGAAGTAGGTTCAATGTGTTAGTACTTTTCATAGATTACATGACTACCATGACTGATGGGTCTTTTATGATATGATATGATTGTTAGTCATACGAGATTAATGTCATAAAGACATTGAGTTGAGTTTTTCCATTCCAATCCAATGGATGCTTGGCACTAAAGTGGTATGAAATGTTAATATACGTTTATACTGTATGATTGAACTATGCACGTATCTTACTAAGTACTTTTCGAAATGCTTTTTCCCTAAATTTTTATGAACTTTTCAGTTTGACGGAATGCGGTTGGAGGGTGAAAGTTGGTAGTACCTTTCGGCCTTGAAGGATTTCTTGTGTTTAAACCCTGTTACGGTTATGTTTGACGAATTTTAGTTTAAGGACAGAAGTTTGTGTTATTGAAACGATTTTTGAAAAATTTTCCCATTAAAATTTCGTTATATAAAACTGCCCATTTTTCATTAGTTTCTGCACCTGTCTTTAAAATGTCACCGAGACTTGTGTAGATGAGATTTTGAGGTGATTCAAGTTGGAGAATTCAGCCTTATTAGATTTCTGTCTCTCAGATTTGGAATCACGGGTTTTCGCTAATCGTAGATTGAGTCCTACCATATTCAGTAAACCCGTGACATTCGGATTTGAAAATAATGAATCAGAATTTTGGAAAATATTTTGGTTGATCAATAGAAGGTTTTGAGACGTGTACGTTTTTAGTGTACTGTTAAAATTTGAGGGTTTAATTATTTCATTTTTCCTAAAAAGTATAGGTTGTTTCCAAACTATCAAATATATTAAAAACAATTAGAAAGGTAGTTAACGAAGTAATTTAGTGACTTTTCGGATTTTTGAACTTGGGGCGTTATAGTAAGCCTTGCCAATAATGTTCTATTGAAAAAAGAAAAATTACACGGTGTGTGGCATTTTAATTAAAAAAAGTGATATTGCATGTCACTTTCTAATATAAAATTTTAATTCATATCTAACACGACAAGAAATAATAGTAACAACTATATATTAGTTTAAGAAATTCTTTTAGAAAATTGTAAGCTTAGTCAAAGATTTCTATTAAAAAAAAATCAAATTATACACGGTGTGACCTTTTAATTGAAATTACATAGCATGACACTTTTTAATGTAGAACATTAATTAACATCTAATACGACAAAAAATAACAGTAACAACTAAATATTATTTTAGGAAGTTCATACAAACTTAGCCAAACAATTAGAAAAAATCAAATTACACAAAAATGTGTTCTTTGAATTAGAAAGTTAAAATGTCATTTTTTAATGCAAAAGCTTAATTCACATCCAACAAAAAAAATGTGACATTTCTAGACGATTAAATTTCGATCAGATTAGTGACAAAAAAAATCATAATAAACAAGAAGAAAGAAAATAAAATAAATAATTAAATTAAATTATACTAACACCACGGAAAAACAAAGGAAAAAGAATTAAGAATTCATTTGTCACTCCTGTGGTTTTTAATTTTTGAATGGATCCCACCAAGCACTAATGATGTTTCCTTGGGATGGAATGACGGTGTCCTTTTTCAAGCAGTGCCATGTTTTTCCAATTCTTTTTTATATCATTGTATTTTTCAATTTTTTGTTTTATATTAAGGTATTTACCAAAATTTTCCATAAGACGAAATTCTAACTTTATTTTTGGCCTGTGTCCTATGAGAAACAATACAAAATATGACAATCAAAAGGACAATAAGTAGTATAATAAAGAGGGAGGGGGCGAGCGAAGTGAGTCACTTGTGAAATTAAAGTTCTCATTTACTAGTATGGGCAACACTAGTAAAAGTGGAGTGACAGAGTTGCACTCAATATATAAAAAAAAAAGAAAAAAAAAATTCTAAGAAGATGCAACTTAGAATTTATTTGTATCATAGTAATATATATCCCGTATAATTTACATAAGAAATTGTAATGTAACCTAAATTTTCAAAATGAGAATTTTTGTATTTCCTCAATTTAATTCAATTATTGCCTTACAATAAAATTTGAAGACAAAAACAAAAATAGTATCTAAGAAATATACACAATAATTGTGAATCGGAATTAGTTTTTAAAGTATAGTTCCAAGTTTGTTCGTCCAACTTGACCAAACATGGGTTGTGCTAGGCTATAAATAACGTTGATCTTGAAATCTGCCCTACCCCATTGTCAGTGGCCCCTTCTCTGCCAACCTATTTGATATTTGAATAGCATGATAACATTAGAATGACTCTGATGGGAGATTCAACGATTGTATGCAGTGTGACTATAAAGTCAGATGCATAAAGTGGGTGTGGGGAGACAAGTTGACACAGTTTGACTAGGAGTTTTAAATTTCACATACCTTAGCCTTGTGGTTGTGATGATATTTATAGAGTTTTTTTAGGAGGTATTCTAACCTCCTGGGTGAGCTTTTTCCCGCCACATCGGACAGGTGGCCGACTAGTTACTACCATTTGCATGAAATGGGTCGTTGAAAGGGGTCACTTCTACCTGTACCTTAGGTAGGATTTTCTCTAATAAAAATTGTTAGGAGGCGCCATATTTCTTGTCCCTGCCTTGTCCTATTCGGTCACTCATTTTTTCTTATTAGGGTGAAATGATGTATGACACTTGAATATAATAGCCTGATACGTGCCTTATTGGGTAAATACCACGATAAATGGTATTGGCCACAAGATATTTTGCAACAAAACATCTCTAGTACATGGCCCTATGTTTATCAACTTGTGGGCTTCATCTCCAGACCCTGGAAGGTCTTTCCAAGTGCCTAAGTTGGATTCAGCCCATGCAATAAGGCACTTGGCTTCCATTTCTTCAATTTTTGAGCTAATCTTTGGCCTATAGGCAACAGCTCGTCTTGGCACGTTAGGCCAAACCTCGGTCTAAGCATTGGGTTCATTAGCCTAGGTTGTTGGTAAGGTGGAGGGCATAACCTATGCCTCAGCCTCAAAACTTAAGCACCGGCAAACCTAATCCTTAGGCTTTAGATCATCCACTTGTGCGGAGCAACGACATGGCTTCCGGTGGAAAGGACTCCATGGGAGTTGGAGATGTAACAATAGTCCTCCAATTCCTAGGCTATCATTTATGTCATAATTTAATGGCTTAGGTTTGCTTAGGCCATTCGAATGCTTAGGCGCTTCATCCTAGGCTTGGTCAATGTGGCTTTTGCACGGAGGTGACTCGGACTCCATGCGAAGTGGAAACATAACAATAGTCTCTTAAGTCTGATGCCATTATTTATGTTAAACTTTAGGTCTTATGTTTGCTTAGGTGTCGATCTGAGACTTAGGTGTTTAATCATGCTCCAAATCTAAAAATCGAGCCTGAGGCCCAACCTACATGCCTTGGATAGCCTTTGGCCTACTTCTTCTAGGACGTGTCTGCCATTGATTGCTTTGGAAAACATAAAAATAAATTGGGATGCGAGGTTAGATATGATTAATGTCAGCCACCATAAGAAAGTATACGTGTACGTAATCATTAAGGGCCATTAACGACGTCGGCCAATGACACCATCATACGCGCGGAGGGCGCGTGGACAACTATGGCCACTTATTTGAAACACATGACTAGTGCCCATTTACTTTCTATCGTCTAGATTGCATTTGGATGGGTGGCACAGATTCTCCCACTTTAGATCCAACGGTTAGAGTATCCCTAGGTTAAACTATAAATTGGGGATGCGTTCTATCATTTGGGACTCTTCTTCACTATTGAACTTTCTCCATTTTCTCTAGGAAGTTAATTAGAACATTTTTTTTATGTTGCATTTTACACATATTTCCTTACTTCTTCTTTAGGTAAAGTTCTCTAGTCCACTTTTCTCTTTCTCGTTCTCCTTCTTTTTCTTTTCTTTCTTTGTGGGGGCTTATCTTGGGATGTCTAAGTGTGTCCCTTAACCACCCATTAAGTGTTGACGAACCACGTTTGAGGCTACGAATTCTTAAAACTAATATGTGCCCGATGAAGTGTTGCGCTCTGATGCCGGAGACGATGCACTTCTGGAGTCGTCTTGTTCATCTTCTTCCAAAGTTGTTCCCTTCCGAGCTATATTTTTGAACCCTAGCTTTATACCTCTTAGACCGTCCACCCCATAAATATCTATGCATCGAGTTGGCTTGAGGACTGTCCGTGGCCTAAAGGATTTTCGACATGACCCCCACAACCTTAGATATATACCTAAGGGATTTCTACGAGGTTACAGACATCATTCATCTTATCTTACCTACTCAAGATGACCGAGCCCACACACCCACTTCTAGCTGCATTACCTTCTTCTTCACCTTTTCTTTTGAGATTTCCTTAACTCACACAACATCTTTCCTACGCAAATAAGCCCTAATGGATGGAGGTAGATAGTGGTGTCATTTGGAATCTGGAAGATAGCCAATGATGCCAACCATACATTTAGGGACTTTTCTGTAATATATATGTCGAAACAGACTGAGAAATGACTGCTGATGTTGGTATCAAGTGGCTCATAGGGATAGTACCTTTGGTCCATTTTTGGTCGACACTTCTTATTCTATCAAAGAATGGATGAAATCCTTCTTTGTTTCTGGGGCACGGAAGTTCTTTTTTAACAATCCAATGCTCAACCCTCTACTGCTTCACTTGTATTTCATAACTAATGAGTCTCCTTCTCAAAAGTTTCTAAGTGTTAGAATTATATGACACCTAACCGATTGTAATGCTCCATATAAGTTGGTGAGGCTACATTACACGAAAGAGGACTTGGAAAAGATCAAAGTCGTTCATAACCTGCCCCCAACATACGTGTTGCAGACTTCCTACTTCACCCTAAGCAATTATCCAGGGCCAAATTCACGCTTCCAAAGGGTAAGGCTTCGTCTTTGGTTTCTTTAACTTTCCAAGTCAACAACTTCTGACTCACTTCCTTTTACTTTCGTTAACTTTCTTGTTGTCTCTGCTTACAAGTAGACAAAATTAGTCGAACTAGTTGGCAAGTTGAAGTTGAAACGGGATATGGAACGAGTCGGTCCTTCGGTCGTAATCACCCCAATGTTGATGCCATTTCCTGAGCTCCTATTCATTTTCATTTTTTAGAGAATAAAAAATGGCTCTCTCATCCGACTATTTAGTATATTGGTGACGTAGAGTATCGTTCGCATGAGGATTGTGTTACTGTGAAGTGACCTAATTAATCCGTACAAATTATTTGAATATGTGCTTGTTGACATATGAAATAACAAGGGCCTAAAAAGAGACTTAAGAAAATTGTACATATAGGCCCATAATAAATGCCCAAGTATATAGGTTTAGAAAATATGTCGGCCAGGCCCAACGGATGTCCAAATAAATTCGTATATAGGCCCAATAGAAATTGTCCAAGCCAGGAAGGGCCCCAAAATGGACATCGCCCAGATCAAAAACGCTCAGGGCGTTGGGCGATTAGAATGGTCAATCGCGGCATAAGAGTAACCGTTCATAAGTAGTTTTTCTCATTTTCTTATCATTGTTCCCACGTTGTCAGGAGTTACAAACTTGAATTATCATAAAGGAGTTACAAGAGGTTGGATCATCATGGGGAAGTTACAAACAGTTGGGATCATCATGGGAAAAATGGGCAGTTATTGGGCGACGAGGTGATTGCTTCATGAAGGAGTTACAAGAAGTTAAATCATCATGGGGAAGTTACAAACAGTTGAAATCATTATGGAAGAAATGGGCAGTTATTGGGTGACGAGGTGGTTGCTGGGCGATAAGGAAGAAACTGGGCGATGAGAAGTTTTTATGCAAGACTGAAGGAAAACGTGTGATGAAACCGTTTGACAAGGTATAAAAGAAAGGAGATTGATTGAAGTGAAAAAAGAAGGAACTCTCAAAAAACAGAGAAATGTAATTTCATTCCATTTAGTCTTAAATATTTCTTTACAGTGAATTCTAGTGTGCTTGTGCCCCTTGGAGGCATTTCGTTTTGCTTTTTTCATCCTTGGTCATTATTGTAGTCTTCATAAATCAAACACCCCTTGTTGGGACTTTGTCTCAAAAGGTTTGGCGTCCCTTACACATCGTCTGAATCCTTTAATTGTTAGCGAAAAATACACATTCCGCGCGAAACAATTTGGCACGCCCAGTGGGACACTTTTGGTGTTAGAAGATACAAGAGGGTGGAACAATATGCCTCACAAGAACTCAGATAAGGAACCAGCAAGCCAGCGAATTCAATCCGTGATCGAGCGATATGAAGAACAGCAAAATACACCAGCAACGGAGGGACAAAATCAAAGCCGTTATGAACCAATGACGGAATTGAGTCCACGAACCATGCGCGCATTACTTGGCGAACTCACGCAAGATGTCGTGGGACAGGTAAGCTTGCAAAATGTTCATGATATGGAAAAATTTGTTCAAACTGGAAATGTGCATTACGACAACATGGCCAAACAATTAAGTACTTTGAATGAACTTATAACTAGGTTAGTAGGCCAGACATGTCAACCAAATTTGCCAAATATAGGGAATCATTTCCAAGCTAGGACGGTTGTGGGGCACAATTCACCGACAATGAACCCTATAAATCCTAGTCAAGGAATAGAAATGTCTTTTATACCATCGACGTCAAATGTGGGTGGAGGCAACATGGCCAATTTGAGTGGTCATAATGTGGGATCGTCCAACTTGGGGGGTAGCCCGAATGCAAGAGAAAATATGCCACATATAGGACAAAACGCAACACGTGTTAACGAAGGGGCAAATGTCCAAGTAAATGGCAATAATACCATGAGTAATGGTAATTTGGCCACAAACCCAGGTTTAAACAATAGACCTCAAATGATTCCACCTGTGAATCAACCTATAGGAGTCCCGTACGATCCAAACATGGCCTTAAGAAACCAAATCACCGAGATAATGCAAGATCAGATGGCTTTTGGAATGCGTCCTTTCATTAGGCCAACCTATAGGAAGCCATATCCCGATTGGATAGACCAAGCCTATCCGTGGCCTAGGGGATATAAAGTGCCGGAATTTTCACTATTCACAGGTTTAGGAGAGGTCTCAACATTGGAACATGTAGGACGATTTACACTGTAATGCGGTGAAGTAAATGATTATCATAAAATAAGGTTGTTTCCTAGTTCGCTAACAGGGGTAGCTTTTTCATGGTTCATTAATTTACCAGCAAACTCTGTTCAGACATGGCAACAATTAGAACAGTTGTTCCACGCCCAATTCTATAAAACTGAATCTGAAGTCACCTTGGCCGATTTGGCGAATTTACGTCAAATGCCAACTGAATGGGCAGAAGTTTTCCTTCAAAGGTTTAAGACTGCTAGGAGTAAATGCTTTGTGCCCTTACCCGAAAAAGAGTTTGTTAAGATCGCTCAAAGTTGTTTAAGTTTCGACTTGAAAAAGAAATTTTAGGATAGGGAGTTTCCTGATCTCTTCCAATTAACGGCCAATGTAATTAGGTATGAGCGTTTGATAAGGAAAGAAGAACAAATGAAAAATTCCAGCAAAGGGACTTACTATAGAGACCCAAACTTCGACGTTCACGTTGTAGATGAGTATTATGATCAAACTGAAATATGTTTGGCCGAATTGATTAAAGGAGATGCTTATGAATGTCCGTTAATAATTAATTCAGGGATGACGGCGAAAAACGAGCCTCTAAGAGATACAAGCAAGAAAGCTAGAACGTTTTTGTTCGATATAACCAAAGCAGATACTATATTTGATAGATTGTATAAAGACAAGCAAATAAAACTGAGCGATAAACACAAATTGCCAAATCCTGAGCAAGTTAAGGATAAAAAATATTGTAAGTGGCATAATGCATGGTCTCATACAACTAATAATTGTTTGGTTTTTCGTCATGTATTACAGGATGCCATCGAATCAGGGCGAATTACTTTTGAAGCTAAAAAGAAGATGGCAGTGGATGAGAATCCTTTTCCGCGGCCACTAGGAGTCAATATGTTGTCAGCAGGTTTCAAAAGTGGTTTACCTAAATTCAAATTGGTAGTCGATAATGGAGACGAAGATCTTGAACAGCATCCCAGCGTGTTCGAACGTCTCAAAGGTAAAGAAGTTGAAAGGAACAAAAAAGTGTTGTGTGCTAGATGTAGCAGAGAAATAGATGAAGATAAGGAGAAAATAGAAGTATGGGGGCGTCACAATCATCCAAACGCGACCCAAAATTTCCAACCTATTCAAGGACGAAAGGTATCATGGCCTCCTTTTGAAAGACAGGTCAGGCCAATGTATGATGGCAGGCCGATGTACAATGGCAGGCCGATGCTCAACAATAGAACGTTCAGGCCACAGCCCCATCGATCGAATGTATGGCACTCATTCCAATACAGTGCGGGAAGAGTGATACCCTTTGATCAAATGACTAGGACACAGCAAAGACGTCATCAAAGAAATTATGGACGAATGATGAGGCAGCAACAAGAAGTGATACGTCCCAAATTGCCCAATTTCTCCAACACTGTTACTAAAGAAAATCTCGAAGATGAGAAGGAACATAATGTGAACGATTCAACAGAAGAATTGCCAGAAGATTCTTTTGGTAGGTCGAAGTTTGAAAGACACAGCAAAGACGAAGATGAAGATGATCCTGGACAATCCATCACCATTCAGTTTGGTTCTTTACCCCCAATATTGGCTAATAATTATCTGCTTGCCAATGAATTTAAAAGCAAAAGGGATGAGGGGCTACAAGACGATGAGAGGGAGGAAGCATGCACATTGGAATGTGAGGGAGAAATCGGGCAAACCTCTGGAGATATCTATGGAGGAGAAGAAGAAGATGATGTCTTGACAAATGTGGAAGAAGAGATTGACTTAGAATCAGAAAGAAGAAAAAGAGGAGTTTCATATAACAATTTGCTAAAACAGCTGTATCAAGAAGGTGTCCGAGAAGTAGATTTGTTGGGCGAACCATCTGGGCGATCTTTTGATTATTATGTGTTATACGGGACGCCCAAGAGGAAAATGAGAGTACCACGCTCTGAAAAGTATGGATCACCTCCAACGATATTGCCACCCCCTACAGGTTGGGAGGAAGTGGGCGACATAGAAGCTCAAGAGCCCGGCACAGAAGATCAGTGCGAAATGTTGCACGTAAACCTGACACAGCATTTCGATCCAAAGGATGACGGGGGACAAGAAGTGGAGATAGAGGCGACTGAAAAGGTCATCTTTAAGAAGCCAACGGCCAATCTAACCAAACATTTGAGGCTATTATATGTAAAGGCCCTAGTCAATGGCATCCCTGTAGCCAAAGTTCTCATAGATAATGGGGCCGCTATTAATACCATTCCATCCAGAATGATAAAGAAATTTGCAAAGACAGAGAGCGACTTGATCCCTACTGAAGTTATTCTTACGAGCTTCAATGGCAGGGTGACTTCGGCCAAAGGAGTAATGCCTTTGGACGTGACGGTAGGAACTATCACCAAAACCACAGTATTCTTTGTAATAGACGGGCCGACTAGATATAATGTGTTGTTAGGAAGAGATTGGATTCATGGAAATCGTTGTATACCTTCGTCACTCCATCAGTGTCTAGTTTTTTGGAATGATAAAGGTGAGGCCGAAGTGGTGCAAGCAGATCATAGACCTTTTGTTACAGAAGCAAACTCGATCGAGAAATTCATGTATGAAGGAAATTATGGGCCTGTAAGAGTAGTCCAAGATGGTGAAGAAACTCGGATCATCGCGCAGAGCGAGGAGCCATTATCAGCAGATGCATTTACTGAAATGTTCGATCAAATGAGGCCAAACATAGTGGCCCTTGAAGAGCCAATGATTGGCAAAAAAGATATTCAATAAATGTTGAAGAAGGTATCTAGCCTTCAGGATGTCGAAGCCAAGTCAATGGCTTTCGAGAAAAGGTGCGAAGAAGAAATAAGAAAGAAAACGGCTTTAAAAATTTTAAGGGATAAATTAGCAGTGTTCGAGTTAGAACAGAATATTGGCCGAGAAGTGAATAAGGTGGATTGTTTGGATGCAGAAGACATCACTACAAGGAGCTTGGACGACGATGTGATAGGAGTCATGAAGACGGGGCACGCCCAAGCACAAGACCCTTTGGTGAAAGTAAATATTGGAGATGAACAAGAAGATCGTCCAACGTTTGTCAGTCAGATGCTTAGCAAAGAGGTAAGTGAACAGTTAATTGCTTTGTTAAAAGAGTATAGAGATTGTTTTTCTTGGGAATATGAACACATGCCTGGTTTAGATAAAAATTTGGTAGAACATAGGCTACCAACTAAGCCACACTTTAAACCACATAAGCAACCCCCCAGACGTTTTGCTCCTAATGTATTGCCCGAAGTAAAGAAAGAAATAGAACGATTGTTGAAGGCAGGTTTTATAAGGACGGCCAGATACGTTGAATGGTTGTCTAATATTGTGCCTGTATCAAAGAAAAATGGTAGTATTAGGGTTTACATAGATTTCAGAAATTTGAACTTAGCAACGTCCAAAGATGAATATCCAATGCCAACGGTAGATTCCTTAGTAGATTCAACTGCTGGACATGTGATGTACTCTTTTATGGATGGATATTCAGGATACAACCAAATTTATATAGCTGAAGAAGATATACATAAAACTGCATTCAGATGCCCAGGTGCTCTAGGATGTTTTGAATGGGTGGTCATGCCTTTTGGTTTAAAAAATGCAGGAGCCACTTATCAAAGGGCAATGAATCTAATTTTTCATGACATGATAGGAGAATTCGTTGAAGTTTATGTTGATAATATAGTGGTTAAATCATTGAAAGAAGAAAACCATCTCCAACAATTGAAACGTTCATTCGAACGGATGAGACAGTATAAATTAAAATTGAATCCGTTGAAGTGTGCATTTGGTGTTAATGCAGGAAATTTCCTAGGATTCCTAGTGCATGAAAGAGGAATTGAACTTGATAAAAATAAAGCAAAAGCAATTTTAGAGGCTAAACCACCTAAGAACAAAAAGGAATTACAAAGATTCCTTGGGCAAGTGAACTTCTTACGACGTTTCATCTCTAATTGTGCAGGGCGAACGAAAGCTTTCTCGCCTCTTCTAAAGTTGAAAAATCAGGACGACTTCGTCTGGAAGGAGGAGCATCAAGAGGCTTTCCATAGCCTGAAGACATATCTGTCAAATCCACCAGTATTGGTTTCACCTATCCAAGGTCGGCCAATGAAAGTTTATATATCGGCCGAACAGGAGTCAATAGCTGGACTAGTCGCCCAGGACGACCAGTTTGGAGAAGAAAGGGCGATATATTATCTTAGTAGACGACTTACTGTGTGTGAATGTAATTATTCTGCTATTGAAAAATTATGTCTTGCTTTGTATTTTACATGTACTAAATTAAGGGCTTACTTACGGCCTGTAACTATTTACTTAATTTCTAAAGTAAATTTGGTTAAGTACATGTTCTCTCGTCCTGTTTTGCATCAAAGGATTGGTCTTTGGACTTTAGCACTATCAGAATTTGAAATACAGTTCATACCACAAAAGGCGGTAAAAAATCAAGCATTGGCTAACTTTTTGGCCGATCATTGGCTAACTTTTTGGCCGATCATCCATGCTTGGACGTACCTAAGGAAATTGAATTAGAAGTCAATTTGCTCGAAAGAAAACCCTGGATTTTATACTTTGACGGTTCAAAAACCGCTAGAGGTGCAGGAGTAGGGGTAGTGCTAATAAACCCACTAGGGGTTTGTTACAAGTTTGCTTTCGCCCTAACTGAAATGTGTACTAATAATCAAGCCGAATACGAAGCGTTGATTGTCGGTTTAGAATTATTATTGGATTTGGGGACGAAAAACGTGCTTATCCGAGGTGATTCTCAACTAATAATTTATCAATTGAATGGCGATTTTAAATGCCAAAGTGACTCTGTCATAAGTCAATATGGCATCGCTCAAGAACTCTTGGACGAGTTCGACCAAGTAGAGCTTCAATACGTTAATAGAATGTATAACGATCTGGCAAATGAGTTGGCCCAAATGGCATCAGGTTATTCAAAAATGTTGAATAACGATTCTGCGTGCGAGTACGGAACGATATTGCCTGTACTTCAACGAAGGGCGAAGGGGTTTAATGTGCATTGTATACAAAATGGAGACGCATTGGATTGGAGAGAAGAAATACAAAAATTCCTGGAAGAACCCAATAAGAAGAGCGACAGGAAGTTAAAATTATGTTCACTGAACTATTTGCTGGTTGAAGGAGAATTATATAAGAAACGCTCAGATGGTGTACTTTTGAAGTGCATAAATTTGCAAGAAGCTAAAGTGGTTATGGCCGAAGCACATGAAGGGATGTGCGGAGCACATCAAGCTGGCCAAAAGATGAGGTGGTTGATCATCAGGAATGGGTATTATTGGCCTAAAATGGGCGAGGTATGCGTTCAGTATGCCAAAAGTTGCTTGGAGTGTCAAAAACATGGCCCAATCTAAAGAGTGCCAGCCAGGGAAATGGTACCTATTATTAAACCATGGCCTTTCAAGTGTTGGGCGATAGACCTGATAGGAAAGATTTACCCACCATCGTCCAAGCAACACACCTTTATAATAGTCGCTACCGATTTTTTCACTAAATGGGTAGAAGCGATACCCTTAAAAGAAATTTCCCAAGGAAGTGTCATAGAGTTCATTCGTGATCATATCGTATATAGATTTGGGATACCTCAAACTGTAGTGATGGACCATGGAACTTCTTTGAACGGGAATCAAGTGAAAGAATTTCTGAGCGAGTTTGGAATCAAGTTGGCAAACTCTACTCCTTATTACGCCCAATCCAACGGCCAAGCAGAATCGTCAAATAAGGTTTTAAAGAGTATCATAAGGAAAATGATAGGCGAAAATGCTAGAAATTGGCATGAATGCTTGAATAGGGCGTTATGGGCCTACAGAACTTCGCCGCGATCTAGTACTAAAGTGACTCCTTTCCAGTTGACATATGGGCAAGAAGCAATGCTGCCTATGGAGATTAATGTGCAATCGATCAGAGTAGGTTTGCAAAATAATATAGATGAAAATGAGCATACTGAACTACTTGTTCAGAATTTATTAGAATTGGACGAACTAAAGTTGAGCGTTTTAGATAGATTGCAAATTCAGAAAAGACAAGTGGCTTCATATTATAATAAAAGGGTTATAGCCAAATGTTTTAGCACGAAAGATTTGGTATGGAAAACAATACTCCCATTGGATAGTAGTAATCCAAAGTTTGGGAAATGGTCACCAAATTGGGAAGGACCATACAGAATTAAAGAGGTGTTGCCAAATGGGGCATATCATTTAGAAAATTTGGATGGTATGAGGCACATGAGATCTATTAATGGCAAATATTTAAAGAAGTACGTTCCGTCAGTTTGGGATTTTGAACGATTAAAGGTTTAAACATTAAGGGATGCAATTCTATAAACGAATAGAGCCTTTCATTTCATCAGATAATTTGGTTGCCATAAGTGGCTGCCATTACAAAAGGGAAACTGGATAAAACAAAAGTTGTCCTTAAAACTTTAAAATCCTAACTACATCCTTCCCCAAATAGAGCGCATTTGCTCTCTAAGTTTTTCCCACTCATCGCGCTGCTGAACAGAAGCGACGAATAGTTCATCTATAAACCCATCGTCCACTTCTAAACTTGAATAACGCTCAAGTAAAGATTTAGCCCGTTCAACTTCCTGTGAAGCATTGCGCTTCTTGGCTGCCAGCCTGGCCTTACAGTCGTCCATCTTTTCTTGGATTTCTTTCATCTGAGCAGCCAAACTCATCATCAAGGAGTCTTCAACCATGACTTCGGAAGAAATCTCGTTCAAATTGTTTTTGGCTTGATCGATTTCCTGGTGAAGGGATTCCTTTTCGGTCATGGCTGCGACATATTGAGTCTTCTTGACTTTGAGCTCCACATTCTTGGCCAGCAATGCACTTATCTCTTGATGAATGACTTTCAACGATAACTTGAGATCGGTGGGGAGTTTGAGCGAAGGAAGCTCAAGTGCTTGAGCCATTTGGTGGCTTAAATGCTCAAATTTGTCCCGATGGTTGGCAGCACTAGCATGTGAGATATCCATGTCCATGAAGGAAGTATATTCAAGTACTGCCTGCTTTAGGATGTTCATGTTTTCCATGGAGAAAGCACCAGAGGCAGAAGAATGACGACTGGCCGAAGACGAACGAGCGGCCTGACTAGCCTTCACTTGTTCCCATGATGTAAACAAGTCCTGAATAGAGCGCAAGATGGTATCAGCATCCTGTAAAGGTAAAACAATTACTTAGTGTTTCTTTGGAAATAAGCAAGGTAAGGGAAATCGAAAGAAAAATTACCTCATCAGTGGTCTTAGAGGAAGAAGGGGGAAGTGTGCCACTGGGCGATTTTACCGCCTGTGAAGAGTCACCCCTATCCGAACGTGATGGCTCAGGTGCAACCGGACGTATTGGTTCAGATACAACTGGCAAGTCAATTGGTCTTTCTGCAAAAGGACGAATGATGATAAGTGCTTCAAGAGTAAAGCCATGTCAAATGGTAGAATTCGAAAAATGATTACAACTATAAGCACATATTACCATCCGGTTCTACACCTGGAGGGGAAACGCCCTGAAATGATGAAGATTCTTCAACTGCCTGGGCGATTGAAGCAGTCGGGTCTCCAAATCCCTTTTCAGGCAAATCCACGTCTATGGTCGGCTCGGACGATTGAAGAATTGAAGGGTCGGGCGATGTGGATTTTTTCAAAGGAGAAGTAACTCCCCTCTGGTTTAGAATACAAAGAGAATGTCAATATTCATGCTAAAGAGTTCTTTAATTGAGGGAAAATCAGGTTACCTTTCTTCTGCTCAGAGGAGGAGTACCACCATCATCATCACTTTCATCGTCAGCTTGATCTGACGGGTCCGATGCAGGCCGTTTACGGCTGGATGTACCTCTTGCAACTCCAGTATGAGCGGGAGGAGAACTGGATTGAATGGTAAGTGCAGTAGAACGTCTAGTACGCACTGTCGAAGGCTTTGTAGGGGAAGACGAAGGAGCAGGTTGTTTAACGGATATGGGCACAGCGGGGATAGGAATCGGAGTAGAAGAAATGGAAGTTCTCGAAGACCCTGACCCCTCAAGTATGTGGAATGCTTGGTTGACATTAGTAGTGAAGAGCCTACGCTTTACCGAAGGCCAAAACTGTTCAAAAAGAGGGTGAACGGCCAAAGTGGGATTGAAAGGAGCCAAAGAAAACCCGTTCATTAAGGAAGCATTACGCTCATCTATAGCTTGGGCCTCTACTTTGGTGATGGTATGAAAACGTTCTTGAAAACTCTTTGAGTAACAAGGAGGAAGGGGCCAAGTTTGGCCAAAACCAAGCTGTCGGGCAAAGAACTAGGGAGCATAGACCTCGACCCCAGCCTTGGCATTGGTGCCCGTGAGAATGTCATGAAACAATTCTCGCCCAGTCAAGTATTGGACCCAAACGGGCAAGACATTACTCACCTCGTTCAAACTAAGAGGAGGTTGGACGTAGGCTGGGACTTGATGAATGGAGAAAGGAAAGAACGAGGGAATTGAATTTAAATTATAAAAGAATGTAAAGACGTCCCGGTTAGACATATCAACGGGAGCTAATTGGTTAATAATTAGCCCGTAACAACTCACGGACCTGGGGGAATTGAAGGAACACCAAGTTGTGGAAAGTATGCCCTCAACCACAATTGAGCGAGCCAAAGAGGCCCACTTCCAGTAGGAGAAGCATTGGTCCTAAGCTGATGTTGAAGGTAAGCCATGCCTCTATAGAAGGCGGCCAGAAACAGAAAACAGAGGTTTAAAGACCTACCAAGAGCTAACTCGTGGGCGATAGGCAAATAGGCCATGAAAGGTTTAAGACTAGGAACACAAAGAATGTACCTACACAGCCAAACTTGGAGGAAAGCTACACGCTCTGCATGTGTGGGATCTTTGCCCGTGTTTTCATAAAGCTCTTGCATGCCTGAATAGGAGTCCGTAAACTTCTTATCAAACTTTGGAGCGAGGGAGGATATCAATATAGCAGGAGAGATGGTATCGCCCAGAGGAGGAAGATTAACCAAAGCACCAACATCCCTTAGAGTAATCGACATTGGGCCAAGGGGGAAAACAAAGGTATTGTACTCAGAAGACCAGAAGCTTAGGGCGATGGGGAAAAGAACTGGGTCATATAGCGGGGGACGTGTGGCAATTTCCAAAAGATCAGAAATCCTAGCACGATCAAAAAGCGCCTTCGTAGGAGCATGCTTCATCATACGCGCATGCCAGAGGCGGAAGGTGGTATCAGATTTGGGCCATGTGCGAATGCTTTTCTCGCGGATTGGCTTCAATGAGAATGGGTCCAAGAAAGGAGGTCCTTGGGTACAAGGAAAAAATTAGGCTGTGGCCAGTCGCCCAATAGAGTCTGCATCCCTGAACGACGGGCCCAAATAGAACTCGTTCATATCCGGCCTAGAGGGTAGAAGATTTGATGGGTTTACGTAGGGTTTGGGCAGGAGGTCTTGGAAATCTTCGAAAGTAATGCTGTTATTGGAGGAAGCTCTGGACGTCGACATGGTTTCAGAAAATGGACAAGAAGATTGCAAGTGAGACGATCAGTTTGGAAGGATGAGTGAGAGGTAAAGAAAAGATGAATGAATAGTGTCCTTTTTATAGAGGGAGAAAAGGGACAATGATGAGGGCTGGACGTGGTTATTGGTAATGGCGCCTTTTTGGGGTTTATATAAATCGTGCTCTTAGGATTTAGGACTTAAGGCGCCAAAAAACTTTCAGAAGATGAAACGCCACCAAGTGAATATGGCTAATTAAATAAGCAATTATGTTAATTAAGCCATATTGGGGGGTAACTGTTGACATATGAAATAACAAGGGCCTAAAAAGAGACTTAAGAAAATTGTACATATAGGCCCATAATAAATGCCCAAGTATATAGGTTTAGAAAATATGTCGGCCAGGCCCAACGTATGCCCAAATAAATTCGTATATAGGCCCAATAGAAATTGTCCAAGCCAGAAAGGGCCCCAAAATGGACATCGCCCAGATCAAAAACGCTCAGGGCGTTGGGCGATTAGAATGGTCAATCGCGGCATAAGAGTAACCGTTCATAAGTAGTTTTTCTCATTTTCTTATCATTGTTCCCACGTTGTCAGGAGTTACAAACTTGAATTATCATAAAGGAGTTACAAGAGGTTGGATCATCATGGGGAAGTTACAAACAGTTGGGATCATCATGGGAGAAATGGGCAGTTATTGGGCGACGAGGTGATTGCTTCATGAAGGAGTTACAAGAAGTTAAATCATCATGGGGAAGTTACAAACAGTTGAAATCATTATGGAAGGAATGGGCAGTTATTGGGCGACGAGGTGGTTGCTGGGCGATAAGGAAGAAACTGGGCGATGAGAAGTTTTTATGCAAGACTGAAGGAAAACGTGTGATAAAACCGTTTGACAAGGTATAAAAGAAAGGAGATTGATTGAAGTGAAAAAAGAAGGAACTCTCAAAAAACAGAGAAATGTAATTTCATTCCATTTAGTCTTAAATATTTCTTTACAGTGAATTCTAGTGTGCTTGTGCCCCTTGGAGGCATTTCGTTTTGCTTTTTTCATCCTTGGTCATTATTGTAGTCTTCATAAATCAAACACCCCTTGTTGGGACTTTGTCTCAAAAGGTTTGGCGTCCCTTACAAATCGTCTGAATCCTTTGATTGTTAGCGAAAAATACACATTCCGCGCGAAACAGTGCTTAAACAGAAAATGGAAGTGTTTGGTAATGGTCATTAAACTAAGAATTTTAATAAAAGCTATGACAATCGAAGATTTTGAGAAAACTTTATATATTAAAAGCGTTGGGA
The DNA here is from genome assembly GCA_030279155.1 of Forsythia viridissima. Taxonomy (NCBI): domain Eukaryota; kingdom Viridiplantae; phylum Streptophyta; class Magnoliopsida; order Lamiales; family Oleaceae; genus Forsythia; species Forsythia viridissima. Next base: position 29,211,469 of record CM059045.1, read on the forward strand.
TTCACGATTTCACCGTATTTATCAAGTTTAACTTCTCATATCTAGCTATGACTATTTATTTCATTTGTGTTGCGGATCGAATTTACCAGTTCATGCAAATAAGGAGATAGGTCCCGTCCCAGACACTTGGCTCTCTTGTTGAAGCGAAGCTTTTAACAATTCACACAACTACGGAGGTAAGTCCATCTAAGGCACTTGGTTCCCTTGCCTAGACGAATCTTGTAACAAATTTGTACAAGTACATAGGCAAGTCCTATCCGAGGAACTTGGCTCCTTGCGAAGAAAAATAGAAAGTAAATATGAGCTATACACTATTAGAAATTGAGAATAACCTTCGAAACTTCTGCATTTACACGATAATTCAGGGACAACTTTTGATTGTCACTTAGCCATTTACATAAGTTTGAAACATATTCCGACTGTGCAAAGAAATAAAAGAAGGAAAAGTACAATAATTTTATGGGCGTCTTATGATGTCAAATTTTAATTAACTCGCAAGTGTACGAATCTATTGGAATATAGATAAGTAGTAACGAGGTCGATCCCACAGAGACTGCTATAGAGAAAGTCTAATTTAATCCTAATTAACTATTATTCTAGGCTAGTTGAGTTGATGAGATTTTTGTTGAGATAGTCAACCGAAAGACTAATTAAATAAGCTAAATAAATGAATTGAGAATTCAAGTTGTGTGAAATACCAAGGTTTCAAAATCCACCATTGTCTAACTTAGCAATCATCTAATCATTCATTAATTCCCAAAAACACACACGACAATACGAAATCAATCTATTGTCATCCCTAAAGATTGATCGATTAGGTCTAGAAGAAGAAAATCTAATTTAGACTCCCCTTATGCTTCAAACATAAATTACTTAAGCATTTTCATATCAAATTCCATCGAAAGATGACAAAGAATCAAAGATTTCCTAAGCATTCTATGTATCCCAATACGAATAAAAGATGATGAAAAATCAAAAGAATTAATAGAACATATTTAATCACCGAGCATGGATTAATTAAATCAATATCTAACTATCAAAAATACATGATATTTAAGATGAAAGAAATTCTATTTAATTAATATAATCAAGAACAAGCCATGAACGTTAAAGCTCTAAGAAGGAATTAAACGAATAACGACATAATCACTTAATTAAACAAGGTTTCATCGTCTACCTTGGCTAAAGAAAATTAGAAGAACATGATTAATCTAGAAAAACAAGAATTAATAAAACCCAGCATGGATCTTACGAGAAGAAATCTTCGAAGAGGTCTTGATAGTTAAAGAGTTGTCTTCTCTCGTTCTCTTCCGTTTTCTCTTGATTCGGCTCCCAAAAATCCAACCCTTTGATATGAGAATACAACTTATATTTATACTACCCTAGTTGTGCCCCAAAATATCCCAAAAGATTATAAAATTCGTGGGCCAAACATTACCTAATGAAATTGGAACTAAAAAAGGAAATAACTAAAAAATTAAAAAACGCAGACGAAAATGGCCTGGGCGATCGCCCAGGCTCGGCTTTTGGTGTATGCTTCTGGTTCCATCAGCTGGGCTAGCTATAAGTTGGGCGATCGCCCAACTTGTAGTTTCTAAGTGTTTGCAGTTCAGTCCCTTTTGTTTCAACGGTCACCACTTTGGTCCTTCAACTTTGGGTCTTGGTCATTTCAGTCCCCCATCTTTTCATAACATTTCATTTGGTCCTTCAACTTTACATAATCTCTAATTTGGTCCCTCAACTTTGGGTTGAGTGCAATTGAGTCCTCGAACTTATGAGATATCTTATAAGTCATTGCTCTTTTCGCCCAAACTTCTCCAATTGTTCACAAACGCGTCCAAAACTGAAATAGGACGATAATAAACTAGAGTAAGTAGAAAAGAAACTATATGACGGCATAAATGATTAATTCAAATGCCAAAATAAGTGCATAAAACGCACTTATCAAACATCCCCAAACTAAACATTTGTTCGTCCTCGAACAAAAGCAAAACTAAAATATAAATTTAAATTTAGCTAATAGAATCAATGGAAAATTAGTCACTGTTGAATTTCTTACCATATGCCTCAAGGTAGGGATGGCAATGACCCGCCCCGGACTCGCCCCGCCCCGCGAAAATTTTGGCCCGCCCCGCCCCGTCCTGTGACCCGCGAATTCGCGGGGCGGGGTGGGTCGGCCGTTGGACCCGCCAACCGCCCCGCGAATTTTTTTTATTTTTTTTTTGTTAAACTGAAAAATAATTAAAAAAATATATATACAATTTTTTTAAATATTTGTACCAAGCAAAACAAAAAAATTATAAGATTTGGGTTGTGGTGTAGTGGTTAAGGTTAGTAGTTTATAAGTTTTAACCCGAGTTTGATTCTTCTTTAGTACATTTTTAGTGAAAATCATAATTTCTACTATATTTTATGATTTTTCAAAAAAAAAAAAAAAAAATTTTAGGGGCGGGTCGCGGGGCGGGGGACGGGTTCGGGTCAGCGGGTTTTTTTACCATCCCTACCTCAAGGTTGAAAATAAAGCAACACTTTTAGAAGGATATTGAACAACAACATAAAAATTTTCACTTATCCGATGCTCGACCCTGTGTGAGTGTGTGAATAGCCAAAAATTAAACTTATACATGTAGTAGACCATGACCAATATTGTGTTGTTGATATTTTAGCAATCCCGAACCATTTGTAGACATTTATTCCTTACACCTCTCGTATATTATCACACTTCTAATGTTTTTCTCTCAAATCCCGAGATGTTCTAGCGAAATTGGTTTCTATCGATCATCACAATGCTTTTTTTTCAACTAAAGTGGTAAAAATCAGAACTTATATTCTTAGAATTAGGATGGTGAGTGATTTCTAAATTCTCATCTTCAGTCTCTTAGGTTCTAACCTAGCAATCCTTACCGAGCACTTCTACTTCTTTTTATTCATTGTACTCATGTTAACAGCCTTACATCCTGTGCAATCCTTCTCTTACACTAGCTTTTTATGTGACCCTTGTAGCGAACTTTGGACCGATGACTCCCAAGTCAGATGACTATAGGACATCAGGTTTTAAAATACCCTAACAGACTTAATTGCTCGAGTCCCACAGGCTAATACAGAAGTGAAGATGTAAATATAAATGCATTTTTTTCAAATTTTTTTTATATACATGACTCATGTAGCGAGCTTTGGACCGATGACTCCCAAGTCAGATGACCATAGGGCACCAAGTTTTAAGATACCCTAACAGGCTTAATTTCTCGAGTCAGATATTTTATTTTATTTTATTTTATCAGCAATGAGTAGTGCACAGTTTAGATTCCTTGACTATAACCTATTCAACCAAAGATGAGACCTAGAAAACCCAAACCATCAAAATTCTTAGGGCACAAGTAGTAACTTTAACACCTCCAAACTGTTCTCAAAACAGTTTGGTCACTAGCTTAAGGATGTAGGAATGGAATTTTTATTTTTATTTTTATAATGATACTCAAAGTCAACAATATCAACACAAACACTCAAGTCATGTTTCCAATAACCGATAAGTCAATAGTGGCTATGTGTTTCCTTAATCAGGTCTAACATGGATAAGTATTCAGATAAAATAACAAGTTCAAGTGTTGTCTAATATTCTATTAAAAATGTGCTCAATTTTAAACAGATATCATCATTTGCAGTAGGATATTCAACACTAACTAGACGACTAAACAATTTTGTTGTTGTTTTTTTTTTTTTTTTTTTGGTTTTTTCAGTTATAGAGACAAGAGTAATAAGCAAATCAGAAGTACTTAAGTAACATGATACTTTATAACCCACCCCCAAACAAAAACCTTACATTGTCCTCAATGGAAGAATAAAATAAAGCAAAGAATAGGAGGGAAAAGAACAGTTACTCCCCAGAGAGAAGTGGAGAAGAGGGATCCGGCTGGCTGAATGAAGTTGAACACCGTAGGCACCTCAGGATCAGATGTACCTAGGCAGTCCTAAAAAAATAGAGAAAACAACAAACAAAAAATGTGGTTTTTTTTTTTAACGTTAATAACAAAAGTGCAATTTTAAGAATGATGGGTAGGATCACCCAAATCAATTTCTTCCTCCCCCTCGCGAGAGGGAAACTCCAAATACGGTTTTAATCTTTGGCCATTAACTTTAAAAATATCACCATTTTTTGGGTTTTCAACCTCAACAGCTCCATGGGGATAAACAGTGTGAACAATAAAAGGGCCTGACCATCTAGAACGTAACTTACCTGAAAATAAGTGTAGGCGAGAATTATATAATAGCACTTTCTGACCTGTATTGAAAGATTTTCTGGCTATGTGCTTGTAATGAAAGACCTTCATTCTCTGCTTGTAGATCTTGGCATTCTCATAAGCATCGTTTCGAATTTCTTCAAGTTCGGCTACTTGCAATTTCTTTTTTGACCCTGCTTCCTGCATATCAAAATTGAACTTCTTAATGGCCCAATAAGCCCGATGCTCTAACTCGAAGGTGACAGGCTTTCCCATACACCAATCTATAAGGGGACATTTCTATGGGTGTTTTAAACGCTGTCCTATAGGCCCACAATGCATCAGTGAGTCGTATAGACCAATCTTTCCTATCAGGTCGAACTGTTTTCTCCAAAATATGCTTTATTTCTCAATTTGAGACCTCAACCTGACCACTAGTTTGTGGATGATATGGGGTGGCAACCTTATGTGTGATGGAGTATTTTGCTAGAAGGGTTTGAAGATGTTTATTGCAAAAGTGAGATCCCCCATCACTGATAATGGCTCGTGGAGTGCCAAAGTGAGAAAAGATATTGCTTTTCAAAAATGCCACTACACTTTTGTGATCATTAGCCCTACATGGAATTGCCTCGACCCACTTGGAAACATAATCGACACCAACTAATATGTATAGATAACCAAATGATGGAGGGAAAGGTCCCATGAAATCAATCCCCCAGACATCAAAGATCTCAACTATGAGAATAGGATTAAGCGGCATCATGTTTCTTTTTGAAACGCTTCCCATGCGTTGACACCCATCACATGAAGAACAAAAAACATGGGTGTCATGAAAAAGAGTAGGCCAGTAAAAACCACATTGCAAAATTTAGAAGTAGTCTTTTTAGCACTGAAATGGCCTCCACAAGCGTGGTCATGACAGAATGATATAACACTGTGGGATTCACTTTCTGGGACACATCTCCTTATAATCTGATCAGCACAGTATTTAAACAAATAAGGATCATCCCAAAAGAAATTCCTCACTTCAGCTAGAAACTTAGTTCTATCTTGTTTAGTCCAATGTTCAGGGAGTTGACCTGTAACAAGATAATTAACTATGTCAGCAAACCAAGGTACCACATCAATATTCATAAGTTATTCATCTGGAAACAACTCATTTAATGGTAGTTCTTCCTGCACAGAGTCAAGCACAATACGAGATAAGTGGTCAGCTACAACATTTTCAGAACCTTTTTTATCTCTAAATTCAATGTCAAATTCTTGCAAAAGCAAGATCCACCTAATCAATCTTGGTTTAGCATTTTTCTTAGTAAGAAGATATTTGAGGGCAGCGTGGTCAGAAAAAATAATTACTTTACACCCCACAAGATAAGATCGAAATTTATCTAATGCAAATACAACTGCTAACATTTCTTTCTCTGTAGTAGAGTAATTCAATTGTGCATTGTTAAGAGTTCTACTAGCATAGTAAATAACAGAAGGCAACCGATCTAATCTCTGTCCTAAAACTGCTCCTATAGCATAATCAGATGCATCGCACATGAGTTCAAAAGGCAAATTCCAATCAGGTGGTCGAATGACAGGTGCAGTGGTCAACACTTTCTTAAGTTGTTCAAAAGCTTCTAAGCACGAATCATTAAAGACAAAAGGTACATCCTTAACAAAGAAATTGCATAAGGGTCTAGAGATTTTACTAAAATCTTGAATGAAACGTCTATAAAAACCAGCATGTCCAAGGAATGATCTTACTTCTTTCACTGATTTTGGAGGTGGAAGATTGGAGATAAGATCAACTTTAGCCTTGTCAACTTCAATACCATTGCTAGAAATAATGTGGCCAAGAACAATACCTTGTTTCACCATGAAGTGACATTTTCTCCCATTTAGCACTAAATTCTTTTCCTCACATATCTGCAAAACTAAGGTTAGATGGCGCAAACAATCATCAAATGAGTCACCATATACAGAAAAATCATCCATAAATACTTCAAGAAACCTCTCAACCATGTCAGAAAATATACTAAGCATGCATCTTTGAAAAGTGGCAGGTGCATTACATAAACCAAATGACATTCTTTTATATGCAAAGGTTCCAAGAGGACAAGTGAAAGTAGTTTTCTCTTGATCTTCTGGAGCTATGAGAATTTGATTATAACCAGAATAACCATCTAAGAAACAATAATAATCATGCCCTGCTAGTCTATCAAGCATTTGATCAATGAATGGAAGAGGGAAGTGATCTTTTCTAGTGACTAAGTTTAATTTCCTATAGTCAATGCAAACACGCCATCCTGTAGTTACTCTAGTTGGAACCAATTCATTGTTTGCATTAGTAACTACTGTGATACCTGATTTTTTTGGGACAACATGCACAGGACTTACCCATTTGCTATCGGAAATAGGATAGATAATTCTAGCATCTAACAACTTAAGTACTTCAGTTCTCACTACATCTTTCATGTTAGGATTCAACCTACGTTGCTTCTCTCTAGTGGACCTAGAATTCTCCTCAAGATGAATATAGTGCATACAATCTACAGGATTTATACCTATTATATCAGCAATGGTCCATCCTAGCGCCTCTTTATGTTCAGTTAAAACACCTAACAACTTACCTTTTTGTGCATCATCAAGGGCAGAAGAGATAATTACAGGTAAAGTGTCGGCCTCTCCTAAGAATGCATACTACAAAGTGTCAGGCAATGCTTTGAGCTCTAATTTTGGTGGTTGTTGAATTGATGGGGTGTTCTTCTTCTCACTTATTGGAAGTGGATCAATTTTCTGTCTCCACTTACTTGTATCCATGACAGGTGTTGACTCAAGCAAAGTATTTACCTCATTTATAGCACTATCAACATCAAAATTGGAACCAAAATGAGTAAACACATCATTAAAGCATCATCAAAATTAGTTGAATCAAAAGAGTCATCAACTAATGTTTCTATCATATCAACATCTGCAACATCCTCATTGTCATGTGGTTGCCTGTTGACATTGAAAACATTTAATTCAATTGTCATGTTGCCAAAAGACAGCTGCATGACTCCATTCCTGCAATTAATTACAGCATTAGGTGTTGCTAGAAAAGGACGACCAAAAATCACAGGAATATTCTTGGTAGAGTCTTGTACAGGTTGAGTATCAAGTACAATAAAATCAACAGGAAAATAAAACTTATCAACCTGTATCAACACATCCTCAACAATTCCACGAGGTACTTTCACAGATCTATCAGCAAGTTGTAAAATAACAGACGTCTAGTCCAAGTTGCATGTACACGGAGTAAGGAAGGAGATTGACACTAGCTCATAAATCTAGCAATGCCTTCTCAATTTTATGGTTTCCTATGATGCATGAGATAGTAGGACAACCTGGGTCTTTAAATTTTGAAGGGGTATTGCTTTGAATTATAGAGCTAACCTGTTCAGTTAAAAATGCCTTTTTGCGTACATGTAATTGTCTCTTTTTTGTACATAGGTCCTTCAAAAATTTAGCATAGGCAGGAACTTGCTTAATAGCATCAAGTAAAGGGATATTTATGCTTACCTGCTTGAAGATGTCCATCATGTCATTGATGGAATTACCTTGCTTTACCTTTGTTAGCCTCTGAGGAAATGGAGCTCTTGGAATGTAGGATGGCTCATTGTCTTCTTTGGGAACTTCCTGAACTGAATCATCAGTTGAGGTATTACCTGGAGAAGCTGGTTGAGATGTGTTTTGCTTTGAAAGATCCACTTTGTTGTCAAATAGTTTGCCACGTCTCAAAGTCATTATGGCTTTAGCTTCTTCATGTTGGTTGCTTGAATCGATCCCAATATTGTGCACTCCTTTAGGATTAGGAAATGGCTGACTAGGGAATTTACCTTTCTCAATGGTTGTTGCTAGCTGTTGTACTGATGAAGCCAGTTGCCCCATCATGTTCTCCATATTAGAGATGGATTGTGCCTATGAGTTTTGGCTAGTGCGCACTTCCTTCTTGAACTCAGTGATGGTGTGATTCTGATGCTCTAATGCTGCTTGTGTAGCTTTTGTCAAGTTTTGAATTGCTTCCTCCCATGGTTTTGGTTGTGAAAAATTTTGGTTGAACTGTCTGGTAGGTTGCTGAGGGGCTTGACCTGCTGTACTATCCTGTTGAACACCCTGTGACCAAGAAAAATTGGGGTGGTCCCTCCATCTTGGGTTGTAGGTGTTTGAATAAGGATTGTAAGGCTGTTTCCTCATCATGTTGAGGGCATTAGCTTGCTCAGCACATGCTTCTAGTTCTGTAGGACTATTGGCTGTCAATGAGGTCAACTTACGAGAAATGTCTTCTATCATGCATTTGACCTCTTTGATTTCTGAGCTAGGTTCACTGCTGCGAATCTCATAAATCCCCCTCTTCTTTGATTCAGTTCTAGATGATCGACTCCGCTATTGTGAATTGTCAGCTTGCTTTTGAAAGAAGCTCTAGATCTCTGTGGCATTCTTAGACATAAACTCTCCACAGCTTGTGGCCATCAACCATTCTTGAATATGCGTAGCAAGCCCTCCAAAAAATATTGGCATAAATGCCATTTTTCATACCCATGGTGTGGACATTTCATAAGAAGCCCGTTGAATCTCTCCCAAGTTTCATAGAATGGTTCTTCGTCTTGCTGCACAAACTCTGAAATTTCCCTGCGAATAGCATTAGTTTTGTGAACAGGAAAGTATTTATTCAAAAACTTAGCAACCATTTGTTCCCAAGATGTGATACTATTAGCAGGTAAAGTATTAAACCATGATGTAGATCTATCTTTCAGAGAAAATGGAAACAGACGAAGTTTAACATTATCAGGAGAAACATTCTCATATTTAAATGTCTCACATACAGCATAAAAATCCGTGAGATGATTATAAGGTTCTTCACTATCTAAACCATAGAAAGATGGAAGACAGTTAAGCACACTCGGTTTAAGCTCAAAATTTCTAGCAGTTACCTATAGGTATTGTATGCATGAGGTGCTCAAATTAGCTAATGGACTAAAATAGTCCCTAAAAGGTCTCTCCTCAATTTCATCACCCATAGCTATTATTGCTTCGGTCTCTTCAATTTTATCTAGATTAGTGGCTCGTTTTCGTTGGTGAAAAGTTCTTTCAATTTCACTATCTAGATGTTCTGGCTTAATTCCTAGAGATCTACGACCAAGCATGCACAATGAAAAGTTTCTGGTTTTTTTTTTTTAAATTAAAAAAAATAAAAACGAAAATAAAATAAAATAAATAAAATCCTAAATTATAACTAGTCGAGAATAAAATTAACTAAGATGAAATTAACTTTCAAACGCAGTCCCCGGCAACGACGCCAAAAACTTGATGTCAAATTTTAATTAACTCGCAAGTGTACGAATCTATTGGAATATAGATAAGTAGTAACGAGGTCGATCCCACAGAGACTGCTATGGAGAAAGTATAATTTAATCCTAATTAACTATTATTCTAGGCTAGTTGAGTTGAAGAGATTTTTGTTGAGATAGTCAACCGAAAGACTAATTAAATAAGCTAAATAAATAAATTGAGAATTCAATTTGTGTGAAATACCAAGGTTTCGGAATCCACCATTGTCTAACTTAGCAATCATCTAATCATTCATTAATTCTCAAAAACATACACGACAATACGAAATCAATCTATTGTTATCACTAAAGATTGATCGATTAGGTCCACAAGAAGAAAATCTAATTTAGGCTCCCCTTATGCTTCAAACATAAATTACTTAAGTATTTTTCATATCAAATTCCATCGAAAGATGACAAAGAATCAAAGATTTTCTAAGCATTCTATGTATCCCAATATGAATAAAAGATGATGAAAAATCAAAAGAATTAATAGAACATATTTAATCACCAAGCATGGATTAATTAAATCAATATCTAACTATAAAAAATACATGATATTTAAGATGAAAGAAATTCTATTTAATTAATCTAATCAAGAACAAGCTATGAACGTTAAAACTAACGACATAATCACTTAATTAAACAAGGTTTCATCGTCTACCTTGGCTAAAGAAAATTAGAAGAACATGATTAATCTAGAAAAACAAGAATTAATAAACCTGGCATGGATCTTAGGAGAAGAAATCTTCGAAGAGGTCTTGATAGTTAAAGAGTTGTCTTCTCTCGTTCTCTTCCGTCTTCTCTTGATTCGGCTCCCAAAAATCCAACCCTTTGATATGAGAATACAACTTATATTTATACTACCCTAGTTGTGCCCCAAAATATCCCAAAAGATTACAAAATTCGTGGGCCAAATATTACCTAATGAAATTGGAACTAAAAAAGGAAATAACTAAAAAAATAAAAAACGCAGACGAAAATTGCCTGGGCGATCGCCCAGGCTATTCTCAGGAGATCGCCCAGGCTCGGCTTTTGGTCTCTGCTTCTGGTTCCATCGGCTGGGCGCTCGTCCAGCTATAAGTTGGGCGATCGCCCAGCTTGTAGTTTCTAAGTGTTTGCAGTTCAGTCCCATTTGTTTCAACGGTCACGACTTTGGTCCTTCAACTTTGGGTCTTGGTCATTTCAGTCCCCCATCTTTTCATAACATCTCATTTGGTCCTTCAACTTTACATAATCTCTAATTTGGTCCCTCAACTTTGGGTTGAGTGCAATTGAGTCCTCGAACTTATGGGATATCTTCTAAGTCATTGCTCTTTTCGCCCAAACTTCTCCAATTGTTCACAAACGCGTCCAAAACTAAAATAGGACGATAATAAACTAGAGTAAGTAGAAAAGCAACTATATGACGGCATAAATGATTAATTCAAAGGCCAAAATAAGTGCATAAAACGCACTTATCATCTTACTTGTAGTACTTGCATAGGTGATCGACATTTTATGGGTGTGCATAAACTTTTCATCTATATCATTGATCTGGTAGGTTCTCAACCTGACCACTCTAGTCTAGCTAGGAGCATCTTGTACTTAACCATATTGTTGGAGCCTTCAATCCATACTTTAGTGTGCAATTCAAATGATGCCCTCCAGGGTTGATCAACACAATGACGCACTTGATCCAGTATCACCAGCACTCCATCTACAAACAATGTCGAAGACTGTGGATCGGCCTTGTCTTTGTCCACCTCCATTGCAGGGCTGTTGGCGAACTTTGTAAAAAGATCTGCTAGAGCTTGCCTCTTCAAAGACATTTTAGGTTTAAAATTAATCTCGAATTGACTTAGCTCAATAGACCAGTTCATCAATCTCTCTGAAGTGTCTGGCTTCTGCAGGACTTGCTTCAGTGGGTAGCTGGTGAGAAATTTTATGTTTTGAGCTTGGAAGTATGGCTTTAGCTTCCTTGATGTAGTGACAAGAGAGAGCACCAATTTTTCCTTGTCTGGATACTAAGTATCTACATCCTAGAGAGCTTTTTTTGTATAGTACAGTGGCATCTATTTTGGCCATCTTCTCGAATCAGAACTCACCACACCATCAGAGATTGCTAAGTAGAGAAGCAAAACCTTACTAGGCCTCAGCTTGGAGAGGAACAGAGTTCGATCAATATGCTCTTTTAATGATTGAAATATGGTTTTGCATTCTCTGGAACTTCCATGCCTTGATCTTTTTGAAGAAGAAAATACATTTTTAGTCACTCTTAAGATGAACCAAGGATAGCTACCTTTCTTGTTAGGCTTTGCACTTCTTTTGGCTTTCTAGGAAATTCGTAATTTTCTTCGGGTTAGCTTATATTCTCTCTATTTGACTATGTAGCATAGGAACTTTCTCGACATGAACCCGAATGCATATTTAGGTAGGTTCAACCTCAACCAACACTCTCTCAGAATTTTAAAGGTAACTTCGAGATCTTTCACATGCCCATCAGCTTGGACGCTCTTAACCAGCATATCATTCAGATACACTTCTATAATTCTCCCTATTTTTGAAGAAAACATTCGGTTTACTAACCTTTAGTAGTTTTTGCTGGTGTTTTTCAACCTGATGGCATCACTCTGTAGTAGTAGAGGCCAATGTCGGTGATGAACGAAGTGTGCTCCTCATATCCCTTGTAAGCATCCATGAAACTTAATAGTTCTTGCTCGGTTGTAGCGTCCACCAGTTGATATATCCGATGCAGAGAGAAACTGTCTTTTAGGTATGCTTTGTTTAGATTATAAAATCAATTGAAGTCCTCTAATTGTCCTTTACCTTTTGCACAAGGACAGGGTTAAGGACCCAACTCGAATAGTGGACTTCTCTGATGAAGTCGTTAGAAATAAGATTACTCACCTCCTAACGATGTGGTTTAAACTTGGGATCGATCTTTAGGGCATGGAAAGAGACTTTGGGAACGAGTCCCACCATGTTTACATGTTTCCATGCGAACACATTAAGATTCTTTCTTAAACATCTCTTCAACATCTCGTTGGCCTGAATGGACAGGTTGTTGTAGTACAATGGTCGCCTCCTTGGAGTCAACAACAAATCTTTCTAACTTTCCATCGGGGTGATCTGTAAGTCGGCCTCGGTTATCTGAGGATCTATTCCATCATCAACCATCGTGAGGCTCTTTGATGGGTCAGTCAACTCAACTTCGACTTTTTCTTCAGCCTCAGCCATGCCAGTGTCAATTTCCATTGCACAAGTGGTTCTTCACTCCTGGTGGTGCCGATTTCTTGAGTGAGTTCAAATAGCGTTGATGTGTCTTGCTGGTCTCCTCAGAGTGTTGAGATTCCTCCATCGGTTGGGAATTTTTTAGCACCTCGAGATCTTAATCCCGATGGTTAACTACTTTTCCAAGATTTAGATGTTCATAGGGTTGCCCACAATACCCTAAATTAGAAACTTGATGTGAAAAATATATATTTCGTAAAGCTTGGACAAACTAAACAATGTGTCATAATAATTTCTTTAAAACCCCTAAAATGTCGTCAAATTTCAATCATTAAAATTCATGTTGTATAATACTTTACCAGAATCACAATATGTGTCATTCAAGACATAATTGAAATGATTTATCAACATTTAACTTTTCAATAATCATAGAAATCTGTCTAAAATTTATATTTGACATATAATATGTCCACAATACACTTAAACAAAAAGTTGTACACTGACTTTACACCATTCTGATCTTTATTTGGTACCATTGAATTGGAATTCTACGACTTCTAACATTTTTCTAGTGTCATAGCCAACTAATTGAAAGAGTAAGTTGCCATCACTGATAAGAACTAAGTTGGCTTGTCTAGTATATTAACTATAACCCAGATTACATAATTTCGTTTAACTGCCATCGAAGAAACTTTTATCGAAATACCATACAGTTTGTTCAATTCCTATATGGGATTCATAGTGGATTTAAATACCAAAAGCACACATAACTACTGTGCCATGCTGCATTATATACAATCCCACCTTTGTTTGAAATCTTCATTAATAATGACAAAGCATTTTGATCAGTTCAAAATAGTCATTATTGTGACTGAACCAATTTTTGTTTTAGTTCGAAGAAACTCTATTCCACTTATTCCAATGAAATTTCAAATTCTTTTTTGTCAACTGAGTAATTAGATATCCACTTATTCCAATGAAATTTCAAATTCTTTTTTGTCAACTGAGTAATTAGAAAGACGATCCTTCAAAACCCTTCAAAACACATATAACATTTCTCCAATCCCAAATAAAGTAAAAATCTCTCCAACATTGGTTAGTCGTAGCTAGTTGGTAATTGCTTCAACTTTTGTTGGGTTGACTTTTATGCCTTAAGCTGTGACACACGTCGTTAGAAATACAACTGCGTTGTTCGTAGGAACTTATTTGCCCTCTTTAGGTGTTCCATGTTTTCCTCTTCGCTTTTGGAATGAACAAATATGTCATGAATAAAGACAATCACAAACTTATCCCAATACTGTGGACTATTTGGTTTATGAGGTTCATGAAACTTCTAGCACCTTTGTTAACCAAGATGGCTTACTATAAATTCATAATGTCCATAAAACGCTTTATTTGGGACATCACTTGCTTTTGACGTCAATTAAGAATACTTTGATCCCAAATAAATCTGTGAGAGAAAACCTTAGCACTTTACAACTGATCGAATACATCATCAATCTTAAGGAACATATACTTGTGACTTATTGTTCAACTCTTATACTCGATGAATATCCTTATCTGACATATACCCATTTTTTTCCCTTATGAACAATATTGGTGCATCTTAAAGTGAAACACTTATTCTGATTATATCCTTATATAGTTATTCTTTTAATCATACCTTCAATTCTCTTAGTTTGATCAACATCACTCGATAAGGAGCTTTCAAAAATAACTTGGCCATTATAATTAGATCAATAGTCAAGTCGACCTATCTGTCATGTCCTGAGAGGTATCCGAAGGCCATATCGAAGGAATACATAAAATTTCGAACCGCTCACAACCTTGAGGTTTATTCTTTCATGTTACCACTTGTGATGGTTACTGAATGTGACGCCCCAAAACCTCCTCTACGAGGTCTCGGTTCGTCTCTCCTATTGTTACCTTTTAAAGCCCAAAAATAAAATAAAAATTTTACACAATTCTAGATAATATTCAAAAAGTTTACAAATGTGAACTTATCAACTATATGGACTTTAAAATCGAGGTTATCAACCCTTAGAGGATATTATTGGAAGACTAAACCTCTAGTGCACCTAATTGTAGCATAAGTTTAATGCCATTTATTTCTTATACACTCAAATGAACAACCCAAAGGTCATAAAAGCTTATAAAGTTTTAACCAAATAATCATAACTCATCCATCAAATACATATTAAAATTTCACAATTTTAGGAAATGGTTAAGGTTATCAAAAGGGAATCAAAGTATATAAGAAACATAAGCTAGATAGCTTTCAGATTCATTTTAAATCCCAAGTTTTTCCTATCAAAAGGCCTTGAAAAATTATAATATTTTTAAGGATAAAACATAACATAACATATCAACTCATATCCAAAATTCAGAATTTAATAAAATATGTAAGGTCTCCAAATCAACCTCTAAAACAAGGAAGGCAGATTCTCGAGTATAACTGTCCATCATCACCAAAACATGCATATCTTGCTCTACAGACATTCGAACGAGGTGATTCAAAGTTTTAAAGGACCAAAATTGATAGTTCATCAATCCCACCAAATTTCGTCCCAAATCCTAAAGTTTACCATTCAGGACGTCCATTTGAAACTGAACTTGTAAGCTAGAAATTCTGGACAGATACATCTCGGTCAACATTAATCCCTTTAAACATCCTCTAATATTCATCAAGTTTAAAATATCACTTATAGGGTTCCAAACAAGTTCACGCCACATAAAAAAAATTGATCAAAAACATCTTATAATATATAAAATTCAGAAATCACAACAATATAATACAATTGTCATTTATTCATCTTCTTGATCAAAATCTCTTTTCCCATGGCTCAATCCATTCATCATCGAGCCTTCATCCAACCCTACAATTAATCTAAGAATGGGAGAAGGGTGAGTTTGGAAAAACTCAATAGGAATATCATCATTTAAAAAATATGCAAATCCCAATTTATATATTGAAATTAAATGTAAGTAAACCATGCTAACATTCATATTCCGGTGAGCTCAAAGGGTTGAAACCCTAAATTCATTCATAGATTTAAAACCAAAAATATTCTTTCTTAGGTTTAATCCCAAAGGATTTAAAACCATAAACATACTTCAAAACATCAATTCTTGTTCATTCCAAAAGAACAAGCTACATTCATATCCGGATGTCAATAAACATTAAATCATATAGCATAGCATACACATAATTACAATATATAAAGGGATTTAAATCAGTTGCATAAAAATATTCCTACCCTGCTTCTTGAAAAAGAAAGAAAACCGTTTTGAAAATTATTTCTTCTTTCATCCTTCTTCTCTTTTCTTCTTCTTCTCTTTTCTTGTCTTTTCTTTCTTTGTAAAAATGGCTTAAGTGTGTGTAGGGGAAAAGGGGAAGGGGACCGAATTCTAGGGTGAGGGTAGAGGAAGAAATTGGAAAATTTTGAGGATTTTATCTTGTTTCCATCATTTTGCATGCATATCAAGAAACATACCTATTTGGGTTTTGGTAAGGTTTTGATATGGTAAAAATACAATAATTTAAAATATCTTACCATTCTTCTCCTTTTTAGAAAATAAATATAATTAATTAATTAATTAAATCTCATAAATCATTGGATATTTTGTCTAGTGAACTCGAGTCGTTTATTATTATTGGACCCCGTTTGGACTTTGGACAGACATGTGACCACAATTATTTGTTAAGAATTTTACCTAGCCTGAAATAAAATTCTAAATTTTTGGGGTCTTACATCCTCTACTCCTTATAAAAATTTTATCCTCGAAATTTATCTTATGATGAAAATAGTGAGGGGTACTTGGCTTTGATCTTTTATTCTTTCTCCCAAGTGGCCTCATCCACTCCATAATTTCACCATTGAACTTTGAGTAACGGCACTTCTTGATTTCTCAAAATATGAACCTTTCTGTCTGAAATATAGATTGGAGTCTCCTCATAGGTTAGATCTTTTTGCATTTCCAAAGATTAATAGTCTATCACGCGTCCGGGGTCATGAACATATTTTCTAATCATAGACACATGAAAGATATTATGCACCATTGAGAGTTCTGGAGGCAAAGTGAGATGGTAAGCGACGTTACCAATTCTCTCAAGTATTTCAAAAGGTCTGATGAACCTAGGTCTTAACTTTCCTTTCTTATCAAAACGGAGAACGCCTTTCATTGGTGCAACCTTAAGGAAAACTTTTCAATTCAATTCTAAATTTCAATTCTAAAACTTTCAATTCTAAAACTTTTTTTCTTTTATCTTCATAGCTTTTCTGTCGGTCCTGGGCATATTTTATTCTAGCTATTATTGTATCGATAGCCTGAACTGTTCGTTCAACGATTTTAGGGCCTAAAACTCTCTTTTCTCCAACTTCATCCCAATGTACTGGAGATCAACATTTTCTGCCATAAAGTACGTCGTAAAGAGCCATCCCTATCGTAGGTTGAAAGCTATTGTTGTAAGCAAATTCCACTAACGGCAAGTGAGACTCCCAGTTGGTGCCTAAGTCTAAAACACATGCCTGAAGCATGTCTTCTAAAATTTTAATAGTTCGTTGGGACTGTCCATCTGTCTGAGGATGATATGCAGTACTAAAATTAAGCTTGGTGTCTAAAGCTATCTGCAAACTCTTCCAAAATTTTGATGTAAACCTTGGATCTCTATCTGACACTATTGATAAGAGAGTTTCGTGCAACCTGACTACCTTTCTAAGGTATAGTTGCACTAATTGATCCATGTTGAAAGTCATCTTTACTGGTAAGAAATGGGCCGACTTGGTCAATCGGTCCACTATTACCCAAATGGCATTGTGACCTCTAGCTGAGTTTGGAAAACCTACTACGAAGTCCATGTTTATGTGTTTCCACTTCCATTCTGGTATTTCTAAAGGATTCAATGGCCCTGATGGCCTTTGATGTTCTGTTTTGACTTGTTGACAGACTAAACATTTTTTCACAAACAACCCTATACATCTCTTCATATTTCTCCACCAAAAGATGTCTCAGAGGTCACGATACATCTTCGTTCCTCCAGGATGTGCTGTGTAAGGGGTTGAGTAAGCTTTCTCCAAAATTTCTTTTCTCAATTTCTCATCCTTAGGTACACATAATCTTCCTTTGAACATGAGTGCACCGTCTGTATTCAAACTAAAATCCTTGTGTTTAACTGTACCAACTTCGGCCTTGATCTTTTGCAGAAAAGGGTCATTATCTTGTGCTTATCGAATTCGATCTCTGAGAGTGGGTCAAATCATCAAGGACGTTATTCTTGTAGTATCTTTACTTGGTGGTGCTAAGACTTCTAGTTGTAGTCTCTTGAAGTACCTTACTAATTGTTCATGTACTGTGATTATCGACGTCAACTGCCCTACTATCTTTCTGCTTAAGGCATCAGCCCCGACGTTGGCTTTACCTGGATGATAATGGATTGTACAGTCATAGTCCTTGACTAACTCCAACCAACTTCATTGTCTCATATTCAACTCCTTCTGGGTTACGAAATACTTGAGACTCTTATGGTCCGTATAAATATCACACATGCTATCATATAGATGGTGACGCCATATCTTTAAGGCGTGAACTACTACAGCCAATTCTAGGTCATGCGTTGGATAATTTTGTTCATACGGCTTTAGTTGTCTCGAAACATAGGCGATAACTCTCCCATGTTGCATAAGCACACATCCCAAACCTAGTTTGGATGCATCACTATAAATGACAAATCCTTCTGATCCTTCTGGTAGTGATCCTTCTGGTAGTGCCAGTACTGGGGCTATGACTAAATGTTGCTTAAGTTCTTGAAAAATTTGTTCACATTTGTCGTCCCACTAAAACTTTACTCATTTCCTGGTTAACTGAGTTAACGATCTAGCAATTTTAGAAAAACTTTCTATAAATCTTCGGTAATAACTGGCTAACCCTAAGAAATTGTGTACTTCTCCAGCATTAGTTGGTCGGTTCCAATTCGTTACTGCTTCCACTTTGGCTGGGTCGATTTCAATCCATTGGACCGTAACTATGTGCCCAAGAAAACCTACTCGATCTAGCCAAAATTCGCACTTCTTGAATTTGACATACAAGTTATCATTTCTTAATATCTCCAACACTATTATGAGGTGTTCTTTATGTTGTTCATGATTCTCAGAGTATACCAAGATGTCATCGATGAAGACTATGACGAACTTGTCCAAGAATTCATGAAACACTCTGTTCATTAGGTCCATGAACACTGCTGGTGCATTGGTTAGGTCAAAAGGCATAACCACAAACTCGTAATGCCCATAACGAGTTCGAAAAGCTGTTTTTGGTATGTCGCTAGCCTTAATCTTCAATTGATGGTACCCGGATCTCAAGTCAATCTTAGAGAAAACCTTTGATCCTCTCAGTTGATCAAACAAATCTTCAATCTTTGGAAGAGGGTACTTATTCTTTATCGTCAACTGATTTAATTCTCGATAGTCAATGTATATTCTCATCGATCCATCCTTCTTCTTCACAAAAAGAACTGGTGCACCCCACAGTGACACACTTAGTCGGATAAAGTCTATATCCAACAATTCTTGAAGTTGAAACTTTAGTTCTTGTAATTCCTTTGGTGTCATTCTATAAGGTTCTTTAGACATCGGTGATGCTCTAGGAATTAAGTCAATCGTGAACTCCAGTTGCCTGTCTGGCGGAATCCTTAGTAGATTTTCAGGAAACACGTCAAGAAATTCATGTATCACCTCTACGTCATCAATAGTTATCTATGGTTGGGATTTACCTGAAGCACTGAAAGATTTTCCTTTACCTGACCTTTTCGATCCTGAGAAACAAAACTTATCTTCTCCTGGTTTCTGAAGTACTAGCTCCTTTTTGTGGCACTGGATCGACGCGTGGTTACGTCCTAACCAATCCATGCCTAGGATTACATCAAAGTCTCTCATTTCTAGGATGTACAAATCTGCTTTAAGTATTTTCCCTCCAATTTCTATCTTAACTGGTTTAGCTAGTTGATTCGTAAAAAGGGATTCGCCTGAAAGGATGCTAACCTCTAGTGTACTAGCCGATTTATCACACGCATGCCTAGCTTTAGTGATAAAAGATGCAGAAATGCGTTGCTCCAGAATCAAAAAGCACGTAAGTAAAAAAATGTGACAACAGAAGGGTACCTGTTATCACAATAGGATTCTCGTCTGCTTCTTGCTGGGTAAGAGCAAACACTCGCCCATTTCCATTCTTATTCTTGTTTCTGTCTTCCTCTTTCTCTTTCATATCTCTTCTTTTGGATGGTTCTGGTCAATTTATGATCATGTGGCCCGATTTTCCACATCGGTAACATACGTTTCTCCCAAACAAGCACTTTTCTAGGTGAGTCTTGTTACATTTTGGGCAAGGTAGAGAGGAGGCTCCTGGCTTGACGTTATTGAATCCGGTATTCGGCTTCTTTTCTTGCCATTTTCTTTTTCCTTATCCTTTGTCCTGTCCACTCCACTTTCTCTTTTGTGTAAAATCCTTATTTTAAGGGGCAGACTGATCTGCACTGGCTTTATGGTACCAAATTGTCTTAGCCCAAGCTAACATCTCCCTATAAGAGGTGAAGCTATGGGACTGGACAATTAAGCTCATATATGTGCTCAATCCTTGCTCAAACCTTTTGATCTTCTTAGCTTCAGTATCAACAAGGTGAGGTGCACACTTAGATAATTATTAAAATTTCCGCTCATATTCTGGTAGTGACATGCTGCCTTGCCTTAGCTATAAGAATTCAGTTTCTTTGCTATCCCCCAGTGCATGCGAGAAGTATTTCTCCATCAATTCCTTATTGAATTGACTCCAAGTTAGAGCATCCAGTTCTGACTCAATCCTAGTGCGGGACATAGATTCCCACAAGTGACTGGCATCACCAGCGAACATGCGCACTTAACTTTCTGCGCATCAATACTTGTCAACAATCGAAAAATGCGCTCCAACTTACGTAGCCACTCCTATGCTGCTAGTGGTCCTGAAGAGCCATCGAATGTAGGAGGTTTGTGCCTACGAAACTGTTCTATCATAGCAGCATGATTGACAACAGTTGAAGTTGAAGATTGGGTAGGAGGTAGATGGGAGGGGGGATCATGACTTTGTCTAGCCAGGTCCTGTACTGCTCTTAGCAGATCTCTGATCAGGTTGTTTTGAGTTGAAGGTGCCATTTCCTTTAGAAAAAATAAAGGTTGTCCATCAGGAATCAATAATACCACTATCTCAAATGACATAAGGGAAGCTAGAATTTTTATTATTAGAATAATCTTCGACAAAATGTCGAAAAACTGCAATTGTTTGGAAGGAAAATAACAATACGAAAAGTAGCAAAAGCAAAATTAGATTACAACTGCAAATCTAGAAAGTGCTCTAAATGAAAGTCTGAATGAGAATAACATAATGGAAAATAGGTAAATGACGCCTAATCTGAATCTTCCTCCCGATTGGGCGTTGGTTGATTGACGGAAGTCTTTGTTCCTGTATCTGAGTCTTCTTTATCATTTGGAAATTTCTAATTCATAATCTTCATGACAGTGATTTAGGATGTAGCAATATGTCTCGACATCGATATGGTTTGGGTCTTCTTTCAACATTTCGTTCTTAATAAAATCTCACATCTCTATTCCAGATGGATTAAAGGTACGCAAAAGGTGATCGATAGCTTCAATGTTACTAATTCTATTCCCATGTCTCGTCGCATTTCGCCACAATTGAAGGAATTTCTCAATGTGTTGAGGCATGGACATATAGGAATCGAAGTTCTCATAGGCTTATAGTGCTAAGGCTTTTGGTCTTAGGTGACGCGGTAAACCTGTAGACTTTCTGGCGGTATGTCTCACCTAAGCCATTTTATCCTAAGTCCAGTCCAACATAAATCTAAAAAAAATTAGGGAACTTTATATCAAAATAAATAGCATTCTATTATTTGCAAAAATCATAACTTTATGAAATTCAACTTAGCAAAAATTAATGCTACAAAACTTTGAAATAATTCTTTCATGTCCCAATTAAAATCATACCAGAGGGTTTGAGGATGGTAGCCGTTAGATGAAGTAGGATAGCCATGGAGAATCTTTACATTTTAAATTTTCTTTATTATCGATAGAATACAAACCATGTAACACAATTCGGTAATACAAGAAATCATCATATACTTAAATAAATACACATTAGGAAAGAAAAAGAAAAAGAAAATATTTTTTTGTGAACATTGTTCGCTAGAGCGGACAGAGGGGTAATAGGCCCGCTCGAGGGCAATTTTTTTTTTTTGATTCACTCTTTATAGGTTCTTAAACTCTTCTTAGTCTACAGAACCAATTTTAAACTCTGGGCTCTGATACCAAACTGTAAGGCCCCAAAACCTCCTATACGAGGCATCGGTTCGTCTCTCCTATTCTTACCTTTTAAAGCCCGAAAGTAAACTAAAACTTTTACAGAATTCTAGATATTATTCAAATAGTTTACAAATGTGAACTTATCAACTATATGGGCTTTAAAACTGAGGTTATCAACCCTATGTGAATTCATTAAAAGACTAAACCTCTAGTGTATCTAATTGTAGCATAAGTTTAATGCCCTTTATTTCTTAGACACTCAAATGAGCAACCCAAAGGTCATAAAAGCTTATGAAGTTTTAACCAAAAAATCATAACTCGTCCATCAAATACATACTAAAATTTCACAATTTTAGGAAATGGTTAAGGTTTTCAAAAGGGAATCAAAGTATATAAGAAACATAAGCTAGACAGCTTTCAGATTCATTTTAAATCCCAAATGTTTCCTTATCAAAAGGCCTTGAAAAATTCTAATACTTTTAGGGATAAAACATAACATAACATATCAACTCATATCCAAAATTCAGAATTTAATAAAATATGTAAGGTCTCCAAATCAAACTCTAAACCATGGAAGGCAGATTCTCGAGTAGAACTGTCCATCGTCACCAAAACTTGTACATCTTGCTCTACAGACATCCGAACGAGGTGATTCCAAGTTTCAAAAGGACCAAAATTGATAGGTCATCCATCCCACCAAATTTTGTCCCAAAAAATGAAGTATACCATTCAGGAAGTCCATTTGAAACTGGACTTGCAAGCTGAAAATTTTGGACAGATACATCTCGGTCAACATTAATCCCTTTAAACATCCTCTAACATTCATCAAGTTTAAAATATCATTTATAGGGTTCCAAACAAGTTCACGCCACATAAAAACATTGACAATCATATCAAAAACATCTTATAACATATAAAATTTAGAAATCATAACAATATAACACAATTGTCATTTATTCGTCTTCTTGATCGAATTCTCTTTTCCCATGGCTCAATCCCTTCATCATCGAGCATTCATCCAACCCTATAATCAATCTAAGAATGGGAGAAAGGTGAGTTTGGAAAAACTCAATAGGAATATCATCATTTAAGAAATATGCAAATCCCGATTTATATATTGAAATTAAATGTAAGTAAACCATGCTGACATTCATATTCCGGTGAGCTCAAAGGGTCGAAACCCTAAATTCATTCATAGATTTAATCCCGAATGATTTAAAATCAAAAATATTATTTCTTAGGTTTAATCCCAAAGGATTTAAAACCATAAACATTCTTCAATTTCATCCAAGGTAGGATAAACATCAATTCTTGTTCATTCCAAAGGAACAAACTACACTCATATCCGGATGGCCATAAATATTAAATCATATAGCATAGCATACACATAATTACGAAACATAAAGAGATTTAAATCACTTGCATAAAAATATTCCTATCCTGCTTCTTGAAAAACAAAGAAAACCTTTTTTAAAATTATTTCTTCTTTTCCTCCTTCTTCTTCTCTTTTCTTCTTCTTCACTTTTCTATCTTTGTAAAAATGGCTTAAGTGTGTGTAGGAGAAAAGGGGGAGGGGGCCGAGGAAAGGGGAAGGAATTGGAAAATTTTGAGAATTTTATCTTCTTTCCATCATTTTGCATGCATATCAAGAAACTAACCTATTTGGGTTTTGGTAAGGTTTTGATATGGTTAAAATACCAAAATTTAAAATATCTTACCATTCTTCCCCTTTTTAGAAAATAAATAAAATTAATTAATTAATTAAATCTCATAAATCGTTGGATATTTTGTCTAGTGGACTCGGGTCATTTATTATTATTGGACCCCGTTTGAACTTTGAACGAACATGTGGCCACAATTATTTGTTAAGAATTTTACTTAGCCCGAAATAAAATTCTAAATTTTTGGGGTGTTTCACTGAAATCCTAACAAGATCTTAACATTTACATCTTATTGACCTTAGTTGTTGAAATAAGGTGGTATCGACTTAACTTTTGTGTTAAAGAGCCAAAAAATTTATCGCTTTGTCAACAGAAACATCTCTTTCATTGAATGGTTACCCAACATCTAGGTTTACACTACCACGACTCTTAACCAACACATCACAGTGTGGGTAATGGATTATGTTTGCATTCTAGTCTAAAAAAACACAGGCCCTATCTCAGTCTTTCTTACTTTTGAAGGCTATTCATCTACTATATAACTGGCATAAGAGGTTTTTTGCATCTTGGGTGTGATTTTGTTGCAAGTCCATGGTGTTTCCGCCAAGGGCCCTCCAAAAATGGTATCAATATCCTCGACTGGCTTGTAAGGAATTGAGGTATACATGCACAGCGGAAATTAAATGCTCAATTCCTATAAGCCCAGATCAACCTTGTACTTAGATAGGATTCGTGATAGAATATTACCTTTGATGAATGTCTTGAATCTAATTATCTGATTGGCTGGAGCGATCTTCAATATCACAGCTGTCCAATTGTCCAACCTCCAATGGTGATCTACACAGCAAGAACAGATCTGAACTCCACAATCAAGAACAGATGAAAGTGGAATTTTTTGAGAAGTTGATTGGGTTGTCTTTTGCTTGTGCTAGCAAGTAATGAAAAAACAACTCTTAACCCTCATATGTTGCGCCTTTGTATTTATAGGCGAGGCTAACCCTAGCCCTAGTTCTAGTCCAACTAGAACCCATCAACTATCAGGCCCGATTAAATAATCTTATTAATTAATTTGGCCTAATAAGTAATTAAGTCCGACCTAACTAATTGGACCTTGGACATTAATTCTTACAATCTCCCACTTCGACAAGGTCCAACTCCAGATGCACAATTCTCGCCTTATAGGTGTGACCCATTAGGTTCCCATTCACGATGGCAAACGCAGTGATATTCTCATCGATTCACCTAGATCGATCAATTCACGTCGCCGTCCAAGATTGACATCTAGCAATGTGTCAAGACAATCCATGTGAAGGAAAATATCATGTGGTATGACAGAACCAATATATGTGCGATTACCGTAGAAATATAATCCCTTCATCAATATAACCCAATTGGTTAAGAGATATGGAACAGCGTCAATCTTATTTCAACCAATTATATTATTCACCTCAACTCTTTGTTGATCTAATCTAGTTATGATTGAAACATTTTCAACTCATAACTCCACCCCGGCCGAGGAAATTTATATCAACTTAAGTAGGCAAAATGTAGGTTATAATCTCCTATTTTCCAGGAGTGACGAATCCTCATATTGGACATTCACAACCTTCATATGATTCTCACTATACCCGTACAACGTCTTCCTGGTGACTCAAATCTTCGAACCCCATCAAACGCTCGCCAAAGTACAATGGTCCTCACATAAGATTCTATGATGTCCTCAAGTCAAAGGACCAAATCCACAACCGCGCATTAGAGATTTACCACTGACGCTTGAATAGCTATCCATGTGGAATCTCTAGGCGGATCATCCAATGTCATGTTCACATAACAATGTATTCATGTGTTCATTCAGATGTCCCTCTACATCTTAGCTTGTGAGATCAGCTACTTTCTTCAAAAGAAATGTAACACATGCTAGTTTATCCGCAATAATGATATCCGTATCTCATTATTACTATGACTAGAGATATTTCAAGAAAAGTTATTTATAACTTGTATCTCACAATCACAACACTTTGTGATTAACAAGTTACTATAAACTTTTCTTCGGACTCTATTATTTTAAATAATAAAATTTAAAAAATAACAGATCTGCCATTAAAATGTAGACAAGCATTTAATTAATCAATTTGTTCATATACTTCAATGTCTAACAAAGAGTATATCACAAAATGTCCCATACAAACTAGATCCAATCACTCAGGTATCTTAATACCATCAAATTTAGCATGACCATCATGCTTGTGCTGGGACAACAACTTTGTCAAATGATCTGCTACATTATCGTATGTTAGGACCCATTCTATCTTTATATAATTTCTTAAGATTATCTCTCTGATGAAATGATACTGCCTCAATATATATCTGGATCATTGATGAGACATGGGTTCCTTCGCTTGTGCGATGGCTCCATTGTTATCACAATACAAGTTATTGGATCAACAATGCTAGGAACTATTCCAAGTTCAATAATGAACTTCTTGATCCAGACCGTTTTCTTTGCTACTTCTGAAGCAGCTATATATTCAGCTTCTATAGTTGAATCAACAGTCGTTTCTTATTTGAAACTTTTCCAACTGACTGTACCACCATTTTGAGTAAATACATATCCAAATTTGGGATTTGCTATCGTCTTTATCAGCTTGAAAGCTGGCATCGGCATAACCTTGAAGTCTAAGTTCATTTCTTCCATATACCAAGAACATGTCTTTAGTCCTTCTTAAGTACTTAAGGATGTTCTTGACTGCGATCCAAGTTTCTCGTCGGGGTTCGCTTGGAACCTGCTTATGACACTCAAAGCATATGAAACATTCGGTCGAGTACATAGCATGGCATACATTATAGATCCTATTGCTGATGCATAAGAAATTCTATCCATGCGATCTCTTTCAATTTGTATCTTTGGACACATCTCTTTTGAGATATTGATCCCATGCCAGATGGGATAGAGTCCTCTCTTGGACTCTTCTATGCTAAATCTTCTTAAGATTTTATCTGTGTACATATCTTGAGATAGGCGAAGCATTCTCTTAGATCTATCTCTATAGATCTTTATACCGAGAATGTATGTTGCCTCTCCCATAACCTTCATGGAGAAATTTTGGATAACCACAATTTTACTGATTTTTGGCATCGGAGACATCGTTTCATAAAGTATGTCATCCACATACAAAATTAGAAACATGACTTTGCTCCCACTAACCTTTTATACACATAGTTCATCTTCATTCTTGATAAAATCAAACATTTTGATTGTCTTATCAAAATGAAGATTCCAACTCCGAAAGGCTTGCGTTAATCCATATATAGATTTCTGTAGTTTGCATACCTTGTTTGGCTTTGTGGATTCAAAGCCTTCAAGTTGTGTCATGTACACATCCTCGCTAAGATTCTCGTTAAGGAATGCAATCTTGACATCCATTTGCCATATCTCATAGTTATGGTATGCTACTATCGCAAGCAGAATCCGAATTAACTTAGACAAGACTACTGGTGAAAATGTTTCGTCAAAGTCAATCCATTGTCTTTATATGAAACCTTTCGCAACCAATCTTTCCTTGTAAGTATGAACATTACTATCCATGTCAACCTTTTTAATGTAAACTAATTTACAGCCTATAGGTTTTACTCCTTCAGGCGGGTCAAGCAAGGTCCAAACCTTGTTTTCATACATGGAGTTCATTTCGGATTCCATGGCTCCCTGCCATCTTTTTTAGTCAACACTTGACTTCGATTCTACGTAAGTAGCAGGTTCATCTTCCTCGATTAGTAATACATTACTAGTAACCAGGAGATCGTATCTCAAAGGAAAATGGATTACTCTGCTCGACTTACGTGGAGCTGGTGTGTCCTTGGGAACTGGTGGTTCCCACTTTCTCAATCTGTGCTTCATCAGATGCAAGCTCAGCTATTGGAATATCTAATTGGTCAATTTTATTTGGTTTTTTTTTTTGAACCACTTCAAGATCTACATTGCTCCCACTGTCTTCTCTAAGAATACAGCAAGTCTCGATATGATGACCTTCATCTCGATAGAATTGTAGAAATAATATCCAACACTTTCTTTTAGATACCCCACATATAAACAATTATCAGATTTAGCTCATAGCTTATCTGATTCAATGCGCTTCACATAAGCGTCGCATCCCTAAACCTTCATGTATGAAAGATTAGGTATTTTTCCCTTTCCATAACTCGTATGGAGTTTTATTGACCGATTTAGATAGGACATTGTTTAGTGTATAACATGTAGTGTTAAGCGCATATCTCCAAAACGATTTTGGAATAACTACGGGACTCACCATTGATTGCACCATATTAAATAAGGTACGGTTTCGTCTTTCAGATACACCATTTTGTATTGATGTATAAGGTAGAGTCCACTGCGAGAGAATCCCATTCTCTTTTAGATAGTCTAAAAACTCACTCTTCAAATATTCTTCACCTCGATCAAATCTAAGTGTTAGAATATTTTTCTCGATTTGCCTTTCTACTTCTTGCTTGAATTCCTTGAACTTTTCAAAGGCTTCACTCTTGAATTCCATCAATCATTTAAAACCATATCTAGAATGGTCATATGTAAATATGATGAAGTAAGAAAAGTCACATTTAGCATCTTTAGACATTTGTCCATATACATCAGTATGTACAAAACCCAAAATGTCTGCAACTGTGTCTCCCTTTCCAAAAAAGAAGGTCTAGGTCATTTTACCCAACGGGCATGATTCACACTTATCAAATGATTCATAATCATTTGAATCCAAGTATTCATCTTTATGTAACTTGGTGATGCATTTTCATTTATATGACCGAGTATGCAATGCCAAAGATATGAGTATTTTAGTTTTATCTCTTTTATGCCTTGTGGTTCCACTTCTAATGCCATTTGTTTCCACATTGAAAACACGGATCATCATATTTGGATTCGTCTTTGCTTAACTGTTTTCCAACAGATTCGGCCTTCTTGGATCCTTTCTAAAATGTCCCTTTAAATTTCCTCTTAGTGTCCTTAGAGGTATCAATGGCCAAAGTTTACACATTCCTTTGGGCTTAACAGTTTTCAGCATGTTTAGCAGCTCGAGTAGGGTATACTGAATCTTATTCACATTGAAGTTCATAATGAACTGGGAAAAGTTATTAGGTGGAGACTGCATAACTAAGTCAACACTTAGCTCGTGGTCAATGGTAAAACTTAATTGATTTTATTTTTCAATATAATCAATCATCTTCAATACATGAGCACTAACTGAAGATCTTTTTTACCATCATACATTTTCATAACCTTTTGGATGTCTCATATTGTGCAGTCCGTGACTATACATCATTCAAATATTTGAAATGATATTTTTTGGTATAGGCATCCATACCCTCGTGCTGCTTTTCTAACTCAAGTGACATACTGCAAGCATCACATGTTGCAGTGTTACTATAATCACTGTGTTTTTGTAAGCCTGGACGTTCTCCGGCGTAGCCTCCTCAATAGGAGCTTCCGGCATTAGCTACTTATTGACATATCCAATTTTTCTTTTTCATGCTTGAAAACAATTCTCAGAATGCGGTGCCAGTCCAAAAAATTTAGTCTGATATGTATGTTGGCATCCAATATGCCTCTCAAACTCATATGGTTACTGATGATTCAACAATCAAAAAACAAGATAGAAAAATTAATTAAATGTCGAAAAATTAATTTAACATGGACTTATATTAAATTAATTATACTCACACTGTTTAAATTGATTTAATGGCCCTCAAATATTAATCAATAGAACCGATTAGATTCTCAGTGGTCCCTTTTGTTTTATTAGAACCTTGAGCGACTCAACAAGCCCTAATAAAACATCCAGGTAGATACTCTATTAATCACATCTCTATGTGACTCCTAGATCATCAAACAGACAACTTATTGTCGTACACATTTTATGTGTTTTACTTGATTGTGCCCCTAAAATTTTATTTCCTTGAGCGACTCAACAAAAAATAAAATTCTAGTTAAATTCGACCCATTGTTCAGAAACATCGAATGTTTCATAGTGATAAACATATCTACGAGCGCGCAGCCTTGAGCGACTCAACAAACTGACATCGATAATAGACTCTGGTTTTCACTATAACAATGAAAGGCACGTTGTATTAACCATTTAATACGAATTTAATGTTTTGATAAAGAGGGGTTTGTCTCATCATTTATATATATATATATATATATATATATATATATATATATATATATATATATATATATATATATATATATATGTATTAATTAACATCTAACATGCAATCAATCATACATAATAATAACAATTGTGGATGATTATGAACTTTATCTATCTAATTTTCCTGAGCCAAAAGGAAGATTAGTCGGTCAATTCCTAAGGGACGTTGCATTCGCTCATCGAATGTTAGATGCAATCATCTCTATTTTCTGCTGCAACCTGTATCATATACTAGTTGCTTCTTTGTGGCCCAACTACACCATGTATCACATACTAGTTGGCACGCAGGCCCAGATTGATGGACACGCAGTCCCATAAAAAATAAATAGCTCGAAAACTTAATTAATTAAATAATAGGCTCGCAGGCCCAACCAACAATTAACAGGAATAATTAACCATACAACCAATCACATGGGTCGAGTCCATAATCATCCACTAAACATCCATTTTAATATCTAATATTAAAAATATATTAATTTCTAAATTTGCAGTTTTGACAGTATAAGTCTAAACTATTTAGACATTTTGGAACGGACTAGACGAAATTAAATAATTAATCTAATTAATTTATTAATTTTTCAACAATAAAATTAATCAATTAATCCAATTAATCAATTAATTTTATTCATAAAAGGGATTTTCAAAATTTATTTTATCTACCAATTTAAAGTCATACTCTAATTGAGGATAAAATTTGTATGGGGTCAAAATTACAATTTTATAAAGTAATAAATTAAAGTTTAATCTGGTCAAAAATTCAAAACATAGTTTAAAAAAGATTTTATTTAATTTTGAATATTTGACCAACATTAAAATAATTAATAATTACAATTTTTCCAAAAAAATTAAAATTGTATTTGAGATCCTATTTTCCTTTAAAGTTTGAGGACTTAATGTGCAATTTCTAAAATTGCATAATCAGCCGTTAAAATTTTTTAAAACAGTGGGTCCTTCAATGCAATTTCCAAAATTGTACAGAAGACCCTTTTCTTATTTTAAAACAGTGAGCCATTTCTTTGCAATTTCCGAAATTGAAAGAAAGCACAACTCTATTTTAATTCTTTTTTGAAATTAAGGGGGTTTCCTATGCAATTTCTAAAATTGCAAAGGAAGCCCCCATCCCCAACGTTTCCAAACGCAGGAAACCCTAGGCAAGGGTTTCTGCAATTCGGCGCCGTTTCAAACGGCGTCGCCAACGGATGATCTGGCGGTGGTCGCGCCGGTGTCTAACACCGGAGACCACCGTCGTTAGCGTCATACGGCATAAAGGCAGTGCCGCTGCTATTTCTAGCAGCGGCGCTCGCGCGGCGTCCGCTGCTTCAAAAGCAGCGGACCACCACGTCGGAGTGCGTTTTGCACTGCGACTACCGCGGATGCGTCACCAGCTATCCTCTGTAGCCGGCGGCAGTTGTTTCCAAAACACTGCCGCCGCTAGTCCAGTTCCTCTTTTTTTTTTTTTTATTCAAAATAAAATCTGAATCATATTCAAATTTCTAAAAAATTCTTAATTTTATTTACTGTCAAAACTCAAATCAAATTAATATGTCAATAACGATTATTGTTCAATTCATTAAAGCAATCTAACAAACTCTAACAAGTAACAAGGTAGGCTCTGATACCACTGTAAGGAATTGAAGTATACATGCACAGCAGAAATTAAATGCTCAATTCCTATAAGCCCGGATCAACCTTGTACTTAGATAGGATTCGTGATAGAATATTACCTTTGATGAATGTCTTGAATCTGATTATCTGATTGGCTGGAGGTGCGATCTTCAATACCAAAGCTGTCCAATTGTCCAGCCTCCAATGGTGATCCACATAGCAAGAACAAATCTGAACTCCACAATCAAGAACAGATGAAAGCGGAATTTTTGGGAGAAGTTGATTGGGTTGTCTTTTTCTTGTGCTAGCAAGTAATGGAAAAACAACTCTTAACCCTCATATGTTGCGCCTTTGTATTTATAGGCGGGGCTAACCCTAGCCCTAGTTCTAGTCCAACTAGAACCCATCAACTATCAGGCCCGATTAAATAATCTTATTAATTAATTTGGCCCAATAAGTAATTAAGTCCGACCTAACTAATTGGACCTTGGACATTAATTCTTACATGGCTTTGGGCACGAATCTAGGTTCAGCCTCTGCCCTCTCAATTCTCCGTGTCTGGGCGACTGAACTTGTTAATTCCAAGTCATATGGTGTCTCGGGAAAAAGAGCTTACAAATAGTTCTGTCTGGGATACCTTTTTTCTTCGCGGTAAAGGTGTGGCCTACCTTTTCTTTCTGCTCTTCTCTGATTAAACATTCTATTAGTGGTAAAGCATACATCTAGGTGATCAACCATGTCGTGATTATAAGTATGATGATACCTGCTATATTTTTCTAATGGCACATCATTCTTAGGAACTTGGGTTTGGCTTGTCCTAGAAATGTCTTCTATGTAGGTTGGTTTGTCCTCATGGATATCAACGATATGTCTGTGCCGCTACGAAGGCCTCTAGTGATATAGCATGGGGGCTTTACCTCGGTCTTTTCGTTGGCCTTGTCTTCCTTAGTTAGCCATTTGTCGATTCTTAATCATTTTCTCAGTATGAATTTATGTCTTAATCATGTCAACAAGTTGGTTGAAAGTAGTGGGGTTCTTACTTCACATCTCTCTCCAGAAGGGAGTTCTCATATGTAAACCAGACATGAGAACGTATAATGTAATTTTGTCTGACATGAACTCTTCAAGGATTCATACTCCTATTGTCTCATGTCCTAGTCTTTTATGAACTTCTCCTTCTAGTTGTTAGCTTTTGATACTTCCTGGCAGAAGCTTGTAATACCGTTTCTTGTCTACGCCAGAAAAAGTCAAGTGCGGTATTACTTGGCTGAGCCAGAAAATGTCAAGTGTAAAACCCTGTATTTTAACCCGTGTTGCTTCCTAAGAGGTTTATCTTGGTCTTATAGGTGTTCACATGTTGGTAAGATCACATTTCTCAGTATAGGTTGGTATTTTGGGCACTTCAAAGTCCTTGGGAATGTCCAATTCTTTCAATATTTAGGAGAAAGGTAAGTCATCATGGTTGTCATCATCATTATCACATTCCCACAAATAGATATCCAGCTCTCTTATTCCACCGAGGCTCCTTTGACTTTGATCTTTCAATCAGATGACTGAATCATACCCCTTATGTTGGGATGGGTCACAAATAGACAGTTCTGGAAAGTAGCTTCTGGATGGACTAAGCATATGTTTGCCACTACTTAAATTATAATTTCAGATAGTTAAACTGGTCAAACATAATTCTTATCCACACATTTCATAGGACCCATAACTTACAACTCATTTTTATCCAAACATTCACCTACAACTTATAATATAAGCACTTAAATTATAATTTCAGCACTACCAAACATATGCTAACTCTATCACCATAGTGATGGCCTCCCTGTTTGGGTTGAACTGGACAAATTTTTCTCCTTGATCATTTTCTATGCTTCTTCTTGTGGAAAATTGCTGTTACATGTGCATTTGGATCATGAAATGTCGCATAGTGGCATTGGACTCAACCATCTCTCGTATATGGGTGGTCATATTAGCCATGTTCTTTGTCAAATTACAAATATTTGGCCTACGAAGATGTCTCCAACGAGGATGTGCCTCTATTGTCACTTCTTATCTAACTATCGTGGGATTTAGATCCTCATTCTCACTTTCTTCACTTTTACTCATTATTTTCACTTTGCTCTTTTAAATTGTTTTTCCTAACTCGGCTAGTCTTTTTTTGTGGTTTTCCATAGACAACTCCAATCTGTTGACCTCGAAATTTGTCTGACCCATTTGTCATTTTAACTTAAAAGGTTTCTTAATTGGTGTCGAACTCAAAAAGGCAACAAAATCCAATTTTTTAAGAAAATACACTGAGCGATCTCCTAGTGTAAACCCGGGAGATCGCTCAGGTATACAATTAACTCTTTGTTAGCGAAAATAGGTTCCGGGCAATCGCCCAACTTATTTTTCCCGGTGGCTTTTTTCAAACGGCCATAACTTCTTGTGGAAAACTCCAAATTGAGATCTGTAAAAGGTGTTGGACTCATAATTATTTCCAATGGTATATCATTTTCTTTGTGGAGATTTTAATATCAAAATTTGTGCTCAAATTTCTCCACATGCTTTGGTACGTGGTTTCTCAATTCGGTTCTTTGACTTTCAGGTGTTTGATCATTTGCTTCAACTCTTTATTGTCGCTCCAACGTACCTTAAACTTATTGATTTTATCTTATTCCTCGTCCTCCAATGTTTGGCTCTTGACATTCACTTGAAAAACTAAACTTCTTCTCATTTACACGTCGATTTCACCAAATTGTTGCTCTCTCTGTCCATTCTTCTCTAATTACTATTAAACAGGTCCAAAACTGAAATAGAAAGAAAAATACAATAAATCAAGTATAAAATCAATAAACTAAGAGGATAGGAGCTTAGTTTTAAAACTCGAATAAGTGCACAAAATACACTTATCAAACACCCCAAACTAAACATTTGTTCGTCCTCGAACAAAAATAAAATTAAACTACAAATTTAAACTAAGCTAAGAGAATTACAAGAAATTGAGTTAATTTTAAATTTCATACCATATGTCTCAGGTTTAAATGTAAAGTAACATTTTTAGAAATATATTAAACAACACAACAAATAAATTTTTACTTATCCAATACTCGACTTTTTGTGAGTGTGTAAATAGCCAAATATTGAACTTACACCTATATCAGACCACAACCAATATTGTGTTGTTGATATTTTTATAATCCTGAACTCTTTTTAATCATTTATTCCTTACACCTCTTGTAAAATATCACACTTTTAATACTTTTATCTCCAATCCCGAAGTGTTCTAGCGAATTTGATTCCTATTGATCAATACAATACTTTTTCCAATAAAGTGGTAAAAATTAGAAACTTAGAGTGTGTTCTATTTGGTGTTTTCAACCCATTTTCTGTTTTGTCTTTTTGAAAATAGTGAAAACATGTTCTCTTTGCCATTTTTGAAAATGCATTTTTCAAAACACCCAAAAACTTTTCGAAGGAAATGGAAAATGATATTTTCAACGTTTTTGCATTTTGTGTACAAAAAAGGTTGTTTTCCAAAACGGTTGAAAACGCGCGTTTTGTGGAGGAGGTCCACGTTTCGAGTCCAACATCCGGCACTTTCTTCTTCTTTTTTTTTTTCATTTTACGCTAGGCAAAACAATAATAATATAATCTTTTTCTGCATTTTTTTTTATAAAAGACAGCTGCTTGCCACAAAAGTCGGAACGCGCTAATTCCTCCTTGGAGCTCAGGGGTTTGAACCCCAGCATGCGCGGGCTCCTTTGAGTTGTTTTGAATTAATATAATTGTTTTAAATTATTTTTAATTCTAATTAATTCCAAATATAATTGTTTTTAAATTATTTTTAATTGTTTTTAAATATTTTTAATTCCAACAATAATTGGTTTGAAATGTTTTTAATTGTTTTTAATTCCAAATAATTGTTTTTAAATTGTTTTAAATTGTTTTTAATTATTTTTAAATATTTGTAATTCCAACAATAATTGGTTAGAAATGTTTTTAATTGTTTTTAATTCCAAATAATTACAAGTTTTTAATTCTTTTTAATTCTTTTAATAATTTTTAATTAATAATTATTTTTAATTTCAAATAAGTCCAAATTTCTAAAAAATTTCAAGGAAACGCGTTTTCGAGTTTTCTATTTTCAAAAACAATTTTCGAAAATTGCAAAAGGAACGCATTTTCAAAAATCTTAAAACAAACACTGAAAACATAAAACACAAAATGATTTGAAAACACAAAACACAGAGCACAAACGCAAAGAGAACACTACCTTATATTCTTAGAACTAAGATGGTGAGCGATTTCTAACATTTAACTCTTTTTATTTTATTTAACATATATAAAATGTCTTACATCCTGTGTGCGATATTTCTCTCACGTAGGCTTTCTATGTGACCTATGTAGCGAGTTTTAGACCGATGACTCCCAAGTCAGATGACCATAGGGCACTAGATTTTAAAATATCCTAACAGACTTAATTACTCGAGTCCCACAAGCTATAAGAGAAGTGAAAATGTAAATATATATATATATATATATATATATATATATATATATATATATATATATATATATTTTAATTTGACTTATGTAGCGAGCTTTGGACCGATGACTCCAAAGTCAGACGACCATAGGGCACCAGGTTTTAAAACACCCTAACAGGCTTAATTGCTCGAGTCAGACATTTTATTTTATTTTTATCAACAGCGAGTAGTGCCCAGTTTAGATTCCTTAACTACAACCTATTCAACCAAAGATGAAACCCACAAAACCCAAACCATCAAAATTCTACAAACACATATACTAACTTTAACACCCCCAAATTGTTCTCGTACAGTTTGGTTACTAGTTTAAAGATTTGGAAACGAGATTTTCACAATAATCCAAAGTCAACAATATCAACTCATACACTCTAGTCATGTTCCTATACAAGAGATAAGTCAATAGTGGCTATGTGCTCTATTAATCCAGTCTAACATGGATAAGTATTAAAGTAAAAACATAGTTTAAGCGTTGTCCAATATCCTAACTAAAAAATTTGTACTTAAATTCAAACAAATACTACCATCATTGGCGGCAAGCCTTTCAACAATAACTAAACAAATAAATTTTTTTTAGTTATACAGACCCGAATAATAAGCAAATTCAGAATTCATCAATTAAGTATCGTGATACTTAACCAGCCTCAAATTAAAACATTACATTGTCTCCAATATAATAGCAAAATAGAGCAAAAATAAAGGAGAGAATAGATCAGTTACTCCGTGGAGGTAGATGTGGAGAAGATGGTCTGAACTGATCAGACGAACTAACTGAAGTGGGATGAGACTCATGCGTCTTGTAAAATGGAGCATCATACGGTTGACATTGTGAGGCTTTACAAAAGTAATGAACAATATATGAAAAGAAAACAAATGCATTATTTATTCTAAATTAATAAATAAGGATATAAAAATGGATTGTCTTTCATTAAGCGCTTATTTATAGTCATTAGCTTGACTTATTGTCTGGTTGCTTTACGACACTTTAAATAGTACTTTGGAGGACTTACTTTGCTTGCATCTAATGACTTTGCACCATTTTTCGTTCATCCTCAAAAATTTGAAATTGGGCTCCTCATAAAAATATGATTTTATGTGTTTAATATTCCACAAGTTGACAGATCGTTATGAGTCTAAATATCGGACCCACTGAGATTTAGATAGTTCAATTGTAATTAAATTAACCTTAACCGAATCTGTTAACTTTGGAAATTTGGTGACTAAGAATTAACTAAAATTTAAACTAAGAAAAACTAAACAATTTTAATTCAAATTATTAAAAGATTAGATTTATGAAAAATTACTTTAACTTTGGAAAAGAAAAGTACTAGGATCCCGAATCCACCTATAGTTGTTAATTTATTTATCTTGATTCTTGATTATGACAAAGTACATCAGTTATGACGATCAATATCCATAGATTGTTTAACAGTTTCTCTCAAATAAAATTAAACATATTCATATGTATAACTCGACTATATATTTATGACGAATACGAATACACAAAAATGCATTAAGTTTCTATGGATAATTAAAGATTACATAAAGCATAACAGTACATTTCTATCCCCTATCGGACTTTAAGATAATTAAAATAATGTCTAGCCTGTTTTCGATCTCTCGATAGTAAAACAAACTACAAGAATCATATAATTACTACGTATATAATTATAGATGAAAAAAAATCAAAATTAATTATTCAAAACTATATTGATGCAAATTGTCAAAAATCAAGTTTCTAAATAGAAGAATTTAAACTACAAGCTTTATCGTAATCCTAGTACAAAATAGTCTAGCCTACCATATTAATAATAAGAAAACAGAGAAAAAAGAAAATTAGATAATTCATCACCCGGAGATGAAGAAAACGCAAAAGATATAATCTTAAACTTAATCTTTGTTTAATTCTTAAAATGATGAATCTTGATCTTCGTTTCTTGATTCGTCTCTTATTTTTCTCTCAAAATTTGGCCGCCCAAATCGGCTCTAAATTGGCTCCTTTGTTAGGAGTTAATAATTCATATTTATATTTTCTTAATGGTGCCCAAAAAGATTTCAAGAAATCATTAAAATCGTGTCCTAAAAGGTTTCCTAATTGGAGTCGAACTCAAAAAGGCAACAAAATCCGAAATTCTAAGAAAATACATTGGGCGATTACCCAATGTAAACCCAAGCAATCAATTAACTCTCTGCTGGCAAAAATAGGTTCTGGGCGATCGCCCAGCTTATTTTCCCCGTCGGCTGTTTTTCAAACGACCATAACTTCTTGTAGGAAACTCCAAATTGAAATCCATAAAAAGTGTTGGACTCGTAATTCAATTATCTTTCCAATTGTATATCATTTTCCTTGTGAATATTTTAATACCAAAATTTGTGCTTGAATTTTTTCACATGCTTCGGTATGTGGTTTCTCAATTCGGTTCTTTGGCTTTCAGGAGTTTGATCCTTTGCTTCAACTTTTCATTGTCACTCCAACATACCTTAAACTTATTGATTTTATCTTCTTCCTCATCCTCCAATGTTTGGCTCTTGATATTTACTTCAAAAATTCAACTTCTTCTCATTTACTCGTCGATTTCACCAAATTGTTACTCTTTCCGTCAATTCTTCTCCAATTGCTATTAAGTATAAAATCAATAAAATAAGAGGATAGAAACTTAGTTTTTAAGTTCGAATAAGTGCACAAAATGCACTTATCAATGTGAATCCCATGTTAACACATGTTTCACTACAGATTAAGAACAAGGTCTAGTATTCGATCCAAATCAAACACTAGGTTGATCTACAGCAAAAAATTACAAAGAAAGTGGTTCTTGTAAAGAGTCGGATCTTGCATTTGACTTAGGTCAAGTTTGAGATTAGTGTCGATAAAAGTACATAATAAAAACACCTGTGTCAATTTATTAAGCATTTAGACTAATTATTATTAGTAAAACAACAAAGTTACATTTAAACTTATTTTTGGTGGCTATGGTTGTTCGCTCTCATTTTCCTTTAAAGTTTGATGGATTTTAATCTTTCATTTCATTGGTGTGGTGTTGTTCCTAGATTGTGCAAGGCTACAACTTGATTAGTCCTAACTTCTTGATTATGTCTGGAATGAAAAACAGTACTCTTTTGTATTTTTTAGAAAAATAAGCCAGCAATTCAAATACACCATGCTCAATCAAAACCAAATCTAAGACCTGATTCATCCCTAAACTGAAAGCTGGTTGATTAAATAAAATAGCAAATTTGATTCCAACTAATGACTGGCAAGTATGCGGATAACAAATATTGAGTGGGATCCGATCCTGATCAAACCCCTAACTGCATTGGTTGAAGAACTCCTTTATCAAATAAAACTTTACATTTATATTTTATCGGTAATAATAAGTTCTAAGATATTAAATTAATAAGAATGAAAACAAAAGAGGAAAATAATCTCAAATATGAAAATGGTCTAAAAATGACAAGACCACTGACCATTTCACCTAAAATGAATTCTATTTCATTTCTCTCTTCTTATCGTCTCCATGTTGTTCTCTTTTCTGGTCTGAAAATCAATCAAGAAAATATGTACAAAACAGAGCACAAAAACCAGGGAATCTTGAAGACTAAAATAAGGAATAAAATTCAAATTCCAGAAAAAACATAGGAGCAAGAAAATACCTTTTTCTTGCAACTTTTTTCATCAGATTCGGTAAGCCAGAAAGAAAGAGGCGTATTCGGACTTTTGATTTGAAGTCTTCCTTCTTCATTCTTATTCAGAACAGACCTGGATGACAATGAGGCTTCACCTGCATTGCATACACACCGGATCTTTTTCTTTTGTGTCATGGAGAAGGACCTGCTGCACCAGCTGAAGAAGAAGAATCACCTGCTGCACCAGCTGGAGAAGAAGAATCACAGTGGAAATCAGCTGAGGAAGAGAATCTGCAGTGGATTGGGAGAAAGAGAAGGAGCAACCGAGGGAAAGCAACTGATTTCAACTGAATTTCAAATCATTCTTCAACGACGCCGTATTGCTTAATTAAGTTCTTTTACGTTTTATTAAGTTGTAATAATGAAAACACGTTTTTAATTCAATTGTTGTTATATACAGAGCTGGAAGAGAGAGAGTGGATATTGAACTGAATGCTCAGAGAATTATTCATTCAACCTTCCTCTCTTCTTTTCTGTTTTCTTCAAGTTCCTCATTTCTTTCTTATTTTAGTTTTACCATTATGTAATCAAGCTTGATTATCTTCAATTGAGCTCAAATATTATATAAATTCAGTATAGTTGATTGATTTTGAGTGAAATTCTTAATTCTGGAGCTTCACCCATTACATTTGGTATCAGAGCAGCATTAAGATCCTATACAAGATGGAAACCAGACTAAAAGCTAGTGAAGAGAGTTGGAGAAGGCTAGACAAAGAGATTACCGATCCAGGGGCTGCTTACACCACGGTTGCTGGTAAGGTGGACTCAATTGAAAAACTTCTTAGAACAATGAGCACTAAACATGATAACTATATGTTAGAGATGAATGATAAATATGAATCTATAGTTTCTATGCTCGCTAAGATAAGTATGTCCAAGGATAAACAAGTGGAAGGGCTTCCTGTAGGTTCAGCTGAAGAGAGTGTATTGGGTGGGAGATCTGGAGGTGAAATTAGAACTGGGAGGAATGGGAATGATACTAGACTGAATCATAAACTCCCTAAAATTGATTTTCCTCAATTTGGTGGTGAGAACCCGAAAGAGTGGGTGAGAAAAACCAACAAGTATTTTCAATTGCATCAAGTACGAGAAGAGATGAGAGTAGGGATAGCTGAGATGTATTTAAAAGGGAAAGCAGATGTGTGGTTTCATGGATTCCAGTCTAGCCATCCAAATGCTGATTGGGGACTTTTAACCACTGAAGTATGTAGGAGATTTGCTCAAACTACAGGTGAAGAAGTGGTAGAAATTTTTTGCAAAATTAGGCAGTATGGGAGAATTGCTGAGTATGTGGAGAAGTTCGAGGAATTAAAGGCTCAAGCCATGCAAGCCTTACCAAACCTACCTAAATATTACTATATCAGTGTATTTACGAGTGGGTTGAAAGGAGAAATTAAATCCATAGTAAAAATAATCAAATATTCTTCCTTAACCCAAGCCATTGAAAATGCCTTACTATAAGAAACAATCATATCAGCCATCAGTAAAAATACCAAGCCACACAAGCCTTATATCCACCCTAAACTACCTGAATCAATGCATACAGAAACCAAAAGACCAAGCTCTCCTTTTCCTAATAAAACCCTTACCCCTGCTGAATTACAAACCAAGAGAAATTTGGGACTTTGCTTTAAATGTGATGAGAAGTATACAATTGGACATGTCTGTAAGAACATGATGTTAAATTACATGTTAGTAGCTAAGGAGGAAGACGAAGAAGAGGTAGGAGAGAATGTGTTGGCTGAAGAAGAAGATATGGGGTCATGCAAATTTCTCTGGATGCATTGATGGGAATTTGTGTCCACAAAACTATCAGGATTCCAGAGAAAGTTAAGAACAGAAGCATGTCTATTTTGATAGATAGTGGAAGTACCCATAGCTTCATAGATGATAAGTTGGTACAAGCCCTTGGATATCAGACTGATAATAGCAGACCTCTAACTGTGACTGTGGCCAATGGACAAAAGTTGGCCAGTAAATTTGTGAGTCAACCTATAATCTGGCAGATGCAAGGAATATAGTT
This sequence comes from Forsythia viridissima, assembly GCA_030279155.1. Taxonomy (NCBI): domain Eukaryota; kingdom Viridiplantae; phylum Streptophyta; class Magnoliopsida; order Lamiales; family Oleaceae; genus Forsythia; species Forsythia viridissima. The sequence continues at coordinate 29,253,323 of CM059045.1, forward strand.
TCAGTATAAGCTAAGATCCTTACAGCTTGGGGGTAGTGACATGGTATTAGGGGTCAATTGGTTGAGCCAATTTGGACCTGTGACTTTTGACTTCAAAGAAGGGCATATCAGTTTCATGTGTAAGGGAGAGAGGATACACTTTGAAGTTGGAATGTTGATAGTGGGGTTGAACTAATTAATGGATCTCAATTGGAGTCCATACTAGTCCAACAACCTTATGGATTAGTGGAGCAACTTAATACCATCTTGGAGGAAGAAGTGACAGAAACACCAGAGGAACTAAAACCCATCTCGGCTGAATTTGATGATGTTTTTCAGAAACCTAAGGGCTTACCTCCAGGGAGATTGCATGATCATCACATTCCACTCAAAGAAGGAGCTCAGCCATTTCAGATTAGGCCCTACAGATGCCCCTTCATTCAGAAATCTGAGGTGGAAAAAATGATTGGAGAAATGTTGGCCACTGGAATTGTTCAACCCAGCAACAGCCCATTTACCTCCCCTATATTATTGGTGAAAAAGAAGGATGGCACTTGGAGGTTTTTTGTAGATTATAGACAGACTGTGAAGGATAAATATCCTATGCCCTTAATTGATGAGTTAATTGATGAATTATATGGGGCTAATTACTTTACAAAGATTGATCTTAGGGCTGGATACCATCAGATAAGGGTCAAGCCAGGTGATGTGTATAAAACAGCCTTTAAGACTCACCAAGAATTGTATGAGTTCAAAGTTATGCCCTTTGGGTTAACCAATACACCAGCCACATCCTAAAGTCTGATGAATGAGGTATTCAAGGAGCAGTTGAGAAAAAATGTCCTAGTTTTTTTTTTATGATATCCTGGTTTATAGCAAGGACCTGTTAAGTCATAGTGAACATTTGGAGACTGTACTTCAACTATTGAGACAGCATCAACTTTATGCCAAATTGAGCAAGTGTGATTTTGGCCAAATCAAGATAGAGTATTTGGGCCATGTGATAAATCAACAAGGAGTACCAGCTGATCCTAAGAAGGTAGAAGCTATGCTGAGTTGGCCTTCTCCAATCAATGTCAAGCAGTTGAGGGGATTTCTGGGCTTGACTGGTTACTATAGAAAGTTTGTGAAGGGTTATGGAACTCTAGCTAGACCTTTAACTGAATTGCTGGAAAAAGACAGCTTCCTCTGGTCAGAGGCAACAGAGACAGCCTTCAACAGGCTGAAGGTATCCACGAGTTCCACTCTTGTACTAGCATTACCAGATTTCACACAGCCTTTTGTTATAGAAACTGATGCAAGTTATGGAGGGTTAGGAGCTGTATTGATGGAAAACAAAAAATCCCTGGCTTATATTAGTAGGGCTTTTGGACAGAGAAGTCTGGGCATGTCCATCTATGAGAAGGAATTACTTGCACTTGTGACTGATGTGGTCAAGTGGAGACACTACCTGAAGGAGCGCCATTTTATAATAAAAACAGACCATCAATCATTGAAATTTTTACTAGAACAGAGGGTCACTACTCCCTTGCAACAGAAGTGGCTCACTAAATTAATGGGACTAGATTATGAAATTCAATACAAGAAGGGGAGTGAGAATGTTGTTGCTGATGCTCTATCCAATAGAGAGGGGAAGGGGAATGCAGTGCTGTATCACTTCTTGTTCCAGCTTGGGTTCAGGATGTGATAGATAGCTATAAGGATGATACTACTGTTAAGGAAAAGATTCAAGCCATTGTGATTGATCCTACAGCTGATCCTTCATATCAGTATCATAATGGTTTATTAAAATACAAGTCTAAAATCTACATTGGAAGTGGAGGGATATCAGACACGGGATAATACAGAATATTCATTCTTCACATGATGGGGGTCATTCAGGGATCCAGGCAAGTATATTGAGGGCAAAACAGCAGTTCTTTTGGCCAGGAATGACACAACAAGTTAGAAGGGAGGTCCTGTAGTGTGATGTGTGCCAGAGGTGCAAGGGAGAACATGTTCCTTACCCAGGGCTCCTCCAACCCCTTCCTGAACCTCAGTATTCTTGGAGCCATGTATCTATGGGGGTTGCCCAAATCTGAGGGCAAGGATGTGATTATGGTAGTAGTTGACAGATTCACTAAGTATGGACACTTTATTTCATTAGCTCACCCATTCTCAACAGGGAAAGTAGCTCAATTATTTTTGGATAACATTAGTAGACTACATGGTTGTCCTCAATCTATTGTATCTGATAGGGACAAGGTCTTCACCAGCACGTTTTGGCAGGAGCTCTTCAAATTATTGGGAACCAAACTGCACATGAGCACATCCTATCATCCCTAGACTGATGGTCAAACCGAAAGACTAAACCAATGCTTGGAGATGTACCCAGATGCATGACATATACTAGACCCAAGGCATGGGCAAAATGGATCTCCATGGCAGAATGGTGGTACAATACCACTTACCACTAAGCTATTCAAAGAACTCCTTTTGAGGCTCTTTATGGAATTCCTCCTCCCCAGGCTATGGGACCCTATCAACAAACTAATATTGTTGCTGTATATGATTTACTGCAAGAGAGGTATAGGATGGACCAGCTGTTGAGAGAGAAATTAGCACAAGCTAGAGCCAGAATGAAACATTACTCTAACAGAAATAGGACCGAAAGGAAGTTTCAAGTTGGAGATTGGGTCTATTTAAAACTTCACCCACATCAGCAGCAATCTGTTATTAGAAGGGATAATCAGAAGCTCAGCCCTAAATATTGTGGACCTTACCGAGTTGAAGAGAAATTTGGCGAAGTTGCTTACAAACTTGGGTTACCACCATACTCTAAGATACACCCAACATTTCACGTTTCCTTATTAAAGAAGAAGATTGGAGATAAAGCAGTGAAGGTTGCAGATTTACCTGTGGATACAAATACAGAAATTGTGGATAAACAACCATTGAAAATTATCCAAGCTGAAATATTCAACAAGGGAGGTGAAGCAGGGACTAAATGGTTGATTCAGTGGGTAGGTCAATCTGAAGAAGAGGGAACTTGGGAGGATTTAGCATATATACAGAAGCACTATTCTACATTTAAACCTTGGGGACAAGGTTTAGATAAGGAGGGGGGTTGTCATGGAGAAGGACCTGCTACACCAGCTGGAGAAGAAGAATCACCTGCTGCACCAGCTGGAGAAGAAGAATCACAGTAGAAATCAGCTGAGGAAGAGAATCTGCAGTGGATTGGGAGAAAGAAAAGGAGCAACCGAGGGAAAGCAACTTATTTCAACTGAATTTCAAATCATTCTTCAACGACGCCGTTTTGCTTAATTAAGTTCTTTTACGTTTTATTAAGTTGTAATAATGAAAACACGTTTTTAATTCAATTGCTGTTATATACAGAGATGGAAGAGAGATAACGGATATTGAACTCAATGCTCAGAGAATTATTCCTTCAACCTTCCTCTCTTCTGTTCTGTTTTCTTCACGTTCCTCATTTCTTTCTTATTTCAGTTTTACCATTCTGTAATCAAGCTTGATTATCTTCAATTGAGCTCAAATATTATATAAATTCAGCATAGTTAATTGATTTTGAGTGAAATTCTTAATTCTAGAGCTTCACCCATTACATTTTGAAACCCCAAGACACTCTTGATTGTAAATCTGAAATGCCGATCAGGTTTTGAAGATCAAGAAAAATTTTACTGACTTGAATTTCATCCTCTGTGAAGAAAGAGGACAGATGACTGCTCATTGTTTTTTCTTGCTTTTCTCAAGAAAATTTCTTAATTTTGTTGTCGAACAAATGATGAATGTACATTTATGGGATAATATAGTTATCAGTTATGGAGGGTTTATGTTATTTCTACCCAATTTGGAGGGTTTATCATACAAATTTTAACTGGTAACTTGAACGCTAAGTCTCTACTTCCAATACAAGACTAATCACTGTTGTGTTGCAAAAGTTAAATACGGTAATTTCATTTGTTCACTAACTAAAAATCCATTATTAGTTGGATTTTCCATCTTCATTTTTAATAATATTCCATTTTTCCATAGGCAAAGATAAGGGTGGAGGATCAGACTGTAGTTCTGCTCTAAAAAAAAGTAGAAAAATTTGTAAGACATCTTTTGAATTAAAATTATTAGACAGTGAATTTAAAATAACAAGTCAAAGTATTTATAGCAAACTTCGTAACATGTTTTTCGAATTAAAAACCTGTTAAATAGAAAATTCAAAATAACAAGCTAAAGATGCTAGAAATGAATTTAACAATTCGATTTTTCACTTTTAATTCTTTTGGCGGGAAGTTGTGTATGCTAATACTTACTACAAGAATTTTGTGTTCCGTGTACAAAATAAATTTGTAGGAAATTGTTATTTTTTGTGGGGAAAAACTTTTCCCGACGAAAATTTTTTGTAGAGGTGTTTGGGGCGCAAACATCGTGGGAAAATGTATAAGACGACAAATGGTGGAAATTTACAGGCTAAAGTCTTTCCCTACAAATCCTTTAGAGACGAATACAATTTTTCGACTAAGTTTTTTCTCGACAAAATTATTCGTCTGCTAAAATTACTTTGGCCCACGAAACAGGTTTTGTTAGCACAAGGCAAAAAATTATTTTGTGTGCTAAATCATATTTTTCTCTACAAATAAATTTTGTGTTGAAAAAATTTTGTGGGCAAAGTTCTACTTTTTTCTACAAATGATATTTTGTGGAGAAATCTAATTTGTGGGTTAAGTAAATTATTTTTTCCAACAATGATAGAATTTATAGGGAGAAATTTGTTATGAAACAAGAAAAGTAGAGAGAAAAAGAGAAGAGAAGAGAGAGTCAAAACTTAAGCATGTAAATTTATTATAACAATGACCCTTACTTATAGGGTTACAAAGGGAGTTATAATATGATTAGAATATACTCTTTTGGAGTAAGTAGATAACTACATAGACATCTAGATACAACTAAATAGTCATTCATCATTATCTAGAATTTTACAACACTCCCCCATGAATAACTTATTACACAAATTTTGGTTCGTTAAAAAATTTGTTTGGCAAAAATCCAATGGGACAAAAATACCAATCAAATTAAAAAAATTATCAAAAATTTGGAATAATCAAATGCTGCCTCATTAAAACCTTGTTAGAAAAATCTAGTGGGACAAAACCTGAGCGAAGGAAAAAGAGTACAGCTACTCTCACTGATTTCAATCAATGAAAAAAACTTGTATCGAGCTATTTATATCTTGTGCGTCAATGTATTCAATGTCTCCATCTTCTTAAAATTTGTATAAAACAAATCTGGTGAAATGTGCTCCATGTTATAACCTCCAAGCAATATCATCTTCATACACTATCTCTGATTGACTGTAGTCAGCATGATGGTCTGATGCAATTATATTAAAAACAGATCATGTTGTTGTTCCCTTCAGGGGTCTCATATACATTTTATAATATACGAGAGTATTACCATAGGGTTATGATGAGAGTAAAATGTTTTGTAGGTTATAGACATCCATAACTATAATCTTTATACCACTTCCAATTGTATATTATTTACAGAAAGAATATGTCTCGTTAAAACTTTACTAGAAAAAATCCCGTGAGAAAAAAACTTAGTGAAAAAAAGAGTACATAATTCTTTTAATACGCCATTAAATTGTTTCATTAAAAACCTTGCCAGAAAAATCTAATTAGACAAAACCTTGGTCAAGGAAAAGAGTACAACGCGTATTTGCTCCCCCTCATTATAATATCACTTCAGATCTGTACTTTGATCTATTAAATTCTTGAAAAGTTGAACTATATGCTTCAGGCATATTAAATCATCCAGATATTTATATACATAGTTTTATTAGTCATGCGAAATGAGTTGGTTATAACAATATCCATTGTATGCATATATGTCATGCATTGACAGGCTAACAAGATATCAATTTGTGATTATTTTACATGAGCCTTTGCAAAATTCATAATGTTAAAAGTCGTGCATTACATGTTACGACTTTATTTTCTCATTTCCTTTTCGTATAAATATACGTATTTAGGTGCTTGAACTATAGGTCCAGAAACTTCAAGTTTCTCTAGTCAGTTCAATTTACTTGGATTACATCTTTTTATTTGGCCAATTTATTATTTGACAGATTTTTTTCAATATCATTGCTACCTTTCATAATATAAAGTGCTTTTTTATATACAAAAGTGTTGTCAACAACATTTATTTTTGAATCCATTTCTTTCTCATAATGACATAACTTAACGAGATCTTTTCGTTTTATTATTTCAGCTAGCTGAACCTCTTCTGGGGTTTTTATAATTAATTATGTCTATATACACTCCAAGAGTATACACCTCCTCAATAGGATCATCTTTATAATTGGCTCCATTTTTAATTTGAGAGTTTTTTTGGAATCAAATGTCACCACACTTCAGTCACGTAATTAATTTACCTGATATAATGTTAAAGAATTGTCCTTCAAAGACGTTAATATGAATGGGAGCATTTAGAGCTGATATATGAGATTTGATTTAATCTCTTTCATCAGTAAATGTATCTGTCAATTGTATCACTTACAAATGAGTTATTTGTCGAACTTCTGGTTCATGTAGTCTTGTGCAAAGAACTAGAAAATATAATATGCTGCATTTTCATGTATTCTTTCCATCTACTTAATTTCTCTCCCCTAATATTAAGAAAACTGTTTTATCAAAATGACATTCGAAAAACCGTATTATAAAATATCACCCGTTAGGACTTAAGATATTTTATAATGTTCCGAACAAAACATGTATTCTCAACATTTTTTAATGTCCATCTCAGTGCACTATGTTCGAACGATTATACATATATTGCACTATAAAAAATCATTAGATAAGTAATATTAGGCTCTGACCAGCCAACTATAGCGGGGGTAATTTTGATGTTGGCATGATGCATATAAGTGTTTTTGCATATAAAATAGCATTGCCTAGATAAAAATAGGAAGCGTTTTGTTCTCAATAGCAATGGTTTAGAATTTAATTGGAGACGTTGAAAAAAAATATTGATAAACCATTTAACATCATCTCAACTAATATTTATTAAAAGTTCGAGATTTAGACTTACTAGCATTGACAAGACACATCACCGTCTTGATTGTATAATCTAAAAATTATGCTCATAATTTAAAATTTGAGCAAGTAATCTCACAAACTTCAAGTTGCAAATAATAACACCATACAATCATCTAGTAAATGTATCTATTATATACAAATAATATATAGATGGTCAACATGGAGTGAACAGAATGTAGTCAGAACTGGAAAGATATAGAGCTAACAGTTCTGACTCGCACAACTGTGTTCGTTTCCTAATCTTGTCTAGTGCGGAAATTAAAGATTAAATACGAACACAAGATGTAACGTGGTAAACCCCTAAGGGAAACATCCACGGGCCCCCATACCATGGGTAGAAACAATCCACTAATAATCTTGTTCAAAAAATACAATAGTATCGGTTTTTGTAATTTCGCAAAATTAACAAAATAACAATCAAAAGAAAACAGATCAACTCCCTGTGATACTTCTTCTTCTGACTTGTTGATGAAGTGGAATCAAACCCACCGGTCTTGACTTTATCGTCACTTCCCTATTGTACTTGATCGCAACCACCACTTGGATTAAGAACCTCCGTTCTTAACTTCACGCCAAGTAGCTCGAGCAAGATATGGAATTGTTCGTTGAGTACCAATTAGTTCTTGATTCTTCAATGAGTTTGAAGAAAACCTTTTTGCTTTGAAAGTTGAATCAATGAAGCGCCATGTCTTGTTCACCTTGAATGTATTCGGTCAGTTTCACGCTTATGGAACAAGAACACAAGAATTATTTTCAAAGCCGTAATTCCTTATTAATTTCCACTCTTACTTATAGTTAAAGTAGAAATCAATTTAGGAATTATTTCTTACCTAAGAATATGCAACAAAGATGGTAAGAGAATTAGTAGGAAAGAATATAGAAAGATTTTCTTAGATTTGTAGTAGGAAAGAATTTAGGAAACTAAATATTTCCTTCCTAAACAAATTTAAAAGAATAAGAAAAATTCTTTAACCTACAAAAGGAGCTGTCATTAATATTCATGAAATCAGAATATATCAAGTATAGAAACAGAATAAAATCGCAACTTTTGCTGATCTGGAAAAATGATTCGCCTATCAAGCCAGTCAGTCAGAACTGGCGTTAATCAGACCAGTCAGAAACACAAATGTTGACCTGTTCTTTTATCATTAAAAATCAGTTATATTTATTAAGATAGCCAAGATATAAAAAGTGAAAAATATGACACATATTTTTCCAACAATCTCCCCCTTTGACGTTGCTTAATTACAAACACATAACTATCAGATTTTTAATGAAAGTGTAATGTGTGTGAATAAGTAAAGAACCCATGAGCATCAACATACAAGGATTATGGCTCCTCCTTAGTGTGTAAACCAAGAACTCCTGCAAAGAAGTTAACAACATATGCAAATACCACACACAATAGCCATAACATTTAATATTGCTCCCCCTTAGCAAGATATCATCTAAGTGTAGTGATCAAACTATCATAAACCTAAAAATACTACTATTAAAGTTTAACCAACAACCTAACAACCATAAAAATTAAAAATTACTACTACTCCCCCTTTTAGAAGAGGAACGCCAAAGGAAGAGATAAAACAAAAGTAAAGCAGTGTTTGAAGCGAAATAAAACAGAATTTAAGTATTTAAAATAGTTATCTATAGCCAAATAGTTAGAGGGTTAAGAGTTAGAACGGGAAAAAGTTAGTGCCGAGAGGATCTGGACTTCTTTGTACCGGATGCAGATGCATTGGTAACCCTCTTGCGAGCAGGGGTATCTGAGGGAGCATCAGTTGGAGCATCAACAGCGATAGGTGCAGAGGTTGGGGCAGCAGGTTGCTCACCAACGGGTTCAGAAGTCGGTATCTCCATTGGATCTCCAGGATGTGCAGAGAATTCTGGAGTAACTATTCGGAATGCAGATTTTATATGCTCATCGCCCAGAAATTCCAGTTTGCCCAACACCCTACGCATGAAAGTAATATCATCAGAAAAACCTTTGGTAAGGGCAAAAATTTGATCTACCTGTGTTCGAACCAACCCCAACTGAGTTTCTAGTGCATCAAGACGTCCAGAATGGTCCCACGAGGATAGAAAATGCTTGGGAACTCTGGGAGTGGGAGGTGTTACCCAAATTTGTAAACTCATGTACACCCAGCGATGGAATGTCCTCAGAGAAGCGATCTGAATCCGTAGCAGGCACTTCTTGATGAACAAGAAAGTGATGAATCAGAGCTGGATGCGGTAGTCTATACTGCTTGGCCCTCCTCGGCCCTTCATAAACAATTCTATCAAAAACTAGTTTAACCCAGTCAACTGGCATCCTCATCCCTAACTTGTATAGCATAACGGCCTTGTCCCCCGAAATGTCCGATCGATGAGTTAACGGATCGATATTGTTGATGAGAATTCGATGCAGAATTTTGTATTTGGGCAATAGCCGAGAAGCAGTCAGTTCTCCTGATTCCGGCCAGGTGGAGCCAGTCATTTCTTACGCAATGATGTCCTTGGTCAATTCTTCGTCACTTGTGACAGCCACAGTGGTTACTCCAAGCCAGTCCCTGAGGGAGTTAGGACTGAAGGTAACATGTCTTCCCCGAACATAAACCTTCCACCTGAATTCATTGCCAGCCTTTCCCAGATTCTTTGGAACATTTGCCATAAATTCCTTGACCAGAGTTTCATTGAACGGCCCAGAAAAACTTAACAGATTATGTAAATTGTGGAAATCAACAATTTCAACCAAACCAAACGAACTAAATTCGGCAATTGCAACCTTGCACTCAATGATGAACTTACGGTAGATGGTAAATGACATAAACAAACTCTCAGCACTCTCCGATAGAAAACAGTAATTAAGGGGGTTAACAGAGTGTCTACCTCTAGTTAATTTGTCAAGTCTGAACATTTGGGGGTCTGAACTAGGAGTAGGCAGTACTCTGTAGGCACCCCCTGAGGCAGTGACAGGTCTGTTCTGACCAGCAGGCATGGGTTTTTCAGCAACATCAGCCATTTTACCTTTCCCTTTCTCAGCCCTGGTGGCCCTTTTCGTTGGAGGAGGTGTCGGAGTAGATTCTGAAGATTCATCAAGGGCAACATCAAAATCAGAATCAGATTTTTGAGAGGGGGCTTACTTGAACCTTCTACGAATGGGGGAGGCTGTTCAGACTCCTCATCACCAGCCCCTTCATCCTCACGGACCTCCTCCTCAATTTCGGCATTTTCAGACCCACTGTCACTTGCAGATTCATCATCCTCATCTCCTTCTTCATCTGGGTCTTGAGCACCCAAGGTGACTTTCTTGCTCATATAGGAGATTGGGTCGTTAGTTTTTGGATGGGGCTGATTTTTAGAATGGCTGACCGGCGATTGATATGCAACAATGTCCGTCGATTGGTCAGCCTGAGATGCGACTGCCGCTGGAGAAGTGTCCGGGTCTGAACTGGAGGGTTCCCGTCTTATTGTACTTCACCGGAGAGTCTTTGCCGGCGACATTTGTGGCCCAATCGCAGTTTCAGCAGTAGACGCTGGAGCAACAGTGTCCTTGGAAGAATTTCCCGGATGTTTCTTCGATTTTGGCATTTTAGTCTTCACCATTGTTTGAATCTGAAAAAGAAAACTCAAATACACCTTCGAGATCAAGAATGAGGGACTTCAGAGTTAGGAATTTAGGATTGAGTGTGAGAAGGTGAAGAAGAAAACCCTAGATCATGGTTTAAAAAGGGAAATTTTTCAATTTATTCAAAATTGCACAAGAAGGGAGCAGTTAATTAGGGACGTGTAGAAGGCAGTTACCAAAAATAAACTGATAAATGGCAGTTAATGACCACGAAACCTTCCTTAATCAGATAAGTCAAATTTGAAATAAACCGCCTAATATGCTATTTTTATGGAAAACAGAATTTTTAAATTAGAACCAAAATGCGATTGGATTCCATAAACCAAGAATTCGTCCAGATTTTTTTTCTCAATTAAAACTGATTGTGCTGCCAAAAATAGACTGTTGATTGAAATTTCTACGAGAAGGCCCATACAAGATACTCACACACAAATAATGAGAATATTTTATGAGATAAGATTGAATGGTTTATTTATGGGAAAACTTCATAGTTCTACAACTTATACAATCAGTCCAAGGATATCAAAATCAACCAGAATCTTCCAATCAGATATATGCGCATAATTAGATTCAATTAATTTGTCAGATTTAAAACGTGAGTGTGTGATAGGACATACTGGATTAATCAATCATAACCTATCCCACTTTGCCAAATTGAACCTAGTTAAGAAGATCAGTACTGAGATGTATTTCAAACCAGGCATCATCTGAACATATCTCTTTGAATAAAAAATATGAGCGTGCCAGACATGAGTACCATAGCAATTTTTTTCTTTTTGAGTACTCAGAGTGTTGACTTTATTTGCATATATATATTTTTTGATTTGTCAAAGCACTGAATTTTTAAGATCATGGAGTTGACTTTCTCACAGCCATAAAGGTAGCCCTTTTCTACATGATTTATGTTCATTATCAAGGACGGCTGCACACATTTATGGTGGTAGCCCTCTCCTCCATGAAATTGTCTGTTTAACACAACAACATACTATGGTACCGAGAGACATAGATACTGACCATAGATCACAACAAAGTATGAAACTACTTTAAAGATAACAATCTAGTTAGTAGTAAGGTACAATCAACCAAGACAATATGTCCTCAAAGTGTGCTTATCTGACCATATTTTACCTTAAGTATAATGAGCATACCAAACTGATTGGTTAATCCAAGTAAATCTCAAAAATCATAGACCAATCATACAATTATATCATATGCTATTTGCAAGAAAGACCATTCTTCTCCCCCTCCTTTTTTTTGTTTGTTTTTAAATAAATAAAAAATAAGCAAATGCAAACAAACACACATGAATTTTTTTTTTTTTTTTTGAAAAAAATAAAAACTAATGCATCAAGCAAATGCCCACGGCCTTCCGTAGAGTTTCAAATCTAGCAGAATCTAAGGCTTTGGTGAACAAGTCAGCCAACTGATACTCAGTCTGAATATGTTCCAAAGTAATAACTTTTTCTTCGACCAAATTCCTAATAAAATGATGTCTAATATCAATATGTTTGGTCCTAGAGTGCTGAACAGGATTTTTAGAAATATTGATAGCACTAGTGTTATTACAGAATACAGTAACAGAGTCCTGATCAATACCATAATCACAAAGCATTTGTTTCATCCAAAGTAGCTGAGTGCAACAACTACCCGCTGCAATATATTCAGCTTCTGGAGTAGATAAAGAAATAGAGTTTTGTTTCTTACTTAACCATGCAATGAGATTGTTACCAATGTAGAAACATCCTCCACTCGTGCTTTTCCTATCGTCCATGTTTTCAGCCCAGTCGGCATCAGTGTATCCTGCAAGATGAGAATTAGTATCATTAGTATACCATAAACCATAATCAGAAGTACAGTTAATATAGTGAATAATTCGCTTCACTGCTGCAAGATGTGATTCTTTTGGTTTAGCTTGATAACGTGCACAAACTCCAATACTGAATGATATGTCAGGACGGCTTGCAGTCAGGTACAGCAGACTGCCTATCATGCTTCTGTACACGCTGGAGTCAACCTCCTTTCCCTGGTCATCTCTGGAAATTTTTAAGGACGTGGCCATGGGAGTTCTGACTGACTTGGTCTGTTCAAGACCGAACTTCTTCACAAGATTTTTAGCATACTTGGCCTGGGAGATAAAAATCCCTGATCCAACCTGTTTGATCTGCAAACCTAAAAAGAAATTTAGTTCACCAACCATACTCATTTCGAATTCATTTTGCATAAGAGTAGCAAATTCCTTGGATTTTGTTTCTAGTGAGGAACCAAATACAATGTCATCGACGTAGATTTGTGCAACAATTAATCCAGTTTTAAAATGTTTGATGAATAACGTTTTGTCAGCCCCTCCTCGCTTGTATCCCTGTTCCAACAAGAACATGGTTAATCGTTCATACCAAGCTCTTGGGGCTTGCTTTAGTCCGTACAGAGCCTTTTTGAGTCTAAACACATGGTCGGGAAAATAAGGATCAACAAATCCCTTAGGCTGCTCCACATAGACTTCTTCATTAAGAATTCCATTCAGAAAGGCACTTTTGACATCCATTTGGTACAGCTTGAATCTCATTAGACATGCCACTGATAGTAAGAGTCTAATGGATTCAAGCCGGGCCACAGGTGCAAAAGTTTCATCAAAATCCACTCCTTCTAGTTGAGTGTAACCCTGTGCAACCAAGCGTGCCTTGTTTCTGACTATGTTGCCATGTTCATCTGATTTATTTTTGAATATCCACTTCGTCCCGATCACATTTGTGTCTTTTGGTCGAGGAACAAGATCCCACACTTCATTTCTATCAAACTGAGCTAGCTCTTCATGCATGGCTAGAACCCAATTTTCATCAATAATGGCTTCATTTATATTTTTAGGTTCAATTTGTGAAGTGTAGCAAACATTTCCAAGTTCATTAGCAAGCCTCCTCCGAGTCATCATGCCGTCTCTGGAATTTGAGAGAACATTGTCCAGTGGATGTGCTTTCTGAATCCAAGAAAGAGGCTGCCTTCTCATGTCCTGTTCGTTATTTGTATATGGTGTGTCAGAACTTCCAGGAGCAGGGACAGAGACATCAGAACTTGAAGTTGGATGTTCTTTCTGTAAATCACTGTCTGGAGCAGGTACATGATGGTCTTGGGTAGGTTGACGTCCAGCAACCTGTTCTTCCAAAGTCTGAATATTAGGCTCCTGTGAATAAGATGAAAAGTCATCAGTATCATCAATTTTTACATTGATTGATTCAATGATAGTCTGAGTACGCATGTTATAAATTCTGTAAGCACGGCTGTTCTCAGAATAACCAATAAACACTCCCTCATCACTTTTTGAATCGAATTTACCCAAGTATTCCCGATCATTTAACACATAGCATTTGCTACCAAAGGTATGGAAATATTTGAGATTCGGTTTTCTACCTTTCCAGATTTCATAAGGAGTTTGAGTAATTCCAGTTCTCAAAGATACACGATTCAAAATATAACAAGCAGTATTAATAGCTTCAGCCCATAATTTAACAGGGAGCTTCTTACTATTTAGCATAACTCTAGCCATCTCTTGAAGAGACCTATTTTTCCTTTCCACAACACCGTTTTGTTCAGGAGTTTTGGGTGTAGAGAATTCATGAAAAATACCATTTTGATCACAAAAAGCATAGAAAGTAGCATTTTCAAACTCTCTCCCATGATCACTTCTAATCCTTAGTATTTTTATTCCCTCAAAATATTTTTCTGTTGTTAATTTTAGGTGCAAAAATTTGAATCTTTCAAACACATCAGATTTTTCTCTCAAGAAATCAACCCAAGTATATCTAGAAAAATCATCCATGCAAACAAAAATATATTTCTTGCCCCCAATACTTTCAGTTTGAATAGGTCCCATCAAATCCATGTGAAGTAATTCTAAAACATGAGTTGTAGTAAGAAACGTACCTTGCTTGTGAGTGCTTTTGGTTTGCTTACCTTTTAGGCACGAACCACACAATCTTTCAGATTTTTCAGTAAGCTTAGGAACACCTCGTACTGCATTCAACTTTGTCAGTCTCAACAAATCACTATAGTTTAAATGTCCCAATCGTTTGTGCCGCAACTCGGTTGAGTCAGTCTTTGAAATATGACAAGTAATTTTGGTGTCAAGAAGATAACATTTATCATTTGATTTAGTACCATGTAGAATCCAACTACCATCATACTTCAAGACTTTACAGGAATTTTTTGAGAACATAACCAAGTGTTTATCATCACAGAGTTGGCCTATACTAATTAGGTTAGCTTTTAAACCTACAACAAAAAGAACTTCTTTTAACGGGGAGAAGCCATCAATTAGAATAGTGCCTACACCTTCAATTTTACCGTGTGCTCCATCACCAAAAGTAACCAGACCACCTTCATGACTTTTATAGTTAGTTAGATAAGATCGATTACCAGTCATATGTCTAGAACAACCACTGTCAAAATACCAAGAGTTAGGAATAAAGGATCTATATGCAACATCAACCATATAACAATTTAATTCACTCTTTTTGACCCAAATTTGTCTTACTTTAGTGTTGCTAAGGTGTCTCATTTGTCTATTAGCCAGGTTTTTACTAAACAAACAATGAAAAGAGTCGTGTCCTAAATTACCACAGATGCAACATTTTACAAAGTACTTTGATTTACCTCTCTGTATTGGTTGTATACCTGATGGTCGTGACTGTTTTTGAGTCTTGGCATTGGTCAGAACTTGCATAGGCAGGTCAGCCTTAGTTCTGACGGTGATGGGAGCAGTTTTGTATGAAAATACTGCAGACTTTGTTTCTTTGATGAAGTTGATCTGATTCCCAGCTTTTCTTTCACCTTTTCCAACATATCCCAAACCTTCTTTGACGTTTGGAGTTCTTCCATAGCTTAAGGTTTCGCTTAAGCGAGAGGCTCCAATTGTTAATTGCTTGATCCTTTCTTTTGAGACTTTTAATTCATCTAAAAGATTAGCAATTTGATCATCCTTCTCTTTTAAGATGTTGGTAAGAGTATTATTTTGAGAATTAATTTCAGCCTTGTCATCTTTCAAAAATTCTATCAAGACTTGTGTGGACAAGTTTTTCTCCTGTTCATCTTGTAATTTTTTATTCAGGCTGCTGCAGTTGTGACACACACGGACTGATTCTTCAGAAGTTGTCGCTAAGAAGTCAGAACCTGCAATCAAGTTTTGCACGGAATCAGTATGAGAGGTTAAGTTCACAGTCAGGGACGTTACCTGATCAACAGTGGTTCTGTCATCCTCGTCCTCATTTGAGTCTTTTTCATCATTTTCACTCCAAGTGATATTCATGGCCTTCTTGGTATGAGATTTCTTTAAATTATTTGCACATTCAGAGGCTATGTGACCAAAACCCTCACACTCATGGCATTGAATTCGATTGTCAGATCTATTAATAGAGGTAGTGGGATTTTGTTTAGTGTTAGTCAGAAATCTCTTCTTTTGTTGGAGAGAGGTATTCAAGTGCTTTCCCTTTTGATTTCCTTTTAGAAATTTTTTGAATTGTTTGGTGAGCATGGCCATGTTTTCATTTGTTTCGCTCTCCTTACAATCAACCTCGTCTTCATGGTTGTTAATTTTGAAGGCAATACTGGATCCCTTTTCTTTCTTTCTCCTTTGTAGATGTAGCTCATGTCATCAATGATCCCACCAATTCTTCAACCTTCATATTCTCAATCTCCTTACTTTCTTCAATTGCAGTTACTTTAGAATGAAAACGATCAGGCAAGGATCTGAGGATTTTTTTTACAATTTTGCTCTCTGAATATTTCTTTCCCAAGGTATAAGCAGTATTGGTGATATCACTGAGTTTTTCATAGAAGTCCTTGAATTGTTCATCGTCTCTCATGGTTAGTTGTTCAAATTCTAGAGTAAGAATTTGAAGCTTGGATGACTTGACCATATTGGTTCCTTCATAAGCAATTCGTAAGATGTCCCAAGCATCTTTTGCAACCTGACAAGTAGAGATTAAACGAAATTGATTAGAGTCTACAAAAGAAAATATGGCATTTAACGCTTTGGAGTTCCAATTAGTATAATTGTAATAAGTTGTAACCCACTCGTCTGCCTTTTTCTCTCTTTCTACACCATCTTCAGTGATGGTAGGAGTTTTATATCCATGGACAATTGAGTGCCAAGCTTTTTCATCAAGGGATTGGATATACACTTGAATTCTAATTTTCCAATAGGCATAATTAGTACCATCTAAAATAGGTGGTCTAAATGGAGCTCCGTCCATAACTAGGTTTATATGGATCGCACTTAAAAAGTGTACCCTCTCTGATACCAATTGAAAGTTCTAAAACCTAGATTAATTAAATTAAACACGAATTTTAATTTTAATTAAATAAGCAGTGGACAGAATGTAGTCAGAACTGGAAAGATATAGAGATAACAGTTCTGACTCGCACAACTGTGTTCATTTCCTAATCTTGTCTAGTGCGGAAATTAAAGGATTAAATACGAACACAAGATGTAACGTGGTAAACCCCTAAGGGAAACATCCACGGGCCCCCATGCCATGAGTAGAAACAATCCACTAATAATCTTGTTCAAAAAATACAATAGTATCGATTTTTGTAATTTCGCAAAATTAACAAAATAACAATCAAAAGAAAACAGATCAACTCCCTGTGATACTTCTTCTTCTGACTTGTTGATGAAGTGGAATCAAACTCACCGGTCTTGACTTTATCGCCACTTTCCTATTGTACTTGACCGCAACCACCACTTGGATTAAGAACCCCCGTTCTTAACTTCACGCCAAGTAGCTTGAGCAAGATATGGAATTGTTCGTTGAGTACCAATTAGTTCTTGATTCTTCAATGAGTTTGAAGAAAACCTTTTTGCTTTGAAAGTTGAATCAATGAAGTGCCATGTCTTGTTCACCTTGAATGTATTCAGTCGGTTTCACGCTTATGGAACAAGAACACAATAATTATTTTCAAAGCCGTAATTCCTTATTGATTTCCACTCTTACTTATAGTTAAAGTAGAAATCAATTTAGGAATTATTTCTTATCTAAGAATATGCAACAAAGATGATAAGAGAATTAGTAGGAAAGAATATAGAAAGATTTTCTTAGATTTGTAGTAGGAAAGAATTTAGGAAACTAAATATTTCCTTCCTAAACAAATCTAAAAGAATAAGAAAAATTCTTTAACCTACAAAAGGAGCTGTCATTAATATTCATGAAATCAGAATATATCAAGTATAGAAACAGAATAAAATCGCAGCTTTTGCTGATCTGGAAAAATGATTCGCCTATCAAGCCGGTCAGTCAGAACTGGCGTTAATCAGACCAGTCAGAAACACAAATGTTGACTGCTCTTTTATCATTAAAAATCAGTTATATTTATTAAGATAGCCAAGATATAAAAAGTGAAAAATATGACACATATTTTTCCAACAATTGTGTTATCTAATATCTTACAGAGTTGCAATTTATGAAGAATTTCTTTGATATTTCCTCAAAATTAAATTATAATCCCAATTGATATCTTCATGGATCCATGGCAATATCTTACTGAGTTGGGTTCTATTTATAAATGATGAATCTCACAAAGCGATGAAAAAAGAAATGGTAAATGAGTAAACTATTCAACGATTGATAATATTCAACGAGAAAAGACTATCTCCTTCTTACTCTTATTGAGAATTTTGCAATATTTTTCTTCTACACCGACGCTGGAGGGATAAACGGCCATTGGAATAATTGTTTTATGTCAGAAATATATTTTAAAAGTCTAGTAATTTGTGTCATTTTATTTAAGGTCATGTTAGAAAATATAATTATTTTTTAAAAATTTGTGTATCAACCAAAATTTGTAGTTGTAATATAATCACCCTTAAGATACAACAAAATGATATAACAAAAGGAAAAGGAAAAAACAAAAAAGGGCTTTCATCTTTTACAATGTTGCAGTTACTACCTCCAACGCCACTCCCAACCACTACCACCTCAACACCATCCCTTCCCCCACCTCATTTCTCCCCAGGAGTTTTCTCAACCAATGTTAATAGTAATAAACTTGAGCAAACAAAAATGTTCTTACAAAAAAAAGTTACATTTATGCCAAGTGACCATTTTAAATGAATTTTGAATGATATTATCTAATCGAATTGACTTACATTAAGATTGATAGTCTGAGATGATATAAACTCATGACTCACACCTATTATTACAAGTCCAACCCACGTAGTCTAATCCATGACATGTCACGGGTTATGTCAGTATGTATTAGTATGTACTATTTACCGTAATTGTCGTTAGTATATATTAGTATATACCATTTACCTTAATTATAATTAGGGTTTAGGATTGAATTACCTTTTGTGGTCGCCTCATTCTCCTATAAAAAGACGGTCTCTTGTACAGTGTATATACACTTTAAAATATACATAGTTTCTTCAATTCTATCTTTTTTCTCCATAATTTTTTTTATTCCAACATGGTATTAGAGTAATATGCTCTTCAAGTCTTCATGCTTTAATATCATAACTTCTTAATGTCGTAGAGATTTTTTTGCGATTTTTGACAGTGTTCGTTTCATCTATTCTTTCTATTTAAAGTCTTCTATCCACATTTTGGAATGCCAAACTTGCTTGGGATTTTTTGGCAAATCGATTCAATTTCTCCAGTGATACCACCATTTAATTTCAGTTAGCATCAAAGTTGTATAAGTTGCATTAAGATCCTGGTCAATCCATTGTTGAGTTTTACTCTCAAGTCTGTAGTCTCTGGGATCAACTCTCTCAGGCTGATCCATCTTTTTAAGATGATAAAATCTGCTAAACTCTTCTTTGAGTAGCAGGATCGTTGGCAGTTCCTTAGCTTAATGATGCATATTTGAGATGACTTTGAGAATAGCTTTGTTGCTTCATCATTTTTCTATTGCCAACTCTTGATGTTTTCCTTACTGAGTTCATCTTTGATAAGACACGCCAAAAGACTCGTCGAGTTCATTTTACTGATCTGGTTATGGCTGCTGTACCTAGTACAACTTTTACAGTTGTAGCTGCTGCTTCTTCCAAGCCAATTTGTTTCAATGGTCAATGTCACTATTGTAAGGAAAAAGGTCATCGAATTTTTGATATGCCAAGAAAAAGGCTAAGGATGCGAGAGCTGCATAGAAAGCTACGACATATACCTCTACCCTTGGGATAGCTGCTGCATCTACCAGTTCATCAGTCTCAAAATCTTCCTTCATACCCGCTTTGTCAACACTTAATGCAGCTGATCTTGAGGCAATTAGCTAGTAGGTTTTATCTCATACTCTTACTGCCTTGACGGTTTCCTCAGGTACATCTTCTTCTTAATTTATTAACTCAACCTGTTGCAATCATATGACCCATATCTCGTTCCACAATTATGCATGAATCTTCTTTGTGTTGGACAACTTGTTGAGCGTGGTTTTATTTTAACATTTTCTAACAAATGGTGTGATGTACAAGATTAGAAGATAGGTCAGCTAGTTGGGACAATGTGTAAAGTTGGTTGTCTCTTTGAGCTTTCCTCATTGCAAGTTCCAAGTTGATGTTGTGTCTAACCTTTTGCAGCTGTTGTTTCTTCTAGTCTTCGACATTCCCGTCTCGAACATACATCTTTGTCTCGTGTTTAGTCTTTAGCGTCTAATGGTCATTTAGCAAAAGTTCATTTTTACTCTTTTGATAGTGTATCCTGTCAATTGGGAAAACAAAAAGCTTTATATTTTATAATAGTGATTCTTTATCTTGTGCACCTTTTGATCTTGTCTATTCTAATGTATGGAAACCTGTTGCTACTCCTAAAAAATGGAGGTCTTGTTATTTTGTTGTCTTTATCGATGATTATTCACACTATACATGACTTTATCTTTTACATGATCGATCTGAGTTGCTGATTGTATTTTGTAATTTTAAGTTGATGGTAAAAACTCAATTTGATCACACCATCAAAATATTTTTCTATGATAATGCCATGGAGTATATGCCTGCCTATTTTCTTAGCACCTTTAAAGAGGATGGCACTCTTTCTCATCGATCTTGTCCGTATACTTTCTAGCACATTGGTCGTGTAGAACGTAAGCACATTCATGTGCTTGACACTATATGATCTCTTCTACTCTAAGCCTCTCTTTTTGAATCCTTTTGGGGAGAAGCTGCTCTTACAGCCGTTTATTCAATAAATCAAGCTTCCCCCTACCATTTCCAATCGGGCTTTCTATAAGCTTCTCCATGGAAAGGCACCAAATTATTCTCTTTTGAAAGTTTTTAGTTGTGCTTGTTTGTATTACTTTCACCTTATGAGCGTACCGAACTTGAACCACGATCTCGTCTTTGTTGTTACTTGGTTAAGGCATTGAACATCTTATATCTCATCATGTTTTGTATGGGAGCACAAGCTCTTTACCAGTATATCCTCAGTTTGATCACTTCCTTCATCACCCCATCTTGTCTTTACTGACCCCAATATAGATTTTCATTAGACTCTGATATAGGTTTTGAAAGATCATTCATTGACCACTCATCGTCGGTTCCTCCTGAGTCTAAACCGTCGCTTGATCCTGTCATCACATAAGAGTCCTCATCCACTTTAGAAATTCGTCGCTCCAATAGAGTAAGAACACTTCATGCCTATCTTAATGATTATCATTGTTATTCTACAATTTCCACTATTCATGATCCTCACAATTATCGCGAGGTCAATTCTAACCCTCTTTGGAAAAAATCTATGTATGATGAGCTTCAAGCCCTCTTCAAAATATATACATGGGACTTGGTTAATCTGCCTTCCGGTAAGTCTGTAGTAAGATACAAGTGGAACCATAGAAAGCTCGTCTTATGGAACGAGGATTTACCCAGGAGTATGGTATTGGCTATGATGAGACTTTTTCACCTATTGCACACCTTACTTCTTTCAGATCTTTACTTGCCATTGTAGCTATTTAGTAGTGGAGCATGTTTCAAATGGATGTGAAGAATGTATTTATTAATGGTGATCTAGATGAAGAAGTCTACCACAAACCTTCTCCAGGATTCGAGTACCCACCTCAGAAGATTTGCCGCCTTCAAAAGGCTCTTTACGGTCTGAAGCAGTCTTCTCGAGCTTGGTTTTCCATGTTTAGTTTAATGTTGGCTCAGCAATGCTTCACTCCCAGTGCATATGATTCTACTTTGTTTATGTGTCGATCTGAGGAGTCCTTCTCTACCTTATGTTGACGACATGGTTATTACGGGTGATGATATTTTTGGCATAAAGGCACTTCAGCAGTTTCTTAGTCATTTGTTTGAGATGAAGGATTTGTGGTTCTCTCAGTTATTTCTTAGGTTTTGAAGTATCATCATGCTTAGATGGATATTATCTTTCCCAAGCTAAGTATATATCGGAGCTCTTGTCTTGTGCTGGACTAATCGATAGTAAGATTATGGATTTTGGTGACAAATGTCAAACTTCTTCCTAGCAACCAAGAACTTTTAGATGATGCCAATCTCTATCAACAATTAGTTGGTAGTCTCATTTGCCTGATTCTGACTCATCTTGACATTTCTTATGCAGTTGCCTTGATAAGTCAGTTTATGCATTCTCCTTGTTCTACTCATTATATTGTTGTTTTCCATTTCATCGAATTCATTTTTCTATCCACTCACCATTGGACCTTCAAGCATATTCTAACACTGATTGGGCAGGCGATCCTACTGACCTTTGCTCTGCTACTGTTTTCTTTTTGGCGAATCTTTATCTCTTGGAGAAGTAAGAAGCAAATATTAGTTTCTCGCTCTAGTACATAAGCTGAATATCGTGCATTGGATGATACTATCTTTAAACTTTTGTGGCTTCGATGGTTACTATTAGATATGGGTGTTTTATTGCTTAGAAGTTCTTCTATTCATTGTGACAATACTAGTGCGATTCAAATTGCCCACAATGAAGTTTTTCATGAGTGCACGAAACACATTGAGATAGATCGTCATTTTATTCATCATCATATCAGGCAAGATACTCTTCGATTACGTCATGTTGCTTTTACAATTGAGCTATGTCACATCTTCACCTAGGCCCATCCTCTTGGATGTCTTCGTGATTTGGTTTACAAACTCAAGTTGGCATCTTCGCTTCCATCTTTATTTTGAAAGGGCGAGGGGGTGTGTCAGTATATACTAATGACCTTAATTATCACCTATATATATTAGTATATACTATTTACATTAATTGTAATTAGGGTTTAGAGTTGCGTTACCTTTTGTGGTTGTCTCCTTCTCCTATAAAGGACGACCTCTGGTACTATTTATACACACTTCAAAATATACAGACATTCTTCAATTCTATTTTTTTCTCCATATTTTTCTTATTCCAACAAAGACATTCAAGTATATGTATTGTATCATGCTAATAACATTAGATTTATGGTTCATGTGAACGGATCTAAAAAAAAAGTTGGTTATAGATCTTCTAACAAAATCATAGGAAAGACAAATTAGGCCCCATACGTTATTTTTACTAAAACTTTGAAAAATACATTTAAACATTTTAATTTGTTGACAATACGATTTTTTACTACATAAAAATATAGTTAACTACTACTTTACAAACCCAGCCAACTACATAAAAATTAGGAGCCCTAATAATTATAACACTCCATTCCCCATTTATTTTTCTCTATTATCCACTCTTATTCACAACACTCCACCTAAGTAAATGTGTTTATTTTTAATTTTTTGTGTTAAATTTTTTGTGGGTTGCTTGTAATTGTTGTTATTTGTCTTTTCATTAATTTTTGTATTTTATTTGTAAATTTCTTAAATTGGGTTTGAGTGGTTTGGTGGAGTAGTAAATCATTGATTGTGTGTTGGTGCTGATAAGTTTTTGCTAGCATCATTTCAATTTTAATTGACCAATTCATACTTTTCTAGGTTTGACCATTTTCTTAATTTTTTTTTGAATTGGAAATTTAAGGGCTTGTTCTCTTTGTATTTTAGTTTCGAGTTTTGAGTTTTGAATTCGTTTTTAGTTTTCTATTTTGAAAGTCTTTTTTAAGATTGATGAAAACGTGTTTGGTTTGCATTATGAAAAACAGTTTCTCGAAAAAGAAAACTAGAAAACACGTTCTGTTTGAAATTTTGAAACTTTATTTTATGATATTTTATTCAATGAATTTGATTATTTAGTAAAATGAATTAATTTAATGCTAATTTATTATCAAGTAATATATACATTTTAAAGTTGGTGAATCTTACAATATTTTTTTTCTACAAAAATTAAATACAAACAAATAATAAAAGATTTACTTGTCAAAAAATAAGAAATAAAATATTATTAATTAATCATCTGACTGAACTGAAAATTACTTAATGTGATTGTGAGTGATAAGATTGCATCAAATAGTTCAATAGCATGATTAAGATTTCAGGCTTACATATTGATGGCAAAAATAAGCATAGTTAAGAAATTAAAACAATAAAATAAATCTACAGAATCATGTAAGAGTCGAGTCATTGAGTAGTCATAGTGTTGTCCATTTTGAGCAAGTGGACGGATCGGTTACAAGTAATATAGTGATAAGCAAATTGTTAAACTCACGAGAACTAGCAATTAATTAACTAATTAATGAATAGTTTGAGTTTTAACAAAATTTAAAACACAGATCCGTTGAGAATTCTAATTCTAAGGTTGTTCTATTCGAGTTTAACTAAACATAAATTATCACGCAATCAAAAGTAGTTTAAGAGCAAATTCAAGTTTTACTAACAATATGATTCGCAAATCCACATCCACATTCGTTTATGAGTTATCTACTAATCATTTTAACTAATAATTACCCTAGGTTGAGAATCAGTGATCCTATAATAATCAAAAGCCTCTCTTGATGGTCTATTAATTCTATATTAATATGCAACCTTACCCATCTCTAGCTATTTTTCGAACGTAAAAATATGAATTTAAATCACAACGAACACCCTAAAAATATTTCATAAGGCATAATACTAATATCTATCTATTATTGGACCTTATGTTATTCAATACCATGTGGTTATCTAGATTGAATCTCTTGAAAATAATAAAGATCACAAAATATTCCAATGGTGATCAAGCATCAAAACGTAAAAAAGAAATAAAGAATAATCAACCCGGAAGCAATAATTTTAAAAAAATGGAAAACTTATAATTAATCAAAATGTGAAGTTTCATCGTTCATCCTAGCAATAAGTAATTTAGTCGAACATGATTTCGTAAAATATTACAAAAGTTGAACTAATCATCATCCTAAGGAAAAAGAAGAAAGGAGAAACACAACCCATGATTCCTTTTCGAAGAATCTTCAATCCCCTCCCTTAATCTTCGTTTCTTGTGATGTATTCTCCCATCGATTCGCCTTAGCACGATTTCTCTATTATCTGCCTTTATATCCTCTCCAATTGTCCCATAAACATGTTTAACGTTATGTTTTTTTTTTCTTTTTTTATCTTGTACTGAATAGAGTTCCGTTTCCATAAGAAAACATAATTTTCTACCCACGATATACCCATGTGATCACATGGTTGTTCTTTGTAATGTCCTACACAAGAAATCAGACTCTTGCGATTATATCTTAACTTAACCATGCAATCGCACAGTTAATTTGTTTCTAAGTATACATTTTAGTTCTTTAGTATTTGCACGACAAGGTCCTCAACTCTCTTCAGTTGTTCAATTGAGTCCCTTTTTTCTTCTGTTTGCTTTCTTTTTGTTTGATCAACACTTGGATTTAGTTTTTTCCTATAATGATAAAAAACAACATACCATTATGTTGAAAAAAACATAAGAGTACTCATAATTGTCCATTTTTGTGGACATCGATCAGTACAAAATTGTACTTATCAAACATCTCCAAACTCGAACCTTTATTCATCATCGAGTATACTAGCTATTGACAATCATGCGCACAAAACGAAATGAACAGTAACAAACATCACAAGATAAATAGCTTTCCATTATTACTTCAGCTTTTTAAATAGCTCGTAATTCATGACAAGTGTGCAAACGCTCTACTACTTAAACCATGCTTGAGATGTGCATACGAGCACTTAATCCAACGTACTTAATTTCTATGGTGGTGATAGCGCGACCCTTTTGATCAAATTTTCCTTTCCCTCCTTATAAGATACAATTTTCCCCAAATTGCTGTTTTCGTTCAATTTCTGAGGTATCGAATCTAATGTTATGCTTTACTTATTATTTTCTTGTTCAAAACTGGTTGAGATAGTCAATGATCATGACTAACTATGTTTGCGAAGATTCTCTAATTTCTGAGGGCTCTCGACCAACAAGTTTTCACTAAGTAAATCAAACACATTAGTTATCTTATCCCCATGTTAACTTTGCAAAGAATCTTTCACGTTGGTTTTAGCTAATTTTTTTTTTCTTGTGTGCAAAACGCAGTTAATTAAGCTTTCTAGATGACTCATGTAACAAGCTTTAGGCCGATGACTCCCGGGTGTTTTGAACCTTAAGGCACCAGGTTTTGAAAACCCCTGCGGGCTTTATCACTCAAGTAAAAAAGGCTACGAAAAGATGTAAAAGATAGTAATAGCCAGTCCTTTGCGTGCAATAAGTTCATGCGTGAGGATTAGATTCCTAACATTTACTCATTACCTAGCTTCCTCTAACTGGCCTAAAGTGCTCCACACAATTTTTAACACGCATGGAATCAACACAAACCTAGATAGCCACCCTCACTACTTAACTACTACCAAGTTTAATTGCTCTATTAGTTACTTGTTTGAGAAGTAAATGGTATTGAATTGATAGTTCTAGTCTAAAAAGGCACCATATTGTTTTCAATATAAATGCACCCACATAGCTAAAAATCACCATAACTAACTGACACAATATAGTATCAAACATGGATAAGTAGCCTCACATTTGTCCAAAAGTAAAATTTATGTTCACAAGTCATGAATTTAAGCAAAACTCAAAAGAAATAGTTTACACCATTTGCCGGCAAGGCTATTCATGGTACATAAGCATGGAAACAACATATATAATTTTTTTTTTACCAAAGGCCACACAAAAACCAAGCAACTGTTTTTTTAAAATATTTTTTATCCTCCACCCCAAACTTAAAACAAGCATTGTCCCTAATGTAAAGACAATAATAAAAATAAATAAATAAAGAGATTAGAGACTCTCTCAGAGGTGGGTCGGATAGTACTAACAGAAGAAATGTGGTAGGATCAACTACTGGAAGATCATGTCGAGGTGCAGGTTAGCAAATCTTTGCGTGAATGTCATCCAGCTGGCCTGCACATCTGTCAAGGTGCCTTTTGACCTAGTCGCAGTTGGATCTAATCTGAGTTTTTTCTAGGTCAATCTATCTCTGACGGCTCTCAAGATCCATCTGTGTATGTTTGACTGCATCTATACGAGATCGCAGTATCTCAACTCAGTCTTTGTAGCAACAATGAGCCTCGTCTACTCAATCTGATCCTCTAGTAGCTGACACAGCATGGTCGCAATGTCTCTAGGAGGTGGGGTAGGCTGATGTGCAGCTGGGTATCCCTTTTGGGGCTAATCCTCAACAGCTAGGACTTTTCTCGTAGCTTGTACAGTGTGTCATCGTGCATTTTCCAAGACATAACGATTTATCGGCCCCTTAAATTTCACCATTGGCTCTTCTTAAGAATTGTGAACTACCGCTGCCTCACAAATACCACTGATCAAGCCCGAGAAGATAGCAGTGTATGTATTGTCCATCTGGAAGCCTAGACTACTAATCAGTGTATAGATAAAGCTTCTCAAATCCATTTTTATCCCGTGAGCTAGATGGTACAGAAATCGGGCCTTCACATCATTTTGGGTCATACGTTGCTTGCTCGGGTCGATGTTGTGGCTCACAAAAAAATTCAGGATCAAAAGTGTATTTGTCAACTTACTGTGCACAAAGTCCTTCCCGGGTAGGGTCCATGCATCGTCTCGGCCACATAGAATTGAGCCACTGTCCGCGTATCATGGATAGTGGGTAGCGAGTGAACATTATTTGATGTAATTCCGTAGTAATGGTTAATGACTAGTGGGGTAAACATAAACTACTTACCCTGAACCCAAGTCTGTCTGAGTGCTCTATCCTCGGTATGTCAATCTTCTAGTAGAAATTGGTGTAGAACTCGTGGACAACCTAGGAATAGATCTTGTGCAGTGTCTCTGCGATTCGTGACCACCTGCATACATCGATCAAGTTGAACAGTTTGGATTGTGTAAAATCTTTCAATTGTACCCTCCACTCTTTTCAAATGCTCTACTAGCTTGTTATATTTGAAAAATTTGTTTGTGATCCTCGGATAGGTAGTGGGAAGAGTCGTTGGTTTCTGCGCGTGCTCTTTTTTGAAGTGGTTCCAGTTGCCTTTTTCTTACCTTTTTTCGTGGCGGTTAGGATGGCTCGTTTTGGAGTCATGACCTACAAATTAAAAGATATCAAGTAAGTCATATATAAGATAAAAGAGATAACATAAATTGTGACATTTGTCACCCCCAAACTACCCTGAAATCAAGGCAATTGTTTCTCAAAAATGTGTTTGACTTGCTACTCGGGCTCTGAAAAAATGACCCAATATTGTTCAAATGTCAACCGAATATGGTAGTGCATGATTTGGTCTACCACATGTTCAAATTTAATAGCATTCTAAAGTAATTTGGACCAAACGGAGGAGGGACCCCCCCCCCCCCCCACCCAAAAAAATAAAAATAAAAATAAATAAATAAATAAATGGTTGGGGCATTTTGTCAAACACCTTGCTTGCAATGCTTTCTTTTTCCTCCTTTAAGTGATTTGGAGAATTCATCCAACCCCAAAATTTCCACAAACCTAAGCATCTAAACCTACTCAATTCGCATACTCTTTTCCACTCCAAACCCTCTTACGCCCCAACTCATTTACAAATTTCATAAAATGTAAAAAAAACAAAGGTGAAATTTGAAAATCATGGAAAGTGAAAATTGAATGAGATTTTCTTACCTTTTTCGTGTGGTGGATGAATGAATGAAGGGAATGAGATGCTTGAGTCGTGAATGGCTCGTGAATGAAGAAAATGGAATGCTTGGAGGGGGAGAGAAAAAGTTGGAAGTGAAATTGAGGGGGGCGAGATGTGTTTTAAACTAATGATCTTTTTTTTTTTTTTTTTTTTTTATTTCTGATTGTCCTTGCGATCACAAGGAATTAGATTCCTGCAATGGCAAGACCACTTAAATCTAGGCAGAAACCTTTTTGCCCAGAGTATGCGATCGTAAATTTTTTTTAGAAAAATCTAAAAATAGAACTTAGTGTTGAAGTGTGTGCCATTGCTGAATGATGACGATAATTTTTCTCTCTACCTAAAAATCACTAATGCCTACACTAAATCCTAGAAAATAAACCGTGCCTAAACTTCATTTGTAATCTTAAACACTATATGATATGAAAACTGAAATAGAAGGGTAGAAAAGATGGGTTGCCTCCCATTAAGCGCTTATTTACAGTCTTAAGCTCGAATTTGTCATGGTGATCACTCCGGATTGCCCAATGTGGTGAATGACTTTTCTTTCGAAAAATATGGTTTGAGCCTTTGCCCATTCATTTTAAACCTGACCTTTGTGTTATGAGCAACTTCCACGACACCATGTGGATAAACTTTCACTACCATGAATGGCCCGGACCATCTTGAACATAGTTTTCCCGTAAAGAGCTTTAGGCGTGAGTTAAATAACAGAACCTTTTTGTCCTGCCTCATAGTGCTTTTGTTGGATATTCTTGTCATGATACTTTGTCATCATCTCATTGTATAATCTGGCATTTTCATCGGCCTCAAACCAGAATTGATCCATCTCATTCAATTCAAGTACTCTTTTCTCACCGGTCTCTTTTAGATCAAAATTGAGCATCCTCAATGCCCAGTAAGCTCGATACTCCAACTCAACCGGTAAATGGTATGCCTTCCCAAAAACTAGGCAGTATGGTGACATTCCAATTGGAGTCTTGAATGACGTACGATATGTCCAAAGAGCATCTTCAACCTTGTTCTACCAATTTTTCCTCGAGGTGCTCACAATATCTCCAAAATCTTTTTCAACTCCTGGTTGGAAATTTCTACCTGGCCACTCATTTGTGGATGATAAAGAATAGCCACTCGATACTCCACACTGTATTTTTCCAAGAGAGTTTCAAACTGTCGGTTGCAACAATATTTATCTCTGTCACTTATGATTACCTGAAGAGTCCCGAAACGCATGAAAATGTTCTTTTTGAGAAAATTCACCACTACCCAGCCATCATTAGTAGGTAAAGCTACAACATGTGTCCATTTTGAGACATAGTCTACAGCCACTAAGATGTATAAATTTGAGAATGATGGTGGAAATGGTCCTATAAAATCGATTCCCCATACGTCGAATAATTCAACCTCCAAAATGTTTCGAAGGGGCATTTCTTAATTTCGGGATATGTTTCCCGTCCTTTGGCACCTATCACACTTTTTCACCAAATTGTGAGCATCCTTAAACAATGTCAACCAATAAAATCTATATTGTAAGACTTTGGCTGGGGTCTTAATAGCACTAGAGTGGCCTCCGTATGGTGATGAATGATATCGTTCCAAAACAGTTTCCATTTATTCTTCTGGTACACACTTCTGAAGTACTTAATCTGCAGAGAAAATGATCCTCCCAAAAGTAGTATTTAAGTTTCGAAAAGAACTTTTTTCCGTCGTTGGTGATCATAATTCGGTGGCACAATGTTGCTTGTGTGATAATTCACATAATCGGCATACCATGGCGCGTCTTCTTCTTTTTCTGACTGCTCTATCCCAAAAATAGTATCGCCTAGGAATTCTTCATTTCCTTTGGACTACTCTAACCTTGACAAGTAGTCAGCTACCTTGTTCTCACTTTCATTTTTATGCCGAATTTCTAAGTCAAATTATTGAAGAAGTAATATCTAGTTAATCAGCCTCAGTTTTGCATCCTTTTTAGCAAAGAGATATTTCAATGCCGCATAGTCCATGCGCACTATCACCTTCGATCCAATGAGATAAGATCAAAATTTCTTGAAAGAAAAAACAACAGCTAGCAATTCTTTGTCTGTAGAAGTTAGTTCACTTGAGCGTCATTGAGAGTTCGGATGGAGTAATATATGACATGAATGACTTTATCCTTTCATCCCAAAATTGGCCCGATGGCAAAATCCCTTGCGTTACACATGAGCTCAAATGGTAAATTCCAATCGGGTGCCATAATTACCAGTGCATCGGTGCTGAGATCAACCTATCTTTAATGTATTAAAGGTATTTATATAGTCTATAGAAAATTCAAATTTAACATCTATTTCCAATAATTTGCACAATGTTTGGTGACCTTGGAAAAATCTTTTATGAACCGTCTATAAAATCCTGCATATCCCAAAAAAGACTGAATACCTTTAACTGTTGTCGGTGGAGAAAGTTGCTCCATAACTTGAACCTTTGCTTTGTTATCCTCGATGCCTTTAGCCTAAATCCGATGTCCGAACACAATTCCCTCTTGGACCATAAAGTGACATTTTTCCTAGTTAAGCGCCAAGTTCGTTTCTCACAACGTTGAAGTACAAGTGTCAAATTTTTGAGGCACTCATCAAACGATGACCCAAAAATTGAAAAATCATCCATGAATACTTCAATGAATTTTTTGACCATATACGAGAAAATCGACATCATACAATGCTGAAATGTGGCATGAGCATTGCAAAGGCCAAACGGCATTCGCTGCTATGCAAACATGCCGTAATGACAAGTAAAAGTCACATTCTCTTGATTTTCTGGGGCTATATAAATCTAATTGTATCCCGAATAGTCATCAAGAAAGAAATAGTGAGAATGACATGCAAATCATTCCAACATCCGATCTAGTTGCGTCATTCAACTTCCCATAGTCAATACAAGCCCGCCATCTAGTACTTAATCTGACTTGTATACGCTTGTTATTGTCATTCTTCTCAACTGTAATTTTCCATTTCTTAGGCACCACCTGAACTGAACTTACCCATATGCTATCTGAAATAGGATAGATGATACTTGGATCAAGTATTTCCAAAATTCTGCTCGGACTACCACTTGCAAATGAGGATTCAATCTATGTTGATTTTGCACTGTCGGCTTATATGCTTCTTCCATTAGGATCTTGTACATCCAAATAGATGGGCTAATACCTCTATTGTCTACTATAGTCCAACTGATGGCTGATTTGTATTCTCTAAGTACTCGGAGTAGTTTGTTTTCCTGATCTTGATTGATGGAATTTGTAATAATGACTGGAAGAGTATATGACTCACCGAGATAAGCATACCCAAGATGAGATGGCAACTTCTTTAGCTCTAGATCTATGATATCAATTTGAAAACAAGAGTCAGAGGATCTCATAAATTGAATTGCCCTGAACACATTGAAGGTGACTTGCTTCTCATTTAACCTCAACACTAGCTGCCCTTTTTGTACATCAATCAGGTGCTCGTCTAGTAACTAAGAAAGTTCGTCCCAAGATAGGTGGTACATCCTCGTCTTCTCCTATATCCAAGATAATGAAGTTAGTCGAGAATATGAACTTGTCCACTTTCACTAAAATATCTTCAACAACTCCACGCAGACGTTTGACTGGTCGATCAGCCGACTGTAGTGATATTGTAGTCGGTTTAGCTTCTTCGAGACCTAGTTGTCGAAAAATGCAAGGAATTGTAAAACTCTATGGATATTTTTATTTTGGAGGTAGCTTGTTTTGTAAGATAGCTGTAACAACCAAAATTTTTTCGGCTTTTGATTTCAAGTAAATAAATATTTTACTTTCGATGTCACTACGAACATCATAGTACATTTTAAATATTTTTTTGACGTTAAAGGTTGTGCACGCTTTCCTTAAATTTTAAGTTTGAATAATGTGGAATATTAATTTGAAAACGAACCTTGTCTATTTTGAGTTTTGGTAATTTTTTAAATTTCAAGTTCTATGAAAATAAATTTCGGCTAGCATGAATTGTTATTTTTGGTTCGCTTTGTTTAGTTAAAAATTTAGGCCCTTTATTCTTGATTTTCTTAGCCAAAGTCCGACGTATTTTCTATCATGAATTTTGGCCTTATTACCACATAAAGATCGGCCATTTCTAGCCCTTAAAACAGGTTCCCTTAGCCCCAAAACCCGACTCCTTTTTAGCCTAAAATTTACATGCGTAGGCAGCCCAAAACCTGGTCCACTTCAATCCCAGGATTCAGCCAAGAAACTGCCCCTCCATCACCCCAAAAAACGTCCCTCAAGCAGCAAGAAACTGCCCCCATGATCTCAAAAAAAAAAAAATTACCCATTATCCAATACCTAACCACCACTTTCTTACCCACTTTCCCTCAGAATTTAGACCTCAATTCAACTTGTTTTTCCTCCATTTCCCCACTCAAAATCATCCATAACCCCCATCAATTTCATTCCAGTCTCAACTCCCCAAAATCACTTTCCAACTCTATTTATTTCAAGTGCCATTTCCCATTTCCATCATATCATTTTTCCAGCAGAAATTCTCCTCCATTTTCCCATTCTCTCTCTCTCTCTCTCTCTCTCTCTCTCTCTCTCTCTCTCTTCGTATCACACAAAGCTCCCACCAACTTCTCCTTTTCAGTTCCCAAAATATTAAAGTCCAACAGTCCTTTTTCATCAGTTAATTTTGGCCATAGCAAAAAAATTATCCATACTCGAATTTTGTACCATATTTTTCCTCACCTTTCCTTATACATTTCAGCCCCCAGAAGTAGGCATTCAACTCCTTTTGTTTCATCTTTTGTTTCTCCTCTTTTCCTTCCATAAACCCATCCTCAACGGAGAAAAATCAGCAACCTTTTTGTATTTTTTTGCTCCCATTTTTGCCCTTTTTTTCGGCCAGCAAAGGCAGTCAAGAAATCCTACAAAAACTTCTTCAAAATCTGCCCCTATTTTTCACTTTTTAGTCACTCAAACCACACTACAATACACGGATTTTGTGTAACAAAATAAGAAGGCAAGACCGGAGTTAATTTTGGAGAAGGTACAGCCAATTTCATTTACCAATTCAACTCAACAGAAAATTCTTTTCGCAAGGTAGTTTTACTTAATACTTTCACTATGATTTTTGAATGATGTTTGGGAAATCATTATGTGATATAAATGCCATGTAAATTCAATTATGAAGGAATGTTATGATAGTGATTGAAGTTAATCATTTTAATATGTTAGTGATTGAAGGTAATCACTTATGATTTTATGTGGTACCGGTTACCAGTTTATATTATTCCAATGTACATTTAAAATGATGGCATGAGCATTTATGTTTATGTATACTTTTTACCACATGTAAGTATATATTGCTATTGAGTGTTTCTTATGAAATACTCACCCAAAACAAATAAATTTTCAGATTAAATTGGTTGGCGTTGATGCGATAGCGTAGGCTAGTAAGCATGACGTAGAATTTTCTTATTTAATTTAACTTTTGACGTCGAGATGATCGAGTCAATCATGATGTAAATACGACATTTTATGTATTGGATTTTCAATATTTAATTATGTGATATGTATGGAAAACATGATATTGGTTTATATGTCGTTTAAAGTTTTAAGTGAGAAATTGCCAAGTTTTTTTTTTTCAGAATTTTTTAGCTTACTGCCCCTACTTTAAAAAATCATAACTCTCTATACGTTTGGAGTTTTTGACTGAAATTAGTGGCTATGGAAAAGTCTATATGTGGTCTAATAAAATAAACTAGAATCTCACAAAAATTCATTGTATTAATTTATTATGAACGTTTTAGCAGGCTGCCTTAAGGCACCCGTGACGATTTTTCAATCAACTTTAGCTAACTTTTTCACCTACCAAACGACGTATCTAAGATTTGAAATTTTAACATTTAGTAGTCCATAGTCCCATGTATCTGCACTAAAAATTTTGGAATTTTTGGAGTTTATTTGAATGGTCAAATAAATTGTGGCGGTAATATAGGCAAAACCATAAAACTTGAAGAAAAATCATTTTTCTCTTGCGCGCTTGTTATTTTCCACAATAGTTACCTTTTTAAAACCCTTCAAGAGCACTGAAACTATTATTTTGAGTCTTCAAATATTATTTAAAGATATTTTAGTGACCCTTGTTACAGCTTCGTATCACAGCGCAATTTTACTTTTCTGCACATTCGCAAATTTTTTTTTTTACTATACTTGGTATTTATTTTATTTTGTAAAGTCAAAATTTAAATGATTCTGATCTTAAGGATCCAGTGTTGCTACTCACCATCGCCACACTACGCCAACTCTGACGTAAAGAAAAGTTTGAAGAATTCTTAAGTTTTAGTACAGTACTTAAAAGTGTGTGTGTGTGTCTATATATATATCCACTCCAGTTATGATGCAATGTTATGTTTAGACAAGTTGAAATTGAAAATGAGATGTGGATACTCATTCTTGCGAACTAAGTATTTTGAGAACGTGACCAAATTTCAAGAAAGTTTATTTTTTTTAGTCCTCGAAATTTAATTAAAAGATGTTAGATACCTGCATAATCGAACTTTTCATAATTGGTATTCTAGACATGGTACGAAGTAAGAGAACCTACAGCAAGACGTGCACGCTTAGGCCAATAGACAGTGATGAAATTCTCAGAAGATATGAGGAATACCAGTGGAACTTGAGACACGACATAGGCCAGCACATCTAGAGGATGCTAGTAGTGTGGACGGAGGTAAGGCGATTGGGTATTGTTGTCTCTGGTCGCTGGGCTACGCGCCACCTTATTGGCACATGAGGGTGAAAAAAGTGTGCTCCTCATCCTAGGTGAACATAGGGGTCTGACCATATCCCAAGAAGCATCCATGAAAGTTAAGAGTTCTTGATTAGTTGTAGCGTCCACCAGTTGATTTATCCGACGCAGAGGAAAATTGTCCTTTGGGTATGTTTGTTAGATTATAAAATCAATGCAAGTCCTCTATTTGTCATTTTCCTTTTGCACAAGGACAGGGTTAGCGACCCATCTCAAATAGTGAGCTTCCCTAATGAAGTTGTTAGAAATAAGATTACTCACCTCCTAGCGGTGTGGTTTAAACTTGGAATTGATCTTCAGGGCGTGGCGAGAGACTTTGGTATCGAGTCTCACCATGTTTTCGTGTTCCCATGCGAACACATTAAGATTATTTCTTAAACAACTATTCAACCTCTCCTTGGCCTCAATGGACAGGTTGTTGTATTACATTGGTAGCCTTCTCGGAGTCAACAAGAAATCTTTCTAACTTTTCCATCGGGGTGACCTATGAGTTGGACTCAATTATCCGAGGATCTATTCCATCGTCAACCATCGTGGGGTTCTTTGATGGGTCAATCATTTCAACATCGACTTCTTCTTCAGCCTCGGCCATGCCAGTGTCAAATGTCATTTCACAGTGGGTCTTCACTCCTGGTGGTGCCACAAACTTGAGTGAGTTCATATGGCATTGATATGCGTCTTGCTAGTCTCCTCGATGTGTTGCGATTCCTCCATCGGTTGGGAATTTTTTAGCACATCGAGATCTCAATCTTGAGGGTTAACCATTTTTCTAAGATTTAGAGGTTCTTAGGGTTGCCAACAATACCCTAAAATTAAAAACTTGATGCGAATATATATATTTCGTAAAGCTTGGACAAATTTAACAATCTGTCATAATAATATCCTTAAAACTCCTAAAATGTTGTCAAATTTCAAACATTAAAATTCATGTTGTATAATACTTAACTAGAATTTCAATATATTTCATTCAAGACATAGTTAAAATGATTTACCAACATTAACCTTTCCAATAATAATTGAAACCTGTCAAAATTTATATTTGACATATAATATGTACACAATATACTTAAACAAAAAGTAAAGTTGTACACAAACTTTAAATCATCTTCTAACAATTTTATTTGAAACTTCTAAACAGATATAAATGGTGAAAACTACAACTTATTCTTTATAAATATTTATTCTAAATACTACAACATTATATCGTTCTAAAAAGATAAAGAATTGAAATAAGTTCTGATTATCGTGTTGAATATCATTCTTTGAACACGACAAAAGTGTAATACGTAAAAGTAATTCTAAGCTTGATCATAAAGTTGCAACTAAATTATATTATGAAATCTACATATCTATTGTAATAGGAAGTTGTAATATAAAATAGAACATATGTGTAACCCAACCTTTTTTATAAGGACACTACATTGCAATACAAAAACAACATACTTATAAACCACTGTTCTTTGAAATTCAGAAAGTTGCAACACTAAAAACTAAACTTGTTTTAAAAAATAATTTATTCATAAGACAACTTGTTTTAACAGCATGTTGCAACATGGGAAACAACAGAATCTTATTGCAGAATTTCGAAACATTATGTTGCAACATTGAAGTAACATAAACTTATTTTCAAATAAATTGTAGATTCTAAAACTAGTGTAACACTGAAAATTTTAGAATCTTATTTTTCAAGTAAAGTTGTTGAATTTTAAAATTTCATTTGTTGGTCTTACATAATATGATCAGCATCTCCAAATGTCTTAACCAAACACCTCCTTCATCGATCATCTACCTGTAAAATTTTGTAATTTCTGTGAGTATAAAAATACTCGGTAAGATACAAGATTTGATGCATTATATTAAGTAGAATAACATAGAAACTTACATTTTTTTAGAAACAAGTTGTTGTCATTTAAATCTCAAAACTTAGACCACCACAAGAATCTATCGTGAGAACATGATCATTTCAATCTTAAAACTTAAGTCAATGTTCAATTTGTAGCGCTACATAAATCTTTGGGTTCTTTTTAATCTCAAAACTTAAAACCTTTTTGACCCAATTTCAATCTCAAAACATAGGGTAATTAGCTTATATTATCTAATATTGTTATATTAAAACACGAAATCTACATTGTAAGCTTATAAACACGTCTTACTTTTAACTTTTTGTTGATTGCTTGACTTGCTAGAATGCTGAAATATGAAGAATCAACTTCTATCTTGAAGATATTTGCTTGCACTTTGAAGAATTCCCTTTTAGTTTGCAACATGACCCTTCTTCTTTTACATTTTCCTAAACTTTCTTAAACTAAAATTGCGTAGATAGAATTTTGCAATATTGTGCAAGATGAAAATGACCAATGAATTGGCAAAATAAGAAGAGAGGAAGTCCTTTTATAGGGTACACGTGGTTTAATTATGTCATAAAGAATGACCAATGAAAGGTTTTGATACTTATATTTTCATAAGTCAATATTTAACGTAAAAAATAATTATATATAATACGAGTTATAATGGCATAAATAACTCTTAATATTCAGCTGAATTTTTTTTTTTTTTTTTTATTTAGCATCCAAAAAAGTCCCTTATACAACTTAAAAAATTATACAATCTAATTAAATATCAAATATCCGTTATACTGAAATAAATCATTTGACCCTCTTTCGGGATCGAAAAGTTGCAAAATTGGGACAGTTGGAATTTTTGTATTTTTCTACATAAGAATTCATAACTTAATGTCCAAAAACTGCAACTAACTGAGACTGTATCAGGTAGGGTATTAAATCCCAATCCCAAACTATCCATCAAATTTTCCAAACTGAACAAAATATATCATTTCGTATAATTTGAACATCAAACAATATTTTGCTTGAAAAACCTTAATTCGTTATATTTTCTCAAAATTAAACTTTAGTCCTTCAAGTTTGCAAAATTGCAAATTCATCCCTAACTTATCAAAATTGCATCAATGCATCTAAACCTCAACTATTATGTTATGATCATCATTAAAATGACAACTGAAGTCTAGAAATGATAGGCATGCAACGTTTTCTAAATTGCCTTTTAGTCCATGAACTTTTCAAATATTGCGATTAAGTCCCAATTTGCATTTTGATTCTCAACTTATTTATAATGCCTCCAATAAATCTCGATTTCATCCAATCTTCAATGAAAATCTCACTAAGTTCAACTTTGGTCCCTCAACAATTGAAATAATTCTAATTTGATTATCAAGCTTTCAACTTTGCACTTAAGTCCCAATGAGAAATTCGTGTTATTATAATCCTGCTTCCTCAAAATAATTTCGTCCTCAAAATTGCACTATCTAGAAAATAGCCTTAGATTAAAAATCTTCATATCCCACATTATCAAACTCGAACTAGAGAAAAGTCTTTAGTTTATAAAAGTTGAACATTTTGACTGAAATTAACTGCTTGACACCTCATAAGTCAAGTCTTGGTTGCAAGTCTTAAAGATTTGACAATCACATGACTTGGAAATGATAAATACTCACCCCAAAATTTCGTAGAGACAAATCTTGGTTGGAGTTTTTCTTTCTTACAAAAACGTGGCACTCTTCTCATTAGTGCTTCTTTCACAATTTTTTTCTCCAACTTTAAATTTCAAATCTTACATCCCTTGATTGACATATTCTTTTGTCGATCTTTAGCGATCTTATTCCCATCAGGGATTTTCCTCAACAACCTAAACTAATTTTACTGAACTATCTCTGGTCCAAGTAGTTTTCGTTCACTGACTTCACCTTAATGAACCAACGATATGCACTTTCTACCATATAAAGCCTTCACTGCGCCATTTTGATCTTTATTTGATACATAGAACTGGAATTCAATGTCTTCTAATATTTTTATAGTGTCTTAGCCAACTAATTGAAAGAGGAAGTCATCATCATTGTAAGAAGTAAATTGGCTTGTCCGCTATATCAACTCTAAACCAGATAACATCATTTTGTTTAACTTACATCGGAAAAACTCTTATTGAAATACCATAAAATGTGTTCAATTCCTATATGGGATTCATAGTGGATTTAAATACATGAAGAAAAGATAACCACCGTGCCATGCTGCATATGTTTACAATCCCACCTTTGTATGAAAGCTTCATTAAAAATGACAATGCATTTTGATCCGTTCAATGAAAGTCATTATTGGGACTAACCCATTTTTTGTTTTAGTTCCTGGAAACTCTATTCCGATTCTAATGAAATTTCAAAATCTTTTTCGTCAACTGAGTAATTGGAAAGATCCTTGAAAACCCTTCAAAAACACATATAGCATTTTTTCAATCCCAAACAAAGTAAAACTCTCCAACATTGTTTAGTCTTAGCTAGTTAGTAACTGCTTCAACTTTCGT
The DNA here is from genome assembly GCA_030279155.1 of Forsythia viridissima. Classification (NCBI taxonomy): domain Eukaryota; kingdom Viridiplantae; phylum Streptophyta; class Magnoliopsida; order Lamiales; family Oleaceae; genus Forsythia; species Forsythia viridissima. The sequence goes on from CM059045.1 coordinate 29,293,157, forward strand.
TGGGTTGACTTTTATGCCTTGAGCCGTGACACACGTCTTTAAAAATCCAAGCCAAGATTCACACTTTTGAATTTGGCGAACAATTACTTTGTTCTTAGGAGCTTCAATGCCCTCTTGAGGTGTTTCGCATTTTCCTCTTCGCTTTTGGAATGAACAAATATGTCATCAATAAAGACAATCACAAACTTATCCCAACATTGTGGACTACTTGGTTCTTGAGGTCCATGAAAACATCTAGCGCATTTGTTAACCCAGATGGCATATTGTAAATTCATAATGTCCATAGAACGCTTTCTTTGGGACATGACTTACTTTTGACCTCAATTAAGAATACTCTGATCCCAAATAAATCTTTGAGAGAAAACCTTAGCATTTTACAAGTGATCGATCGAATACATCATCAATCTTAAAGAACATATACTTGTGACTTAAGGTTCAACTCTTATACTCGATACATATTGATGATAAATATGATTACACTTCGGTAGATGATTGCTACTCTTCTTTGGACGCCTTCCTTAAGTGTTTACTCGCCTCGTCGGTCCGCCCGCCTCGCTGGTCTCATAGACTCGCCTCTGGCAGGTAGACAATCATAACCCAGTTGCCATCAAGTTAACCAGTCAGGCGACCCAGAGAATGACAGTTACCATCGGCCATCAGGAAGGTAAAACGCCAGCAGTTGGAAAGACGAAACGTCCTTCATTAATTTCTAATAATGAGATAGAGGAAAAGGCACCCGCCATAAATAACTATTGAAGGCTGCAACTGCAAGTCATCCATATAAATAGAAATCAACCCTCCAGGTAAAGACAGAACATACATACTTAATATTGTTATTCTCCATATTTTGAGTTACTAACATACTGATTATCACGCTAGAGTGGAAACAGGAGAAAAAGCCCCATCACCTTTTGCAGGTCTCCACCACTGTTGCCACCGCACTCGAAGGAGGAGAAAATATTTAATTATCAATTGGCACCGTCTGTGGGAATTGAACCCACGACCACATGGTTAAAGCTCTCAACCGTTTCATGTCGCGGGCTGCAGATAAATGTCATCATTTCTTCAAAGTTGTAGGAGGGTCCAACAGTTTTGAATGGACAAAAGAATGTGAGGAGTCTTTTGAACAGTTAAAGAAATCTGTGGGAAGCCGCACAAAAAGTCATGGCTTGAACTAGAAGAACTAAGAATGCAACGGCCCGCTAACCCCCATCGGAGATGCAGACACTAAGTCTAACTCCGCCACTAATCATTTACAACAAGAATTTGCTTTTGCCGCTCAACTTACGGCACTGCAAGCTCAGGTGGAGGCCCTAACGACTCTACTTCAAGATCGAAATGATACGATTTCTCAGCCACCACAAGGTTCTAGCCCTCCACCGGTAGGACCTTCACTACTGAATATGCCACCTCAGGGTCCTAACCCTCTACCTGTAGGGCATTCACCGCTAGGGACTTTTCCTCAGGCTCTTAACTTTCCAGCAATGAAAACACTGCCAACGGCAGTTCCACTGCTAGATCCAGTTTCATTGGCTCCACCTTCCGCACCTCATATCAATTCATTGGCATCTGGCCCAAATCCACATTGGGGGCAACCGCCATGGGTGCCCACGCCTACGCTGGTTGAGACACCAGTATTAAGCCTGGAACAGTAATTAGAAGACATGATGGGTCGTAAAACAGCTAAGGCTATGTCTAAAAAAAATAGTAGGTAGCAATCTATGGTGTTGGAAGAAGATCCTTTTTTCCTAGATGTGATGGCAGTTCTCTTACCATGGGATTTCGAACTGCCAAAGATGGAGAAGTACGACGAATCCTCTAATCATGTCGATTACCTCAGAGCTTTTGCCAATTTGATGAGGTTACGAGTCACCCCCGACACAATCATGTGCAGGGCTTTCCCGCCTATACTTAGGCGTGAGGCCAGGGATTGGGTAGCCACACTTACCCCAAAATCAATTCGTATGTTTGATGATTTTTCTAAGAAGTTTGCTGTATACTTTGCCAGCAGTAAACGTGCTAAGAAAATTGCCACTGGCCCAATGCAATTGACCCAAGAGTACGAATTGTTGAAAGATTTCATAGCTTGGTTCAATAGAGCTACTTTGGGAATTAAATATCTATAGATGTCTGCTGTAGTCACTGCTATGATGAATGGAACTCACAGTCACCCTTTTAAAATGCCACTATCCAAAAATCCACCTGATACAATGCACGAGTTATTATGAGAGGGGATAAATATGTGGATGCAGAAGAAGCCTTTTTCATGACTAAGGGTATGAAGTATCGAAAAGAGCCTGAGTCTAACAAGGGAAAAACTGTGATGAACCAAGGTCCCGAGAAGACAAAAGCAAGCAAAAAATGATCCATCCAGGTCCTAATCGGCCTAGTATTGGAAAAGATGCGTATAGTACGCTACTGTACACCTCTAAGACTAACGCTCTGATGGAAATCCGAAACATGAAAGAACTTGTATGGTCCAAAAAGATGTGGGTGCCACCACATAGGAGGGACGAGGCCAAGTATAGTAAATTCCATCAAGATCATGGGCATGATACTGAGGCAGTTGAAGGAGAAAATAGAATGACTTATAAAAAGATGTGACCTATCCAAATTTGTGAAAACAGATAAGAGAAAAGAGGCTGAATATAAAAAACAACCACTTCCTCGCGCTGGGTTATAAATGTCATAGTGGGTGGCATTGCCGTGGGAGGTGACTCTAATTCAGCACGAAAGAACTATGCCCAGGCCAGTGGATCTACTTCGGTAGATAAAAATGAAAGTTTCAGCTAGAATATTACCTTCAATGATGAGGATTTGAAAGGTGTTGCCTACCCACATGATGATGCTTTAGTGATAGTGGCTGACATTGCAGATTTTGATGTGAAGAGAGTATTGGTGGACAATGGTAGTGCAGCTGACGTTATGTCCTGGGAATTTTCCTAGGATTGAAGATATCACCTAGCAAGATCAAACCTGTCACCACTCCACTCCATGGGTTTGGAGGAGCCACCGTTATACCAGAGGGAACAATTGAGTTATCGGTGACTTTGGGTACTTACCCAGCTAGTGTGGTGATAATGACTAGCTTCTTCTTGGTAAAAGCTCCTATGGCCTATAATGAAATTTATGGTCGCCCACTTTTGAATGTAGCTAAGGTCGTGGTTTTCACGTACTACCAGGTGATGAAGTTCTCCACTAGTTGGGGAGATATGTAAGAGGTGACCATTAGGCATCAAAGAGGTGTTATGTAGACAGCATACTTCTAAAAAATACAGTAATGATGCTTGATATTGAACATCCTAAAGGACGAATCGAACCATCGGAACTCACTGAGAAAGTGGTGATAGCTGAAGGCCAGGTTTTGAAAATCAGAGGCGGGATAGATCCTGAGGAAAAGCATAAACTAGTAGCATGTTTATCTAACAATATAGACGTATTTGCTTGGGGACCCCATGACATCGATGAGATCAGCCATATGATTACTTAGCATAGACTTGCGATACCTCCTGGAATAAAACCAATGAAACAAAAGAAAAAACAATTTACTCTAGAATGACAACAGGCCATTTCTACGGAGATAACAAAACTGCTGAAAGCCGATTTTATTTGGAAAGTACACTATCTTGAATGGTTGGCAAATGTGGGTTTAGTAAAGAAATCGAATGGAGAATGGCGGATGTGTGTAGATTACACAGACTTGAATAAAGTTTGTCCCAAGGATTCTTGTCCTCTTCTAAGGATAGACCATCTGGTGGATGCGACTTCAGAACATGAAAGGCTAAGCTTTTGGATGCTTTTTCTGGTTACCATCAGATCTCTATGGCTGAAGGTGATCAGGAGAAAACTTTTTTCATCACTGACATTGGAACTTTTTGCTACACCGCTATGCCTTTTGGGCTAAAAAACGCGGGGGCAATTTATCAAAGGATGGTGAATCGGAGATTTCATGGACTCATTAGTCGTAATGTTGAGGCCTATGTAGATGACATGGTGGTCAAAATCCGATTAGCGAAAGATCACATAACGGATCTCAAGGAGGTCTTCGGTGCTGCCCCGAAAGCTTATACTGAAGTTAAATCTTAAAAAATGTATGTTTGGTACATCTGGCAGAAAGTTCTTAGGATTTATGATCACACACCGAGGTATTGAAGCGAATCCTGACAAAATACAAGCTATCCTAGATATGAAAAGCCCAATTACTAAGAAAGAAGTTCAACAGTTGACTGGGAGGGTGGCAGCTCTCAACCGTTTCATGTTGCGGGCTGCGAATAAATGTCATAATTTCTTCAAAGCTGTAGGAGGGTCCAACAGTTTTGAATGGACAAAAGAATGTGATGAGTCTTTTGAACAGTTAAAGAAATCATTGCAGCAACCGCCAGTGTTGGCTCGTCCCAACCCCGGTGACAAGCTGAGCCTCAACTTGGCAGTATCTTTTCACACTACAAAAAAATACCTATTTTGCGACAAAAAAATGTTGTCTCTTAAATAGAGATTTTGTCGCAAAAATAATTTAGCGACAACAAGCTGTTTGTTGAGGACATTATCGCGCTATGAGCGCCATAGAATATATTTTGCGACAACTATTAGTCAGTCGTCGCATAAGTAAACTTGCAACATTTTTTGTTTGCCGCAAAAAGAATGAAATAGCAACAACATATTTGTCGCCATAATGTCGTTGCAATACATAGATGTCGCGAAAAACTAAAAGGGCAACAAGGCAATTTGTCGCAACGTTTATTCTAAAAAAAAAAAATTGCGAGGAGAAATATTAGTTGCAAAAACTATTTTAAAAGTGTAACGTTTGTTACCTATTCTATTTTGCAACAAAACATGCCTGTAGTAATATACATTTTATAATAGATGATGTTTGTTGTGTGATTTATTTTACAATGAGATTGCTTCATTGCATAATATATTGTAAGATATTCAATGTTTGTAGTATAATTTATTATGTAACAAGTTTTATGTGTAGTTAAATTCATTCAGCAACATAGAGAGTTTGTCGTATCAACATTTGTGCAATTATGTATAGTTATCACCTAATTTATTTTGTGACTATTAATATATGTCGCGTATTATATTTTACAACATATAAAATTGTTACAAATATTATTTCATAGCAATTGATATTCGTTTATACGACATGTTGAGTTTGAAGTTAAATATATTCTGCAACACAGAGAGTTTGTCGCGTATCGATGTATTGTTGTTGCGTAATTTATTTTATCTTTACTTATATATGTCATGTATTCTATTTTACAGCAAAATAAATTGTTGTAAATATTATTTTGTGATAATGAATATTTGTTTATGTGACAATTTGTATTTGTAGTTAAATTTATTTTGCAACACAAAGAATTAGCCGCATCAACATTTGTGCAACGCTCTATAATTGTTGCGCAATTTATTTTGTAATTGTTTATATATATCGTGTATTCTATTTCACAACATGTAAATATTATTTTGTGACAATATGAATATTCGTTGTATAATAATATCAACAATAATAAATTTTCTATTTCTTGCATCACAATAGAATTGTTACTACGGTACACATTTTATTTGAAAATGTAACTTGCATCTTTAAAAATAACTCATGACTTAATAAAAAGAGTGCTTAACAATTAATCAAATATAAATGATTCCAAAATATACAAAAAAATTTATATTATTTTCTTAAAATTGTAATACTAAAGCTTCTTAAGAGAGTGCATAAGTAATCTTCAATCTCATATCAACTCTCAGTAGATGCATCATATGTGCTACTATCTACATAGAAAAGGGGAAATATCTAAATAATTATTAAAAATAAAATAGAAAGACATTCCGTAATAAAAAAAATATAAACAAACAAAATATTCATAAAGCATATTTACTTACTAATATCACTATCATCTTTACTATCACAAAGTCACTTCCAACTGCTATCCATCATTATTTCATTGCATTCACTTAAGGAAAATTAGCTAATAGAATGGATATTCTTAGGTTATATTCTTTAGAACACATTTAGTCAACCTGAACACGATAAAAATTTAACATATGAGCTAAGGCAAGGAATATGGATTCAACAATATAAAAATGATATAATGGTATTACAGATCAATATATGCAAACTGTGTTTTTGGCAAAGTTTTCTCAAAACAAATACTTTAGGACAGATTGCACATACGATTTTCCCTCTACTTGGAGTCAAAATATCACAAAGTCTGTTAAAATAGCCACAAAACTACACTTAATCAACATGTGAAGAATTATTTTTAGAAATTCAATGTTATGGTTTCATTGAAAGAATAATAAGTCAAAACAATTAGCCTCCACTAAAATTGGTCACTTGCACAATTTATGTCATCTTTAAACAAGATCCTTTACAGTTTAATAAGCAACCACTTGTTGCACCGGACATGGATTTGACTTCATGTGTCACAAACCTTGCCAAATTTATTCCCACAACTTAAGAAACCAATAAGCCCACAAGGAAAGAGAGAACCCAGCCAAGCCAAGAGGTCTAGGTAAGTTGTTTTCCTTAAAAATTCTAACTATAGAACCATGAAGGTTGGGCTAGTTTGAATACTATGCTACACAAATCAACAACTAATTTAGGAGACTAAAGCTATTCCATATAACAGTTTGGAGATACAATGAATGTGCTAATTAACTCATGTGTTCAACTTCAGCTTGCAAAGGAGCATAATTAAGCTAATGTGGTGCAACTTAGTTCTCTGTAGCAAACATGGTTTTTCAATTTTCTAGTTGTTTATTATCACGTTTGGCCAATATATGCTGGTGATCAATCGCAAAGACTAATTTCTTAATTCTTAAGCAATTCAAATAGAATGCAAGGTAATAATAATATTCAGAACGCAAATGCTGAAATCTTGAGAGTAGCTTACTATTCCATTCTTTATCTAAAGTTCAAAAAACAAATTTTTAGTTCAACAAATGTAGAACCCATTTCAAATCAAACTTATATATCATAATTCGTGACAATATTGATCATGGAGCATAGCTACATTGCAAACCAGACTACTACATTATTAGCTACATTGCATCCACATTACAGACTAACTAACTCCATTTCTTAGAAAAGTAAGCCAGCAATTGAAATAAACCATGCTCAATCAAAACCAAATCTGAAAGAGCAAATTTGATTTCAACTAATGACCGGCAAGTATTCCGTTCTAAATACGAGTGGCATCTAATTTTGGTCCACCCCCTAATCTATGTTGGTTCAAAAATCCTTTATCCAAATAAAAATTTACAATATGTTTTACGGGTAATTATAAATATGAAGATATTAAATTAATAGTATATAATACATATATCCTTTGAGAATTAAAGATAGCAAAAATCGTTTAATAAATGATTATACATAAAATCGCTAAATTTTCAATAATGCCATAATATGTACCATAAAAGTAAAAAGATGTATAAATCTTGGATGTCAATATGTCAATTATATGGTCTTCAATTGAGATTACATTTTCTTTTTTTATGTTTTCCTTTTTTTTCTTTGATTTTACATGGAGAATTTTCCTTTGATACTAGCTAGAAACAAAGAATTATGAAAAAGAAAAAAGGAAAGTGATCTCAAATGTGGAAATGGTCTAAAATGACAATAGCACTGACCATTTCACCTAAAATGAATTCTATTTCATTTAGTGAAAGCCGATTGCAACAATTTTTTTTTATATACTTCGTCAAAGAGTGACAGTAAATGTCATTTATGAAACTCACTCGTCATGTTTGTTATATTGCACTTAATATTATGTGATTTAAATGTCCGATATTCACAAATACAACACTATTGTTATACATTTACAATAATAGCTCGATAACACCGAGACTTTTACCATTATTTGGAAATAATTTCCTTTTTCATTTCTTCAACGAGACGTGTTCAAGAATCGTTGACACTAAAGTACACTATGAAAAAAAATATTGATGTTGCGACAAAAAATGTTGTCACTTAAATAGAGATTTTGTTGCAAAAATAATTTATCAACAACAAGATATTTGATGCGGGCATTATTGCACTATATACACCATAGAATGTATTATGTGACAACTTTCAGTCATTCGCCGCATAAGCAAAGTTCTTCTTTTGAGTGAAGCCTTTTAATGGTTCTTCGAAAAGTTTTGTCAAGGATCTTCATCTTTTTTGAATTCTCTTTTTTGATCAATTGAAGAAGAGATAACATTTCATTGATTTATTTGAGATCTCATATCTGAGAGTGTTGGAGATTCGAGAAATTGTGACTTTTTGAATCCTCGTCAACATTCAAATAAAGAGTTTTTGGAATATTAGGAGTAAAGTATACTCCTTTGAGTTTTTTCAGAGAATTTTTTCAGACGGGTTTTGTTTGGAATTTGATTTTTATTCCTTAATTTATAAATCTTCAAGATTCCTCTGTTTTATACATATTTTGGTAATTGATTTTCAAACCAGAAATGACTATAATACAAAAATGATAACAGGATTAACACAATAAGTTCTTTCTTGAATTTCTTCCACGTCATCATTTCTCTCTCCCAAATGCTACAGAGAATAATGTCAACCAATGTAATATACAATAATTTAGCTTATTTTTCTTCTTTATAATTCATAATATTTCATGTTATTTCTAAAATTAGGTCTCTTTATTGACATTCTTTCAATCAAAACACGTAATAGAAAATGTAAGAAATTACTACAAGAAGTTGATGGGATTTAATTCAGTACTCGTATCTTCCAATAACAGCACCATTATCCAGTAATGGATTGAGCACTGCCAAAGATGTGGGCCCATTTAGGATTCCTGACCTGAACTTCCCTGTTGACAGGACTTTTGGGATGGACCCATTACAGTTTGACTAGCTGAAATTATAATTTTCACAATTTCAATCCTCAAACATGTGCTCAACTGAGTTAATGCTTATCAAAGTGCCAGATTTGCCGAAGCCAAGAGGATGAGGAGAGGAATAATCAAGATCAAGTTGATGATCAAGTACTTATACAAAGTAGTCAGTAGATACATTTTTCTTGGTATAATATAGTTTCACAAATATCTAGGTACAATAAATAAAATAATTTCAAAAATATTGTTCTACTTTTTAATTTTAAAAATACTGTATGTTTAAAAAACCATTTTAAGAATCAAAATCAGAAAAAAGTGGAAAACTTTTCATTCATCACAAATCACAAATAAAAGACTTCGATTCTAGTTTCCTTTATTACAAATAACATACGGAAGACTCAAATTTCAAATAGCTCAGAATTCACCCAAAAAATAACAAAAAGTGCGAAACCAAAGTACTAATAGTGTGAATATGAGAAGAAACCAGCATCAATTTCATCCAAAAACCAGTATGAATCTGAGAAGAAACAACCAATTCTATTTCTCCAACCACCATCTCAAGGTATTGATCACATGACCTAAATTGCAGAACAAATTGAACGAAAATCTCACCTCCAACTAGGGCTGGGCATGGGTTAGGTCGGGTCGGTTTTGGACCCAACCCGAACCCAACCCAATAGTATCGGTTTGACAAAATTGTAACCCAACCCAACCCGCGAACTGAGCCCAACCCGACCCAACCCGACCCGCACATGCGTCGGTCGGGTTGGGTCGGGTTCACGATTTTTTTTTTTTTCAAAATAACAGTTTTACTTTTTTGGGCCATTACATTAGTGGGTAATGGGTTAAATGTTCTGTTGAATACTACAAATTGAAAGTGAAAAAATGAGTACTACAAATTCAAAACTAATCCTGGACCAAAAAAATAAATACTACAAATTCAAATTTCAATAGATAGTACAAATTGAAAATAAATAACGAATAAGCATCCAATAAATCATTCGACAATGATCCTGAAAATGAAACAAATTCAACCTAAATAATAATTAATAAGTAGTAACAATTAATAATATTACAGTCATCCAAACTAAATCCAAATCAAAAAATATTACAGTCATCCAAACTAAATCAAAATCTAAAAATATTATAGTCATCCAAACTAAATCAAAATCTAAAAAAAAATATTACAGTCATCCAAACTAAATCCAAATCTAAAAATATTACAATCATCCAACCTCAAAAAATTATAAATATGAAATATCATAGTCATCCAAACATATTTAAATTAATGAACAAAAGCTTAAATGTTAAAACTTCAAATTTTGCATCAAACCCGAACATTGAAGAAATAATAGTAGGCTCCTGCAACAACAAAAATGAAACTATCAATAATCAATAAAGAATACTTTGAATGAAGTATTTGTCAAAGTTTATATTTATACGTTTACCTGAACAAGATTGCAAAACGAATGAATCACTTCACTTTGGGTCTTTGAGTATCTTCAGTTGATTTTGAATTCATTGATTCCAAAAGTTCTAAACAAATAATAATTGAATTACCAATAAAGTACATAGAAAAAAATAAATTTAACAATTATATAAGATGTAGTTTGATTACCTGCTTCCAATTGATTGCAATGTTCAATATCTTCCATAAAAAATCCATCCAAGTTTGGAGAAGCATCCAACCAATTTTGTGCGCATACCAAGACCTCCACAATTTTAGGACTCAAAGAACTACGAAAAGGATCAAGTATCCTTCCTCCAGTACTAAAAGCACTTTCTGAAGCAACGGTAGAGACTTGAATTGCCAACACATCCCTCGCAATATTGGACAAAATACCATACTTACTTTTGTTCACCTTCCACCAATTGAGAACATCAAAATCCTTGTTCTTCACACTTTCATGGGCATCCAACAAGTATCTTTCCACATCATTTTTTATATCAGTCAAATCTTTTACTGATTGTTTTTCATCAAACCTAGAAAGCCGAGCCCCACTAGTAGAAAAACAAGAACTGTCTTTATCAGAATTAAAAGTACTTGAAGTAGCCTCATTCGTTACTTCACTACTTCCAAAATCTCCTTCACATTCCAAATACCACTCATAAATAGACATCAATTTGGCTTTCACCATCTTAGTCATGCTACTAGCAACTTCTTCATCCTTGTAGATATCAACAAAACAATATTCAACATAATTCAACTTATATCTTGGATCAAGTATAGTAGCAACAAGCAACAATTGATTCACATTTTCCATTTTACCCCAATATTTATCCAACTTTTCTTCATGTTAGAGGCCATTTCACCCAACAAAAAATCACTACTTAAACTCCATTGATCCAATTCGAGTACAAGATTAGATATTTCATGAAGATAAGCAGTAGCACTAACATTCAATGACGTACTGAAAGTCAAAGTAACATTGAAGAAATTTTTAAGAAACTTGACAAACACAGAAGCATTTTCCCAATCAAAACTTGAAGGAGGTCCACCTCTCATTCGACCTCCTTCATCTTCTTGAAAGTAATTCAAATATTGTGCATCGTCTTCTTCTAACCTATCAAAAGCTTTTTGGAATTTCAAAGCAGTTTCCAACATAAGATAAGTAGAATTCCACCTAGTAGGAACATCCAAAAATACAATAGATTTGCATTTAATCTTTTCTTGTTTCGCACACTCCTTTAATTTTTCATACCTCGAAGGAGAAGATTTTACATATTTTACTGCATTGCGAATTCCTACAATAGAGTCATGTGCTTCCCTCAAACCATCACAAACAATCAAATTGATAATGTGTGCACAGCATCTCAAATACAAATTTCTACCATCTAGAAGACACCCATCATTACCCCAACCAACAACTTTCCTCCTAAGATAAGAAATACCTATATCATTTGATGTTGCATTATCAACCGTGATTGTAAAAATTTTGTCAATCTCCCACTCATTTAAGCAAGACACAATCATTTTACCAATAGTTTCACCCTTATGATTTGGAACAACGCAAAAGCTTAAAATACGCTTATGTAGAGTCCAATCAGAATCAATATAGTGTGCTGTCAAAGACATATAATTCACATTCTGATTGGAAGTCCAAGTATCAGTTGTAAGGGAAACTCTTTGACGGTGAGAAGAGAAAACATCTTTCAATCTCAATTTTTCATCCAAATACAATTGATAAATGTCTCTTACAAGAGTTCTACGTGACGGAGGCTCAAACTGAGGACATGCAACAGTACAAAATAGTCTAAATCTACGAGCTTCAACAAACCTAAATGGCAGTTCATCCAATATTACCATTTTAGCACATGCAACCCTACACTCCGCCTTACTACGACCAATAGCTATAAGATTGCTCCCACCACCCTTTTTTTGGTTCTCAAAAGACAGTATTTTCTGCTTCTTATCTTGCAATCTACCAGGATATTTCTTACAATTATTTGTCAAATGGTTATTCAACGTACTTGTCCCACACTTTTTGGTGCCACATGCATAATCAATTCCACAGTAGTTACATTTACACCTAACATTCGGATCATCCTTGGACCCATTAGTGTGAAGTGATCCCACACATAAGAAGCTATTCTATTCGATTTTCTCTTACCGAATGTTGATGATGGACGTGTATCTGAACTCAAATTCGTGTCATTTGATGGGGCTATATTGTCACTCTCTTGAAGCATATCCGTATCTACATAAACATTACACAAAATGTATCAATAATCAATGTACAATATGAAAAAAATTAAAATTCAATTTAATAACTAATAACTAAGAAAAAACAAATATTGTACCTTTGTCCATTTTCGGCTCTATCTTCAGCGGCTAACTATATTCAAATTATATGACTTTCCCCTTTAGAATTTCTGTTCATGGATAAGTTCAAAGGAAAGATAAATGAACAACAATGAATATATATGAGTCTCGCATTTTCAAAGGCTAGGATTGATCTTTGCATTATCATAGAACACACTATTAAAAGTTAAAAGTGAGTGCTACTGCCTACTAAGAGTAAATGTCCAATTTGAGTGTGATTTGTGTCAATTTTGCTAAGGAAAAAGATCCAAGCCCAAATAGTAACATTCATATACAACTACAGCCGAGACTTCAAATTTCAAAATATATTAACTATTAAGTGTCACCAATTTAACTGAATCATTTAAGTATTTAACAATTTACTCATGCACTATTAGACTTTACCAATTTGATTAGATGACACATTTATTTTTCAGAAATTAGCAGTGAGTCAGTGACATAAGAAACCATTTATCCGAAATTAAGCATCAACAAAACATTATCAATTTATCATAAACCTCAAAACATATAACAAGTTCTCCCCAAAAAATAAAAAATCATATATATTCGGGTTGAAAAATCGTTTATATTGAAGCTGCCCAGATTTGAAAAATCATATATAATATTCGGAATGAAAAATCTGTATTTATTGACGTTTGAACTGGGAGCCTAGATTTGAAGCTTAAAATCGTATTTATTCAAGCTTTGAAATGTTAATCCAAACCACAGATTAAAGATTTGAGGAGAAAAAAAAATTTATTCGTAATTACCTTTCAAGATTGAAGATTTCAAAGGAGACGGAGTAAATGATTCAATAGCTGGTGGCGGATTTGGCGTAAAGGACTTCGACGGAGACGATTAGTGGTGGCGATGGCGGCTGCGTTTTTCAGATGGGTTTTCTTGTTTTAGGGAAATGGTGAAACGTGAAATGGGTTCATTTTTTGTTGTTTTAGGCAAATGGGCTTACGGATTAGGGCAGCAAGCCAGCAGCAAATTTAGCCTTTTTTTTTTAATTGAAGCGGGTCGGTTTGGGTTGGTTCAGGTCGGGTTTACTGACCCAACCCACAACCCGAACCGACCCGACGTAATTTCATATTTCCGAACCCAAAACCGACCGAATTAAGCCCAAAACCCGACCCAAACCGACCCAACCTGACCGGGTGGGTCAGGTTGAACGGTTTGGGTCGGTTTTTGCCCAGCCCTACCTCCAGCCATCATCTATACATGTAACATGTTCAATTGATGCATATTAATCACGACCTCACATTGCTCATCAGATGTTCGACATAAATTTCCCAATTGGACATTGTGTCTACAATACTCTAATTTATATTTATAGTGACTGCGATGACACTATATCATAAAATACTCTAATGTAACAAGTCAATATTATGTTGCATTAATTTTTTCTCTTGACATTGCTTGTGCCATTGATTTTTTGCATGGCAATGGGATTATACATAGAGATTTGAAATCTATTATCTACATATAATGTATTGTCTACACAATCTGTAATGTCTATATAATTTTTGGCATTATTGTATTTTGTATCTACATAGATTGTATTGTCTTCCTTTTGAATTTTATGTTTGAAACAAAATGTTTTAGTAGGCTTAATTATCAGGACTTGTGTTTGTATCTTCAGCTATTTTTGCAATTATTTGCTCACTATAAGACTCTTTCTTTTACATAAAAGAGAAATAGGATAGTAAATTCAGAAAGTAAGCTAAGAAACATTGGGTTTTACATTCTGAGTCCAATAATTTATAGTCTCTAGTTGATAAAAATCGAATACTTTGAATGATCCTTAAGAATTTGGGGTGGACGCTGCATTTGATGTATCATTATTTAGTTCATGTCTTAACTCCGTCCTAATTTTACCACAAGTCATGTCTTTGTAACAAATGTAACAAGTTATGCTATTATATTCATTGCTTAATCACCATATTTCCTACATTCGAATCGAAGTTACTGATTGCATATGCATTATTAATCTCCCAAACTAGCACGGTTAAACATGACAATAGGCCACTTTTTCATCACAAAGCATGTCCAGGTTTTGGATTTCCCAGTTTTGAACATAACTTTCAATAGATCATCATTAAGAGATAGTTATTAATCATTTCATCTGAATTGGGTTTATGAGTGTAGAGTATGTAATATATTTTACAATTATATCGGCCATCATACATTATATAGATTGTTAGACGAGTCTGTGTTGCTTATTTTCTATTTTGTAATTGTGTTTTTTGTACTTTAATCTGCTAATTGTTGACCACTGTGTTTATCCACTTCAATGATTTGCAGGTATAAAATTGTTAAATAACTTCATTATATACTATGGTGAGACGACTTAAATTCTCTTCCCAATGGACTACACATACATTAAGCTTGTTGATATGATATTATCGGTGTTAAAGCTAAATAAAAAAAACTCAGTTTTGTTCTATATGAAATTGAAGAGAAAATACCAACATTAACTAACTATTTATCCATTGCAAGTTGAAGTTGCACCATTGTTGGAAACTTTTGTTTTGAGGACATTGAGCCATAGGTTAGTAAAAGACATAATTCTATAACATCAACATCTAAAGGACTGCCCACGCTAGAGACCTTTGCTTCTAGTGTTTACAAATCTATACCAAAATTGGAGGATGTGAATAGTGAGTCAGATATAATGTGATTTCACATCCTAACATTGAAGCAATCACTACAACAAAAAGTGCCTTTTACAACATCTGAATGACAACATTCATTAAAAGTTTGTTGCTAAAACGGGTCTACGGCAACAGTCATCAAATGTATGTTGCAATTGGTTAATTTAATTGACATTTGACAACAATATTTAAATGAATGTTGTCAATGTAATCTTTTGCAACGATCAGTGACCGTTGTCAAAATAATAATATATTTTCTTATTCAACAACGGGCAATGACCGTTGTCATATAACATAGTATTTAGCAACGTTCTCTGCACGTTGTTAAAACATATACCACAATAATTTTGCAACGTTCTTCGTATGTTGTGAAAAGTTTTATAAAAAATGGATTTGGCAACATTTTTTGCACGTTGTAAAATCTGAAGCCCAAATACGAGCCCAGTTAACAAATTCCCTACCCGCGAAAACTAAAAATATTTGGCTCCAACCTCAAAATACGTTCTGTATCCATCTCCTCACTTTGCTCTTTCCTAAATCTAACCCAAAATCCAGTTTAAAACCCTTATGTTTTGATTTCCTCACTGTTTGGGCTGTGAAGAAAGCATTCTGAAATCTAAACATTGTTGCTGAGATTTGTCTTTCATGGTCGTGAATCTTCTGGCGGGAATTTGAATTTATTTCACCCATTATTCTTCAAAATTCAGAAAAACTCAGGTTCGGTTAAGTTATTCATAAAATTAGTGAATATTTCCTTTAGGTGTTGTATGTATGGATGTGGATATGTGTTTTTCACCTTGTATTGAGGTACATAAACTTCAATTCCATTTTAGATTAGTTTCTGGACACAGTCGCAATCTTCATAAGAACACGGATTTCAGGCATTTGATTAAAGATGAAACCCAATTAAAAGTCTACGATCTTGGTTTTCGTTTGAAGGAAGCTTTCTTTCTGATTTGATAGTGGAATTAAGTGTTTGTTATTCAATATTTTGTTATACAATATTTTCAATTACTCAGAAATTTTGCTTCAATTCACGTTGACTTCTGTAAATCTATATGGGCAGCAACAATGTGGAACAAATATTTTGTTATACAATATTTTTTTTAAATGTGTTTTTGGCTCTATTGTGCCCCCAATTTGGCAAACAGTGGGATGGCTTGTTTTCTAACATTTGTTCATTGTGTAAGCCTTGTGAGCTCCAATATGAACCACATCATTTAGTTCCAGTAACGTCAATTTCTAGCACGATTTACGGGATTTATCTTTCTGTCCATTTCAGTCGTACACCTGTCGTACTGTCAAGTAATAGATATTGTCTTTAGCTTCACGTCTTAAACTACTAGGATTTTTTTCTGAGGTCAGTTTCATGGAAATTTATCTGAAGTGTAGTGAGTTATGAGAAATATTAAAGATATGCAAATGAAGTGTACTGTCCTATGAGAAACATCATTCCCTACCACTTCTGGCAACAGGGCCGTCAAATGACCCTACTGAAATTGAACAAGAAATGCAAAATCTTGTTTTAATCTGAATTTTGTTTACATTTTTAAGTCGACATGAGACTTTGCCAGTTTGCCTATCCTTATTTGCTTGAATTGAGAAATGTTGTCCTCCGAAAGACATATTCTTCATTAATTTATTGTTACAATACCTAAAATGATAATCGAAAGACAAGTTCATGTGATTCATCGTGTACTTGTGCTTCTCAGGTTTCACCTTCCAATCAAGAGTTCGAAGGATTTGATTCTTTCCTTTTCATCTATATATACACATTACCAGACATTCAACCAAAACAAGTTCTCTCAAACTAAATTCTCTCAGCCTTTCCTTATTTGTTAAAAGCTTCCAAACTCGTTCTATTATCAACCTTTACAAAGTCATACTCTAATAAGACCATGGTCATTCTCAAACTCAACTCTCTCAGCTTTTTCATCTTAATGCTTGTCTGTGTACCCTGTGGCAGTCAAAAAGTATCATTTTTTATTCCCAAACACATTAAAACTGTGTCGAAGTTTGGAGTTTCCCTCATAGTTGCACTTGCATAATCACTCTTTAATAAGGCATCAGAATAGTTCAATAATAAATGTCATGTGATATACGCGTACATTAGAAAAACATTTCTTTTGCACAACTGCAGATTCGATTTTGAAGTACAACAAATTGCATGTTCTGTTATAACGATCTCATTATCAGGTATATCTAGCATTTGATTGGTACAGGGATTTAGTTGACACAGGAGGACAGTGGGATCAGTACATATTGGCTTTTTTTAGTGTTGGAAGAACAAAAAAGATAATAAATCCAAATCTGACCAATTCATTCTATATGCTTCACATTTATACGTTTGGTTCCTTTCTATTATCTATCTTCGATATTTTTCTTTTTAATTCGATTCCAATGCCTATTCGTGCTCTAAATCATGCTGGATTTTGATTACGTGAGTCACAGTTAATAGTAAATAATATATACTAAAGTGAGACTGTGCATCTTCCCTGGCTTAGCAAGTACTCTCCAATAGAATGATGGTTCATATTTTAAAGTGAGGACTATAGATACTTAAATGGAGAAATTTAAAATGATTATACATGCCAATAAATGAATGTATCTGACACAGGAAAAGAATGAAATGTGATTAGGATAGTACGAGTTGTGGAGGACCCTTGGTGAAGGCAATTTCGGTAAAGTTAAGTTCGCGTTAAGGGTTGATTCTGATCAACCCTTTGCCATCAAGATCTGGGAGAAGAACAGGATACTCGACCTCAACATCACTGGTCAGGTAAATTCGGCTGTGGTTTTTGATTTATATATGATCAGACACTTGAGATCTTCTATATATTTTTCATTTTTAATTTACATGAAAATTTTGATTGAAGCCTGCAGATAAAGAGGAAGATTGGGACCTTAAAACTCCTCAAATCAATCCAACGTTGTAAGATTACACGAGGTATACATTTTTCCATAATCAAAATTATGGGTTTGTACACAGTTGTTAAGGAATTAGAATAACTATGCCAAACATATAGAAGAATTTAATTACAATTTAGTATCATCCAAATACATTTGTGATACTTCAGCATATTGAATAAGTTAATTTATTTTAATTGGCCACTATTACGGTTAGTTATTGCTCTTGAAGAAAATACAATGTTCTCAATCTACTGTATATACATAAATAATTGTATGAGTTGAAAATTAAAGTGGCAACTAATATAACGATAACAGTGCAAGTAAATCTTAGAGGTACAATAGTGGAATTCAGGACTATTTATTTCTACCAAATTCTAGATCTGAGATTCTTTAGTATACTTTACTGATAGATAGCTTTGGTGCGTTTGGTGAACTGGATTACACTGTATAAGGATAATTATTTAGAATCTTTCATTTCTCTTTCTCGAATCTTTCATTATTTAGCTTTGTTAGCCTTCAAGTGTTGACCTAGTCAAATTTTTACTGCGCATCTTGAAATTTCAGTGCCATTGGACAATACATTGCTTATAATGGACAAAGAATGGGTGCACTTATCAAGGTTATTTTAAAAAATTAGATATCATTAATTTAATTACAAAATTGAAACATCTTCATGTATTATTGATCATAACATTTGTTTGCAGATTTTTAGAACAATATAGAGATGGTGCACGGAATTTTGTTGATCTAGCTCATGAAAATCTAAATTTAGAAATGATAGGATGTCCTTGTATTAAGTGTAGAAATCTTAAGCATCACCACTTTGATATAGTGTATGAACATTTGGTCATTAAGGGTATGGATCCTACATACACTACTTGTGTATTTCATGGAGAACGTCCAAGTGAATCAAATTTAGTCGATGTAAAAATGCCTGACTCATATAGGATGTTTAAGGACTTCTATGTGCAACACGATAAAGTAGCTGAAAACCCTCCAGATGGAAGAGAGGAGGAGATTGAAAATTAGTTGGTGATTTTGAAATTCTTTTATATCTAGGTTGTAGAGCGTACACAAAGATGTCAGCTTCAGTTGCTTTGTTAAAGCATAAAGCTATACATGGTTTATCCGACACTGGTTTCGATGAACTCATAAATCTTTTTCAGGACATGCTGCCAGAAAATAACACACTACCTAACTCATTTTATGAGATAAAAAAAGTTGTCAACACATTTGATCTTGGGTATGAGAAAATACATGTATGCTTGAATGATTGTTGTCTATATAGAAATAAGCTTGCGCATGCCGAATTATGTCCAAAGGTGGCTACTCAAGATGGAAAGTTAACCAACGGAGTAAGAAAATTCAGAAAGGAATCCGAGCAAAAGTCTTGCATTATTTTCCAATAATACTAAGACTTAAGAGGATGTTTGGAATAGATAGATTGCAACACAACTTAGATGGCACTCAAGTCATAAAAGTCAAGATGGTAAAATAAGGCATCCAGTGGATTCATTGGGATTGGAAATGATAAATAGGAGGTGGCCACATTTTGCCTCAGATTCTTGAAATATTAGATTTGGTCTTGCTACTGATGGATTTAATCCTTTCAAAGATCTTAGCTCTAGATATAGTTGTTGGCCAGTAATTTTAACTATATATAACTTGCCTCCCTTGTTATGCATGTCGAAAGAAAGTTTGATGTTGAGTTTATTAATCCCAGGACCAAAACAGCCAGGAAATGACATAGATGTTTATTTGGAACCACTTGTAGACGACTTATCATTGTTATGGAGGGATGGTGTTAAGATGTATGATGCAGTTACCAAGTCTACATTCAACTTAAAAGCTATTTTGATGTGGACAATACATGACTTTCCTGCATATGGTAATGTATCTGGATGGCCCACCAAGGGAAAAATTGCATGCCCTATTTGTCATGAAGATACATGTTCACAATGGTTGACACATGGTAGGAAGTTTGCATATATGGGACACAGAAGATTTCTCTCCTTGGGTCATCCATTACGCATGAAAAAGAACTGGTTCAATGGACATATTGAAAATGGTACTAGGCCAAAGATAAAAAGTGGTGAAGAAGATTATCTTGAAGTTGGTAAACTTGCAAACGATTGGGAAAAAAGTGGTAAGAAAAAGAGAAAGAAGAATACAAATCAATCTAATGTAACATGGAAGAAAAAATCAATATTTTTCAAGCTACCATATTTCTATTTACTTTAATACATATAATTAGATGTAATATATCATGACACTATTAATGTTTAATTGCAGACTTTAATTGTACGTCATAATTTAGATGTGATGCATGTGGAAAAGAATATTCTTGAGAGCATTATTGGTACTCTATTGGATGTGAAAGGAAAATCTAAAGATGTCATCAATTCTCGTAAGGACATGGAAGCTATGAATATTAGGCATGAATTACATCCTGAGAGTAGAGGAAATAAATTCTACTTACGTGCTGCTCCCCACACTTTATCAAAGGCTGAAAAACAAATATTTTACAAAAGGCTTGCTAATTTGAAATTACCTGATGGTTATGGTTCTAATATTGGAAATTGCATTTCAGTTGATGAATGTATGATAGTTGGACTCAAGTCTCATGATTGTTACATTTTAATGCAACAATTATTATCAGTTGCATTTGAAGGGACTTCTACCTAAAGGACCAAGGAACTCTCTTTTCAAATTGTGTTCATTTTTCAACAATTGGAGGATGATGTTTATGAAACTTTATGTATGTTGGAAATGTATTTTCCTCCTTCTTTTTTTGATATAATGGTTCACTTGGCAATCCACCTTGGAAGAGAAGTTCGACTGTGTGGACCAGTACAATATCGTTGGATGTACCCATTTGAGAGGTGATACGTTCTTATGTTATTCAAATTGAAGTGATACATTCATTAGCAATTTGATTTACTATGATTTAAGTTTTTTTATTGTGTAGGTATATAAAAGTATTGAAGGGATATGTTATGAATCGTGCACGACCTGAAGGGTGCATAGCTGAACGATATATTATTGAAGAAAATACAATGTTTTGTAGCAAATACATTAAACGAGCATCTGGAATAGGCTCTAGACTTGCACTGAATGAAGAATTTGAGAGTGATTTCTTAGTCGTGGGGCGTACAATTTCTAAAGGGAAGCCGCATGTACTATCTGATGAGATGTTGAAAGTTGCTCATCGCTATGTGCTACTAAATAGTACAGAAGTTCAATCATACATAAAGTCAGTTTGTTAAATTACTACTTTGTTAGATTTTAAGAGGATCGCAAATATAATTTTTAGTAATATATTATATCTTCATTAGGATGCATATGGATGAACTCATGAGTTTTGACAAATGACTTGAAAGAAATGAGACGTTGTTGCATAAGAAACACATTGACTCATTTGCTGCTTGGTTGGATGATAAGGTTTAAAGTTCATGTTTAAAAAATCGTATTTTATTCATTTATTCCTAACATGTTTAAACATATGATAGATTAAAGTTCAAGAGATGATAGACAATGTTTCAAATACTTTAAAGTGGCTTGCACGTGGTCCTAGATGCCTTTCCATGTCATAATCTAGTTTTGTCATAAATAGTCTTCAGTTTCACACTAAAGATGCAGAAAAGTCTCGCCAAAACAGTGGCATTTTAGTTGAAGCAACGACCATTTGTAGATCTAGTGCAAAAGATAATGCACATGTCGTTGGGAAAGTCATTTATTATGGAGTGTTGCGAGATGTTATAGTGCTTGATTACAATACTTTTCATGTTCCAATATTCAAGTGTGATTGGGCAAATATCGTGAATGGAGTAAAAAAGGAAGACGGATTTACTTTGGTTAACCTTCACGAGGGACACAATCAATTATAAAATGATCCTTTCATTTTGGCATCACAGGCGAAACAATTGTTTATTCTAGAGAGAATGAAACGTCTAATTGGTATGTTGCTTTGAAAGAGCCACCAAGAGGCTTTCACACGTTAAATATGGAAGAAAAAACTACTTAGGGGGCAACTATTCCATTTGATATATCACATATTGAAGAAAACCATGATGATGATGAAAATTATGCAAAAATAGATGTCGAAGGCATATTATGTGCTACATAGATTTGTATGGTGAATGATGAATGTTTATTGTTTTAATTCATCTTTTTAATTGCATTAATTGATATAGATCTTTGACATTAATTTCTATTGATGTAACAGATGTTTGTTCTTGTCTGAAGGAAGTCCTTAAAAGATGGATAGAGTTGAGGTGAGTTTGTCTCCTCTTATTTGACTTCTATTTGTTAAATTATGAAAATGTTAATATTTATCTTTTGTTTAATGTTGAATTGAAATAGTATTCTAAGCAAGCTTCCAAAAGACGAACTAAGCAACAAAGAGCCTTATATGCTGCTGTAACTAGAGATGAAAATCAAGGACTACACATTTCTGATGAACCAGAAAATCGTAGGTAAACTCCAGAAAATGATCAAGACATGCAATCAACAAATGTGGATCCTCCAAAGAAGAAAAGAAGACCAACCGTATTGAAAATGGTTCCTGAAAATAATTTTCATTGACTGGAGCTTGAATTCAATGATTTGGGCCAAGTGGTTGGTAAAAACTATGATAAATTTGCATCAATAGTGGGAGCCATGGTACGAGAACATGTGTCAGTTGTAATTAAAGATTGGTATTCGGTAGATGAAAAGAAAAAAATTGAGCTTTGGTCTTTCATACAGGTATACTTTTTACATTTGACCTCTTTTTTGTCTATTTGTTAATTCACACTTCTTATCTTTTCTATCTTAACTTTGGCCTCCTTTTACGTTTCTTCTAAATTGGTTATTTGTATTTATGTATAACTACAGCAAAGGTTCAATGTGAGTGATTGCCACCATAAAATGACGTTTCAAAGTATGGGAAATTATTGGAGGACATTCAAATCAAGGCTAAGAAAAGAAATAAAAAATGAACTAACAAAATCAGCGAATAGAAGACGCACTATTGCCCTTCTTAGACCAAAGAATGTAAACTCAGATGAAGCATGAGAAAAGTTTGTCGATGAGACTTTTTTTGCTGACTTTAAAGTAAGTAATTTGAGTATTAAGGTAAAAAAATATTATTTGGGTCTACTTCGTTTATAATTTTTAGTTTTCTTAATAGGAAAAAAGTTCCAAATTTAGTAGAATGAGAACTACTCAGAAGCTTGTTCATACTATGGGGAGAAAGGGATATCCACGTACGGCTCATGATATGGTAATTACACACTTGTCTTTTTTTTTTATTATATTCCATTCTTATTTTGACTCACTCTTTCTTTTAAGAAAATGAATGATCTTTTATTCAGAAAAAAAAAAGAATCCAAACATCACAGGGTTCAGAACTAAAGTGTGGACTCATGGACATCTTAGAAAGAAAGGAAAACTAATAAATGAAGCAGTTTCAGAAACCTTGGTATGATTATTTTATCAAAGTTCTTTTACTATAATATGTATTACATGCTTGTATAAACTTTGAGTTCCATACTTGTAAAAAAAGATAGAAGATTGTACCCAATCAATCTCTGATACTCCAGCAGAAGATTCCATACGCGGCGATGCTATTGCTCGAGTTTTAGGTCCTGAATATCGTGGAAGGGTTAGGGGCCTTGGATTTGGGGCTACACCTTCAAAAGTGGATGCTCATATTCAAAGTAGTGGCAGAGTGAGAGAACTTGAAAGCCAATTGCAAACTTAGTCAGAGAGGATAGGAACACTAGAAGAAAAGGTTGAAGCTCTTCTCAAGTTATCTGGTAAAATTTTTTAGTCATGTACTATGATAATTTAGGTAAATATGAATTTACTTGTAGAATTTTAATTACATTTTTTTATCATTTAACAGAATCAAAACAAGAATGCAGAAGACATAAGTTCATATGCATTTACTCCTCAGGTTTTTGTGTCTTACTATAATATATAGTTGTTTATTTATTATAAAAATAGATTATGTCTAGCAAATTTAAAGAGAGATATTTATCATGTTAATATCAATTTGTAGTCACAACAAGGAAGTGGTTTTCAAGGAAGCAATGAACTGGACAATAAAAGTTGTCAACTATTGCATTGGTACAAGTTTGATGGGGATGAAGTTGTAGCAGAAGGAAAGATTGCATCAACATACCCAAGTGCAAAGGTGCATCACATGCCTCTTGGACGAGACTGTTGGAAGGTTTGGGTTGAAGAAGTCTATATGGAAAATTTAAACTTATATAGACCTACTGCTGAGATTCGACTTAGTGAAGCATTGGGAAGTACTATTGCATGGCCAAAGAGTAGTATTAAACTTCTTTGAAGAGGGTATGTGTACTTGGTTCTTTTTTTATGTGTACTGCTTTCTTGTTAATATGTTCATTGTGACCAATTTAGTTTAGAACACAATCATACTTGGATGAAATTGTCATTGGCTGCATGCTGGATTATTCGGCCTTGCAAATTTTAACCATTGAGTTCATAATCAAAATGTCCATGGATTTCATTTTAACATTGATCTTGATCCCAATTTTGATGCTGATTCTGAATCAAATTAAGCATAAATATCAGCAATTCCACCAGTGACATATCCATGGCCTGTGACTAGAACTGAGCAATTCTACCTGTGACATATTTGGGAGAAGGTTATGATGTGTAGTAAAAGCATTTACAAGATAAAACAAAAGTGAGATGGTTTGGATTGTTTTTGTTATCCTTTTTCATTTACCAGTCTTGCCAAGGTCTCGGTTCTTATCAGCATCATATTTCTGTTTTACTTAGCTCGTTGAGTAAATCGTAAGGTAGTTTAACATCAAAGTGGAACACTCTCTTGCCTATTTAAGAAGATAATGAGGTCATGTCTCTTGATGAACAATGAGTTCCAACATTATCTCTTTACATATCTGTACTATTTTCTAACATTTTATCCTAGTGATTACTAACCAGGCATTTAATGTGTTTTGTGCACACACAGATCCTTATCCTCCAAACCATACTTGTGCTCATGATTTATAATGTTGAGGAAAAACGTAATAGGTGAATGCTAAAGGAGACTGGCTTGTAAGTGGTTTTCAGATTTCTGGCTGCTAATTTATACTAATGGATTGCTGCATTTGCCAGTAGGAATTCGACGCCATGGAATGCAGCAGCATCTCGAGCGATACTACTTCAGGTATCTTCTTCTCTTGGCTCGACCTTTTGGGCTTGTTAAGCTGACATCATTACGTTATGCCCGGGTACATGTGATATGTGTTAAACTAAGTTGTCATCAGTGTTAAACTAAGTTGTCATCCTCCCAGTTTGTGAAACAAAATATAAAGCCACTGAGAGGAATGCTAAAATATGATTGTGCAAAGTTGGATTCTGAGTGCAAAGGTTGACACTATCAGTTTTACCATGCAATTTCTCAGTTTTGAAGAACATTTATAGATTCTTATGTGATTACTCTTGCCATGAATAGCTATTTGTAGCCCTAAAACTATATTCAATTTATAATTTCTAATATGATATGAAAGCCAAAATATCAGTAACAGTCAAAGGCAAAATGATGTGATAATTCCATGTCTTCAAAATTAGTTGATTAGCTGAAAACATAGTTTGTAGTAGAGGGAAGATAGGCTTTTAGCAGCCTTTTTTCCATTCTTATCAAAGGCTCGAAAATTATTTTTCTTCCTCTGTAATTGGTGTCTCATTGAATTATTGAATCTTGTACATATTTGTTTGCCTTATTAAGAGTCAGATCTTGCAAATAGGGTTTTTTTTATATGATCTTGGAGAAGGGTGGGTGATGATTTTCTTTCTGGCGGTGGTGTGCTGCGGTGGTTGTGCACATTTTAATAAGTGTTGGGTGGTATATGTTACAATGTATGTATATATGTAGGTTTCTAAAATGCCTAATACCATTTTAAACATTTTCAACAAGGGAGGATTCTGAAATGCGTAATACCATTGTTGAGCCTCCCACATAACCTATTAAAATTGTTCCAAAGGAAGCTCCATTTGACAATTACCAGTTAGCAATTGCCATAAAAAAATTATAGCCTTCTGATGTTCACATCAGTTTTTTCCTTGAGAAGTCCTCTCTGTCATCTCATCCTGCAGTAGTGAAATACTAAGAGTGTCATTCTGCTAAGTGTATCCCCTAACTAGACTGGAATAAACTACATAATCAGGAGTTATTCCCTTCTCCAACATGTCAGTGAAGACTTTCTTTGCTTCAATTATGAGGCCTTTATTTGTCAACCCAAAAATCAAAGAGCTATATGTCTGCAAATCATGAGTGATGCCCTTTCTAACCATCTTGTTCTTGAGCTTTAAAGCTTCAAGCAAATCCCCTTGCTTGCATAGCCCTACAATCCAAGAGGTATAAATGTACTTGTCAGGAACAAAGCTGACCTCTGATTTCTCCTTGGCCAAATTCTCCTTCCTTGCACATGCCATTGATAAGGACACTGTATACAACTTTATAAAGCTTTACTTTTGCTGAAATGCCTCTTTGCTTCATCCAGATGCCCATGCTTGCAGAGGCAATCTACCAATATTGTTAGAGGCCATTAAATACAGGACTTGTTGGTTAAATATAGGAAATAAGAACAAGGGTTGAGTGCAAAGTTCATGAAGGGTTGAGTGCAAAGTTCATGAAGTGTTCGCCTCAGATTTTGTTACCAAAGGCCATCTAAAAAATATTACTACTGCACTGTTTGCTTTTGCTATTAACGTGGAATTTTATAAAATAAATCTTTCAATCTGCTATAGCGAATAAGACGAATGACCTATAATGGTTACGGGCTAACCTAGTCCAACATTGTGCTTTACCTATTCAGAATGGGTTGATTTATCTTTCTGTGAAATTCTTATGCAAATATTTAATGCAAGCAATATATCATGCATGTGATATTACAAACTTGGCATGGGTACCTACAACCATTCCAATAGGTAAATTTATTGAGTTTCAAGAGTACCGTTTTCTGACTTTTGCTTTTGTATTATGGGAATATTATTTCCTAATTCTTTACTTTTATACCTTCACTCTAATTTCTTGGGCCCCAGACCACATTTGGAATGCTGTTGTTTTTTCTCTTTTTGTTGTTGGGGTGAGGTGGCACTTGTTCTGTGTTGAGTGAAATGTGCAAATGCAGGTGGCAAGCAACCATCATAAAAATAGTCTCTTTGGCAAATTCAACCATCATGCTTATTTAAGCGTATTAACAAATCATATCATAATGAATCAATATGCTTAATTTTGTCGTGGAAAGCTAAATGTCAATGATTAATCATTACCTGATCAGCTGAACAACCAAGCTTTTCAACTGACTTTGTCATCTGGGTTAATGCATGTTCATAATTTTGGTCTATTTTTTGTGTTTTTGGTTGAGATAAGGGTGTAATCTTCACCCAATAGATGGGGGTGGGGGGAGGTGAGGGGAAGGGGAAGAGAGAGAGAGAAAGAGCTAAGCGATAGACTCTTTATACTCTTTTCTTCAAATGTGTGTCCAGGGAATAAGGAAAAAGTGGAAGATAGTCCAGCAAGTGACGTTTGACAAAAGAAATTCGTTGAATTTTATAAAATAGCCCAATTGTTAAATTTTCTTATTTAAGACACTTTTTCTTAATTTATTTTATTATAAAAAGTTGTCACTATATTTACATATTCTACTTCATCTCCATTCTTCCATCATGTTGGGTTTTATTTCCCTTTGTGTCTTTATTTCTTGTTGTGTCTGTTTGGTAGAATTCAAAAATGGTTTTTTTTTTGTGAATTGCAGGGTTGGAACTAATAGCGTAGGTTCATGTGGAGTAGCGGTTCTGCTCGAGGGGTGGTAGAAGAGTTTTTGTTGATATTTTTGTGAAGTGCATGTAGGATTACTGGTTTCAAGATTTTGGTAGATTAAATTTTTTTTGTGCCAAGAAACTTCTAGTACATGTGTATTTTGTTAGATTTTGGTTCGAACTTTCATATTACAAGAAATTTCTAGGCTATAACTGTATGAATACAAATTCTTCTATTTTATAATATATTTAATTTGTTTCAACCTTGTTCATATTTCATTGATTTTGTATAAATTTCATTTTAGCGTTGAATCATTAGATTGAGTTTTATATTGATAAACAGGTGAATGTTGTTGAAAATATTTAAAAAAAAATATTGAAAGAAACGACAACGTGCGCATCACTAATGCTAAAAAAGAATAACAACAACGAGCTATAGAATGTTGTTAAAATGGAACGACAACGAGCAGCGCAACGTTGTTAAAGTGAAATGACAACGGTCAGGAGAACGTTGTTAAAATGAAACGACAACGGTCAGAGACACGTTGTTAGAACGAAACGACAACGGTCAGGAGAACGTTGTTAAAAGGAAACCACAACGGTCCAAAAACGTTGTTAAAACTAAATGACACAACAAGCAATGAACGTTGTTAAAGAACCTTTACCACAACAGTCTAAGAAACGTTGTTATATCTCTAAGGACGTTGCTAAAAAGTAAAATGACAACGCACTTTTGTATTCCATAACGAACGTTGCATGTTGCCGTACAGATCTAGTTTTTGGCAACATCGAAGGACGCAACGTGCGCCTGAACGTTGCTAAAGGTCTATGGCAGCGTTTTTCTCCCGTTGCGATAGACTCTTTTTCTTGTAGTGAATAGCAAAGGACATGATATTCCAGAATAAAGCAATGTTGATAAAGACAATGCCATTCTATTCTATTGAGAACAATTTTTAGTAAAATTGTACAAGTTAGACAAACATGAATATTTACTCAAATGTCTAGCTGATAGTTGCATGTGGAGATTTAGAACTTCCAAACTTGGTGAAACATATATTTTTAAGATAAGATACAATAGAAATGGTCATTATTGCTCAGTGGATATTATTTTGGGTGATCATAGACAATCAACAAGTACAGAAGTTGGAGATTTCATTAAATAAGTATATAGCAGTGAAAACTATTTACACCTGTTAGCAATTATTTTTATTCCGCAAGTGTACGGATCGTACAAGTAATATAATAGATTTTTGAGTTCGAGTATCGTACCCACAAAGATTGATTTAGTCTAATTTCGAATTAACTTAGCCTTAATCAAAATTATAGAATTTAAAGGATTTTCTAATATTTAATTATCAAACTACTTAACTAACTACTCAATGCAAGACCTAAATTAACTATAATTTATGAAAAGTTGAGATGTATACGAATATTATATAAATTTAATAAAGAAAAGCATACTAGGATCCCGAACCTACTTATACCAATCCCCCTTAACAAAAACCGTTGAATTTGATAACATGATTTAATTATGAAGATCAATATTCCTAATTTGTTTAAAAATCGCTCTTGAGTAGAATTAAATTTATCCCTATATGTGACCCGACTATATCTCCATAACGGATGCGAACATACAAGAATACATTAAAATTTCTGAATACTTAAAGATCACGTAAATCATAGAGATATATCTCTATCCTCTATCGGACTCTACGATAATTGATACTATTTTTAACTTATTTTCAATCTCTCGATGGTAAAAAAAGCCACCATTACAATCATTATGCATATAATTGTAGATGAAAAGAATCAACATCAATTGTTCAAAATTTAAAACATGTTTGAATATAAAAAACTAGATTCAAATAATTAAAGGTTCATGATACAAGTTTCATCATGATCCTAGCACAAAATAAATCTAGCCCAACATACTAAGAGGAAGAAGACAAAAATAAAATATAGAATCCATCACTAGGATAAGAAGAAAACTCAAAAGAATGGATCCTAATCTTCGTTGAATCTTGGTTTCTTGTTTCTCTTCTTGAAACCTCCCAATAATTCACTTTCCTAATTTTGGGTTAAAACTCATATATATAGTCTCCTAATAGTACCCAAAAAGATCCCAAAATATATTAAAAACCGTGGTCCAAAAGATTTTCTAATTAGAGTAGAACTCAAAAAGGCAAAAAAAAAAAATCCGCTGGTGTAAAATTGCACAATAAATTGTTTTTGCTTGTAAAATAAGAGGCTGCACGATCGTCCAGTGTAAACTCAAGCGATTGCCCATGCCAATTTGTTCATTCTACATGTTTTAATTCTCCAACTTTGAATTTTAGTTACTTTAGTCCTCAATTCTTCCAATAGCCTCCAATATGGTCCTTGAAGCTTCAATTGAGTGTAATTTGATCCTCGTACTTTCGAAACATTTTCCAATTTGTTGATCTTTTCATCCATTCTTCTCCACTTGTTTATAAACGGGTCCAAAACTGAAATAGAAAGAACAGTACACTAATTTAAATAAAAAAATCTATAAAATAACAGGACGACATCTTAGTTTTAAAGCCCGAATAAGTACATAAAATGCACTTATCAACACCCTAGGTGATATTATAAACGACATGGCAAGGACATATGGATCGAAATTGAGTTGTGGAAACGCTTGGAAGGCTTGAGAGCATAGTCTAGGTGATATTATAAACGACATGGCAAGGACATATGGATCGAAATTGAGTTGTGGGAAAGCTTGGAAGGCTTGAGAGCATGAGTTGGAGACTATAATAGAAAATCCTGAAAAATTATACGAAAAGATGCCAATCTATCTTCACATGTTATATGAAAAGAATAGTAGAACAATAAAGCTGGTTGAGACTAATGCGGAGAACAAGTTCGTTTATATGTCAATGGCAATGGGGGCAACTGTACAAGATTTGGGACATTGCAAGCCAATTGTTGTGATAGGTGGTACATACCTAACTAGACGTTACGGTGGGACTCTAATCACAGCTTGCACACAAGATGCAAATGACAATATTTTGTGCTTGCATTTGGGATTGGTAACAATGAAAAAAACAATTCATGGAAATGGTTCCTGATGAGGTTCAAGGAAGCTTATGGAGAAAGGAAACAAATGTGTATTGTATTGGACTGACACAGAAGCATTCAAAATGAAATTGAGAGTGTATATCCAAATGTAATGCATGATTTGTTTCGTATCATTTGTTACAAAATCTAAAGGCATATGTTGAGAAGAGTAGAAAAAACATCAACAAGACATTCAATGCGGCTGCTAGAGCTTACACAGTTGTTGAATTTGATTACCAAATGAAGCAAATCGACAACATACAAAAAGATTCGACCATATTTGGTAAGATTGAACGATTTTTATCAAAATGTGATATTTTATATTATATTAATAGAGATGGAATTTTCTTTATATATGAAGATGTAGGTTATGAAAAATTGTCGAGGGAACACATGATGACTAGCAGATTTTCAACAATGACATCAAATATTGTTGATTTGATAAATACAGTAACAAAAGTGGTAAAGAATAATCAGAAATACACTTTTTTAGAATTGTTGAGATACATCTTGCATGGTTGGTTCTACAAGAATCGAAGTAACGCGCAATCAACGTTTACAAAACTTGCCAGCAAAAATAAAATCTGTTGAGTGCAAATTCTAAGAAATGCATGAAAATGAAGGTAAAAAGTTATGTCATTTTCGAATGATTTCTTCATAAATATTATGTTGTGAATTTGATTGGTAAATTGGCTTGTTTCTTGTAAATTTACACCTGCAAATTGCTTAACTTAGTAACTTGCCTTTTGGTATTTGGTGGAAAATTAAATTATTGTGTAATATACAATTTTGTCACACTACAATAGGTGTTGGCTTCAAGTGATGTTCTATACCAAATTACCGGTAATAATTCATAGCATTTGGTCGACATACAAGAAAGCACATGCATTTGCAATAGGTTTTAAGTAGATGGAATCCCATGCCAACATGCATTAGTAGTTATCGGTAAAAAAAACATCAAGTAACATACACTTATTGTTTGAAATACCATACAAGAGAAGCGTACCTTGAAACATACTAAGGAAGCATTGTGCCACTTGGGGATAGTGTTAACTGTGCAAGATCATTTAAAAGCAAGAATGGTATTAGCTTCTACTCCAAAATGAAAAGCAATAAGACCTAGAGAAAAAATAATACAATCAATAGGATAGGGCAATCAGGTCATAAGATGTGGAAGGTTTGTAAAATATAGACACAATAGAAGAACGTGCAAAACTCCATTGCCGTTGAAGGAAATGCCAAAGTGAAAAAGAAAGTACATCGAATTGTCAATCTCGGAATAGTTTATTCCCTCACACTTGTAGAGATTCATTCATATCAAATAATAGTTTTTAAGTTCTTTTATACATATTATTGTTTAAAATTCCATGGTAGTGTTTGAGAAGCTTGAACCAAGTTTATTTTCTATTTTAAAGAGAAATAAATACACCTCATTTCATGTGGATCTTGTTTAAGAGTTTGACAGCTAGCTTTTGGAATCTGTAGCATGTCTGTGGATTTTCGTTGCCTTTACTTTGTATTCATCTGTTTCCTTTTCCTAGTTCTTGGATGCATTACAGGTATTGTATGCTATGGATGGCATTTAATTAGGTTAAATCACATAGTATTCAATAAATGTATTATATACCAGACATTAAACTCGTCTAGAATAAGGTTAGTTGATTGTTGATATTGATGGAGTAAATATGCATGCAAAGTGTATAGAAATAATTAGAATTGGAAGGTGTGGAGAATATCGGCACAATAGAAGAATTTGAAAAAATCCATTGCTCTTGAAGCAAATGTTGTTGGTAAAACTATTTAACAATAATAAGTAATTTACATTCCTTTAAAAACCATGTGCTGAAATTTGAACACAATATAGGCTTACTTGAAAAATAGACGAACAAATAAAATTTGGTCGAGACAAGAGTTCGACTCTTTTTTATTAAGACGATAATGACCCAAACTCGTGCTAACGGTTTTCCAGCACCCGTCTCCTAAGATACAACGACCAAGTCTTGTACTAGAAGCACTTAAAATTACAAGACCAACGAACCTACTAATATTTTAAATCTCTTTGAACAAACTTTGGAATGCAGAAACAATATTTAGGACGAAAACGGAGAACACAGAATAGTATAGTAAGAAGGAAATATTATACTGCAGGAGATGAATTTTGAAAGAATAAAATCAAGAAATGGGGGACCTATTTATAGATGTTGAAAAGTTGTGTCTCAAAAGACACAACCCCTGAAAGGTTATGTCTGAAAAGACATAACCCATCTGTTATGATACACATGTCTGTCTGGACAGATTCTAGAAGCCAATTGACACGTTCTGAGTTGTTGACCGTATTGTCACATGTCGTAATCACAATCTGGAAGGTTTGAAATAAAATTATTTTATTTTATTTCTATAAAAAGTTATATACCTTCTTGGACATAGCCCACGACCCATGACCCGAGCTCGAGCTCGGCCTGTATGCCACTAACATGTAGGTATTCTCCCTTCCAAAGACAATTGGTACCCCTTGGGGCCCAAACCCAAGTGTACAACTTGAGCTATTTAAGGTAAACACTTTGCTTCTAGTTTTCTAATGTGGGATTGACACTTTTTCCAAATCCTATTATTTTCCAATTCCAACATTCTCTTTTTTAAATTATATACTTTGGACTCAATTTCTCATTCACTCGAAATTGCTTTTAAGAAATTAAATATACTACGTTAATCTCCTCGCAGAGTAGAACAAACTTGGCCAAAGAAATTCCCATTTCCAACTATGGGACCCACTCAAATAATTGGTCAAAAGATGGTCAAAACTATTTTATAAAACCAATTTCTAACAAATGCCAAAGAGAAAAAGTATGTACACCGAATTGTCAATTTCAGAATAGTTTCTTCACACTAGAAGAGATTCATATCACATAATAGTTTTAAAGTTCTTTGATACATATTATTGTTTAAAACTCCATGGCAGTGTTTGAGAAGCTTGAACCAGCTTATTTGATATTTTAAAGATAAATAAATACACATGTAATTTTTTATAACATTAATTCTATCGAACACAAAGGTGGTAGAACTTACATGAAAATCCAAAATCAATAGGTTGAATCACTTGCCTTATTTACTTGTTTACGATTCGATCAAAATACTGTTCTTTAGTCTTGAAACTCAATCCCAATGGAAAAAGTTTAATCTCCGCAATCCAAAAACCGAATTTAATATTTTCTTTCAAGCCACCAACTTCATGTATTCTTCTATTTCTCCTCTTTTACGAATTTAACTTCCATTTCACAGATTATATAGAAGTTGTGGGGTTGCTTGGAAGTTATATGTGGTGGGGAGTTAAGTTTCAAATTTAAACCTTATCTATTCTATAATGACCGAATTTATTTTTTTATTTTTTGGCTTTTAATTTCAAGTAAATAAAATTTTTACTTTCGGTGTTTCTATGAACCTCATACTACATTTTAAATATTTTTTCACGTTCAATTTTGCACGTGTTCGTTGCAAATATTTTTTTTAGTTCGACAATTTTGGAATTCATCTGAAAACGAACCTTGTTCTAATTTGATTTGGTAAGTTTCAAATTTCAAGTTGAACGATAAATAAATTATAGCTAGCCTAAATCTTAAAAATTTTGTTCTCTAGTTCTATCTAAAAATTTTTGTCCATTTTATCGAATTCTTAGCCAAAACTCGATTTACTTTTCGACTCCAAAAATTAATCAAAAATCCCACCCAAACAACAACACCTTAGAATCCACCAAAAAACTAGTCAAAAAATCCCTTAATATATGCCATTTTCCATCACCCAAACAGCCCCTAGACTAGCATTATAAAACTGCCCCCATGAACTGAAACTCACGCCCCAGTAGTCATATTTTGCACCAATATTTCCTACCATTTCTTCCATCATATTCCCCTACTTTTCTCCCCACTTTTGAGCATCAATCCAACTGGTCTCTCCCTCCAAATTTACCCCATAAAACTGTCCTCCAACTCTCCATATTCAGCCATTCAAAACTATCCCACCAGGTGAAGAAAACCATCCCCAGAAGCCCATGATCAGCCATGATCTTTACCACTTTCTTCTCCCCACTATCCCTCTCTTATTTAGCCCTCCATCCAACTAATTTCCCCCTTCGAATCCACTCCAATTTTGTCCCCTACAGTATAAGGTTTCAGGAGCCAAAAATTAGCATTTAAAACTAAGCACAAACCTCCATCGGCCTTCATCCATAGTTCAGCAGCTTTGTGTTTCCTGTTTACTTTCCAGCAAGAACACCCTCATTTCCTTCCTCATTCTCCATCCATATCAGCCCAAAATTTACAGCAACAAATCTTCCATTTTCAGAATTTGTTTTCCCTACTTTTCTGTCAAAAAAATTCAGTCCAGCTGTGAGAAATCTCCAGCAAAAGATCCTTTCTTTTCCCTTCAATTTCATGCAGCAAGAAGCCTTGAAACCTTAGCCTCAATCACCAAAAATATTTTCAGCCAGTACATAGCCTCCATTTTTTGGAATCTTTGTCACCAATTTTCTAGCAATTTTTTTCATTTCTGTCCAGATTTGTTTCCAGTAGAAAAAGGGCCTTAACCTTATTTTAACCTTTACAAAAGTTCTTTATATATACATCTGTATATAGCGTGCGGGTTTTGATTTTTTTGGAAGCTGCATAAACTAATTTTTGTTATCAAAACTTCAACTGAAAACTCATTTTCGAGGTAATTTTACTTATTCTACGGTTGGATTTTTTGAGTGAAATCAGTGGCTATAGAAAGCCATATATGTGGTCTATTAACAGAAATTGTAATCACTCAAAATTCCATTGTATGAATTTATTATGAATATTTTAGCGGGGTAGCCATGACAGTTTTTCATTTAACTTCGGCTATTATTTTCACCTACCAAACAACGTAGTTAAGATTTAAAATTTTACCACGTTGAAGTCTGTAGTCCCTAGTATCTACAATTCAAATTTTGGAATTTTTGGAATTCGTTTGTATTGTCAAATAATTTTTGGCGACACCAATCACGGTATAGGCAAAACCATAGAAACTTAAAGAAAAATCATTTTTCCCTTGCGCATTTGTTATCTTCCGCAAAAGTTATATTTTTAAAACCATTCAAGGGCACATGAAATATTATTTGGAGTCATCCAATATATTTTAGAGATTATCTTAGTGACCCTCCGGGTTGAGAAAATCTGGGGTGTTACATCCTTCCTCCAAAACCATTTCCATATAATTTGATTCGGGTCAACCTACATGGACGACCCATTACATTCGAACACATCCCACTCACACATGATGGTGTTGACCTAAATCTAATATAATATCGATTAGATTTATCTCAATATCTCAAAGTTCATACTGGTAAATGGATCGTGCGACCAGCGAGTTTATTAAAGAGCACACAACGCCATACACATGTTAGGGACATATAACAACTCTACTAGAGGAAATTCATTTCTTGCTATACCACAAATCATTTTACAACACTAATTCAAGTATTTCTGATCCTCCAAATATTTTATGGAACATACTTGAATTCCATACTTAATTCTTGTATTCATAATTGTGTTCTAAACCCTACATGGTTAACATAATCATCCGACCAGTGAATACAAAAAGGAATGTTGGTCAAAATGATTTTCTTTTCCTACTCAAATCCTTCAACTTTAAATCAGTTGCTTTCCTAGACATGTTCCATCAAACCGTTTCAATCATAGTTATTGGCAACATGCTAAAGTAGCAACACTGAAATAAAATCTTGAGAAAATAGTCAAAAGTCATAAGGGTATATATAAGATTATGTAAACCACGGGATCTCACACAATGAGGAAGCAAGGATCCATTCACTCATTTACCCCATATTGGTCGTAAAAGCACACGCGGTATGAAACATGTGGTACGGTGTTTTCTCCCTTTTCAGGGCATATGTCATATTCTATAAATTAAAACACATCGTACAGATTTTAGTTCAGGTATCCTTGATACCTAACTTGAATTCTCCTTATATTTATTCCTCAAAGAAAAACCAGTCGAGAACTCAATCTGGCTACTAAACAGATTTAACGAATAGTGGAATCCATTTCGATTACTTATAGTAATCTCATCTCGATATCTCATCAAGGAGACCAGATCATGTACAGAACATGATCACTTTATCTCATCCCAGTACAACCTAAAATCGTCTACGGCGATTGCTCATGAAAGTAAGCCAATCTCAACCTGTTCGATATACTTTTTGTGTGCATAAAAAGCAATCATCTATTAATCATAGCAATAGATTACACATAATATATGAACTCAAAGCATTGTTCATTAATGGACATTCGAGAGTTTACAATATAAGTCATTAAATTCTACGCAATCCTAGAGATTTAACATGAATCTTATAACGACATCTCTAGGCATCGGTTTGGCAAATGGATCAGCTACCATATTATGCGTAGAAATGAACTACAAACTCACTTCTTTCTTTGCTATGATGTCTCTTACAAAATTATATTTTGTATAAATATGTTTGGTTCTGTTGTGATACTTTGGATCCTTCGTATATGCAATAGCAGCTTAACTATCACAATAAATCAACGTAGGTCCTATATCACCATTAAGGACTCTTAGATGCTGAAAGAATCTTTTTAACCAAACAGCTTCTTATACTGTTGAAGCACAAGCCACAAATTCTTCATCCATTGTAGACAAAGAAATGCATGTTTGTTTCTTGTTACTCCAAGATATAGTGCCATCATTCAGCAAGAATGCATATCCAGAAGTTGACTTGTGCTCATATAGGTCTCCATCCTAGTCAACATCTGTGTATCCTTTTAAGCGATAATCAGCAGTACCTTTCAATAGCTCAATATCTTTTTGACTGATTTCTAGTGTCCTCTTCCAAGATTAGATTGATACAAGTTGACCAGACCAACGTCATAACAAATATCTGAGCGAATACACATCATAGCGTACATAAAACTCACAATTGCACTGGAGTACGGTACTCTGGACATTTCTTCTTTTTCTTTAGGAGTCTTAGAGCACATGCGTAGACTTAGAGTTTTGCCTTTAGACATATGAGTATCAATTGGGTTGCAATTCTCCATTTTGAAACGTTCAAGAATCTTATTTATATATGACTCTTGCGACAGAGAAAGAAGTCTCTTAGAACGATCTCTATAGATTTTAACACCAAGTATGCAGATAAAAATATGTAATCTGCTTCACCCATGTCCTTCATTTCAAAATTAAAAGACAACCATTTCTTAACGGTCTCAACATACTCCTTATCATTCCCAGCCAATAAGATATCATTTACGTAAAGAGATAAAATTACAAATTTTCCCTTGGACCTTTTCACATAAATACAGTGATCTTCGTCCATCATCACGAAGTTATATGAGATTAAAGCTTTGTCAAATCTCAAGCACTACTGTCTCGAAGACTGTTTTAGGCCATATATTGATCTTTGCAATTTACATAATTTATTCTCTTGGCCTTGTTCGACGAAACCTACTGATTGTTGCATGTAGATTTCTTCATCTAATTCTCCTTTGAGAATAACATTTTTTATGTCCATTTGATGTAATTCTAAATCTAAATGTGCAACTATGGCTAAGAGCAGGCGAACAAAAGTAAATCTCACTACTGGTGAAAAGGTTTTTTCATAATCTATACCCTCTTATTGGGTATAACCTTTTGCCACCAAGCAAGCCTTATACCTCTCTATGGACTTATCAGCCTTTAACTTTATCTTGAGAACCCATTTGTTCCCAATAGCTTTTAGACCAGATGGAAGATCAACCAAGTCCCATACTTGATTAGATTTCATAGAATTCATCTCCTCTTCCATTACTAACTTCCATTTTTCATTTGCAGGGCTTGATAGAGCTTCATAAACATATCCATGCTCTTCATCGTCTTTTGGAGATACTAGAAAAGCTTGCCCTTCAATTTCAAAATGACGTCTAGGCATACTTTTCCTAGTACTCTTACAAAGTTGAAGCTCCGTAGTGACCTTGTCACTTGGAGACAATTTTCTCCCCCTTGGATCAGAAGGTGTAAGTCCCTCTTCTAGCACATCAACCGATTTATAGAAGACAGTGCTATCTTCTAATTCAAATAAACGTTCTCCCTTTTTAATTTCTCCAATCATTCTCAAAGAATGTCACATCGCATGACTCTATCTCAGTTATAGTCCCATCCTGATTTTTACCTAGAAACACATATCCTTTAGACTAGTCTGGGTATCTTATAAAGATACAATTTTTGCCTCTTGGACCCAACTTACCAAATTTACTTGAGGAATCATGGATGTATCTAGCTGATCCCCAGGGTCTAAGACAACTTTAATTAGGTGATCTTCATATCTAAAGCTGATACGGTGTTGTAGGTACCAATTTTGAAGGAACTCTATTAAGGATGTAAGTCGCAATTAACAAAGTATCTCCCCAAAAGGAAATAGGTAAGTTAACTTGCGCCATCATGGACCTCTCCATTTCAAGCAATATGTTATTCCTTTTCTCAGCAATACCATTTTGTTGTGGTGTATTAGGAATAGTTAGCTGTCTAATAATTCTTTTATTATTACATAGTTCTTTGAACTCATCGAATAGATATTCATGCCCTCAGTTAGTTCTTAAGGCTTTCACCTTTCTATCTATTAGATTTTCTACCATATTTAAAAAAACGTCTAAAGCATTCTAATGCCTCCGACTTACGAGAAATCAAATAGACATAACCATACCGCATGAAATCATCTATGAAAGTAATAGAATAAGAGGCCCCATGTCTTGCTTTTACATTCATAAGACCATATATCTAAATGGACTAATCGCAATGGAAGTTCGGCTCCCAAAGTCTTACAGAATGGTTTTGGTGTTGTTTTTCCTATTAGACAATAGGCAATGAAATCTTAGAGATTGAACCTAGTAAGCCCTCTTTAGCCAACCTATTCATTCTCTCTTATCCAATATGCCCTAATCTAGTATGACATACACATGTATCAACAATCACATCTTTAGAAGAAGATACATCCATAGAAAAACAATGATTGACATAATAGTTATAAGTGTTTGGTTCACAATCCAACACTAGAAAACCACCAGACAAATATACATCACTATTGCTAATACGAACAAAAGTACCACTAAAATTGAAACTGAAACCTAAATTTAAAAGAACAAACTGAAATTATGTTCTGTCGTAT
Source organism: Forsythia viridissima (assembly GCA_030279155.1). Taxonomy (NCBI): domain Eukaryota; kingdom Viridiplantae; phylum Streptophyta; class Magnoliopsida; order Lamiales; family Oleaceae; genus Forsythia; species Forsythia viridissima. Next base: position 29,333,423 of record CM059045.1, read on the forward strand.
TCCTGGTACGAATAAGACATTTTGAAGGAGAATAGAACAGCCACCACACAAATGCAACTTGCATGTACCTGTTCTTTTCACTTCCACTCTATGATTGTTGCCGACATATATCCATTTTGTACCAGTTGGAAATCGGCGAAACTCCACAAACGCTTGAGTCTACAATCCACATAGGATAAGATTCAGTAAGCAAAACAATGCTAGAAACATAAACAGCAATAAAAAAAGTATTAACAAGAACTACCTTCTTTGGCTCAGGGCAATCCTAAGCAATGAGACCCAGCACTTAACAGTTGAAGCATTTCAGCTTGCTCTTGTCTTTCTTCTTACCATACCATTTTCCCTTTTTGTTGCGTTTGGGCTTGTTCTTTTTAGGTCCATGTCCAGTTTCTTTTCTTTTTTCTTTCCCGCCTTTGTTCCAGTTCTTTTTACTATTAAAGCCCAAAGCTTTGCTAGAACTAGACTCGGTTACAAAAGCACGTCCTAGAGATTTAGCTGCTCCAAGCCGCTCATCCTCTAGTACAACATGGCGGACAGCATCATCAAAAGTTTTGATGCTATCATTATGAGTCATATTGACTTTTAGATGTTTCCAGTTATTAGGAAGAGAGTGGATCAAAGCCTAAACTTGTTGCTCATCAGAGAGAATATGATCAACCGACTTCAACTCTCTGGTCATGTTAGACAGAATCCTCACATGCTGTGTGATATTGTGATCATGAGACTTTTTATAAGTGTCAAACTTAATAGTCAAATGTCTGAGCCTAGTCACGCTAGTACCACCATATTTCTCTCTTAGATACATCCAGATATCATGAGCAGTTGGAAATTGCACACACTCGTGAATGAGATCATCCACAACATAACTTACCAAAATCCCACGTGCAGTAGATTCTTTATTTTTCCATGCTTGGTAAGTTTCATGATTCTTTCTCTGTTGAGCAGTCTGACCCACACCTGGGTCTTCCACCATGTGGTTAATGCCCTCAAGGTAGTCCTGTTCCTCCAGCTCATACCAAATTTTATGGTGCCAAGTGTTATAGTTATCGCATTCAATTTGTCACCCTTATTTAGGTTAACAATGATATTCTTTGATGCCATGGTTTGTCAAATTTTAGAGACAATCATATAAATGTCCGTTTATGCACAAATGTCATTTTGCACTCATACAAATTAAATTTTATAATAATTTAACACTAGGCATAGAGTCGAAAGTTCACTAAGCTCCCAATTATCATCTATTATCGTAATGTTTTATTATCACAAAAATTAATTTCATAATACAAAAACATTAAGTTCTAGGTGAGAGTTGTATAAACTCTTCCAACCTTAGAATTTTCACTAAATAAATCAATTAAACATGCACTATGTAAACATGACATTTGATCATATGTACTAAAACATAAAAAAATGTCATATTTTATCCAATTATTCTAAATATAACTACTAGGCATTGAAAGATGACTGTATATATTTTCTTCTCCTCACAAATATATTGTCCCAGATGCACTACTTCTAAGCACATTGCTTCGAGATGCTTTATGCGTTGTACTAGGTTATGTCGTGAATCCATTTAAAAAAATTTGATAAGCTCGTTGCTTTTCAACACGTTCTTTAGCCCGTAATCTTTTAGCCTTCATTCTAAGGATGCTAAAAGTGTACACAAATCCAACCATATTTGATTAAGCACGTGAAGATGGGAACGGGTCAAATGGATCAAATAACTAAATTAAGACTCACACTACTCAAGAACGCACAATATTATTCTATTTAAAATTAGAAAAAATTTGACACCAAAATCATAATTTTCTAACTTAAATCTTTTTTTTTTAAAATAAAATTACACCTTAAAAAAATAATATATGAGCATCTAGAAAAACTCCCACTAGGAGACAAAACCCGCAACCAAATATTCTGGATTTAATATAAAATTTTCAGAATTTAATTCACTTAGAAAATATTTATTATGTATTTATAAATGAATTTTATTTAAACATAAATGCATACAAAAATATTTTCATATGAAAAAATTATATTAAACTAAAATAATAAATCCAGAATATTATGGGGACCATTCCAAAATTTTCAAAATTGTGGAAAGGTCCCTCACGCATTGTCACGCGCCAAAATAAATCTTCTCCTTTTTTTATTTAAAAACTTTGCCCACCCTTGGCGGGTGGCGCGTGCAAGCCACTCGCCGCTTTATGGGCACTTTTCGGCGTCTTCTTGGGTTCTATTCCTCTAATATTGACGTTCTGAGTTCACTACGTGGTCAGATTTCGCAAATGACATACATAATGCAGTGTTTGGGACAATAACATAACGGACGGAGAGTGAGGACACGTAAAGTTATTGTTCATCATCTTCCTCATTTAAAAAAAAGCAAATTTAATCGAAACTTTAAGCTCTCATAACTCTTTCATTTGAAGTCCAAATTAGGAGTTCTTTATACCTTTGGATAGCTCTTGGAAATACCTTTCTAACCATACCAATTTCATAATACGAAAAATAGCGAAAAGAAATTTATCATGCTTTGAAGTTTTGATTTTTTAAACTAGGGTTTTGCTTTTCTCTTGAAATATAAATCCAAACATCGTGAAATTTTGTAGACGTGTTCTAAATCATGATATGAACATATGGTATATAGTTCACGAATTAATATTGAGTATTTCATACTGTACCATTAAAGTGTGTTCAAACTTTAACAAATGGCATGTATTCGGATTTCTTGCATATATTTGCTTACCAAAACATTTTCAGTACATTAACATGCAAGGAAACAACCTAAAAAGGCTCTGATACCAATGTAATTTTCTATAACATTAATTCTACCGAACACAAAGATGGTAGAACTTACTTGAAATCCAAGATCAATAGGTTGAATAACTTGCCTTGTTTACAATTCGATCAAAACGCTGCTCTTTGGTCCAAAAACTCAATCACAATGGAAATATTTTAATCTCCACAATCCAAGAACCGAATTTAAGATATTTTTCAAGCCACCAACTTCATGTATTCTTCTTTCGTCATCTTTTACGAATTTATCTTCCATTTCACAGATTATATAGAAGTTGTGGGGTTGCTTGGAAGTTATATGTGGTGGGGAATTAAGTTTCAAATTTAAACCTTAACTCCTCCCTACAAAACCATTTTCATATAACTTGGTTCTGGTCAACCCACATGGACGTCCCATTACATTCCAACAACACCTCATTTCATGTGGATCTTCAAATATAAGTAGCCATTTTTTATTCTTGAGGTCTCAACCAGTAGCAAAATTAAACATATAGATATGAAACTAAATCCAAGGCAATTTCTAATAGAAAAGGATTTGTTTTCACCATTGGAAATTGTTTTCTTCAAGCCCGTCATTTTCCACTCTTAATAGCTTTCTTAAGATTTGTATCGAAAAATTATAATGTAAATCCATCTCTTAGATTTTGTTTCTAAGGATTAATAAGTTCTACATATGTTTATGTTTTTTCTTTTCCATAGTTTTCAGGGTATAACGAAGAACTGGAACGAAGATTTATAGGCATGTATAAACGGCTCTTCAGGGATGTCATATAGAACAAAAGAACAAGACAGTGGCATCATGAACACCACCAGGGACACAGTGGGTGTGGTGGTTGAAATGGTGAAATGATGGATTTTGAAAGCTACACATATAGTGGTGAACTTGGGAAGAAAAGCAATGCAGACTACAAAGAAGGCTAGTTGTTTCTGGTATACATAAGTTGTTTCTTCTTGTTTTCATCGTCCCGAAACACTAGTGAGTCTTTGTGGACACAATATTGTGATATTTAATGAAATTGAGCCAAAATTACATATGTATTGCTAATTTGTTATGGTAATTTGTAGCTGCCAGTTTCAAGTTTTGACCTCATATTGAATTTTAGAACCTTGTGTTCTGGATACAAGCTGAGGCTGCTCGAATCATACTATAGCATAATTCCATGCAATTAATATAGAATAAAAAATCCAATGACAAGCCGAACAATTGTGTTTTCACTAAAATTTTCTAACTTCATACTAATATGGAAATCTGGAAAAATCGAACTCAACATTCAACCACAAAAATCGAATTCAAAAGAGGGAAGAAAAAATGGCCACAGAAAGATTTGTGACTAATAATTTTCTTTGAACTATTCATAGAAGCATGTTCTATATTGTTTCATATACATCTGAACTAAAAATGCATTGAATTCACAAAAAAGAATGATTACAACCATATATTTACTGAGCAGTTATGTATTACTAGTTATATATTTACGAGTAGTTACATAAAAAAAATGTTAGATTAAAGTCTCCTAGGTAATATGAGAATACAAGTTGTTTAATTGGCTTTCTTCAACCTCATTGTCTTTCCCACCATCCTTACTACCATTTTAGGATCCATATCGTATCTATCTCTCTGTTTATTAATGTCATACTTGAACAACCATGCAACCAAGTTAATTCTAGTTGTAGAACAATCGAATGGAGTTTGCATCCCTTCTATAGTCTGGTTAATGATATGCTTAGCATATTCTATAGCAAAAATGCAGCAATCAAACATACTACACCGATACAAACAAATTAAAATACAGAATAGGAAAGACCAAAAGAATTGAATGGTGATAAGGCTGGAAGGAATCGTATAATTCAAATAAAGGAGAAGTGGAGAACATAAAAGCTTTGACTTAATTTGAACAGTATATCAAAATATAGATTCACCAAAGCTTCAGAATACTTCAATATCACAACATAAATATTTATCATAAGCCAAGTGCCAAAACTAAGTTGGGATAAATATTGCATCCAATCATTCAATCACTTATTAGTACTCTAAACCTCAGACAAAATTTTTAGATTGAAATTGTGAAACTTTATTTAGTTGACATATTCAAAGAGGACTAAAGTATCACATGAAATTATATGACCACATTTTACGAAAAATGAATGAAGTCTCACTCTGACTTAAAGCATGTTTTTATTCACACTCTGACTTAAAGCATGTTTTTATGATATTACCTTCCAATTTTTGTGAAGAAGAAGAAAACTGATCCATGTAGTATAATTACTTTCACTTTAATCATCAAAATTTCTTTCATACACAAATGATCACCAAACTTTCTCATAATATGTGTCAGGAGATAGCATGTGTTTCTTTCAATATACCAACCCAACCACCAAAAGAAAAATTGAAAATCATAAATAAATAAAGAACATAAAACTAAGAGCTTCATACTAACCCATTATCTTGTTGAGGTAAATGTTGAATGATATTAATATCTAGTGGTTCAATGCGTTCTTTTCCATCAACCAGATTAGTATTCCAAAAATCAATTTTCACCAACAAATGCTGGACATCTGGTTGCAGATGTCAAGCCCTTATGCAAAAACTATAAGAGTTATATATGTTTAAACACATCTTCTTCAAATCAAAATGTCCAAGAATTCAATGGGCATATCCTCCATCATAATCAACATCAAGACGTGGTCAAGATCATGCCAAGGAGTATTACAGTGAATATAGTCACCCAACGCAATGTTACCTTATCAGCAATGGCATTATCATCGTCTAAGATGGCCTTATAGACTTTCCTGAGAATGATTCAAACAAGCAATCTGTTGTATTATAAGTATATCACATTGCTATCAGATAGTAGAAGCACACATCTACGTGCTGTAAAAAGTAAATATTATAAGTGTAAGATATAATTAAAACAATAAAAATATTGAAGGCAAACGTATTTTTAAGGAAAAAAATGTTACAAAATAGAAAAGGAGATAAAATCACCGTGTCTTCTAATGTAGCCTAATTTTTGTGCAAGTCATGAAACTATTTTTTCACAAATATTGCAATTGGACCAAAATTGAATGAGGAGACGATTTTCTCTACTCTTTTTACAAACTTATTCCCTCTGTAAATTACAATTGAAATGTATGATAGAAAAAACTAAATAAAATTTTTATAAGTACGAATTGGTATAATATCATACATTTTGTTTGGCCTATATCCATCATGATACTGTATCTCAAAATTGTCAATGTCAGCAACAGTAAGTGGTATTGAGCCTGCCTCAATTACATATAACTCAAAATGACTTTGTGGTACAACATCTGACAAAGATCCATAATAAACAGGGATTGGAGTAAAGTATTGGGTTTTTGAGGCCTTTTCGTTGGTATGCCTAGCGTATTCTGATCAACAGCAATTATGATATCTGTCATCTGAACCTAACAGATATAAAGAATTCCATGTTAAACCAAACAACTTTATATCATTGCAACGTGATATATTTTATAAAATATAGAAAAAGTATACATTTTTTTGATCAATTGCTTTTGCCTTGTACGCCTCATTAATTGCTTTATTTATATCCTCCAACACCTCATCTGTATAAAATGAATCATTGGACAACTGAGGAAAAACATAATGATCAGTAAAATCAATCCTAATATCAAAACTAGCAAGTTATCATCACAAAGTTGTTGTTGTTTATTTGAAATTGGATCTTCTTTGTCGTCAACCTTTCAATGAAAACTTGTAACACAATTCGAATCACTAAATGTTGTAAAACATGTGGTGCTTATAATATAATAATAAAAAAAGTTAACTAATTAAAGCACATACCTTAAAGTCCAAAACACCAACTGACTTGCATTCTTCCACAATACCACTTTTCTTGTCAATGATTTCTACAAATTCATTTTCCTTCGGACTCTCATATTTTGTCTCATTCTCTTTGCCAAAATTTCCATCAAATTCGTTTCCATTTGAGCTCTTAAAATCTAACCCCTTCTCCTCAACATTTAAATGGAAAAAAATTAAAACGTAACAAAACCATGGAATTATTAGCCCACAAAAGTGACATCCCAATTAATTTTCTAATAACATAATTTGTAATTGTTATAATGTTTCATAGTATTGTCACCCTCTGACATGAGAAAAAATACTCAGTGGAAAAAATGTAAGAATCGATTCTTATACTCATATTACCCAAGGATAGAAATATTAAAAATATTTTCTTTAGTGACAACGAAAGTGCCTTTCAGCAACCTTTTGTACGTGATAACTGATGATAGTTGTTATATGTTATCTGCCAATAGTGGCACGCCCGCCTTAATGATTTACCCGCCTTACTAGCTTGTCTACTCCGATGGTCTCATAGCTCGCCTCTGATATGTGGACAACAATAAACCTACTGTTGTTGAACCAGTCATACCCATGACCCATGGAGTGACAGTGACCAATGAAATTTGAGAAGCTGTAACGTCCCTCATTAACTCCTAGTAATGAGGAAGATGAAATGGCATGCATCATTAAAGACAGACTCTCCCAATCACCCATATAAATAGAAGTTGATCCCTCCAGGTAAAAGGGACTGCCATATTTCTATATTGATATTCTACATATATAATTCAATCATCTATTGATTATCACACCGGAGTGGACACAGAGGATAGAAGCCCCGCCACTATTTTGTAGGTCTCCACCACTTTTGCCACCAAACTCGGAGGAGGAGAAGAACTTTTATCCTCAAATGGCACCGTCTGTGGAAAATTCAAACAAAAAGTCATGGCTTGAACTAGAAGAACAAAGAATGCAACCGTCTCCCAATCCCCATCGAGGATGTTGACACCCAGTCCAACGCAGCCACTAACTATCCACAACAAGAGTTTTCTCCGTCGCTCAACTAGCGGCACTACAAGCACAGGTAGCAGCTTTGGCGGCTTAACTCCAGGATCGAAACACTTTGGCGTCTCAACTACCCCAGGCTCTTAGTCTTCCACTAGTAGGACCATCACCACCAGGGGCTCCACCCCAAGCTCATAGTCTTCTACCAGTAGGACCATCATCACCAGGGGCTCCATCCCAGGCTCCTAGTCTTCCACTGGTAGGACCTTCACCGCTAGAGGCTTCGCCCTAGGCTCTTAGTCTTCCACCAGCAGGACCGTCACCAATAGGTGCTCCATCCCAGTCTCCTAACTTTGGTAATGGACTGGGTGGCAACCCTTCCTCCAAAATCTATCTGCACATTTGATGATTTTTCTATACACTTGCTAGCAGCAAGAGGGCTAAGAAAACAACTATCGGAATGATGTAATTGACCCAGGACAAAGACGAACTACCCGATTCAATAGGGCTACCCTGGGATCAATGATCTGCATATGTTTGCTGTAGTCTCTGCCATGATAAGTGGAACTCGCAGTCGTCTTTTCAAGATGTCACTCTCAAAAAATTTGTCGAATACGATGCATGAGTTACTAAGGAGAGGAGATAAGTATGTGAATGCTGAGAAGCATATTTCATTACTAAATGCATGAAAGATTGAAAAGAACCTGAGTCTAACAGGCAAAAGACTCGAGACGAGCCTGAACCCCAAGATGATAAAGTTAAGCAGAAAATAAATCATCTAAGGCAGATAAATGACAAGGGTGCTAGGAAAAGATCAGGCTAACTGAGAAGTCCTGATGCACCTACTTGACCTGACTTGCAGCAACTTCTTATTTTCACTACATTCTTTATTAAGGGTAAGTCAGGTGACACAAACATTCTAACTACTGCAATGGTCAAACAAGGCGATGAGCCTCAGTAAAACAAAAAAGGTGATGAGCCTCTGTTAAAAACAAATAAAAAATAAAAAAAGGCAATGAGCATCTCTCTACAAACAAAGTGATGAGCCTCTGTTATTAAAAAAAAAAGCGATGAGCCTCTGTCTAAAAATCAAGGCGATGAGCCTCAGTTTAAAAATCAAGGCGATTAGCCTCAGTTTAAAATCAAGGCCATGAGCCTATGTCTAAAAATAAGACAATGAGCCTCAGTTTAAAAACAAGGCGATTAGCCTCAGTTTCAAAATCAAAGCGATGAGCCTTTGTAAGGCAATGAACCTTAATCAAAATAAGCAAAATTCTAATGGAACAAGAACACAGTGAAAAGAGAGACCCACACCTAGGGACGAACGAACTCTCCGGTGCTCGCCAAACCAAGGGACAAGCACCACCTAATAGGGCGAGCGAACACTTGCTGATCGTGCGCTTGATCCACCTTACTCGTACCTATTTTTTTGAACTACTTTACCATCACAATATTGACTGGGGGCTATACGCACTTATAGCACACAACATACAAACAACTATTCGTTTCAATAGAAAACTGAAAAAGTTAGATAGTAGCAGGTGCGGTAGATTATTTCTACTTTCCATTTGACGATAGTCTATGAAAAGTAGAAGAGCTTATGATGATGGAAACGATAATAGTTGTTATATGTTGTCTGCTAATAGTGGCACGTCCTTGTACACCTGCCTCACTGGCTCGTCCGTCCCGATGGTCTCATAGCTCACCTCTAACAGGTGGACAGTAATAAACTGACTGTCATTGAACCAGTCATACCTATGACCCATGGAGTGACAGTTACCATTGGCGTTTGGGAAGCTATAACGTCCATCATTAACTCCGAGTAATGAGGGAGATGAAAGGACACCCATCATTAAAAGCAGCCTCTCCCAATCACCCCTAAAAATAGAGGTTGATCCTTCCAAGTAAAAAGGACTGCCAAATTTCTATATTGCTATTCTGCATATATAATTCAATCATCTATTGATTATCACACCAGAGTGGACATAGAGGATAGAAGCCTGCCACTATTTTACAAGTCTCCACCACTGTCGTCACCGCATTCGAATGAGGAGATAAACTTTTATCATCAATATCTATGTGAATTTTTCAATTATATAATTTTTCAAGTAAACAATCATTGATTCAATGCTTTGTTTGGACGTTTTCATTTCATACAATATTTGTCCTTTCTTTATTTGTACATATGCTAAACGATTGAGAATATCTTCATTACAGCGACTCTTGGAATTCTAACAAAAACAAGGGGACAAAAAAATGAAAAAGCTAAATTATTACACATTGGTTCAGCATATTAACTACGATAACAAGTGATTACAATGAAACAATAAAACTACAAATTAATAAGATAAAAAATATAACATGTTTCTCTTTCGATACAGTCGTCCTAGGGGGTTTGACAAAATCACTGCACATTGGGGCAGCATTAAACATTTTCCTTTGATGTGCTAGAGGGTCAACAACATCTTCATTGTTATCATGAATATGATCTGCAAACGCCTCTTCAGACATTTGAATACAATATGGTGCCTGTTTTTCCTCTTCACACATCTTAAAAAATTTAGCCTTCACAATAAAAACATATATGTAAAAAACTATAATACAAACATATATTATTAAAAAAACAAAAAATAACGAACATATTTCGAATGAGTCAAACATGCTGCCCTCCAATTGAAATGACATTATACTCTTATCAGTTCTCCAATTAATTATTCATGGTTAAGAACAACAAACGTTCTCGTATAATATTCCATTTAATGGCAATGTCTCATAAATCCACACTTAAAAGGCAATTGGGAAGCCACATAGCCTATATGTGATTATACATTCATCATCAGCCTTAGTGTTCAATGCAGACTTGAAATAATTGAATGTGTTGTTGACCATGGAAATTTGTCCAATTCTTCTAAATCAAAAAGTTCCAGGGTTGAATCTGAAACCTATTTTGCATGCATAGTTGTAAACAGATAGGAGGATAGTAGATAAAGAATTCCTAATTTGACAACATCCTCATCATTGGTTCAATCAGGCAGATTGAGGAAAACTCATTCAACATCTTTTTTATACACAGCTCGTAGATGATTGAAATATTGTGTTTTAAGTGAGATTGGGGCCAATGATTGGTTTGAAATATCATACTAAACGTCCACTCTATTCTTGTAACTAAGCAAAACTCCTCCATCGAAAATCTTACGTGCCTCTCACCAATTTCAAACCACATTTCCTTGTAATTCAGTTACTCAACCTCTCTTAGCAATATTTTGTGGATAAGTTGATATTTCAATCTGATATCTTTTATATCTAAAAACGACCCAAAGCAAGTTTCTTTTAATAGTTTCTTCTGAGATTCATTCAACTTTGCTATGACATCAACTTTTGGTGCTACCATGATCCTACCAACATGTCAGCTTTCACGATCTACGCGGTAGTCCCAATCCTTGAAACTTAAGAATAAAATAGATTAATAAACATACACATCCATTTATGTAAATCTAAATGTTAAAATAAATTTTCAAAAACAAGAAAATGATAATGCATTATTTAAAATTACATACGTAACAAATATAACAAGTTATGTTATTTTAAAATTACAAATGTAACAAGTTGTGCTATTTCAAATGTAATAAGTTCTGTTATTTCAAAAATATATAATCCTAATCCATAAATGTTTTAAAAACTCATATAACTCTCTCTTATCACCTAATGAAAACCTTCTTTTCTTTTGGTTTTTGAAAATACATAAATCAATGGCATAATTAAATGTGGTTAGAATCCATTTTAGTCATACTTGCATAAAATTCTTCTCAATATTTAACAAGTTGTGTTATTACAAAATTAATAAAAGTAACAAATTACGTTATTTCAAAAAAATCTAATCCTAACCCACAAATTAACAAGTTATGTTATTTAAAAATCACAAAGGTAACAAGTTATATTACTTCAAGCTTATAAATGCAACAAGTTACGTTATTTCAAAATAACCAACTTAAAAAGTTATGTTATTTCAAAATTAGAAATTTAACAAGTTGTGATATTTCAAAAATAGCTAATCCTAGCCAAAAATATCTAACAAGTATGTTATTTCAAAATTACAAATGTAACAAGTTATGTTATTTCAAAATTATAAATGTAAAAAGTTATGCTATTTCAAATGTAACAAATGTAATATACTTGTTATCTCAAAACAATATATTTAACAAATGTAACAAGTTATGTTATTTCAAAAACATCTAATCATAATCCACAAATGTATTAAAAACTCATATAACACTTTCTTATCACCTAGTGAATACCTTCTTTTCTTTTGGTTTTTGAAAATAAATAAATCATCATGCACGATTCATTGTGGTTAGAATCCATTTCAGCCATACTTGCATAAATTCTTCTCAAAATGTAACAATTTATGTTATTACAAAATGTAACAAATGTACACTACAAGAAAAAGGAGAATTAACGATAAATATTTTAACGACAAAATGGGATTTGTTGTTAAATACACTTTTTAACGACGAATTGACAAGTTTCCTTGTTACAATTTTGTTGCGGAGAACCAATTATTGATTTAGTTATAAATATGTTTTAAAGACAAAATAGTTGTTGTTAAATATACATATTCAACAACTAATTCGGTTGTAGTAGTTGAAAATATTACTAAATTGGTACCAAACGTTTATAATCCTACCAAAATTGTTGTTCCATGAATTATATATTTTCTACGACTATTGTTTTCGTTGTTAACAGACATAATCAACGGCAAAATTCTTTTTATCGTTGAATGTACTACAAAAACTGGCTCCACTTAATTGTGTTCACGTTAAAGACAACTACCAATAAATATATATTTTCTATGAAAAGAATATCTGTTGGTTAAAAATATATTCAATGACGAAATATGTATCATTGTTAAACATATTTAAAGGTTATATTGCTAAAGAATTTTTACCAACAATAATTTGTTTCTCGTTGAAAATTTTTAAAATTTGGCACCAATAAATGTCTTCTTATCAAAAATGTTAAAAGAATTGGAGCCACAATTTTGGCTTACCAGGTCTTTGGATTAATAGGGAAAGAAATTCTCAAAAGTTAACCTACTAAAATTAAATTCTTAAAAGTTAACCTACCATAAGGAAAACACATTGCTACCTATATAATATTTCGACAATATAATGAATTCTTGACCATTGTTAAATTCACATAAACCATTTATATGATTGGCGTGTGAAAATATTAATGCATATTGATATCACACAATGGCTCTATCATCATATTGGTGTAATTAGTGGTGTGTGAAAATATTAATGCATATTAATATCAAACAGTGGCTCTATCATCATATTGGTGTAATTGGTAGCTTAATGCATAGTTTTTGTAGTCATTTGGTAATTAAAGTTGTTGGTTTGTGGTTATGTCTTACTTGACCGTTTCTTTGACATAAAGCCGTTCTTTTTACACTTTCACTTGTCCTATTTTGCGTAGGTTAAAAATATCAATTTACAAGAGTTGGACATTGCAAAAGAAGCAAGACTGAATCCGTAGTAGGGCAAAGTGGTTGGAATTTTGTGTGTGATCACTTTGGATGCGATGCAACGAAGGTTAGTGTTCTAATATTTTAAGTACTTAGTTTTTTTGGCGACTTTTGGCACTTTTCTTATTTCTTAGGATCCTACAAATTCTACATGAGAACTTATATTCGATTTGCAATCATAGTTATGTTTTGAATTTTAATGTTAGACAATAAGTGGCTTGAATATAGCACTCGTGCTTGATTTGTGCGATGGAGGGACAAAATGGTTGCTAGTTAATTCCAGTATGTCTTAGAATTGTGTAATTCATCTTCCTCGTATTGATCTTTGTCTTTGTCTAACTATTATTTTATTATCTATTTATAGGTAAGTATGACGAGGTTAAAACCAATGACCAACGAAACCAAAAAGAAACGAGAGAATATTCCAACGTTTATTTGAATTTACCAAGGTAATTGCTAAGTTAAGAAAAGAAAAAAGTTGCAGTTAGCAAAATTAATATGTTCGTAGACATTGTTCGTACATTGTGAGTAGCTATTAAAAGTTGAATGCATTGTTTTATTGTTGTGGTTGTTATTCTTAGGATAATATACTTCACTCTTCAATATATTTGCCAAGCACACTTGAATTTGTTGAACCACTGCATCTTTTCTATTCAAGTAGTGTTTGAACCTTGAGTTTTATTTCTCTAGTGCTGATTCATTTGGATTTATATAATTTATAATGCCCCATATGGTTTCAGTATCATATTTGTGTGTTTTGTTTGACCACCAAAAAAACAGGAAAAGCATCATGCTTCTAGAATTTCTGTTAATAAATCTAAGAGAATTTTGTCCACCAAATGAATTAGAAAAGCACCCAACATCTTCATGAGCATTTCTGCTTATTTAACGACATTTTAGAATCAGAGTGGGATGGGAATAAATTAGAACCAGAGCATTTTATTATGAGTTTCTATTTTTGCCTAAATATTCTCTTTGTTGATTTATGTCATTTGTAATCTCTTCACTTTTTATTTACTTATGGAAACTATTGGAATATAAACACGATGATTGTTGTCATCTGAAAATAGTTGATCGATATACTGATTTCTAATTTCTATATTAATATTTTTTTGCAAAAAATATTTGAAGTAAACAAGAGAAATCTTCCACATAGAATGTGTGTAACTGATCTTTTGCAGCATATGCTCATGAAATGGTAAGTTTTAAATAATGTTATCATTTTATAAATTTTATATATTAATTTCTAATATTATTTGTTTTTATCAGAGAGATCTAGAAACAAAGAGCTACTAGGTCACATTGTATTTTTTCGTGAAATGCATTGTAGTAAGCGTAGAGGGTGGACAGCTGAAGAAGCATAAAATTGTTATGTAAGTATATTCATTTGACAACAAATATAAGAAATTTTCAAATACTAATTGAATTTATCTTTTACATGCATGCATGTATTGACAAAAGAAAATGCTCGACCTTCGGCAAAATTCTGTGCTAGAGCCAGACCAAGATTCTATGCCTTTAACAGAGAATCAAATATGCAATCATGTACTAGGTACAAGATTTGGTTACTTTGATCTGCATAAACACAAGTCTAGGACAATGAGATTGGAAGATGGTGTCGTTGCCTCTTCGGAGAGTGCTGCCTTACAAACCGAAGTTCAAGATCTTTGAGAAGAGTTGAAAAATATGAAAGATCTTTTAGGCTGCACTCGTGAAGAGATCTTACATACACAAACATCAAGTTTAAATGGAGATACTTAGATGATATTCTTGTTTGATACATCGGTCTATCTTTTCATTACTATTAGTTACTAGCTTTTATACAATTAGTTACCAGTTTTTATATTTTGAGATATTGAAATTATGTTTATTTGAAAATATTATGATATTTTTGCTCTAGTGCTTATATTTAAATCATTCTAATTAATTGGTTTAAATGTGATGAATGTTTATAACAATCAATTTTTTCTATTTGCAACGACAAATATTATCTTTAAATGTATTAATTAATAAAAATGTTTCGAACAATAAAATTATCCACGACAAAAAAATTCAATGCTAAAGATGTTTTTAACAATAAATGATTGTAATTTCAACGACAAATAAATAAATTTTATTGGTAAATGTATAATTTTACGACTAATCCACATAATTTTTGCAAGAATAAATACAGGTCGTTGGTTAAATATAATTTCAACAACGAAGATCCTCATCGTAATTTTGTTGTTTTTCAACCATTTAAAAAAATTGTTGTTAATAAAATATTCAACAACCAACTATTTTGTCCTTAAAACCAATCATGACAATTTTTTGGTTGTCCAATGTACAAGTTAACGACAATACTATATAATTAGCAACAAAAAATTTTTGTTGTTGAAAATGTACAACTATAATTAGCTTCTTGTAGGGCATGCTGATCTGACCCGCCACGCACGCCCACCACAACCCTGGCCTGTGCGGGCAACGCGCCTGCTCCCGGCCCATCACGTGTCACTTATGTTGCTCCCGATCACCTCCGACGACCTATTCTGCTACAAGAAGCTCAATCTACACTGAATTCTGGAAAACCGACTTATGCCGCAACTGTGACTAATCGACAGAATATTTTTTTCAACCGAGCGTATTATGAAGAAGTCACTTGCTTATGTCTTTCAGTCTTCTCCTGATTCTACTTGTCACCAGTTTGTGGCTCGTGGTAAGCCGGCCATGGTTATTTCTTCTGATGATGAGGCTTCTTTTGCCGAGCCATTCAAGTTTACACTTGTTGGCAAGTTTTCTCATCGCAAGCCCAAAATGGTAGAGGTACGCTCTAGTTTTCAAAAGTTTGGATTTTGCAGTAATTTTAAACTTGAGCTTATAGATTACAAGCACATACTTATTCACTTTACACATGAGGATGATTATAGTCATTTTTTTTAAAACCACTATGGTTTTTTTTTATGGTTGCCCTATGCGTGTACTTAATTGGACATGTGATTTTCATCCCGATGCTGAGACCCCCATTGTCCCTGTCTGGATATCTTTTCCTCTATAACCCATTCATTTACGTGCAAAAATTTTTTTATTTGCTTTATCTAAAATTGTTGGGGTGCCATTGAGGATTGATGAGGCGACTGTTGATTTTGTGCCAAGTGCCGTCATATGGGCCATATTATTAATCATTATAGGGTGGGAGCTCTACCAGTAGATATTGTTGTTACCCTGGCTTCTAAGCCTTTTGTTACTCTGGCTCATAAGCCTGTTGTTGCTCTGGCTTCTAAGCATGCTGTTGTTTCAGTTAATAAGCCTTTTTATGCTCCGGTGCCTATTGTTGATAGGGCTGGGAAGGGTAAGGGAAATGAGGTTGTAGTTGAGGTTCCTAGGCAGTGGGTCCCAGTTGTTGGTTCCTCTTCCGTTGTTGCTATACCACCTCTAGTGGTTCATGGTGGACCCACCCTTCAACTTACTCCTACTATTCTCACTATTGTGGCTTCAAAGCCCTTTCATGATGCTGTTTTTTTCAATCCACTATTAGATCACATGATGTCCGTCCCTCATGAGTTTCATATTTTGTCAGAAAAAGTGCAACCAGTTTTTTATATTGATCCATATGTCAGTTCGTGCCTTAGTAGTAATAAGAATGTAGATGCTTCGATTAGTTCTGATACTGCTAGTTCTATTCAGCTAGAGGTTCATCAACAGGGGCATTTTCACAGAAATTCTTCTGTTGACTTGGTTGGTTTAGATGAGCAGCAGGAGGCCGATGGTTTTACTATAGTTCAAGGGAAGAAAAATCTGAAAGTTGTTGATATCCAGCTCCTGATCAAACAGGTAATTCGTAGTTAGACAA
The DNA here is from genome assembly GCA_030279155.1 of Forsythia viridissima. NCBI lineage: Eukaryota > Viridiplantae > Streptophyta > Magnoliopsida > Lamiales > Oleaceae > Forsythia > Forsythia viridissima. Next base: position 29,350,403 of record CM059045.1, read on the forward strand.
GTGCTTCGTCACGTAGCCAGTCTTTTTGATGAGTGTTATCATATTGGTGTTGGAGCCATTTATTTTGATGGAGAACTTTGACTTTATCCGACGAATTTTCTCTTTTGATGTGGGCTTACAGAATAAGTCGGATAAGATTTGGTATTTTTGGAATTTGGCTACTATACTTTGATTGTTGATCATCCTCAATTTCTTTACATTAAAGTTGAGGATCCTAGATTAGCCAGACCGTTGTTATTACTCTGGTCCTATGCTTCTTGCTCATCGGTTGGACATAGGATTTATGGGCGGGTCTTCACCTGATATCCCTTTCTGTGGATGGGGCATGGCTAGTTGATGGAGACTTTAATGTGATTGCTCACAATGGTGAGCATACTTGTAGGAATACTCGTGATAGGGACACTTCAGACTTTGTAGATATGATGATGGATTGTGGTTTGACAGATGTAGGGTCTTCTGGAAGTCAGTACACATGGACAAATGGAAAGGTTTGGAAGTGTCCGGACAGAGTTTTGATTAACTCACTGGTTGCCTCATTTTGTTCTTGGATTTTAGTTTGTTATATGAATCGAAGCACTTCTGATCACTCACCTCTTCTGATTCAGTAGTCTTCTGAAGATCATTTGGGGCCTCGTCCTTTTTGATTTCTTAATGTTTGGTCTAGGCATCACAAATTTCTAGGCATTGAATCTCAAAAGTGGTCATTTTCTACCCATCTTACGGGAATGGCTGCTCTCTAAGAGAAGATTTTTAGGCTCAATAGTGCCTTCATTGGTAGAATCTACATGTATTTGGTGATATTTTTAAGATGGTTAGGGATGCAGAGTATAGGGTGGACGAGGCAAAGTTAGACCATGACAGAGATCATTTTTCTTTTCATCGTAATACTTTGCATCAGGCTCAGGCAGTTCTGAACTGTACTTTATCTATTGAGGAGGTCTTTTGGAAACAAAAGACAGGGGCACGTTGAACTTGTGAGGATGATCATAACACCAGATACTTCCATTCTATAGTTCAGGGACGACGTATTCGAGCCAGGATCTAGTCTATTACTTCAGCTTCGGGTGAGGTGTTTGAGTCTCCTGAGACTATTCAGCCTTCAGCAGTATCTTACTTCCAAGAGCTTCTGTTGGCTCCTCTTCAGTCTGTCAACCCTATTCGACCTGGTATTATACCTAGATTGGTGTCCGATGAGGACAATTTGCAGCTTAATCGGACTCCAACTTTGACTGAGGTGCGAAAGACTATTTTCAGTATTGATCCAGATAGTGTCGCCAGACTAGATGGGTTTTCATCTCACTTTTTCCAGGTCTATTGGGACATAGTATCAGAGGATGTGTTTCAGGCAGTCTTGGATTTCTTTGTTGGAGGGCACCTACCTAGGGATTTTGCAGTTACTTCTATTGTCTTGTTTCCAAAGCGGGACAATGCATGTAGGTGGTTAGAGTTTCGTCGTATCAACTTATGTACAGTGTTTAACAAGTTGATTACGAAGCTGATGAATTCGTAACTGAGTACTTTACTGCCTCAAATCATCTTAGCTCCTCAGAGCAGATTCATCTCAGGATGGCTTATTGGAGATAATGTCTTCCTTGCACAGGAGTTACTACATACACTTGATACGAAAGTGCGATGGGTAATGTTATCCTCAAGCTTGATATGGCTAAGGCCTATGACCACATGGATTGGGACTTCTTGATATCTATTTTGGAAGGTTTTGGGTTCGATGCTCTTTGGATTGATCGGATACGGAGATGTATTTCAGAGTGTCGATTCTCGGTCCTACTTAATGGCAGGCCATATGGTTTTTTCTCATCATCTCGAGGGCTCAAACAGGATGACCGAATATCTTCATTGCTGTTTATTATTACTGTAGATTATTTTTTATGACTAGTCACTCAGCAGTATCAGCATATTCCTTTGATGGCATACAGACATGGGGGTAACGCTCTCATCTCTCATTTGTCCTTTGCAGATGATATGATTATTTTTGTAAATAGCCAGAAACAGTCTATCGGACGAGTTTTACAGTATATTAAGTACTAGGATAGGACTTTTGGACAGTTGGTGAACAGAGATAAGAGCGGGATTATCTTACCTAAGAGATTTTCTACTAGTCAGATACACAGGCTGAAGCATCTGGTAGGGTTTCGTCATCAGCAGCAACCATTTACTTATCTTGGTGTTCCTTTATTTAAAAGAACTAGGAAGATCTTCTTGTAAGATGACTTAATTAGTCCAGAGTAGGATTTTTGGCTGGGCTGAGACTCTTATCATTTGGAGAACGGATTACTTTGATACGATCAGTACTATCCTCTATTCTTCTATCTCCTTTAGATTATGAAGCCTCCCAACTCTATCTTGAAGAAGTTAGAGGGCATATTTGCTAGGTTCCTTTGGGACTCTAGAGACCATGCACACAGATTACATTGGAGGAGATGGAATGACCTTTGTATTCCTACTGAGGATGATGGACTGGGCTTTAGGAGACTACATGATCTTGTTGATACATTCTCCATAAAAGTTCTAGTGGTTATTTAGATCTCATCGGTCATTATAGGCTCAGTTTTTACTAAGTAAGTATTGTCAAGGTACCCATCTGTTATCGGCTACTATTTCTTACTATGCTTCAGTTATATGGAAGAGGTTGAAGCACATAGGCCCACAGGCGAAGACACATTGCTTGGCAGTTTGGGCGTGGGTAGATATTCTTTTAGCATGAATGCTGGATGGGCAAGTCTACATTAGCTGATCATCACCCACACTTGCCACATTCTTCTATCCAAGTTAGAGACTTATTTGATGATACTGGATGGAACATTAACCTTCTTCAGCTAGTACCATATATTATTGCTGAGCAGATAGGGAGCATCCATATCACTGCTGAAGTGTACGATCAGATTATGTGGAAGGATACTTCGGATGGTAGATTTTCTACTAAGTCTGTATGGTATCTAGTTCGCATGGAGTATATTATTCAGGCTGTATATAGCATGATTTGGAGTTCTATTATCCTGACAACTGTCTCTTTCTTCTACTGGAAACTATGGCAGGGTCTTATCCTAGTTGATGTTGTGATTCAAAGGCAGATTGAGAGTCATATAGCTTCTCGTTGTCAGTGTTGCTCAGCTATTGAGACTATTCAGCATTTATTTATTGATAGCTGTATTGCCGACCAGGTTTGGCACCATTTTTCTGATATTTTTCATATACCCCTTCGGCCGATGGAGGGTTCTCAGTATTGCTTTCAGTCTTAACGTTTTTCGGGTCAGTTTTTTAGGCTGGTCATATTAGCATATCATTCCTTTTTTAATTCTTTGGTTTATTTGGACTGCGATGAATGATGCGAAGTACCAGGATATCTCTATTGAGTCGAGACGGATCATCTGAAGAGTATACCATACTATCTCCCTGCTACATACATGTCGTTTATTTCAGGTTATTCATTGGCGAGGGGATATGGATATTGCTTATCTTGTTAGTATCTCTCTTACTACTCCATCCCTTCTCCCTCCTCCTGTTTTGGTTTATTGGCGTACTCCACTAGTAGGATCTTACAAGGTCAACACTGATGGATGTGTCAAAGATGGATTTGCGAGCGGATGGTGGATTATTAGGGATTCATCAGGTCAGTATGGTTGCGCCTTCTTCTCTTCATATGGCGAGTGCCCTATTCTGGAGGTCGAGCTTAGGGCTATTCTTGTCGGTATCATTCTTGCTCAGAGGATTGTTCTTTCAAATTTAAGGATTGAGTCCGACTCTACTTTGACGATTCACTTCACCACCAAATGTAGAGGATCTTGGTCTATTCGGCCCACTCTTCGTCACATCAGACATTTCATTGCCTTCGATTGTGATACTATTTCTCATATTTATCGCAAGGGCAACCAGGTGGCTGACTTACTTGCTTCAGAGGGTTGGGATCGTCGTTGTTATTTTGAGTACGGCGCTCCGAACTTACCGCGACGTTACCACAGCTTAGTTCAGATTGATAGACATGGACTTCCTATAGTTAGGGGTCTATAGAATTTTTTAGGACTATTTGTTTACGAAGTAGTACATTATTATTTATTGCTTTATTATTTATTCATTTATTTGTTTGCTTTAACTTTTATGATTGGAGGTTAGGTTTTATGTCATATTCTTATGTATTTTTTATGAGTTATTTATATATGGTTAGGGTATCCAAACTCCCCCATCCTTTCTTGATGGAGGCCTGACAAGCACAATAGGGATGTTATGGTGTGTTGAATAAAAAAAAAGTAGCTTTTGAAGTCTGATATCAAGGTTCTGTCATTAATGAGTGCATATTTTGCAATTGTTTTGAAAAACCCAAAAATGTGTGAGAATGTGTGTGTGTGTGTGTGTGAGAGAGAGAGAGAGAGAGAGAGAGAGAGAGAGAGAGAGATGGGGGCAACTGTGTTACTTTTTATTTTTCTTAGGTAAATTTGGTTATTTTTCAATCATTTTTTCTTTTTTCTTGTTTTTTATTTTTTTTGTTTATTTAAAGAGAATGTCTATTTCGTCATAAAAGACGTACTATGCCTATTTTGTTAAATGTTAAAAATGTCTGGTACTATTTTTAAAGGTTATGAATATATCATTAACGCTTTTGAAAGATTGTGAACTAAATATACAATTATCCCTTTAAAATATCTAGGTGGTGGACAACTATTATTGATTGTCACTCTCTCATAATTAATAAAGAACCAAATAATTATAATATAAATATGCAACATTCAAGTACCTGCATAATACCAGGTATCAAATGATAGTCCTTGACAAAATTAAAAGCATGCTAATGGTTCAACCAGATGAATCCAAACAATCACGCCTCTATTGTCATAGAAGAGGCATTCAGTATAAAAAAAAATTAGAACTTTGTACTCTAAATTAGCCAAATGGTCAAATTTTAATAAACCATTAACTAATATTTTTAAACAAGGTACATTAAATATATTACACAAAAAAATTATTTCACAAACAAAACCTTGTGGATTTATAGAGAACATAAAACAAATCTTAAAGTACAAATAATATTATAATGGGTTAAAAAGAATTTCAATTTTATCATGACATGCTTTGACCAATTTTAAGTTCAATTCAAACATAGATTTGACTTAATATGCATGCAATGAAATTATGTCCGTCCACGTCGAATATTCAACTAATCTCTCATTTATATATCATAATTAAAAGATATTCAGATGTCAATAAAATAATCAAAGTCATATACAAGTAAAATTATTTGTTTAACAACATTAATTACATCTAGCATGCTTTCGTAGTCATTTGCATTGGACATAAAAATATACATGTCACGGGATTTTATAGAAAAATCAACATATCTCAATGGTAAAATGAATCACTAATTATCATATTAGTATTTGAGATCTCAAGTTAATTAATTGCTAATGTAGATTATGTATAAAAAAATAAAGTAAGACTTGATAATGGATTATGGCACACGATCCATAGATATATATATTTTGCATACAGTGTTAAATTGTATATGATTACTAAAATTTACATACATATATTTATTAGCAAAGAGTACTCCCTACTAAGCATAAATAAATTTCAAACTTTCACGTTAAGAAGTCATTTACATATTGCTTAAATAAAATTCTATTATCAGAGAAATTGAGCAAATGTGAGGCATATTACTTTTCAATCGTGATGAACAATTAATAATCAATCACACAAATTTTTAGTACCATATATTTGTTTTATCATCCTTATACTCAATAAACGAATGTCTATACTCTGAATTACAAAATATATCTTGTAGATCTTGAATATTTTCACCATAGACATATTACTATGACTACGTATAACAATTAGTGTACACTTTCCTTTAAGGATAAGCATGTATTTTTAAAATTTGCATTTAGATCACAACTCTCGTGAGACTTGATCATATAATATTATTCAGAACTTCTACTACTTTGAGAACTCAACACAAACATGTAAAGTTATGCTCTTTAGGAGGACTAAAGCAATATTTTTTTGAAATAGTGATTTGTAATAAATCAATTCTTATTTAGGAACAACAACATAATATTCTTATAAAATATTAGATTTTATAAAATTACGTTCTTCGAAAAAAATAACTTAATATTAAATCTTATGAAATTATGTTCTTCGAGAGCGAATAATATTCTACTCGAATATTAATATAATGTTGTGCTAGTTCAAGAGTAACATCAGATTATTATTTTAAGAATATTAAATTATGTAAAGATTTACTAATCATGAGCAAAAATATAATAGATGTTAGATCTTATACAATTATGCTCTTCGAAAGCAAGTAATATTTTAGTAGAATATTGATATTTGCAAAGTTGTGTTTCTTTCGAAACAATTACATAATATTCTTCTAGAATATTGACTCTTAGTAATAGATACTTTTTTCAAGAATAATGATACAATTTTCTTTAATAACATTGATACAAAAAAAATTGTACTTTTTTAGGAACTGTTGACGTCGGAACCCGCAGTGTCCACGTGTCAACGGATCTCCAGTCACTCATCTGCCAACCTGTATGTTACCTGCACACTCGGACGACCATTAGGCACTAAGATCACCGGGGAAAAAGGGTCCGGCGATCGTTGGTACTCCGATGATCTAGTCAACTGCCGGTATATAGAAATAATACACGGGGGAGGTAAGTAATTAGGTGTGGGAGAGACAAGCAGGCAGAAGTTTGAGCAGGGTTTAGAGTGGGATTCAAGTGCGAAAAAGAGCGTACCTCGGAACAACTGGAGACGTCGTATTTATAGCGCAAGAGTCCTGATTAATTTAGGTAACAAATCAATCAGATACCCAATCAAATCCTTTTACCTTATGGGATAGGGATCATTCATTGTCAAGGCAATCTCCAATATTACCTTCCTTATCTGAGCTTATCACGCTGCATGATTTTAGGAGATTATGATCCAGTTTCTTTGTGAGGATCCGTGCGCCAAACCAACTCAATCTTTCCTTAATTACTTCTCTGGTCCTTCTGGCATATCATGCTACCTGCTAGCCATAAATGATACGAAGCCTGGCGAGGCCCTATGGGTCAGCCGTGAGTGTCAACGCCCTTCTTGGGCCCCGCGGAATTCTGGCTGCAGAGGCTAAGGTGTTCGATGGGCCTCCGGGGCACTTTATCAGAACTTCTGAGGCCCTAGCAGGGCCTAGATGAGGCTCTCGATGGGCCTCGGATGGGGCTCTTGCTGGGCCTAGATGGGGCCCTTCCTGACGTGGAGGCCATATCAGAATCGTGTGGTAACAATAGTCTCCCAAGTCCAAACCTATTATTCATAATAGGCGTGGGACTTTTGAGAGTAAAAAGAATAATTTTGTGCGAAGAAAATTCGGTCTCCATGGGTTCCGCGGAATGTGGTCCTTGCGCATTTAGCTATAAGACTTCAGCTTACCCAGTATAGTCTTCCAAGTCCGAAGCCGAACATTCATGACGGGTGAGGGCGTCAGGGGGCCAGACCTTTGGTGACGTGTCCGCAGTTGCCGTGGTTCTGTCAATCAAGGCTGTCCATCCGCGGCCAGGCAATCATGAGTGAGAGGGTGTATGCAATTAATGCAGTTGCGCATGGGGCGCGTGCGTTCTCGATTCACTAAACGTTTGGGTTTCGCTTTCCCACCTGTTGCTCAATTTAAAACACGCGTCCATTGCCCGCAGGTTCAGATGCGACGCTTGGGATTTGGACTGTGGATATTGGAATGCATCACTATAAAACCAGGCATTCCTCCCGACACTAGAACTTCTTCTTGCGTTTGTACTCATTGTGAATACTCTGCCGATGAGCGGGAAGCTCCTAGTGGGTGTGTCGTTGTAATCGCATTTTCGAGGTAAGCGCGCTGAAAGTTGTAGTGATTTGTTTCCGTTGTTTCCTTTCGTGGTTATTGCCTGATTCCATAGCTTGGGGGTTATACCTTGTAAGCGTAATATCATCCGAAAACGACGATTCACAGAACCCATCTGATGCCCCGACGAACCCTAGTATTATTGGGAGTGAGTCATCATCGGCCGCCACATCATCTTCATCTTCTGAAGTCGTAGGGGGAGTAAACCTGGAGACTCCCGCCGTATGCCCGTCGACTCCATCTATGAGTGGGAGGGGGGCTTGTCCATCCGCACCGGTGAAAGAGACGGTGGAGAAAGGGGGACCTGACGCTGGGGTACCTGAAATGAGGAGATCACTTGACAAGAGAGATGCCCCGGCCGCAAAGGCGCTCGACGAGGAGCTTAAGCAGTTAGGCACCGAAGTATCTATGGCTTAGTCGAGGATCACCGAGGCAGAGTTGGAGGACATACGGTTGTCCTATGACATTCCTGCGCCCGTGAAACTCAGAGCTCCGGGTCTAGAGGAACGCGCCGACGATCCTCCCGAAGGGTACGTCGCGATTTACGAACCCGCGATGCAACAAGGCCTTCGCCTACCCATGCATCCTTTCTTCCGTGAGGTACTGAAAGACTGGAACCTAGCCCCTTATCAGATAACACTGAATGGCTGGGGGCAGATGGTCGCCTCGTACATACTGTGGGGTGTTGCCAAAGCGGAAGAGAACCTTACCCCGAGGGAGTTCGAGACTATATACCGACCTTGTGGATCCGCGGGCTGGTACAACATCTCTCCTCGGCCGGGCCAGAAGTGGAGAACGGCCATCGATAGCCCCAACAAAGTACACAATTGGAAAGAGAGGTTCATCTTCGTCGACGGAGACTAGGAATATATGCCGGAGGACCCTCGCCCCAATGTGTCCATCCCTCGTTGATTCGAGGAACTCGGTATATATTGCTACAGTTGTGTAGGTTCTGATAATTATTCCTGACTTAATGTCTTGCTTGCTTTTGCAAACTGTGGTAAGCCGCCCATCCCGAAGAGGGACCAAGGAGAGCTGAGGGTGAAGTGGAACAAAGTACGGGGCCTCAGCAGCGATTACAGGAGTCTCAGCAACCTGTTGAAGGACGACAGCTTATTAGCTGGCTGTGGACTGATGTGTAAGTTCTCAAATTTTGGCACCTCGGCGTCAACGCAAATAATTGCCCAAACGTGTTGTAAATTGTTGTTTCTTCTAATAGCTTTCAGGTTCAAGAATATCCCTATGCTCCGTCTTGCCCGCCCCGCCAGCAGAGAGTGTTCTTCTTCCCAGGTGCCAGTGAAGGAGGCATCTGGTCCGTCGCAAGAGATCCAGGATGCTGTGCCATCATATTCCACTCACCCGCCGGCTTCCGATCCCCCACCTAGCCAGGATGTTCCTCCTCCATCCCAGCCCTCATCATCCGGTCCTTCACCCAGCCCCGTTCCACCCAAGGATAAGGAGAAGGGAATTACCGAGGATACGGGTGATGTGGCCGCGCAAAAGAGGAAGGCTCCAGTACCCGTGGGAGGGTTTATGAGGGACGCCCGTAAATCGAGTCGGACTGAGGGTGCAAAGAAATCCGGCTCCTCGTCCGGACAGGAGAGCCCCGTCTGCATTTTCCAACGTCCGGGAGAACTGGAAACCTCTGTCATGGAAATGCTCCCTGCCCACCCTGCAATGATTGCGGCAAGTATGCACAAATACTGGACCCAGAAGTGGGAGAAGGCCGCCGAGGAAGCCACTGTTCGGGAGCGACTGCAAATGGCGGAGATGAGCTAGGTACGGGGACTGGTCTTGACCAAGGAATTGTTCAGCACCTTGGAAGGATATAATGGCCAGTATGCGAGGAAGAGGCCAAATCCAAGAAGATGGCCGAGGAGCTGAAGGCCATGGGCCTCGAGAAGGCGCAATTGGAGTCTGAAAAAAGGGAGCTGCAGTTCAAGCTGGACTTGGTTGTGACGAAGGAGGCGAACATGAGGGGCAAGTACGAGATTGATCTAAAGGCCATGAAAGAGAGTTTGAAACAAGCCCGGGATCAGAAGAGGGCTGCTGAGGAGGCTCAAAAACTAGCTGAAGACCGGACCCTTGCCGTTGAGACAACGCTAGCCACTGCGAACAGCAGGTTAGAGGTCGTCATCGCGGAAGAGGAGAAGTTGCTGTCGGATGCGAGACTGGAGTTGGAGAGAGTCTGGGCCGAATGCGCGGGTGCCGAGGCCAAGGCGGTGAAGGCCTATCAGGACGCATTCGTGGATACGCCCGAGTATCAAGACCTCGCCCACTACCTGATGAACATTGGGGGCGAACAGTTGGTGGAGCGTATCGCTGAGATCCATCCGGAGTGGGACCTCTCTTTCCTTCGGCAGGCTCCCTCCGAGGCTCGGATTCCTGACACCGAACCTGGTGAAGTCAATGAACAAATATCCCCTCCAACTGTGGGAGAAGGCCCGCAATGTGCCGACCCTTAAAGAGGTGGCGGGGCATCCAAACTATTGAATCTTGTTATCTGCTTTTGCATATGTTCTCGAATAAATTGCCCGACGTATTTTCTTTAATTTATTCACGTCCCGACATTTAATGTTATGGATGATTGCGCGTGGGGGGGAACGCCTTAAATCTGTAATCATCTCCTTGGGCATTAATGGGACAGACTCTTGGCAGAATCTGTAGAGTTGGCGTCTTTAATGTCTTGGGGAGGTAGAACAGCTGTGCGGCGTTCCAAATTCCCCTGAGATAACCACATTCATTGCTTTGTGCTAAGTCCAACGTAGCCTCTATATATAAGTTAAGAACACATTGGACGTCTCCTATTGTGCTCCTCATGTGTACGCAAATCCGTTAAACTGCGTAAATTAGACCCTTGCGTCCCCAAAAATTTCTCTAGTCGTTTGATCGGGCCTTCTGTTTCGGACGCACTTATGGAATCACGGATAGAGAAACAGCGTTCAGAATACCAACCAACTGAAGAATCAACATTCAGAGGACCAAACGCCCACCCAATCAACGTTCAAAGGACCAAACGTACGGAAGGGTTGGGCCTAGCAGCCTTAGCCTGACCATGCCCCGAACGGAAGGGCCCTGATTCAGGTGATGGGGCTACGGCCCTATGCCAAAAGGTGTCAACGGCATTTTTTGAGCAGTGTGGCCTAATAAGTCACCAAATCAACTCATGTTGGTTCTGGGTGACTCCCGATCATGGTGAAATCAAATTCACAACAACAGATGACGCTCGTGGTGACGAAGACCAGGGAATAGGCTTAGTAGTTCCAATGTCCCAGCATGTGCGGATCCAAAGAGAGGGCGGGGCGGTAGGATAGTTATCATGCGTATTTATTTTCGCCCTGTATTCTGAATCATGTTTAATAAAACACGCTTATTCCTAAGTTCCTCTGGTTGTTTCGTCTAGGTCGATTGTTTGTGGTACTTGGGCTTTGAATTTTGCCGATTTTTCGAAAATGGAGGGAATGAGGAGGCTGCATCTCGCCTGATATTGGTGGTTCGCGAAGAACAATAAATTTTCTTTGCAGTTTTGACGATCGCGCGATGGCTACCACCCTTTGTGCTGTTACCACATATTAACGTTCGCGACACGCGCATTCCCACGCGCCTTTTACATCTCCCTAGGGTTTACTTGGTGTGTACTTACTCCAACTGTCCATATTCTACCGCGCCTATATATATGTTTGCAGGACTTCACTTTATTCTTCTCATCTCTGCCCTTCTACTTCCCTATTCGAATCTTGGTTATTGCTGGCCTTGTCATGCTTTCATTTCTCCACTTTTCCAAAGTTTAAGATAAGACGCGGGGGAGTTGTGGATGACATCTCCCCTCCCCTTTTGGTACCTTCCGCAGCGTCTAATCCCGGCGTTACTACCGAGCAAATGCCGGAGATAACTGTGAGCGGTCCTTCATCTGCCCGTCCAACGCCGGAGGCGATACCGATAGTGTCTCCCTCCCCATCTCCTGTGAGGCTCGTGCCTTCGTTAGAAAGTGCCAGACATCCGGATAAGAGAAAGGCAGGCACCCATGGTGGGTAGGAGGCGGTTCAGGCCTCTCCTTCTCTTCCCCATGGCAAGTACGAGTATATCAACATTGGATCCCGTAGGGACGAGCTGGATCCAGCGGTGTTAGGAAAGCTTCCACCTCTGGTGGCCAAAGCAGCGGCATCTGTTCATAAGTACTGGACTTCTGCCTTTGGGAAGGCGGCCACGAATGCGGAATTGTCGGAGTTGCTGAGACTTGCTGAAATGTATACCTCCCGTAGTCACGTACTTAACTGCGAGATGTACAAATTGTTGGAGATGAAGATTGACAAATTGCGCCCTCCCGCTGGAGAAGACGAGGATGTTGAGGCATTGCGTGCAGAAAACAAAGACCTTCGAAAAAAACTCGCAATCTCCGAAGATGCCAAGGCTCGGGCAACGTACGATATCAAGAAAGCTAGGACAATCCAAAAGGCATGTGTCGACGTCCAAAAGAAGGCAGAGTCGCAATTGAAGTCTTGTCAGGGCATGGTTTCTGCCAAGGACAAGAAATTGAACAAAGCGCTGACTGAGCTGTCGAAAGCCCAGGGTCTTCTGGCCAAACTCGAGGCCTCCGGCCATGTGAATCTAGTGGTTCTCGACTGAGATTTAAGAGCTCTCTTTGTTCTAGTTTTTGTTGTTGCTGCTTGGACTTGTAAATGTGGGCCATTGGATACGCCTCTCCTCCCCTTTTTTTTATTACATATGCGTTGAATGTTTACATAGTGTTGCCAAGTCATTTTTACTTGTTTAAATACACGTTGAATGTTTATCCAGCGAGTTGAAAGAGTTGGCTGCGAACCACACTCCGTCGCTGCCGAATTGCCTTCACTTGTTTAAATACGCGTTGAATGTTTATGCAGCGAGTTGAAAGAGTTGGCCGCGAACCACACTCCCTCGCTGCCGAATTGCCTTCACTTGTTTAAATACGCATTGAATGTTTATCCAGTGAGTTGAAAGAGTTGGCCGCAAACCACACTCCCTCACTGCCAAATTGCTTGCACTTGTTTAAATACACGTTGAATGTTTATCCAGCGAGTTGAAAGAGTTGGCCGCGAACCACACTCTCTTGCTGCCGAATTGCTTGCACTTGTTTAAATACGCGTTGAATGTTTATCCAACGAGTTGAAAGAGTTGGCCGTGAACCACACTCCCTCGCTGTCGAATTGCTTGCACTTGTTTAAATACGCGTTGAATGTTTATCCAGCGAGTTGAAAGAGTTGGCCGCGAACCACACTCCCTCGCTACCAAATTGCTTGCACTTGCTTTTGTTGTATGAGGAACACTTTAGATTCATAAACGACAGATTTTATTAGAAGGCGTGGTGTCTCGGAGAGCTGGACAAAAATGTAGGAAAATTAAAACGGTGCGAAAATGAAACTAAAGATAATACGGCCTCAAGTGGGCGATGTTCCAAAGGTGCCTTGTCTCCCTACCTTCAGAATCTTCCAATCTGTAAGTTCCAGGGCGGATTTCTTCGATGACTTTATAAGGTCCCTCCCAAGTGGGCCCCAGAGTTCTGGTCCCTACCTCTCTATTAGCTTGAAATACATTCTTCAAGACAAAGTCGTTGATGTGAAGCTCCTGCCTTTGACCCTGGTAAACTGCGAGGCGGAGCTGCGATTCTGCGTGTCTCTCATCTTGCAAATCGAGGCTTGCCCTTCGTAAACCCTCATTAGTCACCTCGTTGAAGTGCAGGTGCCTGGGTGAGGGTATTCCTACCTCGACGGAAATCATTGCCTCCGCTCCATATGCCATGGAGAACGGGGTTTCACCTGTGGCCGTGCGAGAGGTGGTCCGATAGGACCACAGGATATCGGGTAGTTCTTCAGCCCATCCTCCTTTCGCAGATTCTAGTTTCTGCTTAAGGGTATGCTTAATGATCTTATTTACGGCTTCCACCTGGCCATTGGGTAGTAAGGGGTGGAGAAGTCCCTTCGGATACCAAGGTTCTCACAATTCACGTTAAACTTCATTCCTGCGAATTGTGTGCCATTATCGGAAACGAGGGAGTGGAGAATGCTGAAGCGACAGACAATGTTTTTTCATACAAATTTCCACGCATTTTCCTCCGTGATCTTGGCCAAAGGTTTGGCTTCACACCACTTGGTGAAGTAGTCCACCGCTACAATCGCAAATTTCACCCCTCCTCTCTCCATCTGGAGGGAACTGATGAAGTCGATTTCCCACTTGGCAAAAGGCCAAGGACTGGTGACCGGGGTAAGGTTCTGAACCGAGAGCTTCGGTATAGCGGCGAACTTCTGACATCTGTCGCACTTCTTTACGTAATTGTGGGAGTCTTTCTTCATGGTCGGCCAATAGTACTCCTGTTTCAGGGCCTTCTGTGCCAGGGCCATTCCTCCTAAATGATTGCCGCATATCCCTTCATGTATCTCTTTCATCACGTATACAGCTTCTTCCTGTATTAAACAGTGCAAGAGAGGATGGCTGAATCCCCTCTTATATAGGATCTTGTCTTGCAGCACGAAATTCGCGGCTCTTCTGTAGAGTTTCTGTGCTTCTTGTTTATCATCAGGCAGTGTCTGGTCGGTTAGATACTTGGTGATCTCCTTCATCCATTTTGGAGAATCAGATATAGCCATGACAGCCTGTGCGTGAGATTCGTCGATAGAAGACCGGTTGAGTCTCTCAACCGGAATGGCCTTCATTAAGTCAGAGTCTCTACTGCTTGCCAGTTTTGAGAGGGCGTCCGCATAGCCATTTTCCATTCGTGGGATCTGTAGAAGTTCGTATGCCTCAAAATGGGACAACAGGTCCTTGGTCTTCGTCAAGTACGCCACCATGGATTGTTCGCGTGCTGCGAAGGTCCCATTAACCTGACTGACAACCAGATGTGAATCGCTATGAATCTTAAGCTTCCTGGCCTTCATCTTTTGTGCCAACCTCAAGCCTGCTAGGAGTACCTCGTATTTCGCTGCGTTGTTGGAGGCTTTGAACTCCAGCCAAAGCGCGCAGTTGAGATTATGGCCGTCAGGACTAACCAGCATGATCCCGGCTCCAGCTCTGACCTCACCCGAGGATCCATCAACATATAACTTCTATGTTGGTACCTCCAAGGGTCAGGCCTCGAGCAAACCCTCAGGAATATGGACGAATTTAGCCACAAAGTCTGCTAAGGCCTGTCCTTTTATCGAAAGTCGTGGCTTGTAACTGATATCGAACTGGCTGAGTTCCACCGACCATTTCATCAACTGTCCTGAAGTGTCCGACTTTTGGAGTATCTACTGTAGAGGAAGGTTTGTCAAAACATCTATGCTACGGGACTGGAAGTACGTTCGAAACTTTCGGGAGGTGGTGATCAATGATAGGGCGAGCTTTTCCATGTCTGGGTATCTTGTTTCTGCGTCCTGCAGGGCATTACTCACGTAATAGACAGGAAATTGTGCTGGGCCCTCTTCTTGGATTAAGACCGAGCTAACTGCCTTCTCGGATACAGCGAGATAAACGAGCAACGTCTCTCCATTCTTTGGTTTGGACAGTAGTGGAGATTTTTCGAAGAGGACCTTGAGGTCTTGAAAGGCTTTCTCACATTCTTCGGTCCACTCAAACCTTTTCTCTCCCTTGATGGTCTGAAAGAAAGGTTGGCAGTGGTCGGTCGCCTTGGATATAAATCGATTCAAAGCCGCTAACCTTCCCGTCAAGCTCTGGACTTCCTTGGGAGAAGATGATGACAGCATTTCAATGAGCGCCTTAATCTTTTTGGGATTAGCCTCTATCCCGCGCTGATTGACCATGTAGCCGAGGAATTTTCCAGATGCAACTCCGAACGCGCACTTCAAAGGGTTAAGCTTCATGCGATACTTGCGAAGGACTCCGAACATCCCTCTTAAGTGCTCTATGTGGTCCTCGGCGTTTACGCTCTTTACTAGCATATCGTCGACGTATACTTCCATTGTATTCCCAATCTGTCCTGCGAACATGCGGTTTACCAACCGCTGGTATGTGGCTCCCACGTTTTTCAGGCCGAAAGACATCATCCTATAGCAGTATAGCCCTCAGTCTGTGATGAACGAGGTGCGATCCTCGTCTCCCGCAAACACCAAGATTTGGTTGTAGCCCGAGTATGCGTCCATAAAGCTAAGTAACTTGTGGCCGGTAGTCGCATCAACCAGCTGGTCGATGCGCAGCAACGGGAAGCTGTCGTTAGGGCATGCTTGGTTCAGATCTGAGAAGTCTATGCATACCTTCCACTTCTTGGTACTCTTTCTTACTAGCACTGGGTTAGATACCCATTGGGGGTAAATTGCTTCTATGAACCCGCTGGCTAGTAGCTTGTCAACTTCCTACTTCAATGCATGGTACCTCTCGGCACTCAAAGGCCTCCTTTTTTGAATCCTGGGACGTACTTTCGGATCTACTTTCAAGGCGTGGCACGCCACTGACGGGTCGATCCCTACCATATCGTTGTGCTTCCATGCGAAGACGTCAGCGTTCTTCCAGAAACTGCTTCAGCTCCTCCTTCATTCTTTCCTCGAGCTCTTCTCCCACCTGCAATACCCGGGTTAGTTCCGAATGGTTCACCAGAAATGCTTCCAGCTCCTCGACCGGGGAGGCAAGAGAATCTGAGCCTATGATTCGAGGATCCAGACCCTCGTCCAGTATCAATTCTTCATCCATCCCCTCACAGTCAACGTCCATCGGCTCTGAATGTATGGTCATTACTGCTGGGGTGATATCTTTACATTTAGCAGCCTTCTGCAGTGCGTTCATGTAACATGCCCTCGCTTCCATCTGATTACCGTAGATTCTAGCCACCCCTCTGGCATCGGGAATTTTATTTCCAGATGGTGTATGGACGTGACCGCCTATAAATCATTCAGCGCGGGCCTTCCAAGGACCCCATGGTAGGTGGAGCGTGTGTCCACTATTAAGAACTCCATGAACTTCCGAAGATGGCATGGAGGTTCTCCGAAATCTACCGCCAGCGTAATCCTTCCTCGCGGGACGAGGCTGTCCCCTGTGAAACCAAATAACGGATCCGAGATGGCTGTCAATTCATGATCCACGTCCATTTGGTCGAAGACACTACCGAACAGGATGTTCACGGCGCTTCCATCGTCGACCAGCATCCACCCTAGGCCGTTTCTGGCAACGACGATGCAAACTACTAGGGCATCGTAGCAGTGCAAATAGTGTATGACAGCCTCGTCTTCCTCAGTGAAAGAGATCTGTGGTACTTTTGGTCGATACCCGTGGACCTGCCAACTCTCCAAGAGTTCTTCTCTCACCGCCTTTACGTAGTTACGCCGTGAGTTCATCGTGTGCCCTCCGACATAGGGCCCTCCTATGATGGTGTTTATCTCCCGAACAGAGGGAGCCTCCGCAAGTCCCTCCAACCTCGGCGGGTCCCTGTTTCTATCATTTTCCACTTCATTACATCGGGGTCCATCATTCTAGCGCCGAGGAAGAGGTCTTCGCCCTTGTGTGGGTGGCCCTCAATGTCCTCGCGCGGGCCGATTCTCCTCTCCATGCCCGTGGGTTCTACAATTTATCAATTCTCTCATGTCTGGGCAATCCTCCATATTATGCACCCTGGTCCTGTGTATCTGACAGAACTTGGGCGGTGTTGTAGCGGGCACGAGGGCCACCATGGGCGCTCTGGGGTGGGGGATTGGGGCTATCTTTGTCTGATCGAATCTCTTGTAACGGTTGTTCAGCGGACCGAGAGAGCACCTTTTTTGAAAGCGAGAGAAACGAGGCTCGGGAGAGCGTCGCTCTTTCCTTCTGTAGCGATCTCCTCTCTCCCTCTCTACCTTCTCCTTATTCTCGATCGTCCCTCTGATCGAATCTCGCACTGGACCAAGTCCAATAGCTGACTGTAGGTCTATGGTTGACAGTTCTGTACAATCTCTCTAGAAGGGAATGTGCATGTGCAGTCCGGTCACGAGTGCATCCAAAGCCTTTTGATCAGTCACAGTCTCGATTTTGTTGATAACATGACTGAACCTCTTGAAGTAGCTCTTGACAGTTTCTCCTTCCTTCTACCGGATGTCGTGGAGCTGGACAATGTCGGCTATCATCATCCGATTGCCAATAAAGGCATTGACAAATTTCTTTTTTAGTTGTGGCCAACTCCGGATACTCCCTGGTTTCAAATTATTGTACCACCTCTTCGCGTCGGACGTGAGCGTGGTATGGAAGTTCTTGCACTTCACCACAGGAGACTAGCCTTGGAGCTTTGTCCTATATATATTTATGTGGTCCATGGGGTCGCTCCTCCCGTTGTACTTGTCCATTAGAGGTATTCGAAAGTTCGCGGGTATCTCCATGGCTTTCATGTAGCGGGTGTCATCGTCATCCTCGTAACATTCCAACCTCTCTTTCTCCTCCTCGATCTCTCCGTGATCTTGCTTCGTGGCCCTCCTTCTATTCGTGCGGGCCTCGTTGTGCTCACTGTACCTGCTGTGTGTGGGTAGGGGTGGTGCTATAGAGGATCCCACCCCCAACCTGTCAAACACGCTAGCAGTAGGAACGGGGCGGCTTTCTCTCACCGGGAGAGGTCTTTCCCTCTGGTCATCCTGTGAGGGCTTCGAGGCGATGTTACGCAGATTCCAACCGTTTGAAACAGGCGTGTCTCCTCGCGACGGTTGACTTTCCAGCGAACCAGACCGTGAAGGGCTTCTCCAGGCACGACTGCGCTTGGGTCCATGTTGGAGGGATTGATTCTCCAATAGTTCAAGCGCTACCTTCATCCGGGTATTGTCCAGCTTCAGGTCTTGGTTCTCCTGTTCAACCGTTCGCTTTTGTCGCTGTCTTCTCCTCTTGCGATGGGTCACGTTTTGGAGGTTCTGAATGCTTTCCTGCCACATATCAGTGTGGTGGGACTCTACTTCTTCTTCTATGGAATATTCAGTTTCCATGCTTCTCTTGGTAGAAAACACGTTTTAACCACAAGTTTTAGGACGTGTTATGTTTTTCGGTTCCCACAGACGGTCCTAATCTGTTGACGTCAGAACCCATAGCGTCCATGTGTCCACAAATCTCCAGTCACTCCTCTGTCAACCTGTATGTTACCTGCACACTCAGACGACCGTTAGGCACCAAGATCACTAGAGAAAAAGGGTCCGACGATCGTTGGTAGTCCGACGATCTAGTCAACTGCCGGTATATAGAAATAATATACGGAGGGAGGTAAGTAATTGGGTGTGGGAGAGACAAGCAGGCAGAAGTTTGAGCAGAGTTTAGGGTGGGATTCAAGTGCGAAAAAGAACGTACCTCGGAACAACCGGAGACGTCGTATTTATAGCGCAAGAGTCCTGATTGATTTAGGTAACAAATCAATCATATACCCAATCGGATCCTCCTTCCTTATGGGATAGGGATCATTCCTTGTCAAGGCAATCTCTAAGATTACCTTCCTTATCTGAGCTTATCACGCTGCATGATTTTAAGAGATTATGATTCTGTTTCCTTGTGAGGATCTGTGTGCCAAACCAACGTAATCTTTCCTTAATTACTTCTCTGGTCCTTCCGGCATATCATGCTGCGTACTAGCCATAATTGATATGAAGCCTGGCGAGGCCCTATGGGTCGGCCGTGAGTGTCAAGGCCCTCCCTGGGCCCCTCAGAATTTTGGCTGCAGAAGGCTAAGGTGTTCGATGGGCCTCTGGGGCACTTTATCAGAACTTCCGAGGCCCTAGCAGGGCCTAGATAGGCTCTCGGTGGGTCTCGGATGGGGCTCTTGCTGGGCCTAGATGGGGCCCTTGCTGACGTGGATGCCATATCAGAATTGTGTGGTAACAGGAACAATAACTCAATATTCTTCTAGAATTTTGAATTTGAAATGTCACTATATTTGAGGACAATTAACATTCCTCTAGAATATTAATATAAAGTTGTGATTCTTCAAGAGCATTGACATATTATTAGACTTAGACTTGTATTAAATTATTCTTCGAGTAACATAATATTTTTCTAGAATATTAATTTGTACAAATTTTTTATTTTTCCAAAAATAATAACACAATATTATTCTGAATATTGGTATGTGATAATTAATAATATTCAAACAATAATTATCTATTATTTATCAGTATAGAAAAAAAGTATAATCAAAGACAATAACAAAGAGCATACTAACATTAAATGCCCATGAATAGAAAATAAAGATCACTTTGTTAACTCAATTGGTTTCATCTCCATGTGCAATTGGAATTGAAACATAGCAATTGGATGAAAGAAATTTTTAGATCTTATTGTAGTTTTGCAATCAATTACCAATTCAAAATTCGTTACTGTACAAAGCTATTTCTCATGAATGAACTTTTTCGATTTAGATTTTAGCCGTTGGATATGAAGATAATAAGTTGTAAACTTGTTTTCCAAATTTCACAATGATTGGAACACGGATCGATGAGATATCAACGTTTGATCATAGTTATGCAGGCTGCCATGATTCTACAAATTTTCTAAATTGTTCCTTTCATATTTTCACTCTATTTTGGGTGAGTTTCTTCGCGCTAATAACGTGTTATAAAACTAAAAGAACGATAGAGAAAAAATATAAGAGAACTGAGAGAGCAAGTATGTCTTTCATTATACTAATGGACACCTCCCTCCCTCCCTCCCTATCTATCTATCTATCTATCTATCTATATATATATATATATATATATATATATATATAATATAAGTGTCTATCACCTGTTTACTATTCACCTTTCAATCAACACGACATAGTTTTGGTATTTTACTATTCTTAGTTTTGTCCAAATCTCACCATTTTTATAATAGACGCAACTCTTGACTTTTGTGTGTTTGGTGGAATCCCATGTTTTGATTATACGTTAATGATGTGAACTTGAAAGATTTTGCTAAACTTCATATTTCTCTAAACTGCAGTTTCTGTTGTCCAACTCAAAAATCTGTTCCACCTTATATATTAAGTATTTTTACATAATTCCAGTTGGAGACGATAGCCCTATGTGTTACCTAACCATTGACTTTGGTTTCACATAATTTTATGTTATATAACTCAAGTTATGGACAATTCTGTAAACTGCGATAGCATGAATCCGAGAAGCTGCCTAAGATGTTTCGGTGAGCATTTTAGTAAGCCAAAACAAGCCGTTGGACTATCAAATTTTGATATGTGGTAGCTACATGTGTATTCTATGTTCCCTGAAAATTTCATATTGTTCGGTGATCGTTTTCTATGTCAAAGAAATATTTGTTACCCTATTTACTAATTCCAGTAGGCTCAATCATATTTCTTTACCCAGTCATAGAGTAACAAAAATTTCTTTGACATAGAAAACGATAACCGAACAATATGAAATTTTCAGGGAACATAGAATACTCATGTAGCTACCACATATCAAAATTTGATAGTTTGAAGGCATGTTTCGGCATACTAAAATGCTCACCGAAACATCTTAGGTAGTTTCTCGGATTCATGCTGTCGTAGTTTACAAAATTGTTCATAACTTGAGTTATATAACATGAAATTATGTGAAACCAAAGCCAATGGTTAGGTAACCCATAGGGCTATCGTCTCCAACTGGAATTATGTAAAAATACTAAATATATAAGGTGCAACAGATTTTTGAGTTGGACAACAGAAACTACAGTTTAGATAAATATAAATTTTAGCAAAACCTATCAAGTTCACATCATTAACGTGTAACCAAAACATGGGAATCCACCAACCACACAAAAGTCAAGAATTGCTACTATTACAAAAATGGTGAGATTTGGACAAAACTAAGAATAGTAAAATACCAAAACTACGTCGTGTTGGTTGAAAGATGAATAGTAAATAGGTGATAGACATAGCATTTTTTTTTATTTGATTATAGTATCTAATTGCTATAATACAAACAATTGCTTTAGAATAATATTATACTTGTTTGAAGCAACATTGAATCACCTCAAATTTTTCTAATTTCAAAATTGAAGTAGAACCTACATGATCCACTAGGCCGGCCTTCTTTTAAGTGAAGACTCTCAGGTTTCATAAATTTCATGTTCTTTGTAATAGAATTTCAAAAGGAAAGGAAAGGCATTGTATATTGTGGTTGTCGAGTTACTCGACAATCCACAAATTTCAACTATTATATTTAAACTTAAATAAAAATAATACAATCTATACACTGTAAGAGGAAAAGAAAAAAAAATTATTGTCGATTAAAATATATATGTAAAAGAAATTTTTTCTAAAGTCCACACTCGACCAAAAAAAAAATCTTGTCAAGAGAAAAAAATTAGAAATGGAAAAGCCCACCTAAAAAAAAAAATCGCGTGAACAGCAACTCTAGTAACTCGACAATGGTTGTCGAGTTACTGTTCACACAATTTTTTTTTTTTGTTTTGGTTTTGGTTTTGGTTTTGTATGTGGGCTTTTCCATTTCCTTTGTCTTTTCATAATTTTTTTCACTTAACAAAATTTTTTTCAAATATTTAGCAAAAAAAATTTCCATTTTTCTAATTTTTTTTCACCATATAACTCGACAACCAACAAATTTCAACTATTATATTTAAACTTAATTAAAAATAATACAATCTATACACTGTAAGAGGAAAAGAAAAAAAAAATCTTGTAGAGTTTTAATATATATGTAAAAGAAATTTTTTCTGAAGTTCACACTCGACATAAAAAAAATCTTGTAAGTGAAAACAATTAGAAATGGAAAATCTAGGGGTGGCAAAAAAGCTCGTCGGCTCGTCGGCTCGGCTCGTAAAAGCTCGGCCCAGCTCGGACTCGGGCTCGTCGAGAGACGAGAACGAGCTAGGGCCGAGCTCAAAAAAAAAAAAAGAGGGCCGAGCTAGCTCGGCTCGGCCAAAAAACTAGCCGGCCCATGAGCTCGGCTCGTTTAGGCTCGTGGACACGAGCCCACAAGCCAAAAAGCACGAGCCACGATCCATGAGCCACGAGCCACGAGCCACGAGCCACGAGCCGGCTCGGCTCGTGGCTCGTGCATTAAGTGACCATTTTTTTTATTTTTTTGTTTTTTAATTTCATTATTTTTCTATAAATACTCTTATTCTAAAGATGAGAGTTTTCAATATTTAATTTTCAACATAAAAGATACCCGATATTTTATTTCTTTCTCATTTTCAAAATTTAAAAGAAAACAAAAAAAAATTTGAGGGCCGAGCCGAGCTCGTGGGCAGCTCGGCTCGGCCCGTTCGGCCCACGAGCTCGTGGGCCAAACCGATCACAAATTTTGGAGACGAACCGAGCTCGGCTCGTCCCTTTGGGCCAGTCGAGCTTGGATTTTATGGGCCAAGCCAGCTCGGCTCGGCCCATTGCCATCCCTAGAAAAATCCCACCTAAAAAAAATTTGCATTAACACTAACCCGACAAACATTGTGGAGTTGAACAGTAACTCGACAATGGTTGTCGAGTTACTATTCACGTAAAAAAAATATTTTTTTGCATGTGGACTTTTCCAATCCCTTTGTCTTTTTATAATTTTTTTCACTTGACAAGATTTTTTTTTCAAATATTTAGCAAAATTTTTTACCATTTTTCAATTTTTTTCACCATATAACTCGAGAGAAATTGGCGCAAATGGTCCCTAACGTATCATGTTAGTGCGAAAATGGTCCCTAACCTTTCATTTTTGGCGCAATGGTCCCTAACCTATCCATTTAGGTGCGAAAATGGTCCTTGTGGACGGATTCCGTTAAAAATCCGTTAAACAACCTTTCATTTAGGTGCGCAAATGGTCCCTCTCATTGTTTTTGTCTTTATTAGTGGGGGTAAAATTGTCAAGTTACATCTTTCTTTCAATTGGCGTAAATGGTCCCTAACCTTTACCTTTTTCTGGCGCAAATGGTCCCTAACCTATAATTATCTTTTGGTGTACAATTAATCCTTATTTGATGAAAAAGACAAAAATATATTTAATTTTAATTAAAGAAATTTGCAATTAGATTCCTAACCTTTAAAAAAAGTAAAAATGAGTCTGATACTTTAATTTTTTTATTAAAAAAAATTAAAAGAAAAACTAACAAATTGACAATATGCTAAATTATTTTGTATATTTTATGAACTATTATAAAATACCTAAAATTGATATTCATATTTATTAATGTGTGTATTTTATTATTATTAAGTAATCATATTATTTAAAATTCAAACTTTAATTTTATC
Source organism: Forsythia viridissima (assembly GCA_030279155.1). Taxonomy (NCBI): domain Eukaryota; kingdom Viridiplantae; phylum Streptophyta; class Magnoliopsida; order Lamiales; family Oleaceae; genus Forsythia; species Forsythia viridissima. The sequence goes on from CM059045.1 coordinate 29,374,411, forward strand.
ATTACAACATAAAAAGAAAAATAAATTTGTCACAAATAAAATTTTTAATTATGCTCAACCCTGCTCGATTTTACACGGTCTCATATTTACTAGGTCAATCCAACCCACTTTTGAGCCACAAAGAAACTGGACAAGTCTTATTTTAAAATTTAATTTATTTTGTATTTAAAAAAAAAAGGTTTCACCCACACCCACCCCCACCCCCACCCCCACCCCCACCAAACCAGACCAGAAGGGAGGGGATCTGGTCGCGAAACCAGGAGAAAAAAGAGGGAAAAAAATATGGGAAAAAAGGACAGGCGTGAAAGCTCTCTCAGATAAAACCCCTCAACTACTTTCTTCTTTGGTTAGCCTCCCATTTCACCTTCTTCTTCTCTCTCTATATTTTCAGTCCCGTGTAGAGAGGGAAAAAAAAAAGGAAAAAAAAATATTGGAACTACCATCAGCAGATATGATGTCCAGCCCGAGCCCAACATTTAGTCTTTCGAGTTTGTTTTGAAGATAATGAGCAGAGGCTTTAGTGTCTTCTTCTAAGAAGAAGATGGTTTCCCATTTTCAAGAACAGGAATCCCTTGTACAAAATCCGATCTTTGATGCCCTTTACTGTGAAGAAGAGCGTTTTGACGAAGTTTTGGGAGGTGGGTTTGACTTCCAATCGCCAGAAATTGAGGATTCTAATGAGATTCATAAAAAAACACTTAGTTTTTCTATTTCAGCATGACCGTTTTTGGGAGGATGACGAGCTGGTGACCCTCTTGTCGAAGGAAAAAAGACAAGCCCATTTGAGTTGTAATGAAATTAACTAAAATGGATCTTTAATAATGGCGAGAAAAGAGGCTATTAAGTGGATGCTAAAGGTGATTGCTCACTATGGGTTCACTGCAATGACTGCTATTTTATCTATGAACTATTACGATAGGTTTATTACAAGCCTTGCTTTCAGAAAGATGAGCCATGGATGAGTCAATTGGTTGCTATGGCTTGTCTTTCTTTAGCTGCCAAGGTGGAGGAAACTCAAGTCCCTCTTCTTCTGGTTTCGCGACCAGAAGGGTGGGGAGAAATCCCATCCCTTCTGGTCTGGTTTGGTGGGGGTGGGGGTGGGGGTGGTGGGCGTGGGCGTGGGGTGGGGTGAAACTTTTTTTTTTTTAAATACAAAAATAAATTAAATTTTAAAATAAGACTGGTCTAGTTTCTTTGTGGCTCAAAAGTGGGTTGGATTGACCCGGTAAATATGAGATCGTATAAAATCGAGCTGGGTTGAGCATAATTAAAAAAAAATTTTGTGACATTTTTTTTTTTTATGTTATAATGATAAAATTAAAGTTTGAATTTTAAATAATAGGATTACTTAATAATAATAAAATAATTTTAATTAGCACACTCGTTAATAATTATGAATATCAATTTTAGTTATTTTATAATAGTTCATAAAATATACAAAATAATTTAGTATATTGTCAATTTGTTAGTTTTTCTTTTAATTTTTTTTAATAAAAAAATTAAAGTATCGGATTCATTTTCACTTTTTTTAAAGGTTAGGAATCCAATTGCAAATTTTTTTAATTAAAATTAAATATAATTTTTGCCTTTTTCATCAAATAAGGATTAATTGTGCACCAAAATATAATTATAGGTTATGGACCATTTGCGCCAGAAAAAGGTAAAGGTTAGGGACCATTTGTGCCAATTGAAAGAAAGATATAACTTGACAATTTTACCCCCACTAATAAAGACAAAAACAATGAGAGGGACCATTTGCGCACCTAAATGAAAGTTTGTTTAACGGATTTTTAACGAAATCCGTCCACAAGGACCATTTCCGCACCTAAATGGATAGGTTAGGGACCATTGCGCCAAAAATGAAAGGTTAGGGACCATTTGCGCACTAACATGATACGTTAGGGACCATTTGTGCCAATTTTCCTATAACTCGACAACCAACAAATTTCAACTATTATATTTAAACTTAATTAAAAATAATACAATCTATACAGTGTAAGAGGAAAAGAAAAAAAAGAGAAAAAATTCTTGTAGAGTAAAATATATATGTAAAATAAATTTTTTCTGAAGTTCACACTCGGAAAAAAAAAAATCTTGTAAGTAAAAAAAATTAGAAATGAAAAAGCCCACCTAAAAAATAAAAAATAAAAAAAATTCGTGTGAACACTAACGCGACAACCATTGTCGAGATATTGTTCAACTCGAGTTACTGTTCACGCGATTTTTTTTTATTTTTTTTTGTAAGTGGCATTTTCCAATTCCTTTGTCTTTTTATAATTTTTTTCACTTGACAAGATTTTTTTTCAAATATTTAGCAAAATTTTTTACCATTTTTCAATTTTTTTTCACCATATAACTCGACAACCAACAAATTTCAACTATTATATTTAAACTTAATTAAAAATAATACAATCTATACACTGTAAGAGGAAAAGAAACAAAAGAGAAAAAAAGTTCTTGTAGAGTAAAATATATATGTAAAATAAATTTTTTCTGAAGTTCACACTCAACAAAAAAAAAATCTTGTAAGTGAAAAAAATTAGAAATGAAAAAGCCCACCTAAAAAATAAATAAAAAAAAAATCGTGTGAACACTAACGCGACAACCATTGTCGAGTTACTGTTCAACTCGACAAACATTTGAATAGTAACTCGACAATGGTTGTAGAGTTACTGTTCATGCGAATTTTTTTTTTTTTTTTTGTATGTGGCCTTTTCCAATTCCTTTGTCTTTTTATAATTTTTTCACTTGAAAAGATTTTTTTTCAAATATTTAGCAAAATTTTTTACCATCTTTTTAATTTTTTTCACCATATAACTTCACAACCAAAAAATTTCAACTATTATATTTAAACTTAATTGAAAATAATACAATCTATACACTGTAAGAGGAAAAGAAAAAAAAGAAGAAAAAAAATTCTTGTAGAGTAAAATATATATGTAAAAGAAATTATTTCTGAAGTTCACACTCGACAAAAAAAAAATCTTGTAAGTGAAAAAAATTAGAAATGGAAAAGCCCACCTAAAAAAAATAAAAAAAAATCGCGTTGAACAGTAACTCGACATTTCTGTTCACACAAATTATTTTTTTTTATGTGGACTTTTCCATTTCCTTTGTTTTTTTATAATTTTTTTTCACTAAACAAGATTTTTTTTCAAATATTTAGCAAAATTTTTTACTATTTTTCTAATTTTTTTCACCATATAACTCGACAACCAACAAATTTCAACTATTATATTTAAACTTAATTAATACACTGTAAGAGGAAAAGAAAAAAAAAACAAAAAAAAAAATTCTTATAGAGTAAAATATATATGTAAAAGAAATTTTTTCTAAAGTTCACACTCGACAAAAATCTTGTCAAGTGAAAAAAATTAGAAATCGAAAAGCCCACATTAAAAAAAAAAAAAAAATTTCGTGACCAGTAACTCGACAACCATTGTCGAGTTGAATAGTAATTCGACAATGGTTGTCGAGTTACTGTTCACGTGATTTTTTTTTTTTTTTGGGTATTTGGTCTTTTCCATTTCCTTTGTCTTTTTATAATTTTTTTCACTTGACAAGATTTTTTTCCAAATATTTAGCAAAATTTTTTACCGTTGTTCTAATTTTTTTTACTATGATGGTTGTCGAGTCATAGTTGTCGAACAACTCAACAACCATTCATGGTTGTCGAGTTATTGGTATTTTTAATGTCATGAATTATCAGCACTTGATTTATTCTCTCATCTTTTTGATTACTTTGTCTTTCTCTTCAAAATACGTGGAATTCTTTTTTATGCAGTGTATATTTGCTGTGGCTTGATACACTTCTTTTTACTTATTAATCTGCCTTTTCAATAATTGTTTTTTTCAATCTAGCTTTGTTTTAAATATCCAGGTTTCAAAGAAGAGATTGTGGGGATTAGAGGGGGTAATTATTCTCCAGAATTCGGAGTTGTACAAGATACTGATTGTCTTGATGTAATTGGTGCTATAGGTAACATTCATCCTAGACCATTTTCAATGTTTTCACTCATAATATTTGTGTACAAGGCAATATCCACCATCTCTAAAAGTCCAAATTCTTCCCTTAGGTTATGAAAGACTTGTTGTCCAACGGGGTTCGTTGTTCTCACTTCCTTTTTTTTTTTTTTTTTTTTCTGGTTTAGTAATTTCTATTTTAGTTAAGATATAGATGGAAATAATTATGGGTTTTACTATCTTAATTGGTGTTTATAATTTTTGTTCGTTCTTTTAGTAAAACTTGGAGCTTTTAAAATTTTTAGACTCCAATTATTGATTAAATTAACGGCTATTTCAAAATTTATCAATTGATTATATCGATGTTCTAATATTATGTGATTAATTCTAATCACAGTCTAACATAACTTGATACTTAATTAATAGAATTCTCACAAGAATCATATACCAATATAGACTTGTGCTTGATGCATATTCTGGCTATTTAGTATCCTTTGGTTTCCACCCCCATTCTGAGTGCAATTCTTCAGATATTAGCAAAGACCGATGGAGATGTAGCAGATCATCCAAATAATCTGGATTTGGTTCAAGAGTTAGAGGACGTTGAAGTTTGTAAAATCTGTCTCGGCATCATGCAGTTTGTATACCGTGATGCCAAGAAAATGTTGGCAAAAAAGGTTTTGTTAATAATTTTGCTGGAACAATTGCTGATGTTGTAAAACTAGAGGCCATCAAATTGACAGTTTCTCTCTTGAGCTTTAACTGCCCACAACTAGTGTAGATCAAGAAGCAAATTGATTAGTAGTTCTCTTTCTAGGATTAGTGACTTTGAATTTGTTTATGCTTAGATGCCAGCTGCAGTAATCTTACTCTTAGTTTAATCTTTATACATGTATTTATAATAACTAATATTTCCATCCTTTAAAGTTTTTTTGGCTCGCTTTTAATATAAAAAGTTATGAGTAATTTATGGAAGTTTTTCTTTTTGTCCATTTTAGGTCGTATATGAAAAAGAAGTAGTTGTGAAAAGTTTCCATCTCAAGGCATCACCATTAAAGATTTCTTAAAATTGTCCCTGACAAATTCTCTTGACATGTTGGTAATATTGAACACTCCTCAATTTCAGTAGCACTGTTTTGGACTGCCAAATTCTATTTGAAATGTGAACATATCATGAATATAAATTATTTTTGTTCAAAATGTGAACACATCATGGATGTAATGTGTACTTTTTTGTATCACCAGGCTTGTATTAGAAGAAGATTTTCTTACAAACTCATGTGTAGCATTATAAATTTTAGGAGACAGATGGTGAGAATGGGTGCTAATTGTTTTTTAACTTTCTTGGTTAAGGCCATCAATATGGCGGATTGAATGTTCAAAATATGTGTTGCAAGATGTGAAATCATCTTTGTGCTCAATCCATGCTTATCAATAAAACATAGCAGAAAGAAAGCCGCCCTGGACAAAGGAAAAAATATGGTAGATTCATTTCAGTCTTTAAATCCACTAGCAGTTAGCCATCTGCATTCACCAAAAGCAAAGGGAGCACTTTTCCCATCATCTACATCACAGGCTTCAAATAAAAAACAAAATGAAATCTACATGTGTGAAAAAGTATTTGGAGATGATATGTAATGAAAATGCTGCTTTGAAAGTTGAAATGATTCTAAATCCTTGAATTTTTTGTAATAATTTTTTGGTATTTCAAGGTAAACATGTAATAGTTGCCACTAAAGCTACTATATTTTAAATCTAAGGATCAGCAGTGTCATTGTAATAATAATGCAACTTTATTTTGTTCCACTTACTTTTGTTACATTTATTTTGTTCAAGTGACCCTTAAACAATCTAATTTATTCATTTTTGTAGATTTTACTCACATATATTTACTAAAATGCAATGGCAAAATATCCTGACTCCCATCATCTAAATTATTTTGTTTCATGCTTAAATTATGTTTCATTCCTTAGTTTTGTCGAGAGCTCAACAAAAAAGCCATTTTTTTTTATCTTGTGCCATTTTTTTTTCGAGCAGCTCGGAACTACCTAGATGCCTTTATTTTTTTTGGTTGTGTGTGTGTTTGTCGAGCACCCAACAATCAAAATAAAATTTGACTTTTATTTGTTTATTATTTTTTTTGTAGGTGTGTTTGTTTTTCTTAGACCTTAGTAGCCAATAGATTTTCATTCAATTTTTTACTAATTTTTTTTATTATTATTATTTTATCTTATAACCAAATTGTACACAATTTGCTCCAATCGAAAATAAATTTTTACATTTTTCAAATTTGTTTTTACAAATTATTCTAAATAAATGCTATTAAATAGATATTGTTTTAGATTTATTTATTTATAGATTATTTGAGATTAATTATTGAAACGTCATCAATTTATAAATTAATGCGTCATCAATATTTTTTTTAAAAATTTGTTTAAAAATTTTAATTTCATATATATTTTTGATAAGTGGTAGCTACTTGAGTATTCTATGTCCCCTGAAAATTTCATATTGTTCAGTGATCGTTTTCTATGTCAAAAAATTTTTTTTTACTCCATGATCGGGTGAAGAAATTTTCTATGTCTAGCTTTGACAAAAGAAATAAATAATCATTAATTTTGATAAATTTGGAGGTATTTAGAGTATTTGATTCAAGTAGGCAAATACATGATAGATACAAAATAATTTTGTTCACAGGTCAATCTTTTCTTATAAAAAAAATTGAAAAGAAAAAATGGATGGTGTAATTTATGCATGATGTTCTAGTACAAGTTCAAGTTCAGTTTATCTTCGAGTTTTGCCAGCATTGCATATGGAATCCTGTAGTCTACATTCACGTTTTTCAATTTGACTCGACTTTCTTAATTTGTTTATCGAAGCAGGGATCTGATTGTACCTGTAACAGTAAAACTTGTCCATGGATACTTCTGTTAATTGGTGTTGAAATAATGGGATTCGTTGGAAGCTTTTGATTCTTATATCTGAGACAATAAATTTGACAATTTTTTCAGTTTTTTTTTTTTTTTTGTCGAGTTACTCGACAAAGGAAAACAAATTATTTTTTTGGATTTTTTGGTCGACAAACACACACCCAAATAAAATAATAATAATAAAAAAAGTTAATGCTCGACATTTTTTTTTTAAAATACATAAATATAATTTCTCATTTGTTCATATTCTTTTTTTTTTTGTCGAGCTCCAGTTAACAAACTGTCGAGTTATATGACAAACTTTTTTAATTTTTTTTAGAGTTACTCGACAAACCCAAACCAAATCTTACCAAAAAAAAAAAAAGGGACCATTTTGATCTTACTTAATTTTTTCACTTCCGCAACAATCAAAATAGCCCATTTTCACCTTTTTAATTTTTTTTTTTTTAAATTTTGGGTACTCGACAAACACACACCCCTCCCCCTAACAATAATAGTCCATTTTGACCTTTTTAAATTTTTTTTTTCTTTTTTTATATATTTGGGTGTGTATTTGACATACACACACCCCAAACAATTAAAATGGGCCCATTTTAACCTAACTTAATTTATTTATTTATTTATTTATTTTTTTGTGTGTGTGTTTGTCGAGCGTATTTGGACCTTTATTTATTATTTTTTTGGTTTTTTTTTTTTTTTTGAGTTTAGTAGCAAATAGATTTTCATTTAATTTTTTACTATTTTATTTAATTTTTTCTTATAAGCAAATTGAACACAATTTTCTCTAAATTTTTTACATTTTTCAAATTTCATTAAATATTTTAATTTCATATATATTTTTTGTCATTTCAATTATATTTAAAACTTAAAATTACGTGCAACGCACGTGACCAAGACTAATATATATATATATATATTCCAATGAGAATTACAATTTTATCAAAATACAAAATTCTAGAATAATTAGGACTTATCTAAATATTCCTACAAGAATAAATAATCATTCATTATTATTTATAGTTTTACAACAATTAGTTTTATTATTTAAAATTTAAAATTTTGTTTTATAGTTATAACAAAAAAAAAATAGAAAAAAGAAAAATAACTTTGTACAAATTTGATCCTCAAATACTTTTATGTAATTGAGCTATTAGTTTAGTAACTATAAATATTAGAGCTCAAACTATATTGTTCATATTTAACTTACCGTTTTATTATCATTCGAATAAAGAACACATAATTCGTAATTTTAATTTTATTAATATTTTTGTGTTAAAAAAATATATAATACGATTGGTTCAATGTCATAAAATTATATACATCATTTCGTTATTTAATTTATTTTAATTTTTATTCAAATTTTTCACACCATATAACAATTACATAAACTTAAAGCATCATAATTTAACATTTTTTCTCTAATGAAAAATTTAATTGACAACACTTTAATGATAAATTTAGTACGCTAAGTTAAATATTGTTAAATAAACAATCCATTTGTACTTTTTACAAAAGTTAGGAATTCAACTGCAATTTTCTCTAGTTAAAATTAAGAATATGTTGATTTTTTTTATCAAATAAGAACTAATTGTGCATCAAAACACATATGTTAAGAATGTCGGTACCAATAAAACAAAAGTTAAAGACTATTTTTACACTGGAACAAATGGAGCAAAGGTTAGTGATTATTTGTGCCAAATTCTCTTAAGAAAATCCATCTAGTCAAATTTCATTGGGGGTGACTCAACAAAATTGAATAATATTTAAAAAAAGATAGAAATTCAAGATTTTTTTTTTCATTTATATATAATCCTATTTAGTTTATCGTATTACATGATGTGAGCATACTTAGGTGGACTTATTTCTAAATAATAAGTCAACTTTTTGACTCATTTGGGCTTATCTTGAAGAATAATAATATTCATAGTCAACAACTATTGTATTGAGTGTACGTGGTGGTAATTATGTGATGTTAATTAATATGACATTTTAAATGTAAAATTTTGGATTTCATTCAAAATGACATCAATTAATGTGACATAATTGTCACATAGACTGACTATGAAATATACACAATAATTGAGAGTGAAAATCAGATTTCAAACTATAAATCTGAGTAAGTTGGTAAAACTTGAGCATACATCGGTTATGCTAAGTCAGGCACACTACTACCTACGATGGATCAAGAAAAAATAAATCGTGTCTAGTCCTTGTTAGAGGTTAGTTTAGCATACACTTTAAGTAATAACTGATCTTTAAAATAAGAAACAATTCAATTATTTTACTTTGTCATCGTAAAAGGGAAAACAAAGCTCAAACCAATTCCAGATGTTTGAATACTTGATGACATGATACCCAAGTAAATCAATATTATGTACCATATATTTAATACAACCTTGCAGTGACAATAATTAAGTATAAATAGAATAGAAAGAGGGCCAATTTTGGAAAATAGCTTAGATCCTTAGGTGATACAAGGTTTCTAATATTGGAGAAGTACTCATTCATATTTTAAGGGTATAAATTACACTGTTCCCAACTTTTTTACTTTGCCTCAAATTCATCCTCATTAAATTTTAATAACATCTCCAACATTTAAGTAATTCTTGCAAATAGTACTTTCTCTTGACGCCCATTACATCCCGACAATGTCTAATATAAGAGATTTTTCTAATATTCGAGCAATTTCAATATGATCCATTTCTCTACATTTTTTAAACATTTTTGTTGAGTGAAATAACATTTTTCTCCAAGCCATGCAAATTCTCACGCTCCCCTTCACCCTCACTAGTAGTGTGCAAACTATTGCCAGCGGACTCGTCTCATAAAAGTTGCACTTAGTAAGTAAAACAAAAAAGGTGCAATCCAGTCATTGAAGTCACCCTTCTTCTCCAAATCATTACATCAAAATTCAAGCACAATAAACCTATTCAAAACTTGTATTACAATAACAATGCATAATAGGGTACAAAACAACCATTCTGAATTTGTCCATGGTTAGCTTCTAGCTCTCTCCAGATTAGCAGGGTAAAAGAAATTTACCCGTTCGAAAATTAAAGATGTTATCTACAATCCTAACACGTGTACACTTTCTAGTTATAAATTACAACACTATCGAAGAATCCTAAAATCAAGATAAGCAAATTGGTGATCAGACCACAAATATGTACGTATCTACAGCTGACCGTCCAAACAACTGGGCAGGAGAAACTGTTATGGGAGGTCGAACTACACCACCACCGGAGATGGACACTTCAGTTTAGGAACTTTAAATGATAATGTGAATAATTTTGGAGTATCGAAGACAGTAATAACATCAGCTTTTCTCTTTGAACTGCTGCTTTCCTGTACAACCCGATTTAAAGATCAACTTAATAAAGGATTCTCCGGGGAATAAAAGCCATGATTTTTTGCATTATTAATTTTTATGGGGTAAAAAGATTTGACCTCTTGCATAGGATAGTCTGCTTTATTTAACCCACCCACCCCCTGCCCCTATATTTTTGAAGTTACAACTTGTTTGGCCAAGCTTAACAAAAAGTAAATTTACTTGTTTGGAACTGTAAAATAAAAATAAAAAAAAAAAGAAGTGCAATTTTCTACTGAAAAGTGAAAATCCAAGAAAAAAACTTTTAACCCTTTAAGGTTCTCCAAACACGCTCTAATCCAACCTCTCTTTTACAAGTGAAAGTATTTCACAAGAAAGTATAGCCTAATTGAAAGGCAAGGCACAAGCAGCACACTGAAATACACAGTCCACAACAGTCTGTTTTTATTTTCTACTGACATTCACCTTACTTCACCTTCACTGTACAATCATTTGGAACTGGTTACAACCAAAGTACAACCTCACTCTCTCCATCCACCCTTCAAGCCTTTTTCACACTGTTTTGTGGTTGCTAAGCAATAATCTGAGTATCAATATGACACAATGCAATTGGTTTGTTTCTAGATTTTGTGGGAACTAGTAAAAGTTGTAAACTGCATATTTTCTGTCGCACAACTTCATCATAGTTTGGATCTTGAACTTCAGTTAAAATCATTAAAGAAATTTGAAAAAGACGATGTAGAGTAAGAGAGAATGGAGCTCCGGAGGATTTTCTTGCTAATCTTATCAGGTAAGTTGCCTATTCAACTCTCTGATTTTGATGCTAGAAATTTTCGGCCACAACACCACCTTCTACACCAGCTATTTATCACCTCCCTCTCGTCTTCCTCAGGCACCCATTTCACCTATCTCTCAAGATAGTTCATTCCAAAACCAATTTTAACTACCATTTCCTTGAAATCATGAAATCGCCATTTTAGTCAGAAATTCCAACCTCATCAAATAGCCTACCAAAAACTTGCATCCCATTTCACCACTCCGCTTACACCGTTCCTTCCATCTCTCATTATCTCTTCTGGTGCAACTCACTATCGTATCCTTACTAATACCAACATTTCCAAAAATTTATAATAAAATGTAATGCATACAATAAAATTTAGATTTTTTTATTATCCTATTCTACAGTTAGGCCATACAAATGGGTAGTTTACAAAAAGAGTATTTTTTTATTTTATTTTTATTTTTTTAATATCACAGACGTACTAATCATTTGGTGTCCCTGAGGTTGTCCGACCACAATAAGCCAGGATAGTCCACTAATCTAGTTGCCTAAGATCGAATACATAGAATAAGGTTTTCGAGTCAGTGCAGATCTAATTGGACAACCAGAGACAAAGAAGGTGAGAAGTGAAGACAAAAGAAATTTGCTAGGTGTAATCCATGCCTTTTAACATTTATTAGGAATTGAAAAAATCAAGAGAGGAGAGAGGAGGGACCTTAGAAGTAGTAACTTGCTTCCTCAGAGCCCTTCCTCCAGTTGAGTTATGGGTACTTTGCTTGTTACGAGCAATCTGCAGATTTTTCAAACGTAGATTTACATTAAAACATAAACTCCACAAAATTTAACAAAGCAACGACAAACCTGCTTAAATAAACGTAAAATTCTCAAATTAAAATCGATTCATGCAGAAAGTGCATGTGAATTTATGGAATCACAAAAAGAAAATCCTAAATGAGGTCCATAATAGACATTTTTTAATATAAGCATCAACAGAGAAAAAAGCAATTTTGTTTTTCCAAGTTTGACGTTCGTGGAAAATCTCCCTCAAAAATAATTATAATTCCAAAATAATAAAGAAACTTAAGCAAGGAACCATGAATTTTCCACAAACCAAAGAAGATATAGAGATGGTGTAAAAAATATCAAGCCAATTTAAGGAATCAACCCATTATAGCCTATTGAAACGATAATTTTGACAGTCTAAAATAAATATATAATATATGAACTGAAAACAGGAAAATGGTAAACCATAGAATCTAAAATCAAATATCGACAAACCCATCATTAATAGAAAATAGAAACAGAAAAACCAAGAACAATTTCGTCAGTCCGAACAATATAAATTTCAAGATGTGTACAAGTATAGTCCTCAAATACAAGTAATTTTTCTTAGTATTTACTCTGCAAATAATTAGAACAACAAGATACTTTGTGGTGTTTCACAGTGGAAGGTGCAGCAGCCAAGAAACACAGAATCTTGCACCAATTACTATGTCGTGGAATCACCTAATAAGGCCATTAGAACAAATCTGGGGACTGAAAATAACTAAGTTTCTATTGTAATATTCTACCATCCAACTGTATACCAAGCTAGATTCATGCTATGCATCCAACAACTACCAGTTATGAACCTAGCAAGCAAGTTATAATTAAACCTTGACAACCTGAATAGTAACACTTCAAATGGAAAATGCATGCCAAAGAATTATGAGGTTATCACCTTTCGAAGGTTTTGTGAAGGATCTAATTCTTTCTTCACGGTTACAGCCTTCCCATCCACACTGCTATTCTTGCCTCTCACATGGGAAGCCCCTGATTGGACTCTGCATCTTCGTAATACGGGTGTTGTAGAACTTGACCTGGACTTTAACATCTTTATTTCCCTAGAAAGCCGTGAGATTTCTTTGTTCTTTTTTATTGTTTCAGATTCCAGCTTGGCAAAGTCAGCTCTTAACTTTTCACTCGAGATCTGTAACTCCTCAGTCTGCTCACAAGCGTCTGTATTTTCTCATTTGCACTTTCAACTTCAGCACGTTTCTTCCTCAATTGTTCAGTGAGTTCACTCTCCATTTTCGTATACTGGTTCCAAACGAAATTCTTTTCTGCTAACAAAGCAGAAACGCTGGAGTTCTTTTCTGAATTACATTTTTCGATTTCACTTTTCAGCCTCTTCACCTCGTTTTGCAGCGCCTTGTGTCGCTCGCTTTCTCCTCTATTACTAATCTCAGTCACTATATCCTGCAAAACAGTCAACAATTTCAAGACCCCCTAAAATCGAAAACCGCTATGTATTTCAAATAAATGGTACGGAATATACTTTGGGTTTGGAACATTTCTGAGAGAGATAGCCAACCCATTCTATAAGGTCAGCCAATTCATTGTCGGCATTTTCTGCATTACACAATATAAAAAGGTACTTCGAATGTCAAATGATAGGATAATTTAGGAAAAACAAACAAAATCCAGGCTTGGCCAATCTTATATTCAAAAAAATTCCAGATCTTTCACAATATTTGTTAGAAAATATAAAGGGAAATTTGATTTCCGTGTATATGAATAGGTGTGTTCTTTTTAGAAGAGTTGCAAAAGTTAACAGTTTTCTTCTAATAGACACACCAATTCATCCCTATAGATATCTTCCTTACATATGGAGAATGTTGCCCGTTTGCAGAGGATATAACAATTTCCATTCTTTCTTCTTATTTCGTTTTTTCTTGGCATGATCAGTTTTAGTTAAAGTGTTTTCTTGGTTTGATCAAATTGTCGCAGTTTGAATCAAACATTTCTATTGTATCCTGAAAATAAATTTTCGTTATAACCCATTTGTGACTTCGTTGGATAAGGGAGAAACATTTCTTAAAAGATAACGTTTACGTTCCTTGGAGTTCATATTCAGATTATCAAATTCCCTATATATTTTCTAACAATATTTACCAAGAATTCTAACAAAGCCTAAAATTATCCGAAAAACTAGAAAAAAAATACTAAGAAAGAAGGCTTAAAGGAAAAAAGAAGCACACCGAATTTATGCTTGTAAAGGAAAGCCTCTCTCTCTCCTTCAAACACACCATCAATTCCACTTTCACCGAGTGAACATTTTGCTCCATCTTCATCTGAACCCAAAAATTCCCAAAATAACCCCTCAATCCTCGAAACCCCAAATTAACTCTAGACAAAAAAAAATCACATTGTATACACAAACAAGAAAAGAACTAATCTCACCTCATGGATAACATCGTGCGAAGATTTTATTCTCTGTTCAAGAAATTGCCTTTCTTTCTGCAGATTCTTTGACATTTTTACTAAAGCATTAAAGACTTTATTCCAATTTTTCTCGCGGTCGGAAGATTCGTCTGCGGGTTTGCTTCTTGCCATTCAAAAGATTGAATATTACAATGAGAACACTGTTTTTCCGGCTATTAATCAATAATAATGATACAGTATAGATTTGGAGATTTATGAGAGAGAGAAGAGAGGTGCATGAAAGTATAATTGAAGTTTGAATTTTGAATTGAAAAGAGGGGTTTCAACGGTCGAATTTGGGGTATTTATAGGGCTCACAAGATTGAAATCGAATCCAGTTTGTGTTATTCTCAATTCCTCCTGTTTTTCGGGTGGCTCTTTCCAACCAATTGACCCGACACTTTTGGAGTGGCACTTGCCACTTTTATGTAGGGTCTGGCTGGGTCCAATCGAGTATGTTCGTGTAAAAAATTGTAAAGTGTGGTTGGTGCCATTCTATTCAAGTTTAAACCATAAGCTACATTGCCTGCCTAAGAGCATCTCCAATGCAGATGATGGATTGGAAAAAAAGAAGTGTCATGTCATCAAATAGATAATGTGTATTAAAATCGCATCTCCAATGCATTATGTGAAACACCATGTTAGGCTGATGTGTCCCAAAATAAAATAGAAGATGTGGAGTGCTCTTTTTACATGTAGAAGTTCTGTGAGATTGGATGACTCAACAATTATTTTAATTTTGGACTTCATTTAATTCACAAAAAGGTAATTATGGAAATTTTAGCAATTTTATTATTGTTTAATTTAAAAAAAATAAATGTTAT
This sequence comes from Forsythia viridissima, assembly GCA_030279155.1. Lineage (NCBI taxonomy): Eukaryota > Viridiplantae > Streptophyta > Magnoliopsida > Lamiales > Oleaceae > Forsythia > Forsythia viridissima. Next base: position 29,389,480 of record CM059045.1, read on the forward strand.
GTAATCACCATTATTGAATTGTAGAGAGAACTTTTGGACTTTCACGTCTATTTATTCCATATTTATTTAGAAGTCCTTCTATTTAACTGTCACATCAGCTACAATCTATGGAGTGCATTGGAGATGCTCTAAGAAAGCTTCATGGAACTCATGTAAGTGATTGGAGGAAGTAAGCAAGGGAACATATGGCCTAGAACCTTTTTTAAAAGTGTGATCTCAACTCTAATTTTAATAAATTTCTTAATATTTACAATTTTTTTATAGATTTTATAAAATTTAATAAAATTTGACAGATTTCAATTGATTTCTATATTATAGATTTTAATAGATTCTTATATATTTCATTGATTTTATTGGATTTGTGGTCTTTTTATTAAAATTTATATTTTTATCTCCTCAATTGTTAAAAGCAACTTGTAAATAGTAACTTTTGAAATAATTTTAAAATTCCACCATACAATTTTAAGTCAATTTTAATCTTTTCAAACGAAATTATGTTTTAACAAGAAACTTGCTCTAAAATTAAGGTAAACAAGTCAGCCCTCCATAAAAGGATACAATTTTCATTTTTGAAAACCTAGACTAATAGCAAAAAAAAAAAAGAAAAAGAAAAGCTAATTCATGATATATTAGTACATATAATTTATATTTTAAATATTACAAATGAGTGATGAGACTTTTTTACTTTTAACAGAATTCTAAATTATAGAAGTTAATGAAGTTCATACAATATATTTGTGATTTTCAATTTTTTTTTTTTTTACTTTAACCACTCATTGTGCACAAACGGAATATGATTTTTATTAAGAAAATGGTACAACATATGACTAGATCGCTCAAAAAGAAAAATTCTAACATTGTGATTAGAAAATGAAATTTATAATATTATCGTATATTAAAAGAAACTCCTAACTTTGTCATAAAGTTAGAAATATGAGTAGCGTTTGGATAAAATTAGAATAATGACGTAAAAAATTACAAATTAGTACAAAAGAGTTTTCAATAAAATCTTATGTGAAATTTGATAGGTTGAGGAAGAGGGGGGAAAGAGATAGAAGAATAAAAAAAAAGTCAATTGATACAAATTGTTTGAGTCAAATTATATGTCAATTGGGTGGGTGGGTGGGTGGGTGGGTGGGTGGTGGGGGGGGGAGGGAGAGAGAGAGAGAGAGAGAGAGAGAGAGAGAGAGTCAATTGAAATTTTAAGTTTGGAGCTAGAATTATTAAAAAATTTAGTAGTTACAATTATAGTTCCAAATCTATTGAAATCTGTTAAAATCCATCAATTAATGAAATCTATGAAATTTCACTAGTTATTGGGGACACCTAAATTTCTAAAGAATCTATTTAAAATCGAGTTGATGACACCTAAATTTCAATGAAATCGATTAAAATTTGAGTTGAGGATACTTAAATTTCAATGAATTTTAAATCCTTTTCAAATATGAGTTGAGCACACATTCCTTAATTGGTGTTCCGATTTGAAAAATAGAATTGGATTACATACAATATAAATATGATGGTCGAAGAATGAAATATGTGTTCAATTTAAAAATTCGCGTACTCTACTTATAACTAAGCATGTTTTATAGATTTTGAGTAATGATCTCTTATTCACGGTGGGTAGGAAATCACGGTTTTGATCTAATGCTCACGGTGGGCATCGTTATAATACCCACCGGGACACTTGTCCTACACTCATTGGATGAGTGTAAAGTGGACTCGAATAACCCGGGTTGGAGTTGAATTCTCGAGTTCTTGAGATGAGTAACGACTTTATCTATAGGGAAAAAAAATGAGAGAAGGCTATTACTCGAAGAGAGGGTATGGAGGGGTGGGAGGCGGCTGCTTTGGTCGAGAGATGGTGGAGGCCAGCTACATGCACCGGATTTAAATCGGTCATCCTCTGGTCGATGTCGATCATTCTTGATCTTGCTGTTATTGATTTTTAATACAAAGGAAAGTCAAATGCTTTATGACGAGCTCCCAATTTTTCGGACTCTGCTCGCTTCTTCGTCTACACTCCAATCCTGTTAATTGAGTTAAAATCTTTTCTATGATTCTTGAACTTGGCTGGAAAATTCAGGCAGAGAAATGGTTCTGTGGGATATTTATTGGGTTGCCGATGAAGTTATTTTTAAAATTGGTAGATTTTTGGGGAAGATGAAGTTTTTTTGTACTTTTTAAAAGTTATAGGACTTTATTTGCAATCTTATTTTATTTTATTTTTTGTTGTTTTTAGCTTTTTTATATTTTTGTTTATTTAAAGAGGAGGGCAAATCTATCAAAATGTGTGATTGGGGACATGATTTGCAATTATTTGAAAGGTTTGGGATGTCTGATGCTAAAAAAATTGGTTAGGGGTATGTTAGTAACAGATTTGAAAGGTTGGGGACTAAAATTGCAAAGTACCCTTAAAAAATCATTCTTCAATGCAACCTGACAAGAATTGTGTCTATGTCAAGCATGTGCGGTGAAGAAAAAAAAGGCATTGTTTAGAGTTTCATCTAGATTTAAAAGCTCTGTTAGACATGTTGACTTAGAAAAATTTCTTTTTTCTTTGCATATTTATATTTCTTATATATAGTTAGATGTGAATTTTTTTTTTATTTGAAGAAAATAAAAGACACCTGCACAACATCATTGGTTGTAGATAAAATTCATTGAAGACCAATTTTTGACTTGAATGTCTATTCAATAGATATCAATGCCACGTAAACGTTGTCTTTCAATTTGCATACCACCTAAATAGCAATCCATTAAGGATTTTCTAACAGCATCCCAATGTTTCTCTAGATTGCTAAAAATAATTTTCCATGTAAGCAAACTAGACGATTTTTTTAAAAAAAATTTAAAAAAAAAAAACCCCTCTAATGCAATCACATGGACTATGTCAAGCTAATGATGCAAAGAAAAGAAAAATAGACATTTTGAAGAGGGCATACCTTTTTCTGGAAAAAAGTTAATGTCCAAAGATAAATACCAAATCAGAATATGAGAAGAAAAAAGTGTTAATTTAATGAATGGTTTTTGAACTTTCTCCAAGTTACTATTTACTCATCCAACTCAAAAACGTTTCTCATCACTCACACCACCCAACTCAAAAATGTTTCTCATCAATCACACAAATTTCAAAATGTTTCGCATTCACCACTAATTAGAAACCCATTTTACAAACTTCATAGAAAAATCCAATTGGCGAACTAAATTCATAGTTGGCGCATTGATATCTTTAAATCCATCCACATTAGTAAAAATGCCCTTGCCCAAACACACCTTTAACACTTAAATGGATAAAATGATTATAACATCAAATTAATTTGCCCTTAACCCATCAGAAATCCCCAAATTAGACTAACATAGCGAAAAAGCTAGATTTTGTCTTCGATTAGTTGGACAAAGGTGAGCCACAATCTGCATAAAAGCTGCAACTAGTCGTCTATATAATCTGCAACCCTAGAACCTTCTACTCGGATTGTGCTCCGTCCACGAAGTCTTTGTCACAATGATTTTCCACACATACAAATTGCCTCATTAAAGATTTGGGAAGTAGTTTATGAATTTTTCATTGTAATTAGTAAGTAGGTAAGAATGGGACCTGATTAGGGTTTGAGTTCAACCAATGTGAGGATTTTTTGTTCTGATTTGGAGAAATTACCTTTTAATTTGAAGGCATGTTACTGACATGGATAGACTTAACGACGTTAGTATACCAACTCAGAATTCAATTTGCCAGGTTTGTATCAAGTTTGTGAAACGGTTTTCTAATAAGTGGTGGACGGAATACAAGAAGAAAACTCCAAGTCGGCCAGGTAAAAGATGCGGGGAAATTTTTGATTTTGTTTTGAATTAGATTTAGAAGAAAGCCTTCTTCCATGACTTCTGAATCTCCCATTTTCCAAGACATACAGTCTTCTTCTTCTTCTTTCAAAAAATCTAATGCTTCCAAAATCGATGGTCTATATGAAATCACCCATATTTTCAAAACTGATAAAACCCCTGTCACCAATTTACCTTTGTTAAATCCATATCATGCATATGCCAAACCAAAACATTTTATATCTAAATTTGTCTGAACCCTGATCTCGTCTTCTAAAACCAGATCAAAGAATATGTGCAATCCTCTAAATTTGATCAACACATGTTACTTGCAACCGAAAAGGAGCAGTTCATTACTCTTGAACTACCTTCACATTTACCCAAAGTTTGGCTTTCAGAAAGATATACTCATCTCCATTTCGGAGCTGTTCGCTTTGCCCTCACTGCCAATGGAAGGAAAGGACTTCCAACTGTTGCTAGAGTTGCCCTTCTAGACACTTGGTATGCAGATTATCAACATGCTTGCATTAGCACTATTGAGACAACTCTGAATGCAGGAACAGTTCTTGTAACTATGTTCCCAAATTTCAACATGCCTATAGCAGATCCACAGCTTTTGTCTGCTTTAAAAATCCAAGTTCAAATTGTTGGTGCTGTCCCTACAGGAATTACATATGGCTCAACCCTTCATTATCAGATGGTGTATCGCATACAAAATCACTCCCTTAATTTTGTTACACCACAATCTACTGAGAATGCTATATTCTTACAAATGGAACAGAACAACCCAGTTGTACTTATGTTCCCAGACAAATTCCCAGAAGTGAGCTCCTCAAGCTAATACCCGACACTTGACTTACATCTTATGAACAACATCACTAGAACTCCAAAAATGCTCAGCACATCCAATCTACAACTCACATTTCAGACAAAATTCAAAGGGTCAAGTTGAAATTGGAAAACCATTTAGCCAAAATAACGTGATATAACAATTAAACTGCAATTCACGGTAAAGGGCCACACATTCATCAAAGGGCCGCGACTTTGGAATTACAGGAATTGCTATACTACGTCATAACGGATCTTTTGATCAGTGGAGGCATCGTCTGATACAGAGGATCCTCCGGAGGAGGCAACTGTAGAGCATACTATATGCTGCCACAAATGCTTATCTCTACTTCACCATATTGATATTATCTTGCTTATTCTTAGAAAAAGAAGAAAATGAGGAAGCTTAGAAACACATGATAAAGAAAACACACACAAGTTTATTCAAGAGAACAACTGGTGATCTTACGACGCGAAACAAGCCTTCTTATAAAGAGGAAGGCAAAACATAGCGACAAATCAAGCATAAAAATTTTACAAGACTCGAGACAAAGTAAAATAGTACAATAATTATACAAGACTCAGGACACAAAGCAAGAATAGTACAGACATTTGAAAACTTTAAATTGAAAGGAATCCTCTTTTTCAAAAGCAAAGGAATTTGCTTTTTTAAAAGCAAGGCGGTCATGTCAAGATTGTCACGGGGTGCCAAAGTTGGCAGCATGTGCGGGAGAGTCTGAGTCATCTGAATTAGATGGTAGTCCTTGTTGCTTCCACCATGGCATATTTTCCATTTTGCGTTGATTCTCCTAAATTTGTTCTAAAATTTTTTCCAAGTTGTCAGGATTGTTTGGATCAAGCTCTGATGGGTTTGGAACAGTAGAGATATTGGGCTATTCATGCATCATGTACTGTGTGACTTCAAGCTGGTGGAAGGTGATGATAGGTTGTTGAGAACTAGTAGCTGATTCTTGTGGAGAACTAGTAAGTGGATTACTTGCAATATTATCATGGAGCATTTTCCAAAGTTTTTCACGATGAGCTTGGCCTTCAGGAGTATTTTCACCATATTTGGATGTTGTCCTAGACTCTGAGTCGGTCGTCCCAAATATAACTGTGACCATGATACATCAAAATTATCTGAGTCAGGTCGGGGAAGATAATAATAATTATACTGGGGATAACTCTTCTTCATGTGAATTTCAATAACTTCCTGGAGGCGTTTAGCATAAAGCATAGGCAGACTTTCCCATGGAGCATCATCGTCAATGTTAGGCCATATTTCTGGGGGAATGGTTTGATTTAGTTCTACCAATTTTCTTTGGAATGTTCAGAATTCTTTAGGATAATTTTCCTAATCTTTATGGAGATCATATGGCAAGACTGTGTAGTCACAAACATGAGAAAAATGAGTATAGTGTCCGATTTCTGTGAAATATCCTTGCCTGTTAAAAACGATGATAACACGAACATTTTTTAGAGATGTACGAATGTCCTTGAATTTTTCCATATAAACATGAAACTTCTCCATCTAATGATTCACAGGGTGGAACCATTCAAAGAACCTTTTTGCATTGCAATTTGGCTGAGGATAGAGTTCAGGAAATGTCTTCCAGAGATCATAATCAAGTTGAGGGAGTCAAGTATCCATTGCTTCTACATTAAAACAAAAAGCAATTTGATGAAACTCAAGAAGATACCACAGAAAACACAAGATTTCTTTTGAAAATGCCCATTGTAGACGATCTAGGTCAAAGGAGAAGAGATTTAAGAATGGATAATCAGGATGATATCCTAGGCCACCGAGAATATGCATTCCATGTTTTTGGATGACTAAGGATTGATATTTAAGCATGAGCTCCTTTGACCGAGTCTTGAGTGTTTTGTTCATTATAAGGCTGTGGATTTCAGGAGGAAAATTGTCCATGTTTGGATAAACCTCTGGAAGCCTTGTGGATGAAGAAGGTTTAGATGAAGGTCCCATCATGCAAATAATGAGGATGGGCTTTGTAACAGAGAATTTGGGCTTGGGCCTAGAGAATAGATCTGGGAGGAGATTATTATGGCCTTTTATGTGCTTCACTTCAAAGTTGAAATTGGAAAACCATTCAGCCCACCTAAGGAGTTGAGAATTTGGGATCTGTTTTTGTTTAAAATGTAACATTTTTGGAAAAGCAGACATGTCCATTTCACTGAGGAAGTGATGCCTAATAAGATGAAATTGGAATTTCTCAATTCCTCTTTTGACTGCTAGAATTTCTTTGAAAGTAGAATGGTAGTGCTTTTCGGCCTTAGAAAATGAACCACTTTTTTATCCACAGATATGCCTCTTGCCTTATTTTTCTTCAAGGAGAACTACAGTCCAATATAAATCATTAGCATCTGTTTGTAAGACTCTTTTTCCATCAGTGGGGATGGACAATGCTGGAAGGCTATGGACCTTTTGCTTGATCTGTTGGATGGCTTTAGTTTGTTTTTCTGACCATGATGGAGCATTCTTCTTTAACATGTTTTGTAGAGGTTTGATGACTGTGGATAAATGGCCAATGAAGTCAGCCATATAGTTGCAATTTGGTCCCTACTTCAAGTTTTACGTGCAGATTTAGTTCTTTTTGCTCCAAAGCTTTAAACTTGATCCCATACTTCCAAAAAAATTCCACCTTGGTCCCCAAATCTTTATAGTCCAAAATTTGTTCTAATCCAAATAAGACATTAATTAGTACTTTTATCAATAAATAATTACTAACAAAATAAGATAAGCTGGTAACATGTATCCTAAAATTGCGCTCGTCACTCATCACTTGATCTTATTCAAGATTTGAATTTTATGAATTTTAGGTTTATTTTAGAACTTCTGACTTATGTGGTTTTTGAATTTGGTATTTTTTGTTGACGTGGGGGTTGTTGAAAGATAAGATATGACTGAAGGGGTTAGTTGATGATGAAATTTTTATATTTTGCTTGGTATTTGCTTTGTTAACTAAAGAATTTGTTCTCTACTTCTTGTTTTGCCAGATATTGATTTCTTTCATATGTGATACTTGGTTGATTTTCTTTGCGGTCAAACTGATAATTTCCTAGTTGTTCTTATCATGTTTAAGTGTTTGCTGTTATTAGTTTAGCTATTATACTCCTAGCATCCTTAGTGAAGCTTTATATTATCATGTATAATATTTTGTGTGGGCTTTAATTTCAGCAGTAGTCATTGAAGTTTGCAATAAATTTCAAAATGGTTATTAAAATGATTTTCTTACACTAGTAGTCACTCAAGTTTGTAACGATTACACTAATGGTAACTCAGTTAACAAGGTCAAACTGAAATTCTACATGTCTTATTAAATTCAACCGTGAACACAAACGACGTTATTTGTTACACCACGTAAGACAAAATCGTGGTTAAAATAAACAAGCGTAACGTGTGAGGTGAAACGTTTTAAGTTGTTTGTGTGGATAAAGTTTTCTTCGGCTTAAATCGTTTCACTTCACATGAAATGCTTTATAATTTTAACCATGCTTTTGTCTTATGTGATGTAACAAATAACGCCAATTGCATCCACAATGGAATTTAATGGTGATATGTAGAATTTTGTTAACCAAGTTGCTATTAGTGTAATCGTTATTAACTTGAGTGGCTATTAGTATTACAAAATTACTTTAATTATTATACAAAATTTATTGTAAAATTTAGCAGACAGTTGCTAAAACTTACCCATTTTGTGGGTAAGGATCATACATATGTAATATTCCGTCCTTTTTCTTATCAATTTTTGTGATAAAAATATCATGTATAATATTTTGTCTTTCTATCTCTACAATAATATGAGTCTTAATTTTTTTAATGTTCAACTTTCGTCCAATACGACGTAGTTTTGGTTATGTTTTCTTCTTTTGTGCTATCTACTTTCTGACACCAATTGCCCACTTGAATTTCTCCGAAATTTCTCCAACATCTTCCATAATTTCCAAATACAGATTGGCTACGCTCAGAACTCAGAACTTAAACTCAGAAACTGAGAACTGGTGACTCTGTAAGTTCTTTACAAATTTTTAAATTTGTTTTTCATTCACTTTTAATGTTATTTATAGATTCTCCCATTCTAGTCTAAATTTTGCCAACATCTTCCATAATTCCCAAACACAGATTGGCGACGCTCAAAGCTCAGAATTGAGAACTCACTCAAACTCAAACTCAAACTGAGAACTGATAGAAGTCATCAAATCTTTATTCTGTAAGTTCTTTGCATATTTTTAAATTTGTTTTTTACTTTTCACTTTTAATGTTATTTATAGATTATTTGAGATTAGTCATTTCATATGTGAAATATGTTGGCATGTTTGAGCTTTGAAAAATGGTAGTTTTTTTTGGGAACATTTTTGTTATATAAAAATGGTTGTTTTTGGCTCGACAAATTGGGTACACTTACCAATTTGTTACCCAATTTGTCAAGCTATTTGACAAATTGGAATTACATTTGTTTGTTGAGTAACTCGACAATAACCATCCTCATATTTTTTTTCTTGGATTATAATTAATTTTCAACGCTGAGTTAATTTTTTACTTTATTTTTTCCATATTTGTTTCTCACTTTTAGTTAATTTTTCATTAGTTATTATTTGGATTTTTTTTTTCTAATATTGCGTTAGCCCATTTGTCGAGTAACTCGACAAATTGTTGAGTTACTCGAAAATTAGTTAATTTTTTAATTTTTTTTTTCAAATTTGTTTCTCACTTTTAGTTAATTTTTCATTAGTTATTATTTGGAGTTTTTTTTCTAATGTTGCCTGAGCCCATTGTCGAGTAACTCGACAAATTGTCGAGTTACTCAACAAACTCTAGTTTGTCGAGTAACTTGATGGATTTTTTTTTCTATTTGGCTTATAGTTTGCCTTATTATAATTTGTTTTATGCAGTTATTTGTGGATGGACGCACAAAAATACTTACGAAATAAATACAGGAGAGAATTGTATGCAGAACGTAAAGCATTTGAACCAACGAAAAGGAGAGTGCATACATTTCATGGTAGTTCAAGTACAAAAAAAGTAGGCAGCTATCATTTAATTTTATGCCATATTTAGCTACTTATTTTATATCAATTATAATAGAGTTATTTTTTTATTGTAGTTGATGAACAGAGAATTTTAAATGTTGACGATAATATAGTTGATGGTGAAAATATAGTCGATGATGGTTTAGGAAATAACAATTCTTACCAAAACAATGAAAATTCTTACCAAAATTCCTATATACATATTTTCCAAACAATCAATATGGTAAAGATTTTTAGTATTGCAAACATCAACAATTTGTAAGCATTGTCAGGCTAAAAAATTTGAGAAAGAAAGTAGAGGTTTTTGTTGTTGTGAAGGCAAAGTTAAACTACAAATAAATTATGTACCTGATGAATTGTATGAGTTGTTTACTACCAATTCCATTGAAGCATTACATTTTAAAAGTAACGCATGTAATTATAATAACCACTTTGCATTTACATCATTTGGTGTAAAATATGATAAAAATTTGAGGAAATCATATAAAGGTATTTATACATTTATAGTTCAAGGACAAGTTTATCACTATATAAATCTAATTATACCTATTGATAACAGTCCTTCATATTTACAATTGTACTATTATAATACTAGAAATGAAATACAACATAGGTTACAAAAATTCGATAGATTTTGTGAATATATGTTGCATAAATTAGTAGATATATTAAAGATTAATCCATATTCTAAATTTTTTTCCGCTCTTTGAGTACTATCAATTCTTTAGAATTGTGTAAAATACATATTAAATGTGACACAAGACTTGATCAGAGGATGTACAACACACATTCGGCATCACAAGTTGCTGCTATATGGGTTGATGAAGATCCATGTGCTACCACTCGAGCATGATATATATCAATACATTGTCATTCTAATACATTACTATTTTTATTGTTATGATCCACTCCAATATCCATTGTTATTTCTATACTTATAATGCTATAGAAAAGTTGTTAGATATAAATGTTATAAATTCTGCAAATGAATTAATTGAAAACGAGAATACATGTTATTATTCCAAACATAATCCATTATATTTTGTAATTTGAATGTTCCATATTCAAATTTGATTGTGGTCTCTTATTTTTTTACTTTCTTTCTTTGTAGTTATGAGTAGGACAAAAAAGAGATCACAAGTTTTTTGTCGTGAATACTATTGTTACAAGTTACAGGTAAAAGATACTAATGAATGTATTGTGCTTCATGCTGGAAGATTTTTTCAACAATACGTGGTTGATATGTATGTTAAGATTGAAACAAGTAGATTAGATTATTTTAGGAAAAACCAAAATGAATTACGTACTGAGCTTTATCAATGAATTGTTGATATTGTAGAAAATGGTGAAAATATAGGTTATAAAATAGGTCGAAAAATTATGTTACCATCTTCTTTTGTTGGTAGTCTTAGAGATGTGAAAAAAGGATATATGAATGCAATGGCTTTAGTTCAAATATTTTGTAACCCTAATTGGGATGAAATAAAACGTGAGTTAAAACATAATGATTAGTCAAAATAGACCTGATTTAATTGTTCATATATTTAAAGCTAAATTAGAAGAATTAAAAATTGATTTATTACAATGACAAAATTTTGGAGAAGCTGCTGCTTATATTTATATAATAGAGTTCCAAAAAAGAGGCCTTCCATATGCTCACTTTTTGTTAATTTTAAAACTGAGTTTTAAAATTAATAATGTTGATTTAATTGATCAAATTGTTTCTTGTTAAATACCTAACAAAAATGAGAACTCTCATTTACATTCTATTGTAGTTAAATATATGATACATGGTCCTTGTGGTATATTAAATCCAAACAATGTTTGTATGATAAAAATAGAAAGTGTGAAAATAAATATCTAAAGAAATTTGTTATGAAAACTTTTCTTGGAGAAAATTCTTACCCGAATTATAGACGTTGTAATGATCATCAAACAGTTATGGCTAGAGGGAGTTTAGTAGATAATAAATGGGTTGTTCCTATATTTATCTGCCAAATATGATTGTCATATCAATGTAGAAATATGTTCAATTGTAAAAGCAGTAAAATGTTTCTATAAATATGTGTACAAGGGACATAATAGGGTAAGTTTTTGTGTAAATAATGATAAAAATGATATTATTGATGAAATTGAAAGATATCAATATGTTAGGTGGATTTCTCCACCTGAAGCAATGTAGAGAATATATAGATTTATTTTATCTGAAATTTCTCCATCAGTCATATCATTACAATTACATCTTGAAAATAATCATTTAGTCACGTATAAACATTCTGAAAATTTATCGAATATTGTTGATACAGATTATAGAAAACTAACAATGCTAACTGAATTTTTCAAAATGAATACATGCAATGAATTAGAAAAATTATTATTGTACATGGAATTTTTTCAATATTTTGTTTGGGATGGACAAAGTAAGGTATGGACCAAAAGAAAACGTAGAAATATAATTAGGAGATTAGTTGCAGCTAATATAGTTGAGGGTGAAAGATATTATTTACGAATTTTGCATAATCATATTAGAGGACCAGCATCGTATGAAAGTTCAAAAATAATAAATGGTATTTCTATGCTATCTTTTTGTGGTTGCATATGGCTTACTAAATGGTGACAATTATTGTGAGAACTGTTTAGAAGAAGCAATTACTTATCAAGTGCCATCCTGTTTACGACGTTTATTTGCTACTATACTAACTTTGTGTAGACCTGATGATCCAAAATCATTATGGATTAAATTTCAAAACTTCATGTACGAAGATTATGTAAATAAAGGTTTGTATATTATTCATTCCGAAATTAAAGCTCTACATGATATTAATCATATATTAGAACAAAGTGGTAAAAATATAAATGAATATCCACTTGTACCATTTGAAATAACTATAGAAGAAGAAGAAATATTAGCTATTATAATTACTGAAGAAATGACAAACGTTGTGTTGACGTTGGAATCTACATTGTTCACGCGTCAACAGATCTCTAGTCACTCTTCTACCAACCTGTATGTTACCTGTACACTAGGACGACCATTAGACACCAAAATCACCAGAGAAAAAGGGTCCGGCAATCGTTGGTACTCTGACAATCAAGTCAACTGCTGGTATATAGAATAATATACGGGGAACAAAAATAATTAGGTGTGGGAGAGACAAGCAGGCAAAGATTTGAGCAGAGTTTTAAGGGTAAAATTAATGCGTAAAAAGAGCGTACTTTGGAATAATTGGAGACATTGTATTTATAGCACATGAGTTCTAATTTATCTAGGTAAATAATCAATTAGTTCTAATTAGAGAGAATAATTAAAAAAATAGTGAAAAATTGTGTATTTTATTATAATCATAGACTTCAAACACTTGTATAATAAGTAAGAAATATCTAAATATGGTCATTAATATTGTTTTCCATATTTTACAATACTCTCTATTTAGTGACCATTAATACAATAACTGTCTCATTATAAACACTTAGTAAAAATCAAATCGGACAAAAATACCAAATGAAAAAAAAAATTATCAAAAATTTTGAGTAATCAAATGTTGTTTCGTTAAAATCTTGTCAGGAAAATCTAATGGGACAAAACTTGAGCGAATGAAAAAGATCGGGTTATTGTATAAATCACATGATCCTCATATAAGATTATGTGATACGACATTCTTTGAGAGTTACCATATTTGAAATATTGAAACGTTAAAGTTGTACTTTTTTTTAGATTATCAATACTCTAATATTAAACAACATTAATATTCTTAAATTGTAAAGTTGCGATTCTTCAAGAACAACAACACAATATGTTTTCTAGTATACTGATATATAAAAATTTGTGCTTTTTCAAGAGCAATCATACAATATTTGTTTAATTAAGTTATACTTTTTTAAGAGCAACAATACAATATTCTTCTATAATATTTCTATATTTTGTGTTTCTTCAAAAACAACAATATTCATGATGTTTTTAAGCGTATCCGCGAGGCCCTCGCTGGATATCTGAGACTTTGACGAGTCTGGGGAGGCCCTCGTTGGGCCCATGAAGCTCTAACAAGGCCTAACTTGGGCCTATATGGGACTTTAATTGGACTCTTGCCGACGTGGAGGCCTTAACGAAATCTGGTGGTAACAATAGTCCCCCAAGTCTAAGCCTATTATTTATGGTAGCTGTAGGACTTTGATAGAAAGTCTTTGATAGGGGAGAGTGCTGCGAATATGGTCTTCGCAGATGCACTGTTGAGTTATTTGTCCATGCATCTTTGAATTACTCACTAAGTATAGTCCCCCATTGAAGCCGATTATTTATAACGGGTGAGGGCTTTGATTGGTTGGGCTTCCAATGACGTGTCCCTGGTTGGTGTTTTTGTCTAAGCTGTCAATCAAAGTTGTCAATCCGTTGGTCAGGTAATCATGAGTGAGAGAGTGTGCATTCAATGCTAATGGCGCGTGATAGGTGATTGAGAACGCGTCTCTTCGTTTCAATAAATGCCTAGGGTTCCGTTTCCCACCTTTTGCCCTTCTTTGAACACGCGTTTGCTGGGCAACGGTTCAGATACCGTGTTTCGAGTTTGGACGGTGGAGATTAAGGAGCCTCAATCTATATAAACCCATGCCTCTTCATATTCCTCTTCTTCTTACTTCTACGCACATCTCAGGCTTTGTGGAGTACTCCGTTGATAATCAAGAAATTTCAAGGTGTATTCATTAGTTCATCTGTAATCCCGAGGTAAGCACTGTGGAAGTTGATGTGCTTTGTTTCGTAGACTACCTTTGTTTTTATTTTGTGGTTTCTTGGTTTGGACGCCATTTTTTGCAATATTTTCTGGCGATCGTGGATGTATCTTCTTCTTGAATTGATAGAGGTAGTAATGTCATCCAGACATTATGATTCCCAGAACCGGGCGGACGCTAGGACAAACCCTAGTATCTGGGGTGAGGCGTCGTCCTCTTCTTCATCTTTACCGTCGTCCTCTCCTAGCACCCACTATCGCTCGCCTGCCCTCCGCATCCACAAGCGGGAGAGAGATAAACCCAACTAGATTGCCAAAGACGATGGTTGGAAAGGAGCGGCATGACCCCAGGGTACGCGAGATGAGAAGGTTGCTGGACAAAATGGATGTCCCGGCAGCCCGGGCGCTCTGCGAGGAGATCAAGTGTTCGGCCACCGAAGCTTCCATGCCTCGTTCGAAGATCAAGAAAGCAGAGTTAGAAGACATACGATTATCCTACGATATTTCTACCTCTGTTGAACTCAAAGCTCCTGGTCCTGAGGAGCCTGCCGACGACCCACCTGAGGGGTTCGTCACGATTTACAAGTCGATGATGCAGCAAGGTCTTCGCCTGCCCCATGCACCATTTCTTCCACGAGGTTCTTAAAGATTGGAATTTGCCCCCCTGCCAGATAACACCGAATGGCTGGGGCCAGATGGTGGCCTCGTTCCTATTGTGGGGTATTGCCTAGGCTGGTGGAGACTTAACTCCTAGGGAATTTGAATCGATTTACTGACCCTGTCGATCTGCGGGTTGGTTTAATATCTCTCATTGGCCAGGCCAGAAATGGAGAACGGTCACTGACAGTCCCAACAATGTGCATAACTAGAAGGAGAGGTTCATCTTCGTCAGAGGGGACTCAGAGTTTATACCAGAGGATCCTCTCTCCAACGTGTATTCCCCATCAATTTAGAGAACTTAGTATATCTTGCTGTCTTTGTGCATATTTTTTATCATTGTTCCTGACTTAATGTCTTTCTTATTTTTGCAAACTGCAGTAAGCCACCCATTCCAAAGAGAGATCAAGGCGAGTTAAGATCGAAGTGGAATAAGGTTCAAGCACTCGATAGCGACTTCAAGAGTCTCAACAATTTGCTCAAAGACGACAACTTACTGATTTGCTACAGACTAATGGGTAAGTCTCACAAGCTGGACTGTACTGGCTTCATTATCATAAGCTACCCTAATGATTTGTACCTTGATTATTGTGTCAGCAGCTTTCAGGTTTAAGAATGTTCATTTTCTCTGCCTTGTCCGTCCCACCGGTGGGGAGGGCTCCTCGGCCCAGCCTCCTTCGCGCGAGACGCCATGTCTGTCGCAAGAGGTCTAGGATGCTATGCCATTAAGGACAATCCACCCTTCGACATCCAATGTCCGAGTTCCAAGCCAGGCTACTCTCCTTCCAGCCCTGCCGTCGTCTTTCCACCCTCTCCCTGACTCCATTTACCCAAAGGACAAGGAGAAGAGAATCGCCAAGGATACGGGCGAGGCGACTAGATAGAATAGAAAGGCTCATGTGGCTATAGAGGCGTTTATAAAGGATACCTGCAAGATGAGGCAGACTAAGAAAATTTGCCAATCCTTACTGCATCTTGATGGAGGGGTTGGGGAAGCCAGAAATTCTGCCTCATCGACCGACTAAGGAGGTCGTATCCACATTACTCAGCACCACAGTGAATTGGAACCTTCCGTGATGGAATTGCTCCCTGCCCATCCTGCGATAATGGCTACGAGTGTCCACAAGTACTGGACCCAAAAATAGGAGAAAGTAGCCGAGAAAGCCACCATGCACGAGCGGCTGCAACTGGCAGAGATGAACTTAATTCGGAGCTTGGTCTTGACCAAAGAATTGTTCAGTACCCTTGAGAGTTTCGACGGCCAATGTAGCGAGGAAGAGGCTAAATCCAGGAAGTTGTCCAGGACCTGAAGGCTATGAGTCTCGAGAAAGCACATCTGGAGTCGGACAAGAGGGTTCTTCAATTCAAGTTTGATTTGGTGGTGACAAAGGAGGCCGACATGAAGGAAATATGAAATCGTGCTGAAGAGAGTTTTAAACAAGCTTGGGATCAGAAGAGGGCTGGTGAGGCCTTCCAAAAATGTACCGAGAAGGCTCCGAATTTGGCTAAGGATCAGACCCTCGCAGTTGAGACAACCATAGCCACCGCTAATAGTAATTTAGAGGCCGTTGCTGCGGAGAAAGATAGGCTGCTGACCGTGGCTAGGAAAGAGGTGGAGAAGGTTAGGGCCGAACGTGTGGATGTCGAGACTAGAGCGGTTGAGACCTATCAGGGTGCATTTGTGGATACGCCCGAGTACCAAGACCTTGCCCATCGTTTGATAACAATAGGCGATGAGCAGTTGGTGGAGAGGATCGCAGAAACTCACCTAGAGTGGGATATCTCCTTTTTCTTATGCTTCTGCCAAGGTCCCTGCCCCCGAGGTTCTTCCCGAAAAAGGCCACGATTTAGGCAAAGATCAAATTACTCCTCCTGTTACAGGGGAAGGCCTGCGTTGTGTCGACCCTAAGAGAGGTGGCGGGGCATCGAGACTTGTAATTTTGTTCCATTTTTCGCACATGTTCCAGTATTATCAATCAAATTTATTTCCTGATATGTCCCCTTCGTATGAAATCCTATCGCATTACTCAAAGAGGATGACCTCATAAATGATTATATTTGCTGGGCACGAGAAATTGATCCTAAAATTAAGGAATCATTCCTCTGGACATTAATGGCGCAGACTTCTTTGTTGAATCTGAAGAGTTAACGTCATTAATGTCCTAGTAAACGGAAAGGCGCCTGAGGCATGTGGCATTCCAAATACCCATTTGATGATTGTACATTAACCGTCTCATTTATTGCCCTGCGTTTTCTATGCGGCTAAGTGTAGTGTTTCCTATGCAGTTCCTATAAAAACATCAAAGGTTCTTCATTGCGTTTCTCATGCGTTCATAACTCTGGTAAATCTCGCTAATTAATCCCCATGGCTGTAACTTCTCATGGTAAAAAAAAAAAAAGCACAGGCGCATCTATTAATATTCGTCTATTAGGTTCTAACGTTCGCCTCATATGCATTACCAAAGTGGGGATAAAGATCTAGCTCCTAGAGGACCAAGCAATCGGAGAATCAACATTTAGAGGACCAAATGCCTAGGAAATCAACGTTCAGAGGACCAAACGTGCGTAAGGGTTGGGCCTAGTAGCCTAAGCCAGAAGGTCTCGAACGGTGCTTCCACAATAGACATTGATGACCAAACCCATCGATGATCCTGATTCGGATGACGTGGCAGAAAGCCATCTGCCAAAGGTGTCAACAGCATTTTTTGGGCAGTGTGGAGTCACCAAATCAACTTGTATTGATTTTGGGAGACTCCCAATCATGGTGAAGTCAAATTTTTTCTAATGACGAAACTCAGGGTGACGAAGATTAGAGTGTCAATTTAGTAGACCATAGATCCCGATATGTGCTGACCCTAAGAGGCGGCGGGGTAGTAGGATGATTACCATGTTTGTTCATTCTTGTCTTGTAATTCGGATTGTGATGAATGAAATATAAATATATCTGATTATCCTTGTTTGTTTCACAATCAAAGTTGAGATGAGTTATTCGGTGAAGAGATATCTGAATGGGTAACACGTAATTTCTTGACCAGATAGCTTGGCGATTGAAGAACAGCAGCTACAAGCGCGAGGTTCTTTAATGAAGGCATTTACCTTTGCCTTCACACAATTGCGAGGCTCTCAAGTTGGCAGACTTTCGCAACCTGGGCGGGGCTCTCAGACTTTGTTGAGCGTTTCCATGTGGGATGGGCATTGACGGCGCCATCATTACATCATGATGTGCCACTAAAGAAGCGTGTGTATCCCACGCAGCCTTTACATCTTCCTAGGGTTTATTGGAGTGCATCTCTCCCCCCACATACGTGTCCATTCATCTGGTCGTTTGCATTCTCCTTTGCTTATATATGCACTTGTAGAACTTTCTTTCATTTCTCTCATTTGCACCTCCTTTTCGTGATATCGAAATTCAACCATTGTTTGTCATGGCAGGTTTTTATTTTTCCAGCGTGCCAAAGCTCAAGATAGGATGTGGTGGAGTTGTAGGTAGAACGGAAGATATTTCTCCTCAGCCTTCAGTACCGCGCACGACGTCTCTTCTGAAAATTGCCATCCCGCAGGTGCTGAAAGCAATGGTGAGCATTTCCTCCACCGTCCCATTGGCTTCGAGAATAACAACGGGGGTTCCTTCCATTCCGCCTCCTACAGGACCTTATTTTCATCGGAAAATTTCTGACGATCAGACAAGAGGAAGATGGTTGTTGATGGCGATGGAGAAACAACTTGTCAGGAAGGGGCATGGAGGATGATGGAAATGTGGAGGATTCTCGAAAGGCTAAGCGAGGCCGATGGGCTCCTTCTTGGAGGGCTGGGGAGCGCGCTCGAGGTGTGACTTCTACTCTTCCTTTGAGTATATCAATATTGAGTCTCGTCAGGATGGATTAGACCCAGCCATTTTGGAAAAATTGCCAACCCCGGCTGCCATAGCAGCGGCTTTAGTTCATAAGTATTGGACTTCTGCCTTTGTGAAGGCAGTGGATAATGCAGAACTGATGGAGTTGTTAAAACTAGCAGAGATGTATACCTCTCGTAGTCACGTACTCAACTGTGAGTTGTACAAGGTGCTGGCGATGAAGGTTGACGAGCTGCGTTCAACGATCGAGAGAGGCAAGGATATCAACGCGTTGTGTTCAGAGAACAAGGCCCTCCATGCGCTACTCATTTTTTCTAAAAATGCGAGGGCACGGGCTGTATATAACATAACCAAAGTTGGAACGATCCAAAGGATGTGTGTACAAGCTCAGATAAGGGCTAAGTCATAGCTTCGGGCTTGTCAAGACATGATCCATGCCAAAATAAAGAATTGACCGATGCCTTGGCGAAATTATCGAGGGCCAAGGATCTCTGCCTATGTGCTTGTTATTGAATAATTTAAAGTGATTGTCTTTTTATACATTTTTACTTTATATGATTTTCATTTTGTGTCGACATTTTTAAATAGATACATAAAACTCTAATCACTTCTCATGTTTGCAACAGCCTTCTAAAAATACCATGCCATCTTAGTTTTCAAACCAATTTACACCCTTAAACCTCCCGCTTCAGCCCAACTATCAATTTCTATCCAATGGATAGTTCATATCTTTCTCATGTTAACGAACAATTTGGATATGGATTATCTTACCAATGTCTATTGAATACTCCCAATATGATAATGGATAGTATTCAAACATATCATTACATTCTTCCCATATGCATCAACCCATTCTTCCCAAATGCATCAACCTTTTGTCTAAAATAATCATCCTAATTTTCAATTGCTTGTAAAATTTGTATGAATAATTCCATATCCATTCAAAATCGATACCGGAAATGCTTCGGTGTGTACTTTGAATTCTCATCTTTGAAGTAATTATACATTATTAAATGATGACGCCCCCTTCGATCACGACGAATATAGTGTCTATTGATAAGTATAGTTTTGTACTGATCGAGGCCCACAAAAATAGGCAATTATGAGTACTCTTACATATTTTCAAGATAAAACGACGTGTTGTTTTTTATCATTATAGGAAAATAACCAAATTCGAGTGTTGATCAAACAAAAAGGAAGCAAACAGAAGAAAAATCACAAATAATGTTTTTTAAATATCACAAGCCATTGGAGCATTTAGGGAGAGCGGAGGGTATAGTTAGAAGATTTCTCTCACTCCGAGTTGTTCAACTTAATTTGATATATGTGGATGGGCACGAATAGAAAAGATGTCACACAAGATCTATTCCTAGCTTGTCCACGAGTTCTACACCAATTTCAACCAAGAGATAGACATACAGGGACATAGTTCTACGGATAGACGTGGGTGCAGGATAAGTGCTTTATGTTTAACCTGTGAGTCATTAACAATTACTACGGGATTACATCGGATGATGTTTACCCGCTACCCACTGTTCATGATATGGGAGAAGTGGCCCGATTTTTGTATGGTCGAGACGATCCATGACCACTATCTGTGAAGGACTTTGAGCACAGTAAGTTGATAGACTCCCTACTCATCCTGAATTTGTTTGTGAGCCACAACATCAATCAGAACAAGCACTGCACAACCATAAATAATGCAAGGGCCCGATTTTTGTACCATTTAGCTCACGGGAGAAAAATAGATTTGGGAAGCTACATCTATACACTGATTAGTAATATGAGCTTCCAGACGAGCAAGAGGTACACTACTATCTTTTCGAGCTTGATCAGTGGTATTTTTGAGGCAGCGGGAGTTCACGTTTCTTCAGAAGAGCTGATAGTGAAACCGAAGAGACCGATAAATCACTTTGCCTTGGAAAATACACAAAAACACATTCCACAAGTTGCATGGGCAACCATAGCTCTAGAGGATCAGCCTCACGAGAGTCAGCCAGCTGCACCTCAGCATGTCGTACATCTAGGAGACATCACAGCCATGCTGCGGCAACTAATAGAAGATCAGATTGAGCAAACAAGGCTCATTCTCGCTACGAGGACTGAATTGTGCATAGTGCAATAGGAGTTAACGACGTTGCAATCTCGTATGGACGCAGTTAGAAATACATAGATGAATCATGAAAGATGTTAGAGACAAACTGGCCTAGAATAGAGTCAAATTTGATCCAACTGTGACCAGGTCAAGAGGCGCCTTAACAGATGTAAACGCCAGCTGGATGACATTTGCGTGAAAATTATTTTGATCTGCATCCCACCAAGACATCCAGCAGTGGATCCTACCACACTTCTTCTTCCAGCACCATCCGACCCACCCCCGGAGAGTCTGTGATTTCTTTGTCAGTTTCTTTTTATTATTATTTTTACATTTGGGACAATGTTTCTTTTAAGTTTGGGGATGGCGGATAAAAAAAACTTGATTTGTGATTGTTAGCTTGTTTGTTTTTGGCATTCGGAAAAAAAAAAAATTGTTTATGTTTGCTTGCATGCTTACGTGTCATGAATAGTCTTGCCGACTAATGATGTAAACTGTTTCTTTTGAGTTTTGCTTAAATCCATGACTTGTAGACATAAATATTACTTTTGGTTAAATGTGAAGCTACTTATCCATGGTTGATACTGTGTTGTATCGACTAGTTATGATAATTTTTAGCTATGTAGGTGTACTTATGTTGAAAACAATAGGATACCTTTTTGAGATTAGAGCTATCAATTTAATACCATTTGCATTTCAAACAAGTAGCGAATATACCAATTAAGTGTGGTAGTAGTTAAGTGGTGATGGTGGCTAGCTAGGCTTATGTTGATTTCATGCATGTTGAAAAATTGTGTGTAGCACTTTAGACCAGTTAGAGGAAGCTGGGTAATGACCAAATGTTAAGAATTTAATCTCTGCACATGAACTTCTTACACGCAAAGGACTAGGCTATTACTTTATTATAATTCTCCTCGTAGTCTTTTTGACTTGAGTAATAAGGCCCGTAGGGATTTTTCAAAACCCGATGCCCTAAGGTTCAAAAGACCCGGGAGTCATCGATCTAAAGTTTGTTACACGAGTTATCTAGAAAGCTTAATGAAGTGAGTTTTGCGTAAAAAAAATTTATTTTAGCTAAAGCCAACATGAAAGACCCTTTGCGAAGTTAACATGGGGATTAGTTGACTAATTAGTTTGACTTATGTAGTGGAAACTTGTTGGTAGAGATCACTCAAAAATTAGAGAATCTTCATAAACCTAGTGAGTCACGATCATTAGCTTTCTCAACCAACTGCAAGAAAGAAAATAATGAGTAAAGTATAACCTTAAACCCAATATCTTGGGAATTGAAAGAAAACAGCAATCGGGGAGAAAGTGTACCTTGCGATAGGGAAAGGATAATTTGATCAAATGGTCGGACGATCACCACAATAGAAATTAAGTACATCAGATTAACTGCTCATACACACATATCAAGCATGGTTTAAGCAGAAGAATGTTTACAATAGTAATACCTGGACACTTGTCATAAATTATTGAGTCGTTTAAAAAGCTGGAGCAAGAACGACAAGCTATTTATATTTTGATGTTTGATACTGTTTATTTCGTTTTGTGTATGAGTGTCAATAGTTAGTATATTCTAGTATGAATAAAGGTTTAAGTTTGTGGGTGTTTGATAAGTACAATTTTGTACTGATCAGGGCCACAAAAAAGGACAATTATGAGTACTCTTACATGTTTTCAACATAATGGCGTGTTATTGTTTATCATTATAGAAAAATAACCAAATTCGAGTGTTGATCAAACGAAAAGGAAGTAAACAGAAGAAAAAGTGACTCAATTGAACAACTAATGAGAATTAAGGAGCTTGTCATGCAAATATTAAAGAAAAAAACCTGAAAAACCAGAATGGAAATAACCATGCGACCGCATGGTTTAGCTGAGGTATGATCACAAATGGCTGAAGTTTTCTACAGAACATCATAGTGAACTACAATGTGATCGCAAGGTACTGAACCATGCATTCACATGGTTAAAATGTGAATGAAGAGTTATCTTTCCTTATGGAAATGGAACTCTATTCAATACAAGATAGAAACGTAACCTACAACATGTTTCTGGGAGATTTTGGAAGGATATAAAAGGCAGAGAATAGATAAATCGTGATAGGCAAATTATAGAGGAAAAATACATCACAAGAATCGAAGATCAAATGAACGGATTGAAGATTCTTCGGCAAGGAATCACAGGTTGTGTTTCTCTTTTTTTCTTTTTCCTCCGGAGCATGATTAGTTCAACTTTTGTAATATTTTACAAAATTATGTTTGGCTAAATTACTTATTGCTAGGATGAACGATGAAATCTCACTTTTTGATTAATTAGAATTTTTCGTTTTTTTTTGTAATTAATTGATTACGGGTTGATTATTCTTTATTCTCTTTTCTACGTTTTGATGATTGATCACCATTGGCATGCTTTGTGATCTTTATTGCTTTTGAGAGATTCAATCTAGATAAGTATATTGTATTGAATAACATATGGTCTAATAATAAATAGAGATTATTATTATGCCTTATGAAATTATTTTAGGGTGTTCATGTGATTTAAATACATATTTTTATGTTCAAACAATAGCTAGAGATAGTTAAGTTTGCATATCGATATAGAATTGATAGATTGTCGAGAATTATTACAGGATCGCCGATTTTCAACCTAGGGTAATTATTCGCTAAAACGATTAACAGATAATTGATTAATGAACGAGTAGCCACATTTGCAAATCCTAGTGCTAGTAAACTCAAATTTGTTCTTAATTTACTTTTGATTACGTGATAATTTAGACTTAGTTAAACTCGAATAGAATAATTTTAAGATTGAAATTCTAAATGAATCTGTGTTTTTAATCTTGTCTTGTTAAAATTCAAACTATAAATTAATTAGTTAATTAATTGCTAGTCCTTGCGAGTTCAACACTTTGCTTATCACTTTATTACTTGTAACCGATCCGTTCACCTGCGGGATTAAAATCGACAAAATCTACCACATGAACATGGACTATGGAGGTCTGAACCATATTATGAGCCATTTTAGTACATAAGCTATCATTTCTCAATGGCTCATCTAGCAGTTGTTTGATTAGTTAAAGTGAATCATTGCTTGATAATGAACTATTGAAATTGGATTCATAATTTGATGAGGACATTTGTTTGTAATCTCTCTCTCTCTCTCTCTCTCTCTCTCACACACACACACACACACACACACACACACACACACACACACACACACCGAGTAGTAAAATAACCCAATTAACAAGAAACTAATAAATTATTTTAACTTTTAAGTGCACGCTTGACTGTATTTAAATGACCATTTTTAAGGATTTTTAAATTGTGGGTCCTTGTTAGGATTAGATAAATAAATAAATGGCAAAAAAGAATACAATGATTTATACAGGTTCGTCTCAATGTAAAACTACGTCATATCTTTAACCGATGCAGTAATTCACTATAATAAATGAAGATTTTTGTTTACAAGAGACCAGTTCTATATATAGCAACACCCTTCCAACCCCCACGACGACTTTATCGCGAAGCCCATTCAGCGTTCAACTTTGTGTAGCATAACAAATTAAGCTCCACAATCAAATAGTTATATGGTATGTATGGATAATAAGTGAATACTAAGTTGTAGTTTTTTTGAAATGTGTGAATAAAAAGTATGTTTCACCAACTTAAATTAATAAATAATAATTTTTTGACAATAGGTTTTTAGGTCTCTGCCTCTTGAAATTTGTAGATTACGTAAAAAGAAAAATGAATCTCATGGAAGACAATCACTTATATAATTTCATTTTTATTTTAAAAAAATAAAAGACACATAGGCAATAATATTCAGTTGTAAATAGAAATATCTATTTATTATATATTAATGTCACGTACACTGCAAGAATTTGAACATGCATACTACTTACATGCAGTGCTGGAGCCATAGAATTTGGGTTGGAGGATCCCCAAATTAACGTGCAAAAAATTTGAAATGACATAATAGTGATGATTTTTTTTTATAAATGTTCCTTACGAGTTTTCATACTTTATTTTATTTATATATTATACTATACACAGACAGATAAACAAATTCACTCGCACCATTGTTTGACCTGATTTTGAATTAATAGTTTTTCTTTTAAACATATAACTTAGACTACTAATTTGCAATGTCTAAAATAAGACCACAAAAGAAATAAATATCAAACTCTTCTTGTTCACGTTGCGTTCAACAAAATTATTTTCCAAAATAGGAAAACTTAGTACACAAATGAAATTAAATATCACTCAAGTTCAAAAGAAAAAAGAAAAAAAAATCAATTGAACAAGATATGCGATACAAGCAAAGTGCCTTTATTAATTAATTTTATTTATCAAAAAAATGACTTATTTTTAATATTCCCTTTACCTTAAAGAATTTATCAAAATTTATCAATGGAGTAGCGAGCATGAAATATGTCCCATGCTTCAGCGTCTTGTACATTGTCTTGATTATTCCGGTGGTCAAGCAATTGAAGATTTTATGGTAAAATTTAGGTATTGGATTTAAAAATTTGGGAAAAATTAAAATAGGGTGATTGTTGAGTGATTTGGGAGAAATTTGTAGATATTGAAATGTCGTAATCTAACTTTTGTTTTACTCAATATAGAAAATAGGGAGGAGAAATGTGAAATTTATTTTTCAAATGGGTGAACGTGCACTGAAATTAAGGAATGAGTCAATCATTTATAATTTTGTATTATTAATTTTATTTGGTCAATGGATCCAATGCTTATAATTAAATTGATATTTGGTCAATGTGTTTAATTATCATCCATTAAATTGATATTAGGTCAAAGTTAAATTGCATATTAAAAAAAATTAAAAACAAAAATTTTTGGGGGGTCCAGGTCCCCTGGCTCCAATACTTATATGACAATCCATAAAATGCATTGAAGATATTTAGAAGTCAATTTATTCATATATTATTGGAACATAAGCACCCCTAGGTGAGGTGAGGTTTGTGATGAAGATAAGAAAAGGATGAATGAACAAACGTAGTAATTTAGTGAAACATCAATCCACGTTTGCTAAACAATACTCAACTTCATTTCATTCTTGGATACTGTCCCGTGTTAAAAGTGAATCTTCATGACTACCAAAGATGCACCTGCAGCAGCATAAGGTCTCCAAGCAGCATTCACAAGTCTCGATGCAACAGAAACAGCAACACAAAGCGAACGCGCTGCAAATTACAAAACAGAGAAAAATTAAAAATTAAAATAATTAAAAAAAAAAAGTTAATTATAAAGGTACGAACCAAGCATAAAGAAGGCCTTTTTTTTCGCGGCGTATCTGAATATGATCATAAGTTGAAATTTCTTGAGATCCTGGAGAGGCACTGATTTCTTGAGATCCTGGAGGGGCATACATTTTTTCTCAATAATAAAGGTATAGAGCAAAATATTGGGTAATATATAGGAGTGGGGTGGGGTGGGGTGGGGTGGGTTATATGTGAAATTTTGCATGGACGGGTGTGTTTAGCAGCCCTCCTTTCGAGTACTAAAAAAAATAACTTATAAGTAAATTTGTTTATTGTTAAAAAAGTAATTTTAGTTTTTACTCAAGATTAAGGGTATAGAGCAAAATATTCGGAAATATATACGAATGCCGTTATTGATGAAATTTTGCATGGATGGCTTTGTTTAGCAGCCCTCGTTTGGGACTACTAAAATAAATAAAAAAAAAAAAAAAATTGCTTACAAGTAAGTTTGTTTATTGTTAAATAAGTAATTTTAATTTTTTATTAGTTAAACTTCTTTTGCCTTTTCTCTCTCTTTGATATTCAAGTAGTTCGATCCATAACATATTTATCATCTAAGCTAAAGTAATATCTCCAAAGTCTATTTGTAATATAATAAGTGGTAATATATATTATTTTCAATTCACTTGATATAGCAATGTCACATGTTTCGTACCAACCGTTTTCTATATATATAGATAGATAGATAGATAGGACAAATATTGTGTAGTTGAAGAATGAAGTATAGAGAAAAATATTGGGAAATATATATAGGGGTGGGGGTGAAATTTTGCATGGATGGAAAGTTTTTAGCAGCCCTCGTTTTGGACCTACTACAATAAAAAGTTTGCTTATAAGAAAATTTGTTTATTGTTAAATAAGTAATTTAAATTTTTATTAGTTAAACTTGTTTTGTCTTTTATCTCTCTTTGATATTCAAGTAGTTTGATCAAAAACATATTTATCATCACAAATAAGACAAATATTGTGTAGTTGAAGAATGAAATATAGGAAAAAATATCGAGAAATGCATAGCAGCCATCGTTTTGGACCTACTAAAGTAAAAAATTTGCTTATAAGCACTGTTTTAAAAAGTCCGTCTAAACCTCGCTTAGGCTTGAAGCCCAGCCTCTACACTTAACAACGCATCACGCATCGCCTTCGTCTTGTCCTTATTTCGCTCTCGCCTAGGTCCAAAAAGCTTGAAACTCAACCCCCACGCCTAGTCACGCTTTACGCTTTTTAAAACTTTACTTATAAGAAAAATTGTTTATTGTTAAATAAGTAATTTTAATTTGTATTAGTTAAAGTTCCTTCCTCATCTCCCTCTTTAATATTTAAGAAGTTCAATCGATTTGCGTTAAATTAATATCGTAAAAATCTATTTGTAATAATTAATAATATATTTTATTTTCAACTCTCATCACTTAGCAATGCCACATGTCTTGTACAACCTCTTTCTATATCTATATATCAGTGTTCTAAAAAGCGTAAAATATAGCTAGACGTAAAAGTAGAGCTTCAAACTTTTTGGACCTAAGCGAGGTCTAAGCGATGGCGAGACAAGGACGATGCAAGGGCGAGGCGTGAAACTTGAGGCATGGCTAGACGTCGAGGTCGAACTTCAAGCCTAGGCGGAGCCTAGACGCCGCCTATGTGAGCTTTTTAGAATATTACTATATACATAGAGATGACAAATATTGTGAGTTGAACAACGAGAGTGGAATAAATTAAAGAGAAAATCTCGTGAAAATTCTTTTTGGTAACTAGAATTGAAAAATATCTATTGTTCATAACCTTTTAAAAATGTCTAATATTTTTCTGAATATTCAAAATGTCCTTGACATTGGCTACGTTGTACTTCATGACATGACCTGGTGCATAACTCCCGCTAAAAATAATTTAAAAGGTGAAACTTTATTTCTCTCCCCTCATTTGAAAAGGCGAGAAACCAATCAGACGCAAATACTCTATTCATACTAAAATTATAATTTCAACAGTGACAAATAGCGGTGACACAAATTTCGTCGCTATTGTACACCGGCCTATAGCGGTGACAAAAATGTTGATGCTATAGACTCTTCTATAGCGACGACAAATAAAAGTCGTCGATATATATTATACCAATGACATTAGTCGCTGCTATAGTCACACATGTCGCCTCTATAGCGTAAGACATTTGGGTGAAACCTTGGCGTGTTTTCTCCTACCTATAGACAACTATCATCATTAATGTTCTGGCGGGAATTTTTTTCGTGTTTTTTATGCCGCACCATGTTTTATTCTGTAGTGACGACATATGTCGTTGCTATTGATTAACACTTCAAAATCAGTATTTCTTCTTTTTCCCTATTTTTTGTCTTCTTCCATACTGCTCCCCGGACCGGTTGCTCTCGATTGCAAGCTTTGAAATGTGAATTTTAGTATTTTAGTAAGTAACTTTACATATTTCTGTTATCATTTTTTGTTCATGTGAATTTTATTATTTTGTATACTTCATTGCACTTGCATAAACCATAGAAAACTGTTTGAAGATTAGTGTGTAAACCACACGTCCTCATCTTGAACATTTTGTAATTTACAAACTAAATTTGAATTGTCTCATTTTTAGACAGTTATCTTAATTTGTAAATTATACGAATTGTGTTACTAATATTTTTTTTTTTTCGTTGTTGCTTATATTTTTGCATGTAAATTTTGGTATTATGTTGCTTTTATTCTTCGGGTATGGACTACATCTAATATAGATCGCATACTTAGGAGAATATAGTAGAGATGCTGTCGAAAATTACACGTGAAATAGAGGTGATAACATGAAAAACTAACACAATTTATAATTCACAAATCAATGACGAATGATTAGGACCTGTACCTTTTGATTAGAATTGGAGTGATAATGCAAAGTTGGGACACCATCACGTCGCTCAAATATTTCACTTAATATTTGTTTGTGTTCTTGCAGCATATCTAAAATGAAAATTGATAAGAGTTGGGTCAAGATTAGAAACCTCGGTAAGTCTATCGAGTTTTGGAATGGATTGCAAGCATTTATAAACATGGAGATGCCATTTCCAAATGATGAGGGTGATTAGATGTTCAGATAAAAGATATATAAATATGGCCATACAAATATTGGATACTGTTAAGGCTCACATATTTTGTTATGATTTTTTTGGAGAGTTATAAGAGATAGATTTATCATGGAGAGAACAAGAATGAGCATGCAAACATGCATGTGTAGAATGAAGGGATAGATGTGAGAGATCAAAGGGATAGCGGTTATCCTTTTTTTTTTTTTTTTTTTTTAATTGTTGTGGGTTGGGTTGGGTTGGGTCGGATTTCTCGACCCAACCCACAAACGGAACCAACCCGATCTCAATTTCAAATTCAGAACCCGAGCTCGATCCGATTACACTCAAAAAACTGACCCAACCCGACTCAAACCGCTTGAGTCGGTCGGGTTGAGCGGTTTTGGTCGATTTTTGCCTAGCTCTACCTTTATGTCTTTTCAAATGCAAAAATTGATATTTTGACAATGGTGGTTCAATTTTTGGTTCAACTTGTTGTTCAACAAGCATTTTCCTAATAATCATGCTACATAGTTTAGGGTCTATTATTTACTCTTATTTTCTGAATAAATAAGGTAATTTGAGAACAAATAGAACGACTGTAAGAAAGCTAGAGCACGTGTGGCTAAACTTAAAAGATTATTTATACGTAAATAAGTTGTAAAATAAATATGTTATTTATTTGTTATCAATTTCTAATAAATTAAAATAACCATTTGTTATGGTATAGATAGTCCTTATATGGTCTTCCACCGTGAGGGGAGTTGCTTGAGATTGTTTAAGCAATTCAAGTTGGTTAAACAATAAATTACTTATTAGATGGTAAATTAAGAATTTTTTTTTTTATTGGATAAGTATTTAACTTTAATGTCCAACATTTTTTACTTGTCCATTGTTCTGAGCAAGTGTCCATGGATATTATAATTTTCTCCAATAGGTGGAGGAGATTATTTTTTGATATTCATTATCCATAAACACGTCTACTTGTTGTTTTAGATAAGATATATTGTACGTGGTCCTCAATGTTTACTTCAATTTTCCTTTTCATCCACTCAACTCTTTTTTTTTTTTTACATCATTCTAAACCGTACTATTGGTCCTAGGGTTCTCGGTTAAAAAAAAAAAAAAAAGGTGTTAAGTTAGGGTGAAAACAACGCCGCCGCCACCTACCCTCTTAAACCCAGCAGCCCCATCCCAACCCTCGTCTACCGAGCTATAACAACCGTCGCCGACCAGTACCACCGCCATCACTCCACTCCCAAAGATTCGTTCTTCCCCCATTGTATACAAGGAACTAGCAATCTGATGTTAAGATTTGTAATTAAATAAAATCTGTCTCGATTACTTTTGTTGCATGTTCAGACAACACTGGAAGATTAATAAATTTAAGACAAAGAAATTAAAATATTATATATTATAATAAATACTACTACGCGTGAAACACGCACTTAAAAAGATGAAGGGAAAAAAACATAGTAATTTACCGAAACATCCAATAGTATGTCATTATTCATTAACACGAGATTCAACTTGTTTAATACGATTTAGTGTTTTCCAATCCAGTCTCCAGAGAGAAAAACGTGCTAAGAGCAGCCACAGCATAAGACATCCAAGCAGCACTCACAAGTCTCGTAGCACAAGAAACAGCAACACAAAGCAAACAGGCTGCAAATTACAACACATAAAATCAAATAACAAGTATAACAAAGTGTAATTAATGAGTGAATATAGAGAGAAAAAAAAGGTACAAACCAAGCATATATATGCCCCTTTTCCTCCTTGCGTCTCTGAATATGATCAAAGTATGACATTTCTTGATATGCTGGAGAGGCATACATTTTTACTCAAAAGACTTATTTCTAATTTCCAAATAAATGGGATGAAAGATGAAACCAAGAAAAAGTAGGGGTAGATATATATAGGGGTGGAGTGTGGTGGGTCTCGATGATTTCATCGAACGGCTCAGATTTAATCATATAGTCAAGTACTAAAAGCATCTTCAATACAAATCGTCAATTGTAATTTAATAGTCAATTGTAATTTATATGACATCTAAAATAGACGAATTTCTAGTCTATATGACAGTACATCTATTGAATAGTCCATCAAATTATAAATTCGTCTTCAATAGATTCTGTCTAAAATTAATATTACCGCTTATATGAGCAGGTCTTCAATTTATATTTTTTTTGTCTGACTTTTTTTTTAAAAAATAAAATGTTGAGATTGATTTAAATTTACTGAGTTACTCCGTCTAAATTTAGACGGAGTCTATTTTTGGTGTGTCAAATCAGCTAGACAAAGTCTTCGTCAGTATACATTGGAGATAGTATTTTATAACTCCATTTATATATGCTTATGTGACACGTTTAAAAAGTAATAGAAAGTGTGCATTGGAGATGTTCTATCTAAGTAACTAAAACTAATGGATTGTTAGCAGCCCTCACGTTGGACCATGTTTGGCTAAGCTTAGAAGGTACATAAGTAAATTTAGAATGACTATTTTTCTGTGATCAAACTAAACAAGAGAATAAGTTCAAGTTTACTACTAAAATAAATAGCTTTTGTTTTTTAAAACAGAACAATAGTCTATTTAAATATCTTTAAAAATAAAAATTATTTTGACTTATTTTTAAAATAAGTCCAACCAAACATGTTATATTTGATGTAGTTAAAGTCTCTTTGTCAATTATATTAATAAACAATGTCCTTTTTTGCTTGAATTGGTAGAGTTTATAACTAATGTAATATTATATGTCTTTATTTAAATGTACATACACGTTTATATAGTAAGTTTCGACCTATTCACCAACTCTTGAATAATATCTTCAAAATTGGGGACCAATAAACCATTAATTCCTCCAACTTTATTTAAATATATAATTTGAAGTTACGTTTTATTATTCATCTACACTTTATTTACACTTGCAAAAAGAAGTTATAATATCATTGTATGACATGAGACGAAAGTAATATTACATGTCTTTATTTAAATGTACATACACGTTTATATAATAAGTTTCGATCTACTCGTCAACTCTTGAATAATATCTTCAAAATCATTGCAATAAAAAAATTATATGTCTTACCTTCATCTCATGTTATACAACGATGTTATAATCTCTTTTTGCAAGTGTAGATGAGTAATAAGACGTAACTTCAATTTATATATTTAAATAAAGTTGGAGGAATTAATGGTTTATTGGTCTCCACCAAGTAATTTTTGCCATTTATTTTACTGTGAGGAATCATACATCTATGACAAGGTATCGTGGTACAAATTCAACCCCATATGCCAGATATTTTGTGCATTTTGGCTCTGTGTTTTGCATGTTCCTCAACTTCTTACCGTGGTAGATGTAGATATTAAGCGCACAAAGACTTAGTCAATATGATGATAGTGTCTTTTTTCAGAAGTCCTATTCAAGCATTAATGAAGCGAACAAATACTTTAAACATTATGCTAGTGCCTCTTTTCAGAGGTCTTGCTCAAATCGAAATGACACAAGACGTTCTATCTAGCTCATGTAAGAGAGAAATTTGGGCAATCAATACATGTTTTGTTAAACCATTCATAAAAACTATATTCTAGACTTTTATTTGGAGAATACCAACAATAGTTTCTATTAAATGAATAATAGATCCAGACCATAAAAATATTAATGCTTTGAAATAAGCATGAATAATCAAATGAAATAAAGCACTTCTAACGTATAAATGCACAACAGAAATTAAATTTGCAATTCCTATAAACCAAATCAAACTTGTACTTAGATAGAATTCATGATTGAAATTTACCTCGATAAACACCAAAGAATCTGATTATTTGATTAGATTGAGGTACAATCTTCAATACCACATTTGTCCAATTGTCAAGCTTCCAATGGTAATCTACACAGTAAGAATAGATCTGGACTTCCACGATAAAAAACAGATGAAAGTAGAACTTTGAGAGTAATTGTATTGGGTTCTGTCTCTTACTTTTACTAGCAAGTAATGAAGACAGATTCACTTAATTACATAAATTGTTGTGGCCCTAGTGTATATAGGAGGTTCTAACCCTAGTTCTAGTCCTACTAGAATTGTGTGTTCTAGTAAACCCACAACTAACGGACTCCAATTAATTAATCTAATTAATTAATTTGGCCTAATAAGTTATTAAGTCCGACGCAGTAATTTGGATCTTGGACATTAATCTTACAATCTCCTACTTGGACAAAGTTCAACTCTAGATACTCAATTCTCATCTTTTATGTGTGACCGATTGGGTTCTCTTTCACGATAGCAAACGCAGTGATATTCTCATCGATTCACCTAAATCGATGAATTCACATCGCCGTCCAAGATTGACATCTAACAATGTGTCAACGCAATCTATGTGAAGAAAAATGTCATGTGGTATGACAGAACTAATATATGTGCAGTTACCGTAGAAATATAATCTCTTTATCAATATAACTCAATTGGTTAAGAGATATGGATACGTGTCAATCTCATTTCAACCAATTATATTATTCACATAAGTTGACCTAATCTAGTTATAATTGAAATATTTCAACTCATAACTCCACCCCGGACGAGAAAATTTATATCAACTTAAGTAAGCAAAAT
Organism: Forsythia viridissima; assembly: GCA_030279155.1. Lineage (NCBI taxonomy): Eukaryota > Viridiplantae > Streptophyta > Magnoliopsida > Lamiales > Oleaceae > Forsythia > Forsythia viridissima. The sequence continues at coordinate 29,423,450 of CM059045.1, forward strand.
GCAAGTTATAATCTCCTACTTTCCAAGAGTGACGAATCCTTATATTGGACATTTACAACCTTTATATATTCTCACTATACTTGTACGAAATCTTCTTGGTGACTCATAATCTTAAGGCCCCATCAAGCACTTGCCAAAGTATAGCTGTCCTATTCTATGTGTCCTCAAGTTAAAAGACCAAATCTACTACCGCGCATTAGAAATTTACCACTGACCCTTAGATAGTTATCCATGTGAAATCTCTGGGCAAGTCATCTAATGTTAAGTTTACATAACAATGCATTCATGTGTTCATTTAGATGTCCATCTACATCTTAACTCGTGAGATCAACCACTTTCTTCAAAAAAAATGAAACACGTGCTAGTCTATCTGCAATAATAATATCCGTATCTTATTATTACTATGGCTAAAGATATTTCAAGAATAAGTTATTTATAACTTGTATCTCACAATCACAACACCTTGTGCTTAACAAGTTATTATGAACTTTTTTTTCGGACACTATTGTTTTAAATAATCAAATTTAAGAATAACATTTCTGCCATTAAAATGTGGACAAGTATTTAACTAATCAATTTGTCCATACACATCAATGTCTAGCAAAGAGTATATTACAAAATATTACATAGAAACTAGATCCAATCACTTTGGTATCTTAATACCATCAGATATAGCATGGACATCATGCTTGTGCTGAGACAACAACTTTGTTAGAAGATCTGCTACATTATCGTTTGCTGAGACCCATTCTATGTTTGTCATTTTTTAGTAATATATCTTTGATAAGATAATACTGCCTCAATATATGTCTGGATCATTGATGAGACATGGGTTTCTTCGTTTGTGCGATGGCTCCATTGTTATCACAATACAGATGTATTTGATCAACAATGCTAAGAATTATTCCAAGTTCAATAATAAACTTCTTGATTCAGACCGATTCATTTGCTGCTTCTAAAGTAGCTACATATTCAGTAATTAAATCAGCAGTCGTATCTTGTTTAAAACTTTTTCAACTTACCGCTCTACCATTTAGAGTAAATACATATCCGAATTGAGATTTGTTATCGTCTTTATCAGACTGAAAGTTGGCATCGGCATATCTTTGAACTCTAAGTTCATTTCCTCAATAAACCAAGAACATGTCTTTAGTCCTTCTTAAGTACATAAGGAGTTCTTGACTACGATCTAATATTTCTCACCAAGGTTCACTTGGAACCTACTTGTGATACTCAAAACATGTGAAACATCTGATCGAGTACATAACATGGCATACATGATAGATCATATTGCTGATGTGTATGCAATTCTATCCATGTGATCTCTCTCAATCTGTGTTGTCGGACACATATCTTTTTGAGAGACAGATCCCATGTCCGATAGGACAGAGTCTACTCTTGGACTCTTCTATATTAAATAGTCTCAAGATTTTGTCTATGTACATAGATTGGAATAGGCCAAGCATTCTTTCACATTTATCTCTGTATATCTTTATATCGAGAATATATGATGTATTTCCCTCATGGAGAAATGTTTTTGGATAACTACAATTTTACTGATTTTAGCATGGTGACATCATTTCCTAATAATAGTATATCATCCACATACAGAATTAGAAATACGACTTTACTCTCACTAACCTTCTTATATACACATGGTTCATCTTCATTCTTGATAAAATCGAACACTTTGATTGTCTCATCAAAATGAAGATTCCAGCTTCGATAGGCTTGCTTTAATCTATATATGGATCTCTGTAGTTTGCATACCTTGTTTGGCTTTGTGAATTCAAAACTTTCGGGTTGTGTCATGTACACATCCTCACTTAGATTCCTCTTAAGGATTGCAGTTTTGACAGCCATTTGCCAAATCTCATATTCATAGTATGCTGCTATCACAAGCAGAATCTGAATTGACTTAGACATGGCTACTGCTAAAAAGATTGGTCAAAGTTAATTCCTTGTCTTTGCTTGTAACCCATCACAACCAATCTTGCATTGTAAGTATGAACATTCCCATCTATGTCGACCTTTTTCTTGTAAACCAATTTACACCCTATGAGTTTTACCCCTTCAAGCGAGTCAACCAAGATCCAAACCTTGTTTTTGTACATGGAGTTCATCTCGAATTCTATGGCTTCTTGCCATTTCTTTGAGTCAACACTTGACTCTGATTCTGTATAAGTAGTAGGTTCATTTTTTCGATTAGCAATGCATCATTGGTAATCAGGAGATCGTATCTCTGAGGAGGACGAATGACCCTGCTCAACTTACATAGAGCTGGCGTGTCCCCGTTGCCAATTTGTGTCTTAACAGATGTAGGCTCAACCATTGGTCTCATCTAATTGGTCAATTTTATTTGTGGTTTCTTGAATTTCTTTAAGTTCTACTTTGCTCCCACTGTCTTATCTAAGAATGAATTATTTCTTTAAAAATATAACGTGGTTCGATATGATGACATTCATCTCGACATGATTGCAAAAATAGTATCATGTAGTTTTCTTTGGATAAGAACTGTGCGGCTCATCATTATTCGCACGATATCGAGTAAGGTGCAATTTCTTCTTTCAGATACACTATTTTGTTGTAGTGTATACTGTGGAGTCCACTGAAGAGATAATCTTATTCTCTTTTAGATAATCTAAAAAACTCACCCTTCAAATATTCTCCACCTCGATCATATCTAAGTGTTAGAATATTTTTTTAAATTTGCCTTTCTACTTTTTGATTGAATTCCTCGAGCTTTTGAAAGGTTTCATGCTTGACTTTCATCAAATAGATAAAACCATATGTAGAATGGTTATCCATAAATGTGATGAAGTAAGAAAAGCTACCTCTAGCGTCTGTAGACATTGGTCCACATACATCGGTATGTACAAATTCCAAAATATTTGCATCTCTAACTCCCTTTCCAAAAAGGGTGTCTTTATCATTTTGCCCATCATGCATGACCCACATTTATCAAATGATTCATAATCATTTGAATCCAAATATCTATATTTATGTAACTTGGTGATACATATTTTATTTAAATGATCGAGTCTGTAATGTCAAAGATACGAGTTGTTTAATTCTATCACTTTTATGCCATGCAGTTCATTTTCTAATGCACTTTGTTTCCACAGTGAAAACACAGATCATCAGACTCAGATTTGTCTTTGTCTATTTTTAACTATTTTTTTCAGTAGATTTGACCTTATTGGATCCTTTCTGAAATGTCCTTTTATATTTTCTCTAAGTTCTTTTAGAGATGTCAATAGCCAAAATTTGTCCATTTCCTTTGTTTATATTGGGCTCAACAGTTTTCAGAATATTCAGTAGCTCAGGTATGGAACATTGAATCTTATTAATGTTGAATTTCATAGTGAACTGTGAAAAGCTATTAGGTAGGGATTGCAGAACTAAGTCAACACTCAGCTCGTGGTCCATGGTAAAACTCAATTGATTTAATTTTTTGATATAACCAATCATCTTCAATACATGAACACTGACTGAAAATGTTTTCACCACCATACCTCTGAATAACCTTTTTTATGTCTCATACCATTCAGTCCCTGACTGTACATCATTCAACTCCTTGAAATGATATGTGTTGACGTCTGAACCTGCACCAGTCCACTCCACGTGCCAACAGATCTCTAGTCACTCCTCTGCCAGCTCGTATGTTACCTGCACACTAGGACGACCGTTAGGCACCAAGATCTTTGGAGAAAAAGGCTCCGGCGATCGTTGGCACTCCGACGATCAAGTCAACTATCGGTATATGGGAGATACACGGGGGCGGGAACAAAAAAGGGTGTGGGAGAGACAAGCAGGCAGAGATTTGAGCAGAGTTTAGGGTGTGATTCTTAAGCATAAAAAGTGCGTCATGAAAATTGCGTACTAAAGAATGCGTACTCAGAAGTGCGTACCTTGCAATAAACCTGAATATGATATTTATAGGGAGAAAATCCTAATTGATTCAGAGAAGCAATCAATTAGAATTCTATTGGAATTCTCTTTCCTTATCAGATAAGGTAGGTTCCAATCTCGCCGTGATCTTCCGAGATTGCATCCCAATCTCTCTCAATCTCTAAGATTGTGTTGCTGATTTTATTAGATTGGGATATAGTTTCCTTTTGACAATCAAATACAATCTTTTCTGAGATATCCTTTTAGCTGTGCGGACCATAATAAATACAAAGCCGGGCGAGGCTCTCTGGATTGGCCATGAGTGTCGAAGCCCTTCATGGGCCTCGCAATACTCTGATTCAGGAATTCTAAGATGTTCGATGGGCCTTCGAGGCCTTCGTCGGGCCAATGGAACCTTTATGAATCTGGAAGGCCTTCCCTTGGCCTATAAGGCTTTAGCGAGGCCTAGATGAGACTTTTACTAGAACTTTGCTGACGTGGAGGCTTTACCAAAATCGGGTGGTAACAGTAGTCCCCCAAGTCCAAGCCTATTATTTATATCAGGCGTAGGACTTTAAGAGGAAGCATTAAATGAGGACGAAGGCCTTTAGAAAGCAAACCTCCAATGGAATCCGTGAAATCACATCTCCAGTCATATTTCTTCATAGGAGGCATTTTGAACCCTGCGGAGAGTTCTCTAGCCTTCAACTATTTGGAGAATGGGAGATCATCGTCGTCATCAAGGTCGCACAACCGTTCTGGTCTTTCATCCGCAGTCCTAGAGTCCCTTCTCTTCTCTCAGTGGTCATCGCTGGGCTTGCTACGCCGGCTACTCAACGATTGAGGTCGAGCCACAGACGACCCAGACTCCAACCTGTCGAATACGCTGGCGGAGGCGACCAGCTTCTCCACTCCCGAGGCACGAGGTTTCTCTTGGTCCTGGGATTTTCCCCATTGAGGATTGGCGAATCATCTTGAGACCGACGGCTTTCGAAAGAGCCGGACCTCGAAGGGCTTCGCCGGGCACGGCTACGCTTGGGTCTGTGTTGAAGAGATTGATTCTCCAACAGTTGAAGCGCCACCTTCATCCGGTCGTTGTCCAACTTCGGGCGTCTCTATCGTTGTCTTCTTCTCTAGCAGTGGCATTCTGAAAGTCTTGACCGCTTTTCTGTCGCAAGTCAGTATGATGGGACTTTACTTCTTCTTTCACGGAGTTTTCTATTGCCATGCTCTTTCGGGTAGAAAAACATGTTTTTACCACAAGTTGTTGGTCGTGTAAGGTTTTTCGATTCCCACAGACGGCGCCAATCTTTTGACGTCTGAACCTGCACCAGTCCATGTGCCAACAGATCTCCAGTCACTCCTCTGCCAGCTCGTATGTTACCTGCACACTAGGACGACCGTTAGGCACCAAGATCTCTGGAGAAAAAGAGTCCGACGATCGTTGGCACTCCGACGATCAAGTCAACTGTCGGTATATGGGAGATACACGGGGGCGGGAACAAAAAGGGGTGTGGGAGAGACAAGCAGACAGAGATTTGAGCAGAGTTTAGGGTGGGATTCTTAAGCATAAAAAGTGCGTCATGAAAATTGCGTACTAAAGAATGCGTACTCAGAAGTGCGTACCTTGGAATAAACCTGAATATGATATTTATAGGGGGAGAATCCTAATTGATTCAGGGAAGCAATCAATTAGAATTCTATTGGGATTCTCTTTCCTTATCAGATAAGGTAGGTTCCAATCTCGCCGTGATCTTCCGAGATTGCATCTCAATCTCTCTTAATCTCTAAGATTGTGTTGCTGATTTTATTAGATTGGGATATAGTTTCCTTTTGACAATCAAATACAATCTTTCCTGAGATATCCTTTTAGCTGTGCAGACCATAATAAATACGAAGCCGGGCGAGGCTCTCTGGATTGGCCATGAGTGTCGAAGCCCTTCATGGGCCTCGCAATACTCTGATTCAGGAATGCTAAGATGTTCGATGGGCCTTCGAGGCCTTCGTCGGGCCAATGGAACCTTTATGAATCTGGAAGGCCTTCGCTGGGCCTATAAGGCTTTAGTGAGGCCTAGATGAGACTTTTACTAGAACTTTGCTGACGTGGAGGCTTTACCAAAATCGAGTGGTAACAATATGTATTGGTATAGACATCTATACTCTCATGCTACTTTTCTAACTCAGGGGACATACTGCAAGCATCACATGTTGCAGTGTTACTATCATCACTGTATTTATTGTAAGCCTGCACGTTTTCCAGTTTAGCCTCCTTAGTAAGAGCTTTCCGCATTAGATGCTCAATGACATATCCAATTTTTCTTTTTCATACTTGAGAACAATTCTCAGATTGTGGTGCCAGTCTAAAAAAATTGGTCCAGTATATTTGTTGGCATCCAATATGCCTCTTAAACTCATATGGTTACTCATAATTTAATAATTAAATAACAAGATAGAATAATTAATTAAATACAGAAAAATAATTTAACATGAACTTATATTAAATTAATTATATTTCCACTGTTTAAATTGAATTAATGACCCTCAAATATTAACTAGTTAGATTTCCAGTGGGCTATGATCCTTTTCATTTTATTAGAACCTTGAGTGACTCAACAAGTTCTAATAAAACATCCAGGTAGATACTTTACCAATCACATCTCTATGTGCCTCCTAGATCATCAAGTTGACAACTTATTGCCTCACACATCTTACATGTTTAATTGGTTGTGCCCCTAAAATTTTATTTACTTAAGAAACTAAAAAATATCGAATATTTCATAGTGATAAACATATCTAAGAACGATCAGCTTTGAGCGACTCAACAAAGTGACATCTGTTGACCTATGCTTAACTTTAAACCTTAATGTTTTGATTATTACAAACAAATTGGTTATGTTTTCTAACATTCTATTTTCAAGCAAAATTCAAAGCGCTACAAATCGAACTCCCATGCAATGACAAGTTCAAAGTCAAAATCAATACAAGAGTTCAACAATCTCAAGATCCACCGAAATTCAAGATTCGAAGATCAAGATTGAAGAATAGATTTTTAGATAAAATTGTAAAGGTATTAACTCTTTAATCCTTAGCAATTAAATGAACGAAAGCTCAAAAATATGTTTTATCACTTGCATAAAATTAGTTTATTCAAAGCCAAAAATCAGATTTTCAAAACTGTGGAAACGGACAATCCGTTTGGCAAACCGGTTGATCCGGTCGACCGTTTACCTTGAACCGGTCGACCGTTTGAAACGTCTTTTTTTTTAAAAAAGTGTCCGTTCTGATTTTTTTGCAGTTCAACGGCTAGTTCTGACCAATCTGACCGGTCGACCGTTTGGTCATCGGTTTGGTCAGAAAGTGACGAAAATTCATCTCTATAAATACCACTTCATTTACTATCATTCAACAATACTTACAAGAGCATTTATAGAGAGAATCATATTGAAAAACATCATTCAAAGCTTCATTGCATTTATATCTTCAATAACTCTATTTGAAAAACTTTGTTTGATTAAATCAAACTTTTGGTTCATCTTTCTCAACAAAGTTTTCTTCTAACACTTGAGCTTTCCTCATCCATTGCTATTCATTAAAGTGTTAGTCTCTCTTAGAACTAAACTTGTATCTATCATTCATCTAGAGAGAAATACTTAAATCAATCTCTTTATTTATTTGGGTCATATTGAGGTCCCTTGAAAAGCTCAATATTGTATAAGGATCGGTGCTCCTTACTTGTAAGTCATCGGATACATTGTAAGGGTTTGGATTGCACCATAAGTCGATCAAAATAGTGGAAAGGCCGTGCTCGTGTTGGAGAACTTGGTAACAGGGGACGTAGATCATTGGTTGGATCGAACCTCCATAAAAATCGTTTGCACTCTCTCTTCTCTTTTATTTACTTATATTGTGCTTATATTTTTGTAAATCTATTTTTATCTCTTAAATATCATTTTTGAGAATATTTTTCAAAAAAGTTTGAGAAAACCAATTCACCCCCCCCCCCCTCTTGGTTAGTTATTCTTGGGCTATCAATTGGTATCAGAGCAAGGTGCTCATTTTTTTTAGATTACGCAATCTTGAGTAATGGCTAACCAAAATTTTCAAAACCTTGAGGGTCACTCTACAAATCGTCCTCCCTTCTTTAATGGCTCCCACTACAATTATTAGAAAACTAGAATGATGATTTATATTCAATCAATTGATTATAACATTTGGGAAGTCATCGAGTTTGGTCCATATATGCCTACAAAAATTGTCAAAGTTGATGATAAACCGGACCAAACTATTTCTAAGCCTAGAGAAGAATATGATGAAGAGGACAAAAGAAAATTGTCTTTGAATGTTAGAGCCAAAAATTTACTTTATTGTGCTTTAGACAAAAATGAATTTAATCGTATTAGCACATGTGATTCCGTATATGATATTTGGCATGCATTAGAGATAACTCACTTAGGTACCAACAAGGTTAAAGAAACCAAAATAAATCTTTTGACAAAAGATTTTGAAAATTTCTTTATGAAACAAGATGAACCTATTGTTGATATGATTACTCGTTTCACCGATATTATTAATGGCCTTAAGGATTTTGATCGAAAATTTACTAACGGTGAACTTGTGAGCAAAATGCTTAGGTCTTTATCGGAAGATTGGAACTCCTTGAGGATGTTGATAGAGAATACAAAATATATCAACACTTATCCATTGGAGGAGCTATATAGAATATTGATGACATATGAGCTCAATAATGCCGGAACAAAGGAGAAAACAAGGAGAAGCAAATAAGAGATGAAGGAGCTTCCCAAGAAGCAAATTGCTTTGAAATTAACAAATGATGAAGGATCATCCAACACAAACATGAGTGATGAAGAACTTGATGACTTAGTTCTTCTTGTCAAGAAATGGAGAGGATTTCGAAACAATAGGCGATTTCAAAAGAAAGAAGACAAAAGTGAAGAAAAAAGATCATATGCTATGATTGTGACAAACCCGGTCACAAGAGGACCGAATGTCCAAACAAGAAGAAGTTCAACAAAAAGAAGGCACTTCAAGCTACATGGGATGATAGTGATGAAGATGATCAAGAAGATGATGAAATTCAAGAGGAAATCGCTAGTATGTGCTTCATGGCTATTGAGGATGAGGTAAGTACAAACAACAATGACTCTTATATTGACTTATCTACCTCTTATGATGAAATTCTTGAAGAATTTGAGAAACTTATGTCAAAATACTCTATTCTTAACAATAAACACTCTTTGTTGAAAAAGGTAGTCAAGAAGCTTTTTATTGCACAAAAGGACTTTGAAAAAGAAAAAGATGATTATAAGTCCTTGATTAAAGAAAATATTTTATTGAAAGAAAAAGTGGTTGATTTAACAAGCATTATTCACAAATTCACCCAAGGAAAGAAAAACTTTGAATTAATGCTTGGTGAGCAAAAATGTGTGTTTAACAAAGGGGGAATTGGATATAAACCTCTCTTGAAACAAAAATCCCTTGAAACCATTTTTGTAAAATCATCCAACTTTTCTCAACAAAACATCACATGTAGTTTTTGCAAGAAAGATGGTCATGTTGCTTACAATTGTTTGACTAAAAAGAAACTATACTTTGAAAAGAAACACAAGTGGATAAAAGAATCCACAAGCACTAACTATCAAGGACCCAAACTTATGTGGGTACCAAAAATCAAAAATTAAAATTATTTTTGTACTTACCACAAAAGGTCAAGAGCAATTGGTTCTTGGATAGTGGTTGTTCGAAACATATGACGGGAGATCGATCATTACTATCAAATTTCAAAAGAAAATATGGAGGTCATGTGACTTTGGAGACAATGCCAAAGGAAAAATCATAGGCATTGGAAATATTGGTAATCGTTCTTCTCCCTCCATTGAAAATATTTTATTAGTTGATAAGCTCAAACATAACTTACTTAGTATAAGTCAATTGTGTAATAAAGGTTATCTCATTAAATTTGATTCTTCCAATTGCCTCATTGAGGATGCTATATCTAAAGAGGTATTGTTCATGGGGAGCCGAAGCAAAGATGTTTACATCATATCTATTGAATTTGAACTTGAAAAGGAAATAAAATGTTTTTCAAGTATAAAGGATGATTCTTGGCTATGACATAGGAGATTAGGTCATGTTAGCATGGACTTACTTTCAAAAATCTCCAAAAATAACTTTGTGAAAGGGTTGCCAAATATAAAGTTTGAAAAAGATAAAATTTCTGATGCTTGTCAATTTGGAAAACAAGTAAAGAGTTCTTTCAAACTTAAACAACACTCTTCTACTTCAAGACCTTTACAACTTCTCCACATGGCCTTATTTGGACCCTCTAGAACCGCTAGTTTATGTGGAAAACATTATGCATTTGTTATTCTTGATGATTTTTCAAGATTTACTTGGGTCATTTTCTTGAATTTAAAAGATGAAGCCTTAAATGCATTTAAACATTTTTGCAAAAGAGTCCAAAATGAAAAAGGATACACCATCACCACAATTAGGAGTGATCATGGTGGAGAATTTGAAAATATAGCCTTTAATGAGTTTTGCAAATCCAATGGATATGAACATAATTTTTCGGCTCCTAGAACTCCTCAACAAAATGGTGTAGTAGAAAGAAAGAATCGAACATTGCAAGAAATGGCTCGGACCATGTTGAATGAAAACAATTTACCAAAATACTTTTGGGCCGAAGCCGTAAACACTTCATGTTATATCTTAAATAGAGTTTTGGTAAGTCGAAAGAAAACCAAAACTCCATATGAGCTTTGGAAAAATAGAATTCCCAATATCGGATATTTTAAAGTTTTTGGTTGCAAGTGCTTTATTTTAAACACAAAAGAAAATTTGGGAAAATTTGATCCAAAATTCGATATTGGAATTTTTCTTGGATATTCATCTACTAGTAAAGCTTTTAGAGTTTTCAACAAAAGAACTTTAGTAGTTGAAGAATCTATGCATGTTGTTTTTGATTAAACTAACTCCTCTATACAAGAAAAAGTTATTGATGATGAAGATTTAGAAATCCCATTTGAACAACTAAGTGTTCAAAATCAAGACAAAGGGAATCCAAATAACATTGAAAGTCAACATAAGGAGGAAACAAGTATGCAACAAAATGATGAAGAACCTCATGAAGATCTCAACACTTCATCATTACCAAAAGAATGGAGGTTTGTCCCATCTCACCCAAAAGATCTCATCATTGGTGATCCATCAAAAGAGGTATGCACAAGAAATTCTTCTAGAATTTTCATAACAATTGTGCATTTCTTTCACAAATTGAGCCAAAGAACTTTAAAGAAGCCGAGTTTGATGAATTTTGGATCCTAGCTATGCAAGATGAACTAAATCAATTTGAAAGAAATCATGTTTGGGATTTAGTTGCTAGACCAAATTCACAAACCGTAATTGGCACAAAATGGGTTTTTCGAAACAAACGAGATGAAAATGGTATAATTGTGCGTAACAAAGCTAGATTAGTGGCTCAAGGTTACAATCAAGAAGAAGGCATTGATTTCGAAGAAACTTTTGCCCCGGTTGCTAGATTAGAATCAATTCGCATGCTTCTTGCTTTTGCTTGTCATAAGAATTTTACTTTATTTCAAATGGATGTCAAAAGTGCATTCTTGAATGGAGTCATTCAAGAGAAGTTTTTGTTGAGCAACCACCCGGTTTTAAAAATCATAAGTATCCAGACAAAGTTTTCAAACTTAGAAAAGCTCTTTACGGTTTAAAACAAGCTCCTAGAGCATGGTATGAGAGATTGAGTAAATTTCTCTTATCAAATGGTTTTTTAATGGGTAAAGCGGATACTACATTATTTATAAAAACCAAAAAGAATGATATGATAGTTGTACAAATTTATGTTGACGATATCATTTTTGGTGCTACTAACATTTTCCTATGTGAAGAATTTTCTAAGTGCATGAGTAGGGAATTTGAGATGAGCATGATGGGTGAACTCAAGTTCTTTCTTGGTCTCCAAATCAAACAAACCAATGATGGAATATTCATTAGTCAAACTAAGTATATCTTAGTTATGCTCAAAAAGTTTGAAATGGAAGAGTTGAAGCCAATGAACACTCTAATGAGCTCATCAATCAAACTAGATAAAGACGAGCAAGGTACTTCCATTGATGTAACAAAATATCAAGGTATGATCGGATCCCTTCTTTATGTAACCGCTAGTAGACCCGATATTATGTTTAGTGTATGCTTATGTGCTAGATATCAATCTAATCCTAAGAATTCCCATTTTAGTGCCGTAAAACGTATTTTCCGTTATCTTAGTAGAACTAGATCTTTAGGTCTTTGGTATCCCAAAGAAACTCATTTTGATTTACTTAGCTATTCGGATGCCGATTGGGCCGGTTGTACAATTGATCGTAAAAGTACTAGTGGAACGTGCCATTTTCTAGGCTTTGCTTTAGTTTCATGGTTTAGTAAGAAACAAAATTCTGTTGCCTTGTCAACCGCGGAAGCCGAGTATATCTCCGCCGCTAGTTGTTGTGCTCAAATCCTATGGATGAAGCAAACTCTAAATGATTATCACATTTCATTTGAAAAAGTTCCTATTATGTGTGATAATACAAGTGCGATCAACTTATCTAAAAATCCCGTTTTGCATTATCGTACCAAACACATTGAAATTAGACATCACTTTTTACGAGACCATGCACAAAAGGGAGATATAACTTTGGAGTTTGTAAACACAGAAAAACAATTGGCCGATATTCTCACAAAACATTTAGCACTCGAACGATTTTCTTACATTCGACGAAGTTTAGGTATAATTGAAGAATGTGAAATATGTGGCTAAATCTTTATGTTTCCTATGATTGATTGCATTTTATATGACAAAAATGTTTTAAAATCATTTGTCAAAGGATCAAATCAATGATTTTTATAAAATTTTTGACAAACATGTCCAAACGGACGACCGTTTATTAAAACGGACGTCCGTTTCATGTCAAACGGATGAACAATTGTTCAAATCCGTTTGATCATCCGTCTAACCAGAGATTTCTACAAAAATTAAAAATTTTAAACGGTCAACCGTTTCATTTGAACGGACGTCCGTATTATTTTAAACGGATGACCGTATATCATCCGTCTGATCATCCGTCTGAACAGAGAATTTGAACATCAAAAATTCAGTCCAAACGGTCGACCGTCTTAGTGTTCCGGTCGTCCGTCTTAGCGGAAATCAGGGTTTTAAGTTGGAAATTTTTCAAATTTCTTCATTCCAATTTCGCGCGAACGTACAGTTTTCACTCCCAATCTCTTCCCATTCATCAAATCTCTCTAAAATTCTTCAAATTAGTGCTTAAAATAAAAAAACCCATATCAAATCCACGCTCAAAACAGTAAAATCCCTAAATTTTATCCACGAATTCGTGAAAATCTACCCAAACGGACGAACTCAAGCCCTAGATTCAACTCATCCGTTTTCAACACAATGCCACGGGTCAAAATGGCTGCCAAACGTCCTAGGAGGGAAAGGCAACCATCTCCATCTTCCTCCTCTGAAGAAGAAGATCCTCAATCCAAGCGAATAGAACGAAGTCCCGTCCTCATGGGTAAGAACGTCGATCTTGCCTCTTTCACACACGATGCACCATCTTTCAATGTTGAAAATCTTTTCATGGGTATGGGGTGCGTTCCTATTCTTACTCTCAATGAAAATGTCTACCCCTCCATTGTCAAAGAATTTTACAAAAACATGGTTTATTCTCCGACGTCGGGTATTTCTTCCTTTGTTCGAAACAAACGAATTAAGATCACTCAAGATCTTATTCGTTCCATTCTTCATCTTGAGGATGGTGGTATGCGTCTATATACCACCAAAACAATTCCTCACACCGCCGAGTACGATCTGGTCGACGCATGTTGTAACGTCACCGGCAAGCATTTTGAGGCTGCCGTACGTCTTGGCACTAATCAACTCACTCTTCCATGTCGTGTCCTCCATAATATCATCACCCACATTATTGTCCCTCGAAAGGGTCATTTGGATGAAGTTAACCATTTCGATGTTTTTGTGCTCGTCTCTATCCTCTGAGGGCGTAAGCTCGATTTTTCATATATTATGATCCAACACATGCACTACGTTCTTAGTGGAAATAGATCTAAGGCGCTCTCCTACGGCATGATTCTCACTAAAATTTTCCAACACTTCGACATCTCCTTCCGTGATACGGTGACCCTCCTTCCTAAAGCCACCGACACCATCAATGTTCTTACGCTCAAACGAATGAGGATTTTCAAAGAAAATGGTCAGTGGGTGGCAAAGTCAAAGGGGTTTGATGAAGAGTCGGGACCCTCCACTCTACCTTTCGAGGAGGAAGATATTGACGAAGATGCTCCTCCGTCCCCTCCGCGGCAAAGATTACAAAGGTCGTCGTCCTCCACCTCCGGCCACAACGAGGACCAATTCACTTTACTACATGGACGGATCGACTCACTTACTTTTTCGGTCGAGGGTCTACACCATACCATGGGGACTCTCCAGCACTCGGTTGCCGACATGACGACATTGCTCCGAGATCTTCATTCCCGTCTGGATGCTGTGCTTCCTCCGCAGCCGCCCCCGGAGCCTTAGTTATTTCCTTTATTTTTGTTGTTTTTGTATCTATGTTTTGGAAACGAATTCTATGTTCTAGCTTTCCTTTATGGAACTATATTTTTTTTTAACTTTTAAGTTTATCAATGAATGGCATATGGTGTTTCATTTAGGGGGAATGTGTTTTTTAAACCTTAATGTTTTATCTTTTGCCTTTTTGTTTATGCCAAAAGGGGAAAAATAAATATGTAATGAAATATGTAATGTATGTGGAATTTGAAAATATATGTGATGTGTATGTATGTAGAATTTGAAAATATATGTGATGTGACAATTGGCAAATCAAATGAAATTGATATCATGTAATACAAATTCATCAAATCATGTTTACTTGAATTTGGAAATGGGGAATATACATGATTAATTCTATTTCATTATTCTATATTCTCACATTGTTTGTCATAATCAAAAAGGGAGAAATTGTTGACCTATGGTTAACTTTAAACTTTAATATTTTGATTATTACAAACAAATTGGTTATGTTTTCTAACATTCTATTTTCAAGCAAAATTCAAAGCGCTACAAATCGAACTCCCATGCAATGACAAGTTTAAAGTCAAAATCAATACAAGAGTTCAAGAATCTCAAGATCCACCGAAATTCAAGATTCGAAGATCAAGATTGAAGAATAGATTTTTAGATAAAATTGTAAAGGTATTAACTCTTTAATCCTTAGCAATTAAATGAACGAAAGCTCAAAAATATGTTTTATCACTTGCATAAAATTAGTTTATTCAAAGCCAAAAATCAGATTTTCAAAACTGTGGAAACGGACAATCCGTTTGGCAAACCGGTTGATCCGGTCGACCGTTTACCTTGAACCGGTCGACCGTTTGAAACGTCTTTTTTTTTAAAAGTGTCCGTTCTGATTTTTTTGCAGTTCAACGGCTAGTTCTGACCAATCTGACCGGTCGACCGTTTGGTCAGAAAGTGACAAAAATTCATCTCTATAAATACCACTTCATTTACTATCATTCAACAACACTTACAAGAGCATTTATAGAGAGAATCATATTTAAAAACATCATTCAAAGCTTCATTGTGTTTATATCTTCAATATCTCTATTTGAAAAACTTTGTTTGATTAAATCAAACTTTTGGTTCATCTTTCTCAACAAAGTTTTCTTCTAACACTTGAGCTTTCCTCATCCATTGCTATTCATTAAAGTGTTAGTCTCTCTTAGAACTAAACTTGTATCTATCATTCATCTAGAGAGAAATACTTAAATCAATCTCTTTATTTATTTGGGTCATATTGAGGTCCCTTGAAAAGTTCAATATTGTATAAGGATCGGTGCTCCTTGCTTGTAAGTCACCGGATACATTGTAAGGGTTTGGATTGTACCATAAGTCAATCAAAATAGTGGAAAGGCCGTGCTCGTGTTGGAGAGCTTGGTAACGGGGGACGTAGATCATTGGTTGGATCGAACCTCCATAAAAATCGTTTGCACTCTCTCTTCTCTTTTATTTACTTATATTGTGCTTATATTTTTGTGAATCTATTTTTATCTCTTAAATATCATTTTTAAGAATATTTTTCAAAAAAGTTTGAGAAAACCAATTCACCCCCCCCCCCTCTTGGTTAGTTATTCTTGGGCTATCAATCGATAATAGACTCTGGGTTTTCACTATAATAATGGAAGGCACGTTGTATTAACCATTTAATACGAATTTAATATTTTTATAAAGAGGAGTTTGACTCATCACATTTATGTATATTAACTAATATCTAACATGTAATCAATCATACATAATAATAACTGTAGATGATTATAAATTTTATCTATCTAATCTTCCTGAGACATAAGGAAGACTAGTCAGTCAATTCCTAGGAGACGTTGCATTAGATCATCGAATATTAAATGTAATCATCTCGATCTCACAGTGCAACATATATCCTATACTAGTTGCTTCATTGCCGCCCAACTATAATATGTATCCTATACTAGTTGACACATAGGCCCAGATTAAATAAAAAGCGCAAAACTAATTAAATAAACAATAAGCTCACAGACCATTTAATTAAATGAACATGAATAATTAACCATACAACCAATTACATGGGTCGAATCCATAATTATCCACTAAATATCTATTTTAATATCTAATATTAAAAATATATTAATTTCTAAATTTACAGTGTAAGTCTAAACTTTTTAGACATTTCAGAACGGAGTAAACATGATTAAATAATTAATCTAATTAATTAATTAATTTTCTACAATAAAATTAATCAATTAATTTTATTAATAAATGGGATTTTCAAAATATATTTTATCTCCCAATTTAAAATCATACCCTAAGTTGAGGATAAAATTTGTAATGATCAAAATTACAATTTTATAAAGTAATAAGGTCAAAATTTAATCTGGTCAGAAATTCAAAATCTAGTTTAAAAACAATTTTAGTTAATTTTGAATATTTGACCAACATTAAAAAATTTAATTATTACAATTTTTCCAAAAAAAAAATTAAAATTGCATTTAAGATGCTGTTTTCCTTTTTAAAATTGAGGACTTACTGTGTAATTTTTGAAATTGCACAGATATTCCTTGATTTTAAAATCAGCTCGAACAGCGGCACAGGGTGGGTTGCCGCCGCTGGTGGTTTCTTCTTCCGACGGTGTCCTTTTTTGACCTCTTTCCGGCCAGTTTGCTCCATTCCAAATAAATTCAAACCAATTTCAGATTTTATTTTCAAAAATTCATAATTTTATTTTACTATCAAAACTCTAATCAAATTAATATACCAATAACAATTATTGTTCAATTCATCAAATTAGTACAACGAACTCTAACAAGTAACAAGATGGACTCTAATATCGCTATAAGAAATTGATGTATACATGTATAATCGAAATTAAATCTGCAATTCATATATGTCGAATTAACCTTGTACTTAGATATAATTTCTGATTGAAGTTTACCTCGATGAACACTACGGAATCTGATTATCTGATTAGCTGGAGGTATAATCTTCAATACCACAGCTGTCAAATTGTCTAGCTACTAATGGTAATCCACACAGCAAGTGTAAGAATTAATGTTCAATGTTTAATTAGTTGGGTCGGACTTTATTACTTATTGGATCAAATTAATTAATTAGATTAATTAATTGAGTCCGTTAATTGTAGGCTAACAAAGATCTAGTAAGACTAGAACACACAATTCTAGTTGGACTAGAATTAGAGTTAGCGCCACCTATAAATAGTAAGGCCACAGCAAATTAAGTGAGTTGGTCTTTATTACTTACTAGCACAAGCAAAAGACAACCCAATACAATTACTCCCAAAAGTTCCGCAGTCATCTGTTCTTGATCGTGGAAGTCCAGATATGTTCTTACTGTGTGGATTACCATTGGAGGCTGAACAATTGGACAACTATAGTATTGAAGATCGTACCTCCAGCTAATTAGATAATCAGATTTCATGGTGTTCATCAAAGTAAACATCTATCACAAATTCTATCTAAGTACATAGTTGATCCGGCTTATAGAAATTGCAGATTTAATTTATGATGTGCATGTATACGTTAATTTTTTACAGAAGTATCAGAGCCTACCTTGTTACTTGTTAGAGTTCGTTAGACTGTTTTGATGAATAGAACAATAATTGTTATTTGTGTATAATTTGATTTGAGATTTGGCACTTTAAAATAAAAATTGTAAATATTTTGAAAAAGAAATCTGAAATTGTTTTGGGTTCATTTGGAACAGATCAAATTGGCTAAAAGTCGAGAAGGTTGTCAATGGTGGCGGTTAGAAATCGACCATCGGTAGGTACGGGTTCCTGCCTTGCGAAGGTAGCGGACTGCCGCTGTGAAATCAGTGGTCGCCGTCGCTGATTTTGTAGCGGCACACACCATACGCCGCTGCTAGAAGTAGCATCGGCGACGAGAAAAAGTCGAATAGCAATGCAAAGCTGTTGTTCGACGTTAACAGGCAGTGGTCACCGGTGTGGCCACCGCCCATAGATCTTTTGGCGGCGTCACCTTTTAGAAACCTAGGGTTTCTGTGTTGTTTTTAAATTGGAGAATGGGGCCTTTTAGAAATTGTATGGGAAGCTCCCTAATTTCGAAAGGAGTTAAATGGGTCTCTCATACAATTTAAGAAATTGCATGAGAAGGCCCACTGTTTTAAAATAAGAGAGGGATCTTCTTTGTAATTTTAGAAATTGCATAGAAGGCCCAATGTTTTAAAAAAAAAAAAAGACCTTTTGTGCAATTTCAAAAATTACACAAGAAGGCTGATAATTTTAAAATCAAGGGATTGTTTGTGCAATTTCAGAAATTGCATAGTAAGTTTTCAAGTTTTAAAAAGAAAATATAGTCTTAAATACAATTTTGAATTTTTTTGAAAAATTGTAAGTATTAGATTTTTTAATACCGGTCAAATATTCAAAATTAACTAAAATTGTTTTTAAACTATACTTTGAATATTTGACTGGATTAAATTTTAACTTATTACTTTAGAAAATTGTAATTTTGATCATATACAAATTTTATCCTTAATTTAGAGTATGACTTTAGATTGGTAGATAAAATAAATTTTGAAAAATCTCCTTTATGAATAAAATTAATTGATTAATTTGATTAATAATGTTGGATAATTAATTAATTATTTAATTTTATCTAGTCCGTTCTGAAATGTCTAAAATATTTAAACTTACACTGTCAAAACTAAAAATTTAGAAATTAATATATTTTACATATTAGATGTTAAAATAGATGTTTAGTGGATGATTATGGACTCGACCCATGGGATTGATTGTATGGTTAATGGTCCCCATTCTTTCAGCTTTGTAACAATATTATCCATATTCAATTTTTTTAGCAGATATCATCATCATCCTTCTATTTATTCGTACAAATAGTCCCAAATGACTTTTTTTAACAAATTTGCCCCGGGCTTAAATTAATGGACATGCGAGCCTATTATTTACCTAAATAGGACTGCGAGCCTATTATTTATTTAATTGGTTTTTCGAGCTCTTTATTTATTGTGGGCATGTGTGTCTATTGTCTATTTATTTGGACATACATGCCAACTAGTATAGGATACAGGTTGCAGTTGGGCCATAAGGAATCAACAAGTATAAGATACAGGTTGCAATAGGAGATTGAGATGATTGTATTTAGCATTCGATGATCAAATGCAACTTTTCTTAAGAATTGACCAACTAGTCTTTCTTTTAGTTCAAGAAGACTAAATAGATAAAGTCCACAATCATCTACAGTTATTATTATGTATGATTGATTGTATGTTGGATGTTAGTTAATATACATAAATGTGATGAAAAAAACCCCTCTTTATCAAATATTAAATTCGTATTAAATAATATAACGTGTCTTCCATTGTTATAGTGAAAAACCAAAATCCATTATCGATGTCTGTTTGTTGAGTCACTCATGACTGCTCGCTCATGGATATATTCATCACTATGAAACATTTGATGTTTCTAAACAATTGGTCAAATTTAACTAAATTTTTATTTTTTGTTGAGTCACTCAAGGAAATAAAATTTTAGGGACACAATCAAGTAAACACATAAGATGTGTGCGACAATAAGTTGTCTACTTGATGATCTAGGAATCACATAAAGATGTAATCAATAGAAGTATCTACCTGGATGTTTTTTATTAGGATTTGTTGAGTCACTTAGGGTTCTAATAAAATAAAAGGGATCCTAATCTACTAGGAATCTAACCGGTTCCATTGATTAATGTATGAGGGTCATTAATTCAATTAAAACAGTTATAGTATAATTAATTTAATATAAGTCCATGTTAAATTAATTTTCTGTATTTAGTTAATTGTTTTATCTTGTTATTTAATTGTTGAATCATGAATAATCATATGAGTTTGAAAGGCATATTGGATACCAACACACATACCAGACCAAATTTTCTGGACTGCACAATCTGAGAATTGTTCTCAAACATAAAAAAATAAAAGAAAAATTGGATATGTCATTGAGCAACCATTGTTGAAGCTCCTACTGGAGAGGCTACTCGGAGAACATGCAGACTTACAATAAACAAAGTGATGATAGTAACACTGTAACATGTGATGCTTGCAGTATGTCATATGAGTTGGAAAAGCAGCACGAGGGTATGGATGTCTATACCAATATATATCATTTTAAAGAGTTGAATGATGTACAGTCATAGACTGAACTGTATGAGACATCCAAAAGGTTATTCAGGAGTATGATGGCAGAAGGATCTTAGGTCAGTGCTCATGTGCTGAAGATGATTGGTTATATTAAAAAAATAAACTAATTGGATTTTGCCATGGACCAAGAGCTGAGTGTTGATTTATTTCTACAGTCTCTGTCTAATAGCTTTTTGCAGTTCATTATGAACCTCACCATGAATAAGATTCAATGTACCTTACCCGAGCTGCTGAAATATGCTGGAGCCTAAGATAAACAAAAAAAAAAAAAGGCAAATTTTGGCCATTGAAACCTCTAAGAGCATTAAGAGAAAATCTAAAAGGACCTTTCAGAAAGAATCCAAGAAGGCCAAATCTGTTGGAAAACAGTTAAAGCAAACAATGACAAATCCAAGTATGATGATCCGTATTTTCACTGTGAAAAACAAAAGGCATTAGAAAAAGAGCTGCAAGGCATAAAAAAGATAAAACTAATAACTCATATCTTTGGTATTGCATACTCGGTCATATAAATGAAAACACATCACCAAGGTACATAAAGATAGATACTTGGATTCAAATAATTATGAATCATTTCATAAGTGTGGATCATATTCATTGGGCAAAATGACCTAGACCCCCATTTTTGAAAAGGGAGTCAAAGTTGTAGATATTTTGGGTCTTGTACACACTGATATATATGGACAAATGTCTATAGATAGTAGATATGGCTTTTCTTAATTCATCACATTTTGTAGATGACCATTCTAGATATTATTTCATATGCTTGATGGAATTCAAGAGAGAAGCCCTTGAAAAGTTCAAAAAATTCAAGCAAGAAGTAGAAATGTAAACTAAAAAAATATATTTGATACTTAGATCTGATCGAGGTGATGAATATTTAAGTGGTAAGTTTTTAGACTATCTAATAGAGAATGAGATTCTCTTGCAGTGGACTCCACTATATACACCACAATACAATGATGTATCTGAAAGGAAAGACTGTACCTTACTTAATATGGTGCGACCAATGATGGGCCGTTCAGTTCTTCCAAAATCTTTTTATAGATATGCACTTAACACTACATGGCACATATTAAACCGTGTCCTATCTAAATTGGTCAAAAAAACTTCATACGAGTTATGTAAAAGGAAAAGACCCCATCTTTCATGCATAAAATTTTGGGGCTGCGACGCTTATGTGAAGTTTGTAGAATTGGACAAGCTAGGAGCTAAATATGATGAATGTTTATTTGTGGGATATCCAAAAAAAACTGTTGGATACTATTTCTACAATCCCATCGAGATGAAGGTCATCATATCAAAATATGTTGTATTCTTAGAAAAAGAATTTATTCTAAGAGAAGCTAATGGGAGCAAAGTAAATCTTGAAGAGGTTTAAGAAACTACAAATCAAATTGACCAATTAGATGATCTAATGGCTGAGCCTGCATTTGAAGAGGCACAAATTAGAAATGGGAAACCATCAGTCCCCGAGGACACAGCAGCTCTCCGTAAGTCGAGCAGGGTCATTTGTCCTCTTCGGAGATACGATATCCTGATTACCAATGATGCATTGCTAATTGAGGAAGATGAACCTACTACTTACCTACTCGAAGTCAAATGTTGACTCAAAGAGATGGCTTGCAGCCATGGAATCCGAAATGAACTCCATGTATGAATACACAGTTTTGACCTTGATTGACCCGCATGAAGGGGTAAAACCAATAGGCTGTAAATAGGTTTACAAGAAAAAGGTCAACATGAATGGTAATATTCATACTTACAAGGCAAGATTGGTTGCGAAGGGTTACAAGCAAAGACAAGGAATTAACTTTGACGAAACTTTCTCACCAGTAGCCATGTCTAAATCAATTCGGATTCTGCTTGCAATAACAGCATACCATGACTATGAGATTTGGCAAATGGATGTCAAAAATTGCATTCCTTAACGGAAATCTTAGTGAGGATGTGTACATGACACAACCTGAAGGTTTTGAATTCACAGAACCAAACAAGGTATGTAAACTACTGAAATCTATATATAGATTAAAGCAAGCATCTCGGAGCTGGAATCTTCATTTTGATGAGACAATCAAAATATTTGATTTAATCAAGAATGAAGGTGAACCATGTGTATATAAAAAGATTAGTGGAAGTAAAGTCGTGTTTCTAATTTTGTATGTGGATGACATACTATTATTAGAAAACGATGTCTCGAAGTTAAAATCAGTAAAATTGTAGTTATTCGAATATTTCTCTATGAAAGATATGGGAGAGACAGCATAGATTCTCGGTATAAAGATATATAGATCGAATAGAATGCTTGGCCTATCTCAATCTACTTACATAGATAAAATCTTGAAAAGATTTAGCATGGAAGAGTCTAAGAAAGGATTTTGTCCCATCGGGCATGTGATCTGTCTCTCAAAAGAGATGTGTCCAAATATACGAATTGAAAGAGATCGCATGGATAGAATTTATTATGCATAAGCAATATGATCTATATTGTATGCCATGATATGTACTCGACCGAATGTTTCATATGCTCTGGTGAGAAACATTGAATCCCAGTCAAGAACATCCTTAAGTATTTAAAAATAACTAAAGACATGTTATTGGTGTATGGAGGAAATGAATTTAGAGTTCAAGGTTATGCCGATGCCAGCTTTCAGTCTGATAAAGACGATAGCAAATCTCAATCCGGATATGTATTTACTCTAAATGGTGATGCAGTCAGTTGAAAAGTTCCAAACAAGAAACAACCGTTGATTCAAGTACAGAAGTCGAATATATAACTACTTCAGAAGTAGCAAAGGAAGTAGTCTAGATCAAGAAGTTCATTTCAGAACTTGGAGTAGTTCCTAACATTGTTGATCTAATATATTTATATTGCGATAATAATAGAGTCATCACACAAGCGAAATAACCCAAGTCTCATCAATGATCTAGATATATATTAAGGTAATATCATCTCATCAGAGAGATAATATTAAGAAATGACATAAAGATAGTAACATATGATAATGTAGCAGATCCTTTGACAAAGTTGTTGTCCCAGCACAAGCATGATGGTCATGCTAAATCTGATGGTATTAAGATACTTAAGTGATTGGATTTAGTTTGTATAGGACATTTTGTGATATACTTACTTGTTAGACATTGATGTGTATAAACAAATTGATTAACTAAATGCTTGTCTATATTTTAATGGCAGATCTGTTATTTTTAAAATTTATTATTTAAAATAATAGAGTTCGAAGAAAAGTTCATAGTAATTTGTTGATCACAATGTGTTGTGATTGTGAGATACAAATGACAAATAACTTATTCTTGAAATATTCCTAGTCATAGTAATAATGAGATACGGATATCATTATTGCGGATAGACTAGCATGTGTTGCATTTATTTTGAAGAAAGTAGCTGATCTCACAAGCTAAGATGTAGAGGGCCATCTGAATGAACACATGAATGCATTGTTATGAGAACATGACATTGGATGATCCTCCTAGAGATTCCACACGGATAACTATCCAAGTGTTGGTGGTAAATCTCTAATGCGCATTAGTGGATTTGGTCCTTTGACTTGAGGACGTCATAGAATCTTATGTGAGGGCCGCTATACTTTGGCGAGCGTTTGATGAGACTCGAAGATTATAAGTCACCAAAAAGACGTCGTACGGGTACAATGAGAATCATATGAAAGTTGTGAATGTCCAATATGAGGATTTGTTCCTCTTGGAAAATAGGAGATTATAACCTGATTTTTGTCCACTTAAATTGATATAAATTTCTTTGGCTGGGGTGGAGTTATGAGTTGAAAATGTTTCAATCATAACTAGATTAGATCAACGAAGAGATGAGGTGAATAATATAATTGGTTAAAATGAGATTGACGATGATCTATATTTCTTAACCAATTGGATTATATTGATGAAGGGATTATATTTCTACGGTAATCGTACATATATTGGTGTTGTTATACTACATGACATTTTCCTTCACATGAATTACCTTGACACATTGCTGGATGTCAATCTTGGACGGCGACGTGAATTGATCAATCTAGGTAAATCGATGAGAATATCACTGCATTTGTCATCATGAATGGGAACATAATGGGTCACACACAAAATGCGAGAATTGAGCTTCTAGGGTTGGACCTTGTCCAAGTGGGAGATTTTAAGAATTAATGTCCAAGGTCCAATTAGTTGGGTCGAACTTTATTACTTATTGGACCAAATTAATTAATTGGATCCGTTAGTTATGGGCTAACAAAGATATAGTAAGACTAAAAAATACAATTCTAGTTAGACTAGAATTAGGGTTAGCGCCGCCTATAAATACTAAGGCCATAACAAATTAAGTGAGTTGGTCTTCATTACTTGTTAACGCAAGCAAAAGACAGAATTCAATACAATTGCTCCCAAAAACTCCACTTTCATCTGTTTTTTATCATGGAAGTTTACATATGTTCTTGCTGTGTGGATTACCATTGGAAGTTAGACAATTGGACAGCTATGATCTCCAACTAATCAGATAATCAGATTTCACGGTGTTCATCAAGGTACATATCTATCACGAATTCTATATAAGTACAAGGTCGATCCGGCTTATAGGAATTGTAGATTTAATTTCTGATGTGCATGTATACGTCAATTCCTTATAGCAAAAACATATTTGGACTTTCACGATCAAGAACTGATTAAAGCAGAACTTTGGAAGTAATTGTATTGGATTCTGTCTTTTACTTGTACTGGCAAGTAATAAAGACAAATTCACTTAATTATATAAATTGTTGTGGCCCTAGTTTATATAGGAGGTGCTAACCCTAGTTCTGGTTCTATTAGAATTGTGTATTCTATCTTACTAAAACTTTGTTAGCCCACAATCAACGGACCTTAATTAATTAATCTAATTAATTAATTTGACTTAATAAGTTATTAAATTCGATCCAATAATTTGAATATTGAACATTAATCTTACAACTTAAGGTATGACTTAGGGTGTGTTTGATTCGTTTGATTTTCCATGGAAAATGAAAATTTTCCACCCATTTTCCAGCTTTGGTCTGTTTGATTGGCAAAATTTTCCCACTTATTTTCCATCTTTTGTTTGATTGAAATTTTTGATTTTCCATGGAAAATATTTTCCATGTTTTCCACTTTTGGCCATATTTTCCTTGTTTTCAAGGAAAATATTTTCTTGGTGGGATAGGAGAATTTATTTTCCATGGAAAATTTGTTAACCTTTTCCAACCCATTTATTTTCCATGGAAAATTTGTTAACATTTTCCAATCCAAATTTTCTTGGTAATTCATTTCCATGGAAAATATTTTCTTTCCACCCAAATTTTCCACTTGCAATCAAACACAACCTTAGTTTTTTGACATGTTAGAGTGGTATTTTTTTATTAACTCGGTACATTAGATGAGTGTGACAGTTTTTTAACTTTTAAAGTTAATGGTTGTTTATGTTTAAAAACTTACTCTATTCTTTCTAGCAAACGTTATCAAAGAAATTTGCTAGAATTTTATTGTCAAAATGTTTTTCTTTAAAATGAAATAAAACTAAAAGCCCCCCACATACACCGGGGACTTCTAACACATTAATTAAAAAAGAATCGAAATAGATAATCATTAGTTGTCACGTCTAATTCAATATTTTTCAAAAATAGTGGTCAATTGTTACTTAAGAAGTATAACTTACAATGAAATTAAGAGTGATTTTATTCATTTCTATTCAAGTTTATCACCAATCCATGTGGCAATGAATAATGATCAGTGAATGATGATCAACTCGAGTAGAGATGAACAATATTATTCTGAAATTAAAAGTTATAACGGACCCACTTGAAACTTGACACGGAAAAGTTTTAACTTTATGTAGACTAGACGTATGTATTCAGTGGACTAATTTCATTTTGTTGGTAATTAAACTTTGAATAAAATCTCTATTGGGTCATTGAATCTTAATTTGTCTTATTAAACTTCGTTTTACTTTTAGTCTTAGTCACTTTGTTAGCTCCTGTTAAAAAAGTTGATGTCACAATCTTGCGTGAATGTTAAAAATTGAAAACAACCTGACGTCTCTTATATTTTCAGATTAATATGTCACATAATCTTGCCATGACTATAAATGTTGAAATGAAATTGTGTTTATAAATTTTTGATAACCAATCTGATGAAACATACTTAAAATTCTATTCTTTCTCAATTTTAAAATTATGTACTAACAACATGATTATGTGTCATATTTATTTATAAAAGGGGGCTAACGAGGGATTGGGACATTAAGTTTAGTAACGAGAGTCAACGGAGTGGCTAATATTAAAAATAAATTAGAGTTTAGGAATTTGATTGTCACTGAAATTTAGTGACAAAAAATGAAATTAAGCCTTCTAGAGTAGATTCAACTGGTGCACGTCTTGGGCCTATAAAATTAAAATTGTCTAGGTCCAAACCCGACTAGTTTGTAAGAAGTTAGCCTAGCTAAGCCATCCTAAGTCCAGCCCATGTACATGTGCGTAATTACTAATTAGGACTTAAATTTTGATTGGTGGCATACTGGCACGTGTCATGTTTAGAAGTGTCAACCAGGCCAAGTTGACCTTGACCTTCACGATAAACTGATCAAGCCAAGCTCGATTAGTTAGTTGCAAAATAGGAGGCTTAGCACGGCCTGCAAGCTCGTGAAACGACCGAGACCGACCAAATTTTGCTGTTTTCTTTTTTCTTTTTTTAATTTTTATTTTCTAATTGTTTTTTATTCTTATAAGCAAAGTGAAAGAAAAACAAAAAGTGATTCACTTAAAGTCACAAGATTTGTGATTTAGGTATGACATGACTTGACTTTATTAACACGTTTAATCATGCTACAAAAATTTGGGGTCTATTATTTACTTTGATTTTTGAAATATAATAATTTGAGAACATAGATTATAGATAGCAAATGTGTTTTAGCACGTATTTTTCTAACACAAAAAATGTTATAAAATTCTTTCGTCTCTACATAATGAAATTCTTTAGTGTTTGATGGTTAGTAAATAAATTTATAGATAATTATTGAATAAATTTCGTCTTTAAAGTTTATTTTTTAGCACAAAAATCTCTAACATATATATTTTGGTGAGCAAGTGGTCCTTATTTGATTAAAAAAGACAAATATGTTCTTAATTTTAATTAGAGAAATTTGTATTTGAATTCCAAATCTTTGAAAAATCTATAAATAAGTCCAGTAAATTTATTAAAGAATATTTAATTATGCATACTAAATATGTTATAGTCGTGTCAATTAAATTTTTCATAAGATAAAAATATAAAATTATTATACTTTTAAATATATGTATGTGATGCGAAAAATTTGAAAAAAATTAAGTTAAATAAATAATAAAATGACATATATAATTTTATGATATTGAACCAATCTTATTATATTTTTATTTAACATAATAATAATAATAATAATAATAATAATAATAATAATAATAATAATAATAATAATAATAATAATTAATTTACACATTAGGTATTGTTTATTTTTAAACGATAAATTAAAATATAAAGAATATAGTTGGATATCTAATATTTGTAGTTAATAAATGAATAGATCAATTAAATAAAAATATTTGAGCATCAAGTTTATGAAAAAAGTTAATTTTTGTTTTGCTATAGCGATAAAATAAAAGTTTAATTGTTAAATAATGTAATTACTTAATAACAAAAAATTTATTTGACATGTTTATTAATAATTATGAACTTGGATTTTAGTTATTTTATAATATTTCGTAAAATATACAAAACAATTTAGTATATTATAAATTTGATCAAAAAGTGTTAATTAAAAAAATCGTAAGTTTTATATATGTTTTTATAAAAAAAAATAAAAATATCATATTCATTTGCACTTTTTGGAAAGGTTAGAAATCCAATTGCAATTTCTCCTCGTTAGAATTAAGGGTATATTAGTCTTTTCATCAAATAAGGACTAATTACACACTAAAACACATAGGTTAAGGACCTCTGTGCCCAATTTTTTTTTGGAGACCATTTCCGCACTAAAAGTAAAGATTAGAGACCATTTGCTCCAAAATTTCTAAATTTTATTGATTATTTTATTCCGCTCGTCACTATTTATTTTCGAAAGACGTAAACTAATAAATTACTCGACATGTTGTAGAAATTTAGAACATAGAAGTCCACTACATCAAACTATTACATAATTTTATTAGAAGAATTATACAGAACGTATTTAACTACATAGTCAAAAACTGTAAACTGTAGAATAAAGTAATAAAATAAACAAAAGATAGGAAACTACAAACCGAGGCATGTGCGAATTTCATTAAAACAGATTCACTCCCCTACAGTAGCTTCTTGAGGGTAATGAATGACTGCTTCCCAAGATACAATGGGACAATGGGAGAACTGGTAGCACAAAGCTGCTAAACCAGCAAATTGAGCTATTGCCATAATAGTATCACCAGAAGGACACTTGGATATTTTGGAACAGAAATGAAGGAGTAGAAGACTGAATTCGTGTGTTTGATTGTGGAAGTTCAGACCCCTTTTATGGGCTCCCAAATGACCCTTGACATCCTCATCCATTAACAGCAGACTTAATAAACCAACTGTCTTTAGGAATTCAGGAGTTTAAGGTAGCTGAAAAGGCAGAAATTTAATTATGTAATTAAATCGAAAACAAAATGCAAAACGTAGGCTGGTCCGACATTCGTGTACTCAGATCGCGCAAGCACATGAGTTCAATGGCCCGAGGTGTTAATCGGTCCGTGATTTGCCCCCTCCTACGGGCGTGCGTAAGATAAAGCCTCTATGCTATACATGATTACACATTTCAATAAGTGTGGCCATATATATACAAGTCCAAGTTTTTCTATTTTTCCGATGTGGGATATAACTAAATTCTTTCCCTTCAACGTTTTTCAATTCCATCTTTGAGTCTCAATTTCCCATTCACCCAAGAATCATTTTGGGTAAGTAAATATATGATTTCAATGTTCTCGTGGAGGAGAACACGAATCAACTTTTATTTTTATCAAATAGGAAATGGGTCCCACGCAAAATCATGCTCAAATATGGCACAATGTTTTAATTTTTCCAACAATCTCCCACATGAATGGAAATTGACTGAGACACAGAAGATTTGGTGATAAAGTTCAATGTCCGAAATCTGCATAGGATAGGTAGGTGTTACCCTTTGAACCTTCACTCGTGAAATTATATTTACTTTACTAGCTGATCAGTAGACGCGATGTCCTTGAACTGTTTTGATGTTTGTGTAAAAGATGATATACCTCACATAGACTTCTTCCTGACATAGTTCAGTTCTCATTGTTATGTTCATTTGTGGCTGCAAACATATGCCTGGTTTTATGAGAGTTTTTAAGAATTGCGCCTCACACAATTCTCTTGAAAGCGGCCCCATTTCTCTCTCACTTAGGTGATTTATTATTTAAGAGTGGCACGTTCTACTCCACTTGTAAGAATCATTAAAAGCCTATAGCTTATCCTCTCTTTTACGGGTTTCACTGTTTCAAATCCCGTTTCATCATAGGAATGGACATGAGATAACCCCCGCAGTGATCTAATTAACTATTTACAATTAGGTTGTCCCTTTGAACTGATATCTTGGGATCTCCAGTCAACTGCGTTGGGTTTCCATTGTATTAACTTATTCTTCCAAAAGCTTAAGTCTCATTCCTTTCAACGACTTTCCAACTAACTCTCTATTCAAACATTTAGTTAGTGGATCCACATTATTATCCTTTGACTTCACATAGTCAATAGAGATAACTCCAGTTGAGAGTAATTGTCTTATTGTATTATGTCTACGACGTATGTGTTTAGACTTACAATGATACATGTTACTCTGTGCCCTATCAATTGCATATTGACTATCACATTGTATGCAAATTACTGGCACAGGCTTTGGCCATCTAAGAATATCCTTTAGGAAGTGACGTAACCACTCAGCCTCTTCACTACACTTATCCAAGGCTATAAACTCATATTCCATAGTAGAACTGGCTATAACTGTCAGTTTAGAGGATTTCCATTATATACCTCCCTGTGTGAACACAATTCCACTTGTAGACTTTAAGTCTTTTATATCAGATATCCAGTTGGCGTCACTATATTCTTCAATAACTGCCAGATACATGGTATAGTGCAGCCCATAATCACGAGTATATCTCAAATACCTTAGTATTATTATTCCTTTCCAGTGGTCAACTTCTGGATTACTCGTGTATCTACTCAGTTTGCTAACTGTGTAAGCTATGTTTGGTCTTGTACAACTCATCAAGTACATCAGACTTTTGATAATTCTAGAGTATTCTACTTGAGAAATACTCTCACCTCTGTTCTTCGATAGATGCTGACTGGTATCTATCGATGTTCTATCCATGCAAGAATCATCATTGTTAGATTTTTCAAGAATTTTGTCCACATAGTGTGACTGATTTAGGACAATTCCATCTGATGTTCTTGAAATTTTAATTTCAAGTATTACATCTACTAAGCCCATATACTTCATGTCAAACCTTGAATTTAACATGTATTTAGTAGATTTAATCATCTTATCGTTGTTTCCAACAATAAGCATGTCATCAACGTAAAGACATAAAATGATATAGCCATTTTCAGTGTCTTTGATATAAACGTATTTGTCGCACTCGTTGATTTTAAATCCACATTCCATCATGGCATGATCAAACTTTTCATGCCATTGTTTTAGAGCTTATTTCAAGCCATACAATGACTTCACCAATTTATAGACTTTGTTCTTTTGCCCTGGAGCAGAAAAACCCTCAGGTTGTTCTATATAGATTTCTTTATCTAAATCTCCATTTAGAAATACAGTTTTTACATCTATTTGATGTACTTCGAGATTTTGCAAAGCTGCAATTGCAAGTATCATCCCAATGGATGTTATTCTCGTTACTGGAGAATATATATCAAAGTAATCAAGGCCTTCTCGTTGTCTGTATCTTTTTATAACAAGCATGACTTTATACTTTTCTATTGTTCCATCTGCTTTCATTTTCTTCTTGAAAATCTATTTGTAGCCTAGTGGTTTTGATGCGATCCAGGAAAGCCATGGACCGTTGTTACATTGGACTCAAGCTAAGGACTATATTGGAGGTATATCGGAGTCTAATGGAAGATTGGAGGACCAAAAAGAGCGTGAGACAAAGTTGGAGGACCAGAATGCAGATAGGGCAGAAATCCGCGCAGAGGCTCAAGGGAGATAACCATGCGATCGCATGGTTATGTATCTCTGCGATCGCATGGGTGGCAATTTCGGAGCAGATTGTTTTGGAGCAAAACCATGCGATCACATGGATTATGCCTGTGCGATCGCATAGCGTAATTTCGGAGGAAATCCGGATTTTGGCAAGTTTTAGTTTTCTTTTTCGTTTAGGACTCTTAATTTTTAATTAGTTAATTAATTCTGAATTAGATTAGGTTTCTTTCAATGTTTACTATATAAACACCTTTCATTGTAAACATTAAACAGTTCAGTATTTTGAGAGATTAATAAAAGTGAGGATTCACTTTCTTCCGTGTTCTTAATTGAACAAACCCTAAAACTTATCAAAGATTTTGCAAACCTTTGTGGCGTTTTCATAACTATGGTTCTTTGATTCAAGAAATCATCGGGTCAAGTTCTTGCGGCCAGATTTTAGCTTTCTTGGGGTTCAAATCAAATCTTTTGTGGGTTCCGAGATTTAATTCTTCGCGGGTTCGCATCAGTTGGTATCAAAGCTTTGGCTCTAAAATCAGGTTTATCTTTTACTTTGCTTTTATCAGATTCATCTTGAATCATATCAAAAAAAAAAAAAAAAAATATCTCTTTCCATATTTATCCTCTTCAAGAATTGTTCTTGCATGATCCATACATGCACCAAAGCTAATTATTTCTAATTCTTGCTTTGTGATCTTTTTTTGTTCGTTCTTGCGTTGAAGTGAAAAAAAAAACGAAAATTCATGAAAAATTCCAGAAAAACGAGTTCGTTGAAATTCTCGTCATAAATTATCATCCGGTTTATTTCTTATTCCTGATTGCTTTTAATCCTTATTCTTTCCGTTGTTGTTCTTGTTCTTGAATGCCGCGAGAGTTGAAATTCTTGATTGAGTTTAGTTAGTTCGATTAGAGAACTTGGTAAGAAATACAAAAAGAGGTAAAAGGCAAGAGTTGTGAGATAATTATCAAGGAAAAAGCCATATAGAGTGAAACACGAGTGTAAACACGTGAGACAAATATTATTTTCTTTCCTAATTTCTTTTTTTATTATCCTAAAATGTCTGGAAAAGTGAACCACCAATCTTTATTGTTAAGAGCCATGCAACAACAATTTGAGAAGATGAACAGGGTGTTTGGCGAGGTGAGGGATAACAATAAAGAGATGATAGGTAAGATCGATAGGCAGAATACGGTGCTTACAAACTTACTAAAGGAGAGACAACTCAGGATCCCTAATGATAGGAGACAAGATAGGCGTGAATATAATCTTATGGATGACTTTGAGGGTGAAGATGCTTATAATTATAAGGCTGAGATGGGTAGGATGAAGCGTAGAGGGGATAGGCGTGAAAGGGCACCTAGAGGAGAAAACTGTAGAGACCACGATGGAGTAAATAGAAACTTTGGGAATATGAAAATGAAAGTACCTTCTTTCCAAGGTAGGAAGGACCTTGAAGTCTATTTCAAGTAGGATAACAATAATGTGAGTGACAAAGCTGTTTCAAAGGAGACAACTGAACCACCTAAGGGAAGAGATGAGGTGACTAGCAACAACATAGTGGGGTTATTGCGTGATAATGGGGTCGTGGTATCCAAGGATGAGTGCGATAGTGATGTCGTGGAATCTAAGGATAAGTGTGATAGCGATGTGCTTCCTGAGCTGAAAGATGATGGTGTAGAACACCCTGTAGATGATAAAGTTCTAATTGCGATGCCTACTCATCAGACCCAAATTAAAACAGAGACTTTTGATCAGCAGTTTGAATTAGATGTACAAGAAACGACGATGAGGGAGTAAAAAAGTCAACAAATGATTTTGCTAGTACAAAAAAAATTCCACGTTGTACTACGAAAAACTAACCAATCCCTCTCCAGTTTGACTATTTCTTTATTGCAGGAATTGGATAACGTATCTTCACAGAAAATGTCTAGTAGGTTACCACCTATCCGAGACATTGCACATCAACTTCGCTTTGTACCTGGAGCTGTTCTTACAAAACGACCAACTTATAGAAGCAGTCCAGATGAGATGAATGAGCTTCAAATACATCAAATTAAAGCAAATAAAGGTTGCAGATTCATCTTTGAGCCTGGTGATTGGCTTTGGAAGCAGGCGAATGATCTTTATCCCTTAGATGCCTGTAGTGATTCGAGGTCGAATCCTTTTGAAGAAGGAGGGGATGATGCGATCCAGGCAAGCCATGGACCGTTGTTACATTGGACTCAAGCTAAGGACTATATTGGAGGTATATCGGAGTCTAATGGAAGATTGGAGGACCAAAAAGAGCGTGAGACAAAGTTGGAGGACCAGAATGCAGATAGGGCAGAAATCCGCGCAGAGGCTCAAGGGAGATAACCATGCGATCGCATGGTTATGTATCTCTGCGATCGCATGGGTGACAATTTCGGAGCAGATTGTTTTGGAGCAAAACCATGCGATCGCATAGCGTAATTTCGGAGGAAATCCGGATTTTGGCAAGTTTTAGTTTTCTTTTTCGTTTAGGACTCTTAATTTTTAATTAGTTAATTAATTCTGAATTAGATTAGGTTTCTTTCAATGTTTACTATATAAACACCTTTCATTGTAAACATTAAACAGTTCAGTATTTTGAGAGATTAATAAAAGTGAGGATTCACTTTCTTCCGTGTTCTTAATTGAACAAACCCTAAAACTTATCAAAGATTTCGCAAACCTTTGTGGCGTTTTCATAACTATGGTTCTTTGATTCAAGAAATCATCGGGTCAAGTTCTTGCGGCTAGATTTTAGCTTTCTTGGGGTTCAAATCAAATCTTTTGTGGGTTCCGAGATTTAATTCTTCGCGGGTTCGCATCAGGTTTGCATCCCGGAGGAAGATTCACTAGCCCCCACGTATGGTTTTGCAGAATAGAATCTATTTCACTTTTAATTGCCTCTTTCTTTTGAGGTCCTTCTGAAGAGTTCACAACTTTTTTAAAGCTTTGAAATTCACTTTCTAGAATATAAGTCAGAAAATATGGACCAAAAGATTTTTCAGTTCTAGCTCTTTTGCTACGTCTTGGTTCAACCCCATCTTCTTGATCTTGTTCTTGGTCTGTTGTTTCATGTGTTCGTTTAGAGGAGCTTGCTTCCTCTTTGGATCTATATGAAAATATATGTCTACAAAAATGAAGTATTTCTCAATTCTATTATCGTATTTTTGTGTATGTCTAAGATTTTAGATTCATGCATAAGAAACTGATAAGCACTACTGTTATGTGCATAGG
Organism: Forsythia viridissima; assembly: GCA_030279155.1. Taxonomy (NCBI): domain Eukaryota; kingdom Viridiplantae; phylum Streptophyta; class Magnoliopsida; order Lamiales; family Oleaceae; genus Forsythia; species Forsythia viridissima. The sequence continues at coordinate 29,458,637 of CM059045.1, forward strand.
CCATAGCCAATAAAAATACAATCAACAATTTTTGGACATATTTTTACTTTTTTTGGTGTAGGTACAGCTAATTTTGGTAATACATTTCCATACTCGCAAGTATTTATAGCAATGCTTCTTTCCTTTCCATAACCTGTATATGAAAGTCTTCTCTTCTTTCTTTTGGGACACTTTATTTAAAAGGTAATTAGATGATAAAACATATTCCCACATGTTTTGAGGTAACCCAGAACTTAATAGTATTGCATTCATCATTTCTTTTGAGGTACGGTTTTTTCGTTTAGTAACACCATTTTTTTTGAGGTGAATAAGGTGTTGTGGTTTCATATGTGATTCCGCTTTGTGCCCATAATTCAGTAAACGGTGATTCATATTCACCATATCGGTCACTTCTCAACACCTTAATTTTCTTGTTGAGTTGATTCTCAACTTCATTCTTATAAAGAGCAAAATTCTCTATAGTTTTGTCCTTACTTTTAAGTAGATACACATAATAATATTTTGTGCTGTCATCAATAAAAGTAATGAAGTACTTATTGCCACTCCTTGTTTGTATAAATTTTAAATCACATAGGTCAGTGTGAATTAGATCAAGTGGTTCAGTTATTCTTTCAATAGTTTAAATGATGACCTTGTTAGTTTTGCTTCAACACAAGTCGCGCACTTATGTTTTGAATTAATATGGAATGTTGGTATACAATTCTAGTTAATTAATCTACGCGGTGTATCATAATTAACATGTCCTAGTCTACTATGCCACAAATTGAAAGACTCAAGCAAGTAAGCATAAGTGATTCATTTTATTCATCTTTGGCTTAATTGCCATTACATTGAGCTTAAAAAGCCCATCAGATACATAACCCTTTCTGACAAACATTCCACTTTTAAACAAAATCACTTCATTTGACTCAAACACCATGCGAAAACCGTACTTCAGCAAATACCCAGACACCAAGTTCTTGCGGATTTCTTGCATATGTGCTGTTCAAAGTCATCTTCAGAATCACATTTCCTTGACTTTTAATTTCAGAGGTAGCTGAATTTCCTATATACAGCTTCTCTCCATTCTCCGTTGCTTCAAAACAATTGAACATCTCCTTATCTGAGCAAACATGTCGAGTAGCACCAGTGTTGATCCACCACTCTCTTGGGTTTGAACCCACCAGATTAACTTCAAAAATGACAACTACAAGGATCATTTTGAGACACATCAATTGCAATGTCATCAACCATATTGACTTCTTTCTTGTTGTTCTTCTTTGGCAACATGCACTCCGAGGATCTGTGACCTACTTTGTCATAGTTACAGCATTTTTCAGGAAATTTCTTCTTGGACACACCTCATTTCGGTCCCATCTTAGGCCCTTTGCCAAACTTATTTTTGTTCCCCTTAGAGCTTTGACCATATTCCACCACATTTTCTTTGGCCAAACATCTTCCTTTCAGAACCCTTGTTGTCTTCTTCGATGCGAAGTCTAACAATTAATTCTTCAATGTTCAGCTCATTTCTCTTGTGTTTGAAATAATTTTTGAAATCTTTCTAGGTTGGATGTAGCTTTTCAATAACAGCTACCACTTGGAAAGTTTCACTCAAACTCATTTCTTCGGCGTGAATTTCATGCAAGGTCACTTGCAATTTTTGTACTTGACAGATCACTGGCTTTGAGTCTACCATTTTATAATCGAGCAAGTGGCCAACAATAAATTTCTAAGCCCCCGCATCCTCAATTTTATATTTGTAGTATAGAGACTCCCATAATTCTTTCGCCATTTTCATTGAACTATACACATTGTATAGTGAATGTGCCAAACCATTCATGACATAGTTACGGTACAGGAATCATAATGCTTCCAAGCTTCAATGGCGCCGACAATTTGGATATCTCCCTCACATTCATTGAGTTTTGGAACATCTCCAATCAAAAATCTCGCAAGATTTAAGGTGGTCAGATAAAACAGTATTTTTTGCTGCCACCTTTTGAAATTTAACCCATTGAATTTCTCCGATTTCTCTCCATGATTAACTGAAACATTCATAGTCAGATCAGTGGTTCGAGTCACAGTTTGAACCACAGATGAGTTGGACACATTAGTTGGTGTTTTTTTTCCAGTAGCCACAACTTCAGCAATCAGATCAGTTGCCATTTTCTGAAACAACATGAAAAATTTAGTTCCACTTTTAAATAAAAATAAACAGTATAAATATTACCATTTATGAAAATCAGATTTCCAGTTTAAACAAACTGCTGGAAATTTTTTATTTATTTAGAAAAACTGTTTTAGACAATATAAACAAGTTGCCAAAAAAAAACTTCTCCAATTAAAGCTATTTCAGTTTCTCAAATTTTGTTTCAAAATGTGTTTTTCTTTTAGTATAATCTTTCTTTTCCGAATTTGTTTTAAGAATGTTAGAAGATTTATACAGAACATGTTTAACTACATAGTCAAAAACTGTAAACTGCAGAATAAAGTAGTAAAATAAACAGAAGACAGAAAACTACAAACCGAAGCCTGTGCGAACACAGTTTTCTTAAAATAGATTCGCTCATCTACTGTAGCTTCTTGAGGGTAATAAACGCTTGTTTCTAAGGATACAACGAAAGAATTGGTCGCATGAAGCTGCTAAACCAGCTAACTGAGCTACTGCCAGAACAGTATCACCAGAAGGACACTTGGATATTTTGGAACAGAAATGAATGAGTGAAAGACCGAATTCGTGTGTTCGATAGTGGATGTTCAGACCCCTTTTATAAGCTCCCAGATGACCCGTGACTTCCTCCTCCATTAATAGCAGACTTAATAAACCATATGTCTTTAGAAATTCAAGAGTTTGAGGTAGCTGAAAAGACAAAAATTTAATTCTTTAATTAAATCGAAAAAAAAAAAATTGCAAAACGTAGGCTTAACTATGTGACCAATTTTGGTCCGACATTAGTGTACGCAGGTCATGCTCGCACATGAGTTCAATGGCCCGATGTGTTAATCGGTCCATGACACCCCCCATCCCTCTGTGGCGCGCGCAAGATAGAGCATCTATGCTACACATGATTACACTTTTCAATAAGTGTGGCCATATATATACAAGTCCAAGTTTTTCTATTTTTCTGATGTGGGATAGAACTATAAATTCTTTCCCTTCAACTATTTTCAACTCCATATTTGAGCTTCAATTTCCTATTCACTCAAGCATTATTTTAAGCAAGTAAATACATGATTTCTATGTTCTCACGAAAAAGAACACGAATAAACTTTTATTTTTATCAAATAGAAAACGAGTCCCACGCAAAATCATACTCAAATGTGACACAATTTTCTAATTTTTCCAACAAATTTTTGGTACTGTGTACCAAATCTTGTACATAAAACAAACCAATGATTCATTAATTAAAACGTTTAGCTACATGAATTTCATTGACCATTCTATTTGATTTATTGCTACTCTTTCTGAAAGATGCAGATTAATAAACCGTGACACCATGTGTACGAATTTCAAACGTAAAATATTACGATAATAAACTATTATTTATGTTTTCGTGTGCTAAGTACCAAATCCTGAACAAATCAATAAAATTGATATATTTAATAATTGTCAAAAATAACAAACACATAAACCGGTCAACGGTTTAATACTAAAAAATGGGACAGAATCTCAGTTGAAATTTATAATTTAAGTGAGATTAGGTGGTAGACAGCAAGAAATTTGTCGTGAAATTATTAAACTACTAGTTTCATTTTCATCCTTTTCTAGGTACAAATTATTCAGTGATTTATTGTATTTATCTCTTCCTTTATTAATTTTGTACTACAATTCGTTATAATATAAAATAGTCTTTTTTTAAAAATAATTTTAGCAACGATGCCTCGATTCATGTGTGTTAGGAAATTATGTTAGTCACTCAACTTAAAGGTTTCTTACAAGTCGATCACTATGTTCATGTTTTTTAATTTAATTATGAAAAAGTTGATGTAACCGTCTAGTTATTAATTTAGGTTATATATAGTTAGACTGTCACATCAACTTCTCTATTAATCAAACGAATGAAGATAGATGAAACGATCAAATTGTAACAAAGTCAACTTCTGCTATTATTTGAAAGAAAATAAAATTTAGTGATCAATATGAAATTTTGCTAAAAGCTAGTGTATTTAACCCGTTATTTAGAACTTATAATAAAAGATGGTAAAATAAATTCTAAATTGAATAAATTTAAAACCGACTCTACGAATTTTCTTCAATCCTTCCATTCAAGACTCAATAAATTCTTTTACAACCATGTTACTCTAACCCTACCTTGCCCTACTATATTGACCAGTGGACTCCTTTTACTAGAATTCTTATTGATTTTGAAAATTTTAATTTCTGGACTTTACAGTAATAAAGAATAATAATATAGAAAAAAAATTTAATTCTTTTATTATACTGTCCAATAATACGGACCAAATGTATGTCAAATGTCTTAAGAGCATTTCCAATGCATTATATAGATTGCTATCTAGGTAGCACAAATATTATAAAATTTTCAATCTACGTAGCATTGATGTATAATGAATAAATATTCAAGTTCAAATTTGGTCTCTAATGCATTATATAGATTGCTATCTATGTGGATTTTATTTTATTAAATTAAATACTAGATTATATTTAAATATGCATAGAAAATTTAAATCTACATAGGAAATTTAAATACTGTAGTGTCAGCATGTCTAACGGAGCGTTTGAAACTAGACAGAGTGTTAGACATTATTTATTTTTTCTGCCATGTCAGCTTGATAGAGTGCCTGACAAATTTCATTGGAGATGAATTGTTTTAGATATTGTCTATTTTACTTACGTGATAGATTTTTTTTTTTATTGGAGATGCTCTAAGGTCGCTTCAAAATTTTAGGTGGTGTTCTCTTTGCATTTCAGTTTTGTGTTTTGAGTTTTGAATTCATTTTGAGTTTTGTGTTTTGAGTGTCTATTTTCAAATTTATGAAAATACGTTCATTTTATCATTCTTGAAAACTATTTCACAAAACAGAAAATTGGAAAACACATTTACTTTGAAATTTTGTGAAATTATTTTGTATAATATTTTATTCAAACAATTATTGATTAAAAACTTGAAATTACTTGGAATTAAAAATAATTAAAAATTTAGAATTAATTGGAATTAAAAACAATTATGTTTGGAATTAAAAACTTGAAATTATTTGGAATTAAAAACAATTATTAATTAAAAACAATTACTTTTTTTTTTGAAATTAAAAACAATTAAAAACTTGGCATTGAAAAAAAGGGCCGCATGCTGGACTCAAACCCCTGGCCTCCAACTTCCAAAGCGCGTACTTTGGCCATTTTGGAAAACAACCACATTTTGTAAAAAAAAATGCGGAAAATGATTTCCATGTCCAGCATAAACTGTTAAAAAAAAAAAAAAAACAAAAGGCCGTATGTTGGAATCGAAACGCGGACCTCCTTCACCAAAACGCGTGTTTTGGCCATTTTAGAAAATGCCTGCATTTTGTAAAGAAATCGTAGAAATGGTTAAAACATCGTTTTCCTTTTCTTTTGAAATTTGTTTGCATGTTTTGAAAAATACTTTTGTAAAAATAGATAAGTAAATACATTTTCACTATTTTCAAAAATAGAAAACAAAAAAATAGGTTGAGAACACCTTTTTATAGTTTTTGAAACTTGACCCAAGGGTGTAGTAATTTGTGAGCTGTCACCTGTTGATGGCCCCAAGCAATAACTCAAATCAGTAATGTTATTTCAAATCAGTGGATCGACATTTAAGTTGAGCAACTGCCACCAATTCTGAAATTTCATCCAAATTCAAGAAAACTTTATTTCAATTCGTATTAAATGAAATGTGAAATGTTCAAATTTTCAAATTTTTAGATCTATATATTTAGGTTCGGAATGTTGTACAATCGGCATGTTGTGTGTTTGAAGATTTCATTTTTATTTTTAAGTACGATATTTACGTAATTTTTTCTTGGGTGTATTAAAGTGGGTTTTTTGGATACTTTATTGAATTTTCAAATATTTTTGTAGTGTAAAAATGTTGAAAAGTCAAAAATTGTAGACAAAAAAATAGATTTTTTTTGAGAAAAAATAACTACCTAACATGCCAGAAATGTAATCTTTAAGTACAAGTAAATCCTATTAGTTTTTGTACTGTATTGCACTTTTTAAATAGTACGTGTGCACAAACACACACATAAAATGTGATTGATAATAAAATAATAAAGAGAGGAAAGGATCGAGTTTTAATACAGAAAATATAAATTAAATCAAGAGAAAATGGGGAATGGTCAAAACTTTGCGCAAATACTTGTCACAAAACAGTATTATAAGTTCAACAATATATTAAATCTCTTATTTCATTTAATTATTTTGTTAAAATAAAAACCTACCATATTAGTTTTGATGCACTCCTAGGTCTCTATTAACATGTTTTTTTGAAATTACATTTCTTATTTCTTAAATATTTATTAGGAAGAAAAGAGATAAAGAAAATTAATTAAAACCAGAGTTGTGCAGTAGTTGTACCATTAAATAAACGTACAAAAAGCATTAAATAATATAAATATACCAAAAATACAAAAATAAATAGAAAAGCATCTAGCATAGCCAACCCTGGATTAGTTATGTGATTTGATTCCAACGGTACAACTAAAAGGTACAAACTAATCAACACAAAATATTACTAAGATTCAAGAGCTTTGTAAATCACCACAAAGCATGGCAAAATAGCCTTTGGATTAAACACATATAGTTCCTCAAGATTTGAGTAAATCCCACCATAACCAGCTACAGAATCGTATGAGCCACCAGTAGACAAGCCGATTCCATCCTCTTCCTCTGTTGTTGCAACATCTGTAGCGTGTTTCACCCTCCCGGCAATCACACGACACACAAGCATTGCTCGACGTGCATCTTTGCAGCCAAGGCAATCGTGAGCTCGACCACTACTAGCGGTCGTGCGAACCCCGCTCACATTATTACTTTGAAAGCCGTGTCGAATGATAGTGCAAACACCGCAACCTGGCAAGAAGCCGCACAAGCTAGATGAGCCACGTGCCCCAAGTGAGCAATTCAGTGTGACACAATAAAACCTCAACAACTCATTCCCATCGGCAGCGCACCTAGCGTTTTTCTTGGCATTGTTGTTGGCACGGATCTTGACTGCATCTCTATAGTCCTCAAAGCGTTGGATTGTACGTCTTGTGTTGTGAACTTTTAGTATTCGTTCGATCTTACATATTGGATTGTCCCTTTTTAGCCAACTTGACTTGAAGATTATCTCCACTATGTTCCGGCTTGAATCCTCTGGACCTAGCTCGGATACTAAAATGATTCCCAACAAAAAATCAACGAAATATTATCAAGAAAATTACATAATTAATCTTTATTATATTAAGAAGAAATTGAAATGGGTTTAATTTGGTTATCTTTTTTGTCGGTGGGGTACACTAATATGTAATACGTAATATGATGTAGACAAATAAAGACATGCCTTTTAATGTATCTATATTTTTTTTCTAGATTTCATGAAGTGAAAAAGAAAGACAAGCTTTCTTATTTTTAATTAAAGCATAATGCCATTTTGCCTGCACTAACAATTTCAAACTTTAAATTTTTCACATTATTTTTCTTTATTATTAATTCTAACAAAAAAAAAAAATTCGTAAAACTTTAGTGCATTAGATTCAACCTAACTCGAGCACAGTGAACAACTTTAGTTATATTGTCCTACATGATAAGTGCATTAGATTCAACCTAACTCAACATGATTAAAGAAAAAAAAAAAAAAATCATGTAACAAAATATGACGGTTGTGTGATTCTATAATATTTAGTCAGTGATACATTTTTCTTTTTTATTTTTGTAGATGGCGAACCAAAGACATTTTGGGTCAAATTAAAAATATGTTTGGTAAATTTTTTTGTAAATTATAAGCAGCGAGTCTCATGAAATGTGGGGATAAAAATTGTAGGTTTTACGAAATATGTGGGTTAAAATGAAGTTTGACCGGCTTATAAGCACTAATAACCATAATCTAAATTTGGTAAAAATAGTAGAGATGTACCTGCATGCTTAACCGATTGATGATGTTCCAAGCTTTCAATTTTTGGAAAAACCTCTCCACATTCAGGGCAAGCACATATAGTTGTTCTTGGCAATGGATACCTGCAAAGTTTGCATCATCATATTATATTTGTTGGGGGGAAATTACGTTTCTTGAAATTATTTTGATTATAATAAACAAACTCAAAATTGAAAAATTGCAATTCATTTACTTAAAAAGGGTTTGATACACAAATCCAGACATAATTAAAGAAAAAAAAAGTACACGAGACAAGATATAAGTAAGAATTTCAAGTCAAACCGTTAGGAAGATATTTGAATAACTTACTTTTTTTCTTACTAATAACTAAATAAAAAAGTTATTCACACGCAAGATAAAAATTACTTATAAGTAATTTATCACAAGTAAAGTCTTTCTCTCTCACACAATAGTTAAAAAAAAAAAAAACTAGTAGAAGTTTGAAGTCAAACAGTGATTTACCTGGTAGGATCAACAATGGCATGACATTCATAACAGCCTGAAAGCTTCCTGAATTGCATGCCTCTAGATGATCCTATATTACATGTTGTTTTCACAGAATTACTAGCAGAATAAATAGGCCTAGAAGAAGAGGATCCATTTCCATGGCTATTTTTCTTGCTCAAAACCCTAGGTTCCTGCCCTAAACTGCTTCCTTCAGGTGAGTTATCAGCTCTGTGAACAACCCTAGTGTTTCCATGAACGACATCCCTGAATGTGCAGATGGAACTGCACGAACTTCCCAGTTTGGAAACTGTAGGGTTCTTGGAAGGATCATGGATTTTTGAATCTGGGATTTGTTTGCAGCTTAAAAGGTTCTTGATTTGGTCCCATGAAGAAGAAGAAGATGAAGATGGAGGATTTGGCTGCTTTTTCTTGCGTTTGGAAGGTTGTTTTTTGGTATCCAATGGCATGAGGAGTGCCATGAAAAGCAGTGCTATGAAATGGAAGAGAAGTGCTGCTAAAGAAGTTCTCACTTTCATAGGGGACACACACACACTCAGATGTAGAGTGAGAAAGTTAGAGAGAGTCTTTCTTTATTGGAGACTGGAGAGACATACAGATACATACACAGAGATGTAGAGAGAGAGAGAGAGAGAGAGAGAGAGAGAGAGAGAGAGAGATAATGTTAGAAGTTCTTTCTTTAGTGGAGACTGGGGAGAGATCCAAGATGGGGTGGAAGAAGTTGTGGGGACTTATTTATTGATGATTCCATTTGCTACTACTTATTAATTAATAAACATGATGCCTTTGCCTTTGTCTTATCTACCAATAATCAAACTTATGCTACTCCTAAACTAAGATTGAGATGGTTGAATATGACATTAATGTCTAAAATTTATTTTAAGAGATGTCAAAATGTCTCGTATTGTTCAAATTCGATATGTTAGAAGTTCAGTTCAAACATTATATATCAATGCCTTGGAGTGGCATGTCTACGTAGTTGGATCGTGTCATTCAACTATAGAGACACGATTCATATGAGTCCTATTTAAAAGGAAAGAGAGAAATTATCAATACCTTGGAGTGGCATGTCTACGTAGTTGGGTCGTGTCATTCAACTATAGAGACACGATTCATATGAGTCCTATTTAAAAGGAAAGAGAAAGAAATTATGCAAACAAAAGATGGTCTGGGATCATAATAGGCTAGGCCTTGCAAAAACCATGCTTGACGTATGTACATGGTAGCTTGGCATGCCTATAAAATGGTCTTGTTGAGTAACTTGGTATAGACCACCTCAAAATTGAATTGTATCCACTACAACAAAATGTGTCTATAGCGGCGACAAATAGCGACGACAATTTGTCGCTAGGGACGACACAAAAATGTCGTCGCTATAAGGTGAAAATATATAGCGATGATATAAGTCGTCGTTATATTGAGCTAGTCGTCACTATTATATTTAATTTATAACGACGAATATTCAAATGGTGGGAACAAATTACGCCATTTTTTGGTACAAATAGCGACGACATTTGTTGTCATAATAGATATATAGATGATGATATTAGTCACGTAATATCAAGATATTCCTTCTAATAAATGGTTTTTTTTTTTTTTAAATTTCTATGTCTAATGTAAAAGTGAAGATACAAATATAAATTTCAAATTCATTTTCTTTCTAAAATATTAAGCTTTAAAGATGAAGTTGTTCAAACATAAAAGTGTTGACGAAATAGCTCAATGTTAGGTTAAAAAAATCATAATTTTTTTTTGAGCTAGGCAACTTGACACCTAGCTCAAATTCAATTCTTCAAATATTTGTTTAAATTAGATTTAAAATAAACATAAATTAAATTTGAACACATTTTTAAACTCATAAAAGTTTCATTCGGCCCTCCAACTAATTAAGTTAGTCACAAACAATAAGAAGTCAAATTTAAGCACTCTCAAAACTTGAGCTGCCTCATTAATGCAACTTTTTAGACCTTAACTTGTATATACTATATAGAGTAATGATATAGCACTCATGGTGAGTAAGAATTATGGTACCCACTTGACACGTGACATCATTTCATTGGTCACTTTTTAAAAAGTTTAAAAAGTTATGGTAATGCCACGTGTCAAGTGGGTACCAAAATTATTACCCACCACCATGAGTGCTATATCATCTTTCATACTATATATAACGCATGTTTGACTTTTTAGTGACAAGGTCAAACTGAGAATATGTGTAGTGCTTTTTGGTCCCAAATTAAAGATTGGTATGATAGAACCATGATTGTATATATTGTTCACTTGGAGCCATTCTTTTGTTTCTTTTACATTCCCCTCAAGATGAAGTGCGAGGATGAGCTAGCTGAAAATGATGTGCTTAATCTTGTACATAATTGAGAAAATGTAGATACTTCATCGTCTCACATAATTGAGATGATCAGATACATACAAATTTGATTATTTAAATGATAATAAAGTAATCATCGATTGATCAAATAAGAAAGAAAAAAAATTTGACCTACCAAAGTAAACCGGTCATAGGTCAATGACTCAAACTATGTTTGAGCTACTCTCGTGTGTATGAAGAAAGAGTCATCATATCTACACACACACACACACACACACACACACACACACACACAAACACACACATTTGCCCTTCGTACATCAATATGACCTACCTAACCATAGTCGTATAAACCGATACTAGTCCACTACATCGAATGTACTTGCCATCAAGAGAATCACCCAGCCTTCTATGTAAGCATTTCTCAATCTTCATAAATAGTGGTGTGACCTTCTCAAACAAAATCACGTAAATAGAAATATAAACTAACAGTCTACTAAAATTAACTTGACCATTATAAAGGTGTAAAATTCATCTCATGTAAGATACATTCGTATTAGATTGACCGATGACATAAAATTTCTATTCAGTATTCACACAATGTTTAGAAAAATTTCAGAAAAGTCTTTCTATGTGTTTCTCTCTATGTTCGATCATTCACAAAAGGTGAAAAGCACATGTTGCTCTAATAGTAAATTGGTCCTCAACTTTTAATTGTATTATAATCAGTCATCTTCATTAACGAAACTATCTAAATCTCTGTTATGTTGTAATACATGTTTATCGAAACTATATTTCCCATTTGTCTAATAGAGTGGTTATATTGGATCACTCCCTATTTTGGAGGGTACTGAATGTTGATATGTAAGCACTAAGAAAGGCATCCATGGAGAGAGAAAGAGAGATTCCAGGAGGAAGCAAAAGGAAAAGTGCAAGAGCCAAAAAGAAAGAATAGGGACTGATCAGTTGTGTGCCCAATTTGCATATTCCAATGTCTTATTCCTATCCATTTGGTGCACCAAATGTTTACTATGTCATGTGAATTAGAACGTGCACTTTCACAACCAAATTCTAAGTTATATATTGCAATCAAGATTATTATCCTTGGTGTAAAGTTTTAATTTTTAATTTTTTGTGATATCAAGATATATAATTGATTATTACATTTACGAGGGAAAACTTTTCGTCAGAATTACAAATTATAGTCATATGGTTATTATGAAAATACATCTTATTTACAATTTATCAACCTAAATTGTGAAGAAATAGGGAATTTCACCTACAAGGGTTATCTAATTTAACAAAGATTTAAGTAATTTTCGTCGTTAGAAAATGATTATACTACTATAATAAAAGGTTGAAAATCAACTGACCACCAGAGCTCTATGTTGAGGACCAGTGGTGCAATGTTTCTTATAAGATATAGGATTGCCATTCTAAAATTTTATTTTTTAAAATAATTATCATTTTTGAATTATATTTTTTTTTATAGTAGTTTTATTTCAGACATTTAAACTTTCTATGTCGTTTCAATTATAGTCGTTGTAGAAGAAACTTTTTTATACCAATTTTACAAACTAACTTTAATGCATCAATGACGAACATTAAACTTTACATGACTATTATCGTTAGTAAAAATGAACTTTTTTTGCGGTGATTTTTAAAGTAGAAACATGATCATCATATCACAATAACGAATTCGAATGATTTTTAATGTAGAATACTGATTGTATAATTATAATAATAGGTTGATGGTAAATTTGAAGATATACTTGCTATTCGAAATTTTGAATTATATATTATAAGGCATGCTGCAATTGTCCCCTAAATTTGATTTTAATTATTGCAATCAAGATGATTAACCAAAGTTGTGCTACTATTGATGGGATTATAAATATTAGAAGCTTTCCATACATAAAAAAGAATTAAGGGTGTGTTTGATTCCAATCAAGAAATTTGGGTAAAAAGAAAATGAATTCCATGGAATTGAATTGCTAAGAAGTTTATTAATTGGAAAATAAGACAAATTTTTCATGGAAAATAAAACATCATCCCCCTTTAAAAAAATATTTTCCTTGAAAATAAGGAAAATGAGAAAATGTTTTACATGAAAAAAAGATTGCAATCAAACACACTCTGAAAAATAGGTAGGAAAATGGTTTTTCCATGGAAAATCTTGTGCAATCAAACCTATCAGTTAGAAAATAGGTGGAAAAAAAGTTTTTTCCATGGAAAATCTTGTGTTTGATTGCACAAGTGGAAAAGAAAATGAATTCCAACTTCCATGGAAAATAAAACCCTACCCCTCCCCTAAGAATTCATTTTCCTTGTTTTTGAGGAAAACAATGCCATTTTCATATGGAAAATGTTGACAATCAAATAGTTTTATATCTGAAAAATGTCAATTTTACATGGAAAATAGGTACAATCAAACACACTTTAAATAAAAAATTTCTTAATTAATTAGAAGTCAGATGTTGGTTTGGCAAACCATTCACAAACAATTATATAGCATTTGGTAATTATTTGTCATCTCATCCACCAGATAATCCTTACTAAGAAAGTGGCTCCTAAATAATTGAAAATGGAAAGCAACGCAAAAAAAAAAAAAAAAAGAAATATTCATGTAGATTATCTACTTATAAAATAACTAGTAATCATGTTTTCTTTCAACAAGAAACACCCCCCTCCCCGTCCCCGTCCCCGTCCCCGTCCCCCTCCCCCTCCCCGTCCCCCTCCCCCCAACCCCAAGAAAATAAGTCCAAAATTAGATACAACTATTTTTGGATTAACAAAGGTATGTGTCTATACATCTACAAAGAAAGAGAGAGATGTGTAATCATGTCTTGAGAAACATGAAATTGCATATAATAGTTCAGAATTAATTAATTTCTTTAAAAAGAAAATTATCGAGATTTTTGTGATTCCAAATAAATTTGAGACTGTGATAATTAATCAAACCCGTTATATCTTCATAGGCATTAAGCTCAAGATTGAAGACAATTATTAGTCCACTTCACAATGTATCAGCTCAAATGTATTAAAGGATTTATCAGGCTACTTGGAGGATTTAACGTACATTTGGGCCATTGTTTAGTAACCCAATGTGTTCGACCCATTTAAAGCTTGACGGTATATCACTACATATCTCTATAATAATATAAGAGTCTTAATTTTTTTATTGCAGTTTTTTCGTTTAATACGATATCGTTTCACCATTAAATGTGAGCATTTGAATTTTCTTTTACTAGCCGCAATTTTTGACTTTGTTTTTTTTTTTTTTTTTTAATATTAATGCCTTTCACCACATTTTTTGTTTTTGTTTTTATTTTTTTTAAAATCCGACACCCATTAAATGTGGACATTTGAATTTTCTTTTACTAGGCACAATTTTTGTCTTTGATATATTTTTTTTTGGTCGGCAATTTTTGTCTTTGATATTTTTTTTATTGTCGAACATTTTGACTTTTTTCTATTTATTATTATTTGGGTGTGTGTGTTTGTCGAGCAGCTCGACAAACACACACACCCAACAATCAAAATGGACTTCTAGCCCATTTTGACATTTCTTTATTATTATTTTTATTTTTTAATATTTGGTTGTGTGTGTGTGTTTAGCAAACACACACCCCCAACAATCAAAATGGGATTTTTTAGCTCATTTTGACCTTTTATTTGTTTCCTTTTTTTAAGTGTTTTGTTTTTCTTTTAGATCCTAGTAGCAAATAGATTTTCATTCAATTTTTTACTAATCTTTTTTTTAATTATTTTATCTTATAAGAAAATTGTACACAATTTGTTCCTACATTTGTTTTTACAGATTATTGTAAATAAATGCTATTAAATAAATATGTTGGAGGATGTTTGAGAATCAATTTTTTTTAAACAAAAAAATTAATAAGACCAAAAAGATTTTTTTTCATTCGAGGAACACTACCCAAATACAATATAAATATGTTTATTTATTTATTTATTTATGTGTTTGTGTTTGTGGAGAATATAAGAAGTGCCAAGCATGCCAATTAAAATGGGCTAATTTTTTTCTAAATTTTTGTGTGTTTGCTAAGCAAGCCAAATATTTTTTTTTTCAAGCAGCTCAACACTGTCCAAAAATTATTTTGTATTATTTTTTTTTTTGTTGAGCAGCTCGACAAACACAAGAACATTTTTAATTCTTTTTTTTGTTTTTTTTTTTGTGCTTGTCGAACAGTTCGATAAGAACAATTAAAAAAAAATTCTTGTGCTTGTCGAGGTGCTTGACAAGCACAAGAAATTTTATTTTATTTTATTTTTTTGGGTGTCGAGTCGACACCCACATACCAAGTTATCTTCTTCTTTTTTTTTGTTGTTGGTGTGTGAACCCACATACCAATGGAATATATTGGGCTTTTAGCCCAATATCAACTTTTTTTTTGTTTTTTTGGACAATGTTTTTAAAATAAAAAAGTTAAATTTGTAAAATTAGAAATATTATTGTAAATTGTAAATTAATATTTGACTTTTGAGTTGTTGAAGATCACTTTTTATTAATGTATATGAATCTTAGTTATTTAGTTTTTCTAATTTTTTGGTATGAGTTTATTTGGTTTATATAATTCGTGATTATTTCAACATTTTACTACATTGATTTAAAAATTAATTGTATTAAATGATATATTCAAAAATATGTTTTTTATATATATTATTTGCGTATTATACATTTACAATTATATATATATATATATATATATATATATATATATATATATATATATTCAACCAACGTGTACCAAACGTGCAACACATGCCATAAATGAGCTTTGAGTAGCTCGACACTGTCCACATACCATTTTTTTTTTTAAATCCTTTGTTTTTGTCGAGCAGCTAGGCCAATTTTTTTTATTTGTCGAGCAACTCGACATGCGCAGATACCAATATGTGTGTGTGTGTGTGTGTGGAGTTGCTCGACACCCACATGCCAATTAATCCTTTTTTTTTTGTGGGTGTCGAGCTGTATACCAAGTTAATTATATATATATATATAATTAAAAAAAATTAATTTTAAAAAAAGGAAATGTTGAAAATGGGCTAAAGCCCAATTTATGCCATTAATATGTGCTTTTATATATATATATATATATATATATATATATATATATATATATATATATATATATATATATATCCTTACAATAATATAAGAGTCTTAATTTTTTTACTGTAGCTTTTTTCATCCAATACGCCACCGTTTTGACAATGAAGACAGCCGCAATTTTTTACTTTGTCCAACATTTCATCCAAAAAAATTTCTTCTCTCTCTCTCATAAAAAAAGCCCTAAGCACAGCTCAACTTTGGTTTTTGTCCATAATTTCCATTGGAACTTCTAATTCAGAGTTCTTGTCAAGTTATGTAAGTGTATATTATTTGTATGACAATGACAAATTGTTGAAGCAGAACTTCATTCTGTTTAACAACATTTTCATTCCATGTTGTTCGTCCTTCTTCATAAACCACATTCATGGCTTCACTAAAAATATTTTGACATTGATTGGTATGAGAATCAGCCGTATTCAATGGCTTTGCATCGACAACTATTTCATTGTAAAGAGATTGTAGGTTCGATGAATCCCATAAGTCAAAATCACCAGAAATTTCTTCAGCTCATAGCTAGGAGGATTACTGTTTTGATATCGTAGTAAATATTGTTCATAATCAAATAAAGTAGGTACAGAATTGTTGAAGCATCTCCAAATACAGAGTGTTGTTCCCATGATCTACAAAATAATAGTGAGTAAGAAAGGATAAAGTGCAACCTGAGACAAATTCCCAACCCAAATAAAAGCTGCAAACATCGTTTGCAGCAGTAGACGAACAAAAGTAGTTTCACCAGAGTCATTGCAAGCATAATGCCAATGACCCATCGCTCTTGCTTCTTTGTCAAATTGAATTCGTCATCCTACACAAGCTCTTTTGTTAAGACGCTTAGACGACAAATGTAGAGTCAGTTAGTAGTTAAAGAATCAAGGTTCAACTTCAAGCAACCAAAGCACGGAACACGCGACCTCAATTATCTGTGTACCATGTTGATTCACGTAGAAGGATCACTCACATCAGAAACTAATGTGTGCACACATTCCAGTATTATCTGCAGTCCTAAAGTTGCCATGACAGAAGCGAAAAGAAGGATTCCCTACACATCATTTATTCAATGTAGATTTGTTACGATTAACAATAATATAGCGCATATAATGCACATAAGAAATTCCAACAACAAAAATAATTTGCAGCTCTTATTTGCTTTCAAACCACAGGAATACAGAACCAAACCTTGATATACAGAAAAATGCAGTTTTACATTATTTACAAAATATTTTGCAATTCCAGGAAATATTTTTAGGCAATGGTTAAGGTAAATGGCAGATGAATTACTGTAGCCATTAAAGATAACTGACTATCCTTTAAAAATTGATCTTTGCTCGGCAACCACGATTGATCAGCGTGGGGGCCGATCGGAGAATTGCCAGCGATTTGATGGAACTGAGGTGGTTAACATTAAACGCCAACGTTTTATGGAGATACGGATTCGGTATAACCGATGTGTTGAAGTTTCTACACACAAAAGATTTAAGCTTAATTTTGCTATCATATTGATCAAGGTAAGATTCATTTATGTTCTTGGGCTTTTTTAACTCTACAATTATTGCATAAATTAAAGGTGTAATTTTTGTGGATGAGCTGTGAAGTAAAATGTAGGCTCTTGGTCGCTAAGAAAAAAGAAGAATGAGGAAAAGAAAAAAGAAGAATGAGGAAAAGAAAAAATGGAATCTTTTTTTTCTGGGTTTTAGAGTGTCAGTTTCATTAAATAAAAAGACTTGTATATTATTTGGCGTTTTTGGTTCAATTTTTCGATTTGTGAACTGAGGATTGTTTTAGGTAGGTAAACTTTGTTTTTGGCAAAATTTCCTTTCTGGTTCTTCCTCCCCTCTTCTTTCTTCTGAATTGTTACTTTTCTATTTATTTTTGTTAATTCTTGTAATCATTTGGCTTAAGTGGAATCTAACATTTTTCCTGAAGTTTACACCCGACAAGAAAAAAATCTTGTCAAGTGAAAAAAATTAGAAAAAACCAAAGAAAATGGAAAAGCCCACCAAAAAAATGATAATAATCATAATAATTGGGTACTGTTCATCGCCGAACAACTCGGCGATGAACATTACCCAATTTTTTTTTTCTTTTTCAAATCTTTTTGACAAATTTTTTTTCTTTAGTTTATTTTTTCTTATTTGTTTTTATTTTACACATTTTCATTCAATTTTTTCATTAATAAAAGTACCTTTCTACGAGTCATTTGATCTTTTTTTGGCAGAACCATTTGGCGAAGTGGTTGCCAATTTGCCTTGAAGGAGTTTTAAACAGAAGAAGAAGAACAAAAAGGGAAAATCTTTATCTGTCACTGGGACAATTGTATGAAGTTTATGGAGGAATTTCAAATCATTTTCTGTTTGTGATTGTGGGATAATTGTCATTACAAGGGGCATGCTCTTTATTTCATTAGAAATGTGTTCTTCCAGACTATTTTTTAGATCATTTTCCAGCTCTAAATTCACTAATCTAACCGGAATTTGAGAGCAATTGGTTAGAGAAATCTCCATTCCTCTCAAAATTCTTTCAAGATCTTGTAGCCTTTCTGCGGGATTTATGCAATATGATTTGAAGAACATGAGTGGAAACCTCTCCCATTGCATGCTTTCCTGTTCATGAACATTTGCAGATGAGGTTTTAATACTTAATTCACTTCTTAATAAACAGAAACAGAATGAATAATAGCACCTTTGGTAGTTAAGAGAGATTGGACAGTATTAGGCAATACTAAGAAAGAAGAAGATGTTCAAATCTTTTTTTTTTTGCAATGTTGTCGAGCTCGACAACATTGTATTTGAATTTTTTTTTACACAATGTTGCCGAGCAATGTTGCCGAGTAACTCGGCAACATTGTGTTTGGAAATTATTATTATTTTTTTTTACACAATGTTGCCGAGTTTGGAATTTTTTTTTTTTTTTTTTTTTTTTGTTGCCGAGCAATGTGTTTGGAATTTTTTTTTTAACACAATGTTGTCGAGTAACTCGACAACACTGTGTTGGCAATTTTTTTTTTAAAAAAAAACATGTTGGGCATTGTCATTTTTAATTTTATTTTAGGAATAATTGCATGAAAGGTCTCTATTGTTTTAAAATCGTTGAGATATGCCAATAACCTAAAAAAAAAAATTCTTTAATTTATTTTTCTTATTTTTTTTCTTTTACACTTAATTTTCATTTAATTTTTTTACTAATCTTGTTTTTTTATTTTACCTTTTAAGTTTATAAATTATTCTAAATAAATGCTATTATTTTTTCCTTAATTTTTTTTCCTTTTACTTTTCATTCAATTTTTCACCAATTTTTTTTTTTTTGTTTGATGATATAAACAAATTGTACACAATTCTTTAATATTTGGCTTTTGAGTGATTAGTAAAAAAACTGAAAAAGTTGTAGCTGAGAGTTTGGTCCAATTCAAATTCTCGAGGTGGTGTAATTCAATAAAAATATAAAAATTGTCACTTTACCACACCACTTTACCAAGGTCGTTTACGAATCTTGGTTATTTAATTTTTTTATACGAATTATGTGCTTATTATACTTTTCTTATTATAATTTCAATATTTTACTTAGAGCTTGTTTGATAGGGCTTAAAAACCTATTTTGGTTTTTTTTTTAGCTGTCATTTTTGACTTTTCAATCCACTTTTAACATGAAAAGTCAATAATTTCAACTCAAATAAACTAATATTGGTCAAATAAACCAAAAATTGGTTTATAAACTAGTTTATAATCTCTGTCAAACGGGCCCTTAATTAATTTTATTAAATGGTATGTGCTTTTCATATTTATTATTTACGTATTATATATTTAATATTTTTTATACGTATATAGTCAAGCAATACCTACAGCCTAAACATGAAGTTTATCCCTACATTTTTCACGGACATGCAACGCACGTAGAAAAAACTAGTATATATATATATATATATATATGGACAATGTTTTTAAAATAAAAAGGTTAAATTTGTAAAATTATAAATATTATTAGAATGGTAAATAATTTTCACATTTATACATATAAGCAAATTGTACATTAATAATTGGCTTTTGAATTGTTAAACATCACTTTTTATTAATATATACAAATCTTAGTATTTAGTTTTTCTAATTTTTTGGTATGAGTTTATTTGGTTTATATAATTCGTAATTATTTCAACATTTTAATACATTAATTTAAGAATTAATTGTATTAATATTCAAAAATATGTTTTTTTATATATATTATTTGCGTATTATACATTTACAATTTTTTATACCTATCTATACATATTCAAACAATGTTTACCAAACGTGCAATGCACATACCAAAAACTAGTATATATTATATATATAAAAGAGTCTTAGTGGGCTATACTGTTCTTTTCATCATCCAATACGATGTCGTTCCGGCTCTTATTATTATTACCGACCGTAGGGATGTTTACTCCACTGCAAGCAAAAAAAA
The DNA here is from genome assembly GCA_030279155.1 of Forsythia viridissima. NCBI lineage: Eukaryota > Viridiplantae > Streptophyta > Magnoliopsida > Lamiales > Oleaceae > Forsythia > Forsythia viridissima. The sequence continues at coordinate 29,479,086 of CM059045.1, forward strand.
AGTACTTCTTTATCCGTCAGTACGTCTCCGTCCTCTCAAACCAAAACTCATATCTCTCTCATTTTCTCAATTTCTCCATATTGTTCTCCATATTCATCAAAATCAAACTCTACTCAAACAAAACTCTCTCTGTCTCTCTCTCTCTCTCTCATATTCTTCTTTGTCCACCAAATCACGTTTCATCTTCTCTGCTATCTAGCAGCCTAGAATTTTCCAAAATCTTCCCAATTCCATGCAGATCCCGGGTCGGAAACACAGCAACTTAGGTTGGAATCAAGAATCAATGTCTTAAATTCTAAACTAAGGTATGTTCTTCAAGTCTTTTCTCAAATGATTTTGAATAGAGTTTCAATTTTTAGATTTGTATATAGATTTAACCTATTTACGTTGTATTTTGAATTTTTTAGTGTAGATTTATGCTTTAATTCAATAAATTTTGAAAAGAAGAAAAGTTATGTTGAGGTAGTTAGAAATTGAAGAAATCTGAATATGAGTTGTAAAATAAAGCTTTAATAATTGATTTTATGGTGTTTATGCGATTCTAAATACTAAACTTGGAATGTATAAGTGTGTGTTAAGGATTTTGAGGTTTAATTTTGCCATTTTCACTCATTTTCTCCAATTTTTATTCAAAAAGGGTTACAGTTGTGTAACTCTATCCAGAAAGTGCTACTTGTGTCAAACATTTGGAGCCATTTTCATTACTTTGGCACTGGTGCTAATTTTGTAAATTTTATGCTTTCTTGGATTTTTAGTTACTGGATTTAAAGGGAAGCACACCAGTATGGGAAATCATACAAAGAATTTTCAGCTTTGCCCATGTCTCAAGAAATTCATGCACACAATAGCTTATATGGACTATAAGTTGAAATGGGACGCGTGTTTCCTAGCGAGTACGGGAAAAAATAGTATAATTCATGTATGGGAAGTGCAAAAATGTGATGTGATGTCAACAAGATCACCTCAAAATATAAGTTCACCGGGGGGAGACACTTGTTCACCCGATAGCTCGCACAGTTTCAGACCAGCCTCCACTTGCAGAGATTACACCTATGCCATCCAAAATGAAGAGAAGATGAAGAACAACATAATAAAGGGTAACTTGATTCCTGACTAAATCATCTGGCCATGTTTTAGCATTATGTATTTTATTGGAAAGGAAATAAAAATTTGTGAAATAGATTTGAAATTACCATTTCGGTTGTAGCTTGTGAAGTGTATACTTTCATGGGGAAGTTAGACATGAAATTTGAAAAATAAAATAAAAATGAGCCTTTGTGAGCTGAATATATACTGAATTCAGTCAATTGGATGCCTCAGTATTTTAGTTCTACTCAAATTCAGAAATTTGTTAAAACTTTCTTTACAAAATTTTCTGTTGGCAGTATCTTTGTTGAATATATCTACTGTAATAAGTATTTAACTGAGGAAGTTCTGGAAAAACTGACAGTGTGAAGTAATAATCTGAAATCGCACTCTTTTTTTTCTGTAAAAAAGAAAGCTATCACTCATCTTTTGTATTTTTCATCTATAGTATATTACCCCTGGTGGATTTCTCTCTTGTTAACGAAAATTATGGTATCTTGGGTTACTAATTGGTGGAATACTGATTGATATTCAAGAAAAGAATAATTTATTTTAGAAAAATTCATAGAATTAGAGGAATTCATTTTCTTGGACGTAATGATCAAGGAATACTTGGCGACACATATACAAAAGCTTGGTATAGGAATCCACAAAGAAACGATGATTTGGTAAAGAAAAATTATGTACCAAATGTTTCTGATCTTGCAATGTGTGGTTGTAAGCCACTTGGCATATGAATTTTTATAATAAATCTCTATGCATGTGAACATATAGTGTATGGCTGATGACTTTCTCTTAATTTCTTAACGAGTGTGGTGGAAATTGGATGTAGGTTGCTGTTCAATAGTTCTTGTGTTTGTTGGCTTGCTTAGGTTCTCCCACATGGTTTGCATACTTATTAGTATGAATTCTTAGTTTTTTAATGGAATGGGAAACCAGTTATTGAGAGGTCTTAGTAAGTACATGTTTGACATTGTTGAAATTAATTTTAATAAGTTGTTGGTCGTGTAAAATAGTTAGATAATAAGTGTGTTATAAGTTTTAGGTCCTACGAAATGTGTGGATAAAAAGCATATTTGACTAGCTTAAATTACAATTTAAGCTTAGCCAAACAGGAAGTAAGTTCCATGTCGATGGTTTAAGATAAAAAGTAAAGGTTCGCTGGGCAGACCATTTACAGTAGGAAATAATATTTCCCCGATCTTCCAAAACCTGATATACTTGTCCACTTCATCTATTAAGATAGTTCATAAGTGATCTGGAATAATATATGTCTAAATGGAGAAACCAATAAAATTGCCATATCAGAAGAATTGTTACAGAAGAAATCTTACTAACCACTCGAGTTTTCAATCTCCTATAGGTTCTTTGCATCATTGCAGATGACCACAATCACATCGGTCATCGCTTGATGCTCTTCAGTCCTTTCTCATTTACCTTTTTGTTGCTTCATGAGTCTCATCTCGCTTGCATAAATATGTGAGGTTAATCAGGCTTTAATATTGTCTTTGTTTAGTGATAGAAGAGGCCTTTTGTTCGGTTTAATTATGCTCCTCGTTGAGATGTACAGTTTAATGCAGTTCACTTTCTATTAATAATGCACCTGGCCGTGTTTTCTATTTTTTTTTTAGTTCATACTAATGTATCTGACCGTGTTTTCTCGATTCAGGCCTTTGAGAAACCGCATTTTCCAAGAACATGTGCAATTTTTTTGAACTCAATCTCATGGAATCGAACAAATGATGTCACATTCTTCTACCTTGTTAATGCTGTCCTTTCTACAACTTTCGAGTTTGGTGATCGCTATTTCTGCTGCAACTTTTCATCTTCCAAGTAAGTTCCTCTAACTGTTTTCTGGTAATTTTACCAACATTTTGATTTTTAAAAATTTATAGCAAGCTTCCCGAGTGTCTTTTTTTTACTATATATGTCATTGATTAAAAGTAGGTATCTTTATGTTGAGAATTTAAAAGCTATCTATTTCATTTTATTTTGATTTAAATGTTTGACATGTCTTTATCTAACCTGGCTCATCTACGATCTCATTAAATAATAATTTTAGCAGATAAATATTTGACAGCTTTTATACAACTCAAGTGAGATAATGCCCTTTGAATGGATTCAAGAAGTTCAGAATGCTTGGGCTCATAGTGAATATCTTAAATTGGAAGAGTAAGAAATAAACTGTGATTATAGATAATTTTCATTTTTATAACCACTGCGTACGTTGGGTTAAATCTATTTGATTTTCCTATTTCAATATTCTCCTCTTTCTTAATCTATTTTTTTTCTTAGTTCTTATTTCCTCAATGAGAGAAGTCCTAAGCTCTAATCGCCACTGCAGTCGTACCCACCACTGCCTACTCGGGTTTAAATCTTTTTTTTTTTGTAGTTTCTATCTTTACATCTTTCTTAGTCTATTTTTTAATTTTCTTAGTTTTATTTACTCCATTGTATATTTTCTGTGCTAATACCATTTTTAAAGGGTCACTATATCAGCCAAAGCCTAAAATGAATGCTTAATTGGCATTATCATTTTAGATTTTAGTACTGAGAAGTAATGCCATATTCCTATTCACTGTTTACTGCCATAAACCCATTTATTGAAATCGGGTATTGTACTCTAATTTATGCATATGCAGACTTTATTTCATATACTTTGCATCTCTGTTAATTTATTTATGGAAATGCGTTGTCAATTTTGGTGGGATGTGGTTTTTTCTGGAATTGTGATTAATTGTTGATTTATTTTGACTTGGGATTTTGTGAATTTTTATTCATCAAGTTTATCTTGTACTCCAATATTGATTCATGCCAATATGACGTTGGATTTTGGTGGTGAGCCTTTGGAGAGTGCGGAGAAATAGTTATGATTGTATTAGTGGGGAGATACCTAAGAGTGTTGGTATTAGCAGCACATCAAGTATGAAATGAAATTTGAGCTATGTTGCACCAGAGTATAGTGGTGGGGTTGATATATCTGAGAATTGTGATGTTTATTTTTATGGAGTTTTGTTGTTAGTTCTTATTGCTGGACGTAGTCCACTTCGGGTGAAATGTCAGACTTCCAATGAGCCAATCTTCTATCTTGGGTACGTCATCTTGCTTGAGCGAGGAAGTCTCTTAAAGTCGATCAGAATATTCAATCTTTAAATAAAGAGCAAGCTCTTCTATGCATAATTGTGGCACTACCATGCCTGCAGAAGTCACTTGTACGCCGCCCTCCAATGAAAGAGGTGATGGGGATATTGTGTGGAGATTTAGACGCAACTACTAGTTGAATTTTCCCCGGCCACCTCCCTCCTGCTTCCCATTTAAGTCACAGAAGAAATTTCGGTGAGTTTTAGTCTAATGCCTACTTTTCCATGAAGAGAATTATAGTAGGCATTTATTTATTTTTGTGAATGATTGTGTACCGACAAAAGGAAGAAATTATATATGAAATGAACTTGAGACTTTTATTGACATGTTCCTTGATGCTTTATTTTTTTATTAGCAATAGCTTTTTATTTTATTTTATTATATGTGTGTGCTAATTTGGAAATTAAATAATTACTAATTAATCCAACATCAATCTTTTCGTTCAAAAATGTGTTGCCCTTCCTATGCGGTGGGTTCGACTCCCCAACGAGATATGAAACAAATTTCGTATAATATGGAAAAAGATTTGGGCTGGCCAAAATCTATCAAAGAAGCCGCCCTTCTTCCTTTGTCTTAATTTTAAGATCGCCTATAAATATTATGTGTATTGTTGACAATGAGTATTTATTTTGAATTGTTTGACAGCCCATGATATTGATTTAGCATAGTGTCTTCTTGTCTAGTGAGTTATTGGAACATAATCCTTCATAAGAACTGTTTACAATCTTCTCAAATTGGCCACAACTTTTATATGAATTTATTGCTATATGCCTTCAAAAAGAACATATAATATTTGCCACAGATTTGTGGAAAATATCTTCTTGCATAGCAGTGTTATGGAGTGTACTCAACTTATAGACTTCAAACTGAGGTTGTAATTGAATTTTGAATTAGATGTGTACATATATGCTCAAGGATTAAGTAAATATGTCTTTCTCTGTCGACTGTTTTCAGGGCCGCGTGATGCTACTACAATTGCATATGACTACTTATGAAGGGCCAATATTCGTCAATGCCAAGTAGTACTGTGGAATCATAAGGCGCAGACAGTCGCGTGCCAATGCAGAAATGGAGATAAGGTGCTCAAACCTCGTAAGGTAAAACTTCTTATGCCAATGATATACATGATCTCTGTTATCCCCTATTTCTTTGCTTTTTGCTTTTATAAGGTGGTCTTTATACATCTTTCACCTTAAAATTAGTCGGCAGGTCTAGATTGTGCACTACATCTGCAACAGAATGTAAATATGCATTGATTTTGATCACCATACTCTTTCTTGAGTTTGTCATTTTGAAACTGAATCCATTAATGAATGATTGATAGAGATAATAATTTGTTTAATTTATAAATAAGGGTAAACAAATAATTGTATACATCTGATCCATGAACATGTGTTTCTGTTGTGTATGATAATGTATAAAGAGCGTCAATCTCATCACAACAATTTGGGACCTTATATTTTTAGCAGATTCTTTTTTTTTTCCATACGATTCTTTTATACAATGTTTGATAGGGAATATTAGATGCACTCACGAGTATTATAAAAAAAAAGTCCATCATGTCCACTACTGTATATCAAACATTTACTTAGTAATTTTCTCTCTTTTTCTTTCCGTTGAGTTTATCAATCCATCAAATGGTTGCTGACATTTTCTTTTACTTTACCATCCCCCAGCAATATCTGCACATGTCCCACGATCTCCATACAATGCACCATTCAAGAAGCAATGGTGGCCTCTTCCTCAATACAAAAAACTCGAATGGCAGTCGGGATAGAAACCAACACGAACAAGACTGATGAAAAACAATTTCCACATCCCACTGGATCCCAGATTTCTGAGGTTCTTCAATCTGATGGAGAAAATTTGTGTTCGTCAAAGAAAACTAATAGCAGCAGATCATTTCAACTATTTTCTAGAGGAGTATTCACCTTTCAATTTAATCATCTCTACCCTTTATTTCAGTCCTTGTCAACTACGGCGAATGATGGCCATGGCATTGTCATGGCCAGTTAATGGATTTGATGGCAATTGGGAAGACTTTTTGTGTGTGCTGCTGGCACAACATATATACCCACTTTTGTCTGCAATCATTCTATGTGTTTGTTGGGCAACTCATTCTTGGCTATTTACATGTTCACAAAAATGATAAATAAAATCCTGCAATGCACCAGTTTGTAATATATGGATATGTCCTGTTTCTTCCCAAATAAGATGTACCACGAAAACCTGGATTTAGAGTTTCTGACAACGCTGCACTGCGTTGAAATTCTGTATGGAGATTTGATTTGAAAATTTGAGCATTTTAGTACTCTAATGTATATTTAATAAGTAGAATTGTATTCTTAAAGACAGACATGAGTGTGTTAAATCTATTTGACATTTTTTGTTTATCAGGTTGAACCTCTTTGAGAATTTTATGATCTATTCCTGAAACTTCAGTTAGAAGATCTATGTTTATAAATATATGGTTATTTTGTTTTATTTATTTATTAAGGGTATAATAGACTTTCCAGCTTAGCCTATATATAGTTTATTTGTAATTATGTTTCATTCAGACTTTGTATTATTCTTTCACTATGCATAAAGAACCCTAGCCTCCTCTTGTTCTTTTGATTCTTCTTGTTCTTTATCTTTTCTATATTATTTTAACATGGTATCAGAGCCGCGGATAATGGGTAGAAGTTTAATCTCAAAATTTTTAGCTTTATCTTTTAATCGAAGCGTTTCTGTTTCTTCTTCTCCATTTGATTTGATTCATTCTGATGTATGGGGACATTCTCCTGTTTCCACTAAAGGAGGGTCTCGATATTATGTTTCTTTCATTGATGATCATACACGTTATTGTTGGGTTTACTTAATGAAACATCGTTCCGAATTCTTTGAGATATACACCACTTTTCGAGCCCTTGTCAAAACTCAGCATTTTGCTGTTATCAAATGTTTTAGGTGTGATTTAGGTGGAGAATACACTTCTAAAAATTTTTGTGAGTTGCTTGCCTTAGATGGAACTATTCACCAAACTTTTTGTACAGATATTCCTCAACAAAACAATGTTGCGAAAAGAAAACATAGACATATTGTTGAAACATCAAGATCTCCCTTATTGTCTGCCTCTATTCCTAGTGCGTTTTGGGGTGAAGCTGTTCTGACAGCAGTGACTTTGATTAATATCATCCCATCTTCTCATATTTCAGGCATCTCTCATTTCGAAAAATTGTATGGGTATGCCCCGGATTACTCATTCTTTAGAGTTTTTGGTAGTACTTGCTTCGTTCTCCGCCCACATGTGGAACACAGCAAGTTGTCCTCTCGATCTGCTCTTTGTGTCTTTCTTGGTTATGGTCAAGGTCAAAAGGGGTATCGATGTTTCGATCCAATTACTCAAAAACTTTATGTGTCTCGTCATGTAGTTTTTCTTGAGCATATACCTTTCTTTTCTATTCCGTCTGCTACTCATGACTTGACTAGATCTGATCTTATTCATATTGATCCCTTTTCTGAAGATTCTGATAGTTTGTCGTCATAAGTTCCTACTACATCAGAACCCCCTTATCGTGTCCTTCCTCCGTTACCTTTGTATTATACATGTCGAGTTCCTACTAACACTTTTATAGTACTGAAGCTCACTCTTCTCCTACGGTTCCTCAAACTTCGTCTAAGATTGTGGATCTACGTCTATATCAGTCCACCTGCATTCGTAAGTCCACAAGGTTACCAGATTTTGCTTATTCTTGTTATTCTTCATCTTTTACTTCTTTTTTAGCTTCTATTCATTGTCTCTCCGAGCCTTCTTCCTACAAAGAGGCAATTCTTGATCCACGTTGGTAGCAAGCTATGGATGAGGAACTTTCTGCTCTGCATAAGAGAGGTACTTGGGACTTGGTTCATCTCTTGGTAAGACTGTTGTTGGTTGTTGCTGGGTGTATAAGATCAAGAATCTTTCTGATGGGTCTATTGAGTGATACAAAGCTCGGTTGGTTGCAAAAGGATATTCACAACAGTATGGTATGGATTATGAGGAGACTTTTGCTCCTGTTGTGAAAATGACTACTCTTCGTACTCTTATTGCTTTAGCTTCAGTTAGAAATTGGGGTATCTCTCAACTTGATGTTAAAAATGTCTTCTTGAATGGAGATCTCCAGGAAGAAGTTTATATAGAGCCCCCTCCTGGGGTTCCCCATGGTTTTGGATATGTTTTCAAGCTCAAGAAGGCTTTATATGGTCTCAAACAAGCACCACGTGCTTGGTTTGAGAAATTTTCTGTTGTGATCTCTTCTCTTGGTTTTGCTTCTAGCATTCATGATTCTACACTCTTTGTTAAGTGCACTGATGTAGATCGTATTATTCTTCTGTTATATGTTAATGACATGATTATTACTGGTGATGATGTTGCTGGTATTTCAGTTTTGAAGACAGAGTTAGCTAGACAGTTTGAAATGAAGGATTCGGGCCTTGAGTATTGAGGTAGCCTACTCGCCCAAAGGTTATCTTCTTTCTCAGTCGAAGTATGTTGCAGATATACTTGATCAGGCTAGACTTACTCATAATAAGACTGTCGATACTCCCATTCAGGTTAACACCAAGTATTCTTCTTCTGATGGTATATCTTTGTCAAATCCTACTTTATACCACACTATTGTTGGGAGCTTGGTTTATCTCACTATTACTCGTCCTGATATTGCATATGCTGTTCATATTGTCAGTCAATTTGTTGCTTGTCCCATTACAGTTCACTGGGCCGCTGTTCTTCACATTTTGCGATATCTTCGAGGTACAGTCTTCTACTTCCATCCACCTCTTCCTTAGATCTGCGTGCATACTCTGACTCTGATCATGGCAGTGATCCTACAGATCGCAAGTCTGTTACTGGTTTCTGTATCTTTCTGGGTGATTTTCTCATTTCTTGGAAGAGCAAGAAACAATCTATTGTTTCTCAATCTTCCACCGAAGCAGAATATCGTGGTATGGCCTCTAATACCAAAGAGGTTGTTTGGTTACGTTGGTTACTTGCAGATATGAGAGTTTTTCTTTCTTATCCCACTCCCATGTATTGTGACTATAAGAGTACTATTCAGATTGCTCACAACTCGATTTTCCATGAACGAACCAAGCACATCGAGATCGATTGTCACCTTACCCGTCATCATCTCATGCATGGTTCCATCACTTTGCCTTTTGTTTCATCTTCTTCACAGATTGCAGATTTCTTTACCAAGTCGCATTCTATTTTCCGTTTTCGTTTTCTCGTTGGCAAACTCTCGATGCTTGTCGCTGCTGCATCGTCAGTTTGAGGGGGGATGTTAATAAATATATGGTTATTTTGTTTTATTTATTTATTAAAGATAGAATAGTCTTTCCAGGTTAGCCTATATATAGTTTATTTGTAATTAGGTTTCATTCAGACTTTGTATTATTCTTTCACTATGCACAAGGAACCCTAGCCTCCTCTTATTCTTTTGATTCTTCTTGTTTTTTATTTTGTCTATATTATTTTAACAGTCTAATATGCTTCTTTTTTGGGACACAAATCATCATCCTCTTGTGAATACTATGCAATTGATGAATATGCCTACAAGTCAACAAACAAATTGCAGTGTCATGTAATTGTCAAAATGTCTAGACTCTAATTAAAGTTCAGTTTTTATTTTTTCAAATTATTTAATAGCTTGTTTGTTTTAATTTAATAAATATTAATCTGTAAACATAAAACAAATTTTCAATCAATTATTTTTCTTTCTTGAATTGCTTTTTAAGATTTTTCCTTTTTTTTATTTTTTTTCAAAATTTAAAATATCTGCAGTTCATTCTCAATTCATCTATATTATTGAAGATACTCAATCATCATGAAAGATTTACATTATGAAATTTCATAAGAGTTATTATTCTCAATGAAGGCAATGATCAAGTTCATTTAACAATGTTTAAGAAACAATCTCGGTGATGCCTCCATTATTATGTGAGTCAATTAAATAAGCAACATAAATTGTAGAATTGAAGGGATGAATCCAAGTGGGTAGTTTCAGCTAGTTAGTTATCATTTGGTGAAACAAATAAAAAGACTTTGTTTTTATATTAACTTATTATAATTTCCAGCTTAAACTACAAATACGATGATATTAAAGTAAACACTAATAGTATCCATTACCACAAGTGATTAGGTCCTATTGTAGTTTTACGTGTTTATTTAATAGTTTTTTTTTCTTGTATCGTTAAATAAATCTTTACTACAATATATCTTAAAATAAAAATTTGAGAATTTACTATATAAATAATTAAAACAATATTAAATACTATTGTTACCACTCGATTTTGATAAGGCCTCCACGTCAGCAAAAACCTAGTAAAGGTCCTATATAGGCCTAATTCAGGCCTCGCTAAGGCCTTATAGGCCCAGCGAGAACCTTCCAGATTCATAAAGGTTCCATAGACCTGGCGAAGGCCTTGGGAGCCCAGCAAGAGCCTCGTAAATTCTCAAAAGGCCTCGGAGGCCCATCGGACATCTTAGCATTCCTAAATCAGAATATTGCGAGGCCCATGAAGGGCCTCGACACTCATAACCGACTCAGAGAGCCTCGTCGGGCTTCGTATTTATTATAACTAGTAGGCAGCACAATATTTTGGGACAACTAGAGAAGTAATTAAAGAAATATTGTATTTGATTATCATAAGGATTCTCACAAGGAAACCAAATCCTGATCTTCTAAGTATTAGACAATGTGATCAATTCAAATAAGGGCTGAAATCTGGGAGATTGCCTTGACAATCGATTGCCCTGATCTCATAAAGAAGGAGAATCCAATCAGAATTCTAATTGATTGCTAACACAGAATAATTAGGACTCTACAGCTATAAATACAAAGACTCTGGTTATTCTAAGGTACGCACAATTTTTATTACACACTCTTGACGCTCTTTTTATGCTTGAATTTCACCCAAAAACTCTGTTCAAATTCCTGCCTGCTTGTCTCTCATACACCCCATTGCTTTCACCTCTGTATATTTCTTTATATACCGGCAGTTGACTTGATCGTCGGAGTACCAACAATCGCCGGACCCTTTTTCTCTGGAGATCTTGGTGCCTAACGATTGTCCGAGTGTGTAGATAACATACATGTTGGCAGAGGAGTGACTGGAGATGTGTTGACACGTGGAAGGTGCAGGTTCCGATGTCAATAGATTGGCACCGTCTGTAGGAAATGAAAAACGTTACACAACCTGAAACTTGTGGTAAAAACGTGTTTTCTACCAGAAAGAGCATGGCTACCAAACATTCCATGGAAGAAGAAGTTGAATCCTACCACATTGACTTGCGGCAGGAAAGCATTCAAGATCTCCAGAACGTAACCCGTCGCAAGAGGAGAAGACAACGACAGAAGCGGACGGTTGAACAAAGAACCAGGACCTGAAGTTGGACAATGCCCAGATGAAGGCAGCGCTTGAACTGTTGGAGAATCAATCCCTCCAACATGGAGCCAAGCGTAGCCGTGCCCGGCGAAGCCCTTTGAGGTCCAGCTCGATCGAATCTCATCGGTCTTAAGATGATTCGCCAATCCTCAACGGGTGAACTCCCAGTAACCAGGAGAGACCTCGTGCCTTACAAGTGGAAAAGCTGGCCGCCTTTTCCAGCGTATTCGACAGGTTGGGGACCGGGTCGTCTGTGGCTCGACCTCAATCATTGAGTAGCCAGCATAGCGAGCCCAGCGATGACCACCAAGAGAAGATAAGGGACTCCAGGGCTGCGGATGTGAAGCCCGAAGATGAAAGACCAGAATGGTCGTATGACGACCTTCCATTCTCTAAAGAGTTGAAGGCTAGAGAACTCTCCACAGGGTTTAAAATGCCTCCTATGGAGAAATATAATGGGAGAGGTAATCCCACGGATTCCATTGGAGGTTCGCTTTCTAAAGGCCTTCGTCCTTATTTAATACTCTTTCTTAAAGTCCCACGCCTAATATAAATAATAGGCTTGGACTTGGGGGACTACTGTTACCACCCAATTTTGATAAGACCTCCACATCAGTAAAAGCCTAGTAAAGGTCCCATATAGGCCTAATTCCAGTTTTGCTAAGGCCTTATAGGCCCAGCGAGGACCTTCCAGATTCATAAAGGTTCCATAGACCTGGCAAAGGCCTCGGGGGCCCAGCAAGAGCCTCGTAAATTCTCAAAAGGCCTCGGAGGCCCATCGGGCATCTTAGCATTCCTGAATCAGAATATTGCGAGTCCCATGAAGGGCCTCGACACTCATGGCCGACCGAGAGAGCCTCGTCGGGCTTCATATTTATTATAACTAGCAGGCAGCACGATATTTTGGGACAACTAGAGAAGTAATTAAAGAAAGATTGTATTTGCTTATCATAATGATTCTCACAAGGAAACCAAATCCCGATCTCCTAAGTATTAGACAACGTGATCAACTCAAATAAGGGCTGAAATCTGGGAGATTGCCTTGACAATCGATTGCCCTTATCTCATAAGGAAGGAGAATCCAATCAGAGTTCTAATTGATTGCTAACACAGAATAATTAGGACTATGCAGCTGTAAATACAAGGACTCTGGTTATTCTAAAGTACGCACAATTTTCATTATGCAGTCTTGACGTCTTTTTATGCTTGAATTTTACCCCAAAACTCTATTCAAAACTCTGTCTGCTTGTCCCTCACATACTCCATTGCTTTCACCCCCCGTATATTTCTTCATATACCTGCAGTTGACTTAATCGTCGGAGTACTAATGATTGCTGGATCCTTTTTCCCCAAAGATCTTGGTGCCTAACGATTGTCCGAGTGTGCAGGTAACATACAGGTTGGCAGAGGAGTGACTGGACATCTGTTGACACATGGATGGTGTAGGTTTCTACGTCAACAACTATATTATAAATACGCCATGTGTATCGTACGGACCAAAAACTAGTGTGTGTACACACTCAGCCATTGAATTGGATTCATTACACCAGCAACCATATCACACGTATTCCCATTCTTGATTTTGGGCAGAGAACATTTTCAAGCAGCAAACCAAAAAGCCACCACATTTCTCTAAGTAAAAATTTCAGCCGCCTCTTCTGTTGTTCTTGGTGAATATATAAAACATCAGCTACTGTTTTTCTCTTCTCTTAGTGAACCAGTCTTTCTTGTTGTTTGTTCTTCAATAGTGGTGTTACCTTTGTAGAGTTGAAAAAGCTAAATTTGAGCCTTGTGTTTTCTTATATTATAATATTGTGTTGTTATTTTATAATAAAAAATATATATATTCTATAAAGAAATAAGCTTATTTGAAATACGAATAATTATCAGAAATTGAAATATGCAGAATTAATTTTGGTAGACCGAGGCTAGAGTTCGACTCTATGTCTTTACGACGAATTTGCCCCGTCTAGGTGCTCATGGTAAATAGCAATCGTCTCCCAAGATACAACGGTCTTCTTCTTGCGGTAGAAGCACTTCAAACAACAAGATCAACGAACTCGAATTTAGTTATGTACTCTCTATGTAAAATATGGACGGATGTAGAATGCTTTTAAAGAATGCAGGACAGGAATACAAAGTTTAAAATATGAATTATGAATGATTAAATTTGCAGAAGTATGGGGTCTATTTACAACATACCAAAAGTTGTGTCTGAAAAGATACAACACCTGAAAGGACTCAAATGAACTGACACATTAGCTGAAAGGATTCAAATGAACAGACACATTAGTTGAAAGGACTCAATTGAACAATTGTGTCTGTATTTCTGTGCACGTGACCCGTGTCAAAATCGAATATTTTTATTGGATAATGAAATTAAAATAAATTAAAATAAAATAAAATAAATAATTTTATATTTATTTTTTCCAAAAAGAATATATTGGACCAAACACGACCCACGACCCGGACCTAGCCTTGAGCCTGACCCGGTGAGCGGGCGACGGCGGCGCGCGTGTGGGTTTTGAACCGAACTCAATAGCATGTAAGCCTCCTCTCCTCTAAAGACTTGCGGTGCTCCTTGGAGCCCAAACCCAAATTCAAACTAGAGGTATATTAATTGGTTTAAGATCATGTCATATTCTGATGTGGGATATACTTTCCCACTTACTACAATATCTAATTACAACTTTCAAGTGTCAACTTTTAATACTAATTTCTCATTCATTCGGAAATAGTTTTGCGAAATCAAATGTACTACGAGCATCTACTCACGGAGTAGGATGCAATTGAGTATTAATTTTTAACCATCAGTTATCGGGACTCTCCCGATTATTTGGTCAAAAGTTGGTCAAACCAATATATAATTAATTTATTTCTAACAATCCTCCACATGAATGAAAATTATCATAAATATGCAAATGAAATGTAAAATGCTAATAGAGAGTTCAAGCGGAAAGCTATTGCATCAAGAGAGGTAGCTTCTGGTTTTGAAGCTTCCTTAGTGAAATACTATCGGATTTACTTGGCTAATCAGTGAACATGATGTCTTGAACTGTTCAGCCCTCTGTGTAAACCAAGACAACAGTACTCACACAATATCTTTCGTAATATTTTCTGTTCTCATGACTGTATTTATTTTGGCCCTGAATAACTCTTGGGTTTCATAAGTATTTTAGAGAATTTAAGCCTCAAAATTCTTATAGAAGCAGCCCCACTTCACACTTACATAGATGATCTCCTATTAAGAGTATTCTGCCATATTCCACTTGGTTAATCCAAACTATAGGAATCATGAAAAGTGTTACTTATCCTAATATACTCTGTAGAAAGCACTTTTCTTATTTATAGAAATGGGTAAGAGATACCTCCTAAGTACTTTAAACTGAATCTTCATAACTTAGTTGTCCCATTGAACCAAGATCTTGGGATCTCCAGTCAACAATGTTGGGTTATCATTGTAAAGACTTATGCGTAGTGGCTTTTAATCCCATTTTTTTTTGATAAACAGTATACTTGATCTCTTGGTAAGCCTTTTGTAAGCAGATCCGCGAGATTTTCTTTTGATCTCACGTAATCAATAGAAATAATACTATTTGAGATCAACTGCTTAATATTATTATATCTTCGACGTACATGTCTAGACTTACCATTATACATACTATTTTGTGCCCTTCCAATAGCCGACTGACTATCGCAATGTATATTTATTGCAGACACTGGCTCAGGCCAACATTGAATATCCTCTAAGAAGTTACGAAGCCATTCTACTTCTTCTCCAGCTTTATCTAAAGCTATAAACTCTGATTCCATTGTAGCTCAAGATGTACAAATTTGCCTTGAGGACTTCCAGGAAACAACAGCTCCACCAATGGTAAAAATATAACCACTTGTGGACTTTGAATCATTTGTATCTGATATCCAATTGGTGTCACCCAATATCCTTCCAATACAGTTGGATATCTTGTATAATGTAATCCAAAATTTAAGGTGTACCTTAGATATCTAAAAACAATATTCAAAGCCTTCCAATGGTCATTGCTTGGATTATTAGTAAATCTACTCAATTTGTTAACTGCGTATGCTATATCTGGACGAGTGCAATTCATAATATACATTAAACTGCCTATTATTTGAGAATACTTCAATTAAGGTATAGATTCACCTTTATTTTTAACTAAGTGTAGACTTAAATCAACTAGAGTTTTAACTGGACTGTCGTCATATAAATTAGACTTCTGAAGTACCGTTTTAATATAATGAGACTGAGATAAGACAAGTCCATCAGATATCTTAGAAATTTTAATTCCTAATTTAACATGTGCTATACTCATATCTTTCATGTCAAAATATTTTGTCAGTATTTTCTTCGTAGTAATGATAATAACATTATTACTATCCATAATAAGCATGTCATCGACATACAAACATACTAACACATAAACTTTTGGTGTGGTTTTGATATAGACACATTTATCACACTCGTTAATTTTAAAACCATTTGACAATATAGTTTTATCCAATTTTTGGTGCCACTGTTATGGCACTTGCTTTGATCCATATAAAAATTTAACGAGTCTACACACTTTTTTGTCTTGTCCATGAGCAACAAACCCTTCATCTTGTTCCATGTATATTTCTTCTTCTAACTCTCTATTTAAGAATGCCGTTTTTACATCCATTTGATAGATCTCGAGATTATGCAACGCTGCAATTGTAATTAGAACTCTGATCGAGGTGATCCTTGTCACCGGTGAGTATATATTGAAGAAGTCAAGGCCTTCTTTTTGTCTATATTCTTTAGCTACTAACCAGACCTTGTATTTATCAATAGATCCATCAGATTTTAACTTCTTTTTGAAAATTCACTTACAACCTAAAGGCTTATTTCCAGGTGGAAGATCAACCAATTCCCAATTGTGATTTTGCATAATAGAATCTATCTCACTATTGATAGCTTCTTTCCAAAATGGAACTTCTGGAGTAGACATTGCCTTATTAAATGTCTTAGGATCATTTTCTATCATGTATGTTAGAAAATCTGGACCAAACGACGTAGATGTTCTGGTCCTCTTACTACATCTAGGTTCTTCATCACTTAGATGAGTACCACTAGTAGTATCATAAGTAATGAACTTATTTCTTTCTTCTCTTTGCATGGAAATATATCTTCAAAAAATGCAGCATTCCTTGATTCAATAATAGTACCGTCATGTACGTCTGGAATGTTTGACTTGTGAACAAGAAATCGATATGCACTACTATTGTTAGCATATCCAATAAATATACAATCAATTGTTTTAGGTCCAATTTTAACTTATTTAGACTTTGGTACTTCAACCTTAGCCAAACAACCCCACACTTTTAAGTGTTTATAAGTGGGTTTATAACCTTTCCATAATTCATATTGAGTTTTATCATTTTTCTTTTGTGGTATCTTATTAAGAATAACATTTGCTGAAATGATAGCTTCCCCCCACAAGTTCTGAGGTAAGCCTGAATTTATCAATATAGCATTCATCATTTCTTTAAGAGTCCAATTTTTGTGCTCAGCAATACCATTTGACTGAAGTGAATAATGTGCTATTGTTTGATGAATAATACCATATTTTGAACAAAATTCTTCAAATGGTGCTTCGTATTCTCCTCCTCTATCATTACGAATAATCTTTATTCGTTTGCTTAGTTGATTTTCAACTTCATTCTTATAATATTTAAAAACATCTAAAGCTTCATCTTTGCTTCTTTGCAAAAATACATAATAGTATTTTGTACAATCGTCAATAAAAGTAATGAAGTACTTTTTAGGACCTCTAATTTGTACAAATTTCAAGTTACAAATATCACTGTGAATTAATTCTAAAGGTATTGTGTTTCTTTCAACACTTGGAAACGATGTTTTGGCTAGCTTAGCATCTACACAAGTTTCACATTTATGATTAGGATCAAATTGCAGATTTGGCAATAAATTTAAATTCATTATTTTACGAACAGAATTAAAATTTGCATATCCTAATCTATTATGCCATAAACAAGAAAACTCAACGATATAAGCAAAAGAAGATGCATTGTTTTTGGTTTTTTGTTTTTGGTACAATAGTTAAGACATTCATCTCGAATAGTCCATAAGAAAGGTAACCATTTCCCACATACATGTCATTTTTAGTGAGTACAAACTTGTTAGATACAAAGACTAATTTAAAACCATTCTTGCTAAGTAGGGACCTAGACACAAGATTTTTGCGAATGTCAGGCACATGTAACACATTGTTGGGGACAAGTTCTTTGCCGGAAGTCATCTTCAAAGTTACTTTTCCTTGTTTCTCAACTTTTGAACTTGCGGAATTTTCCATAAACAATTGTTCTCCGTCGACTGTCTTGTAGTTAGAGAACATTGCCTTGTCAGCACAAATGTGTTGAGTATCACCAGTGTCTATCTGCCATTCTCTAGGATTCCCAATGTTGTTGCATTCAGAAACAACAGCAGACAAGTTCAGTTCTTGAATATCATCAGATAGTGCATCATTTTCTTTCACATTTGCTTGAGCCTTTTGTTTCTTTAGCTTGCGACATTCACTTACACGATGTCCCTCCTTTCTACAATTGTAGCAGTCACCATTGAATTTCTTAGCATTCTTTTTGTTGTCATTCTTAGGCACTAGAATGCTTTCTTTTCTTGTTAGTTTTTGAACTAGACTCCACAATGTTGGCTTTTGCTTGCGCAAACTGTCATCTAGATTTCTTGTTAGACTGTCTATTGTTTTCTTCTATCCTTAGTCGAACGATTAATTCTTCTAAGTTCATCTCCTTGCGTTTGTGCTTGAGATAGTTCTAAAAATTTCTCCATAAAGGAGGAAGTTTCTCGATGAATGCAGCAACTTGGAATAATTCACTTAAACTTATATTTTCAGCATGTATGTCATGAAGAAGAACATGCAATTCTTGAACTTGGCTAATAACTATCTTGGTGTCTATCATCTTGAAGTCTAAGAATTTTCCGACAAAGAATTTCTTCGTGCTGGCATCCTCAGTCATGCATTTTTTCTCCAAAGACTCACAAAGTTCCTTTACAGATTTCATAACACTATAAACACCGTATAATGTATTGTCCAAACCATTCAAAATATAATTCTTGCATAGAAAATTTGATTGCTTCCATGCATCTAAGGCTATAAGAGACTCTATATTATTTGGTCCCTCTTGAACCGCATGAGCATCTTCGGTGAGAAATCTTGCCAAATTTAAAATGGTCAAATAGAATAACATCTTCTGTTGCCATCTTTTAAAATACACACTGCTAAACTTTTCTAGTTTTTCTCCATGGGGTATCGGAGTTGACTGAATCGGAATAGCCACAAGTGGAACCGCAGTGGTTGTACCATTAGGTGGAGAAACAACTTTATTTCCACTCAAATCTATTTATGTTACAAACAGAAGTTCAACAATTTAATTAGATAAAACAAATATATAATTATTATAAACAAACACTAAATGCACTACTGAAATAAGTGCCAAATATCAATAAAAAATGGATGTAATTGAAACTTTTAATTTCTGTTCAAAAGTTAAAATAATGTGATTATCAATTTAAAGCATAGTCTTGACTAACAATTAATAGGTAATTAGATCCTTTTTAAATTGATTTTATGCAACACGTTAATGAATCAATTTTAATGAATTTGACCAAATCTAACAAAAGGCAGAATAAGACTAATTAAGATTACTTAATAAATGAAGGCAAAATAATTAATTGAGTACTTAACACATGTAAGCAGAAAAAATATATAACAACTAATAATGCTCACTGTTTTTCCAAGTATCAATTACTAATGCACACTGTTTTCAATGTTAAACAGAGACTTAAATACCAATCTTTTGGTATTTGATAATTAATTGCATGCACGTGAATAAGGACAAAAAATTGAATATTAACTTTAAAGGCATGCACCAGATGAAAGAAATGCTTGAATATATATATGATTCTCCAATTAACCAATATAAGCACATGATGAAGAAATGACAGAATAAATTGTTACTGTTAAAATATCTAAACCAGTAAAATTGAACAGATTTATTTTTCGATTACAGAATATATACAAGGCAATCAAATTCGTCTTAAAATTGTTGTTAGTTTATATTAAAAAATATATATATTATATAAAGAAATACGCTTACTTGAAATACAAACAATTAGCAGAAACTGAAATATGCAGAATTAATTTTGGTAGACCGATGCTAGAGTTCGACTCTATGTCTTTAAGACGAATTTACCCCGCCTAGATGCTCATGGTAAATAGCAATTGTTTCCCAAGATACAACGGTCTTCTTCTTGCGGCATAAGCACTTCAAACAACAAGATCAACGAACTCGAATTTAGTTATGTAATCTCTATGTAAAATATGGACGGATGCAGAATGCTTTTAAAGAATGCAGGGCAGGAATACAAAGTTTAAAAGATGAATTTTGAATGATTAAATTCGCAGAAGTAATGAGTCTATTTATAACATACCAAAATTTGTGTCTGAGAAGACACAGCACCTGAAAGGACTCAAATGAATAGACACATTAGCTGAAAGGACTCAATTGAACAATTAGTATTTTTGTGCACGTGACACGTGTCAAAATCGATACTTTTATTGGATGATGAAATTAAAATAAAATAAAATACAAAAATTAATTTATATTTATTTTGTCCAAATAGAATATATTGTACGACCTACGACCCGGACCCGCACATGGCCTCGGCCTAGCCCGGCCGGCAGGCGGGCGACGAGGGCGCGCGGGTGACGCTCATGTAGACTTTGAACCGAACCCAATAACATCTAAGCTTCCTCTCATCTAATGACTTGCGGTGCTCATTGGAGCTCAAACCCAAATTCAAACTAGGTGTATATTAGTTGGTTCAAAATCATGTCATCTTCCGATGTGGGATATACTTCCCTACTTACTACAATATCCAATTACCACTTTCAAATGTCAACTTTTGATACTAATTTCTCATTCACTTAGAAATAGTTTTGCGAAACCAAATGTACTACGAGCATCTACTCATGGAGTAGAATACAATTGACTATTAATTTTTAACAATTGGTTATCGGGACTCTCTCGATTATTTGGTCAAAATTTGGTCAAACCAATTTATAAATAACTTATTTCCAACATATTGATCCAGTGAACTATTTTCCCAACAAAAACATTTCGTTAAGTGGTAGTTTTCTCTAGTCTTTTTACAAATCTTTTATTATAGGAGTATATGCACTACACGTTTCTAGTTGTTCACGTGTGATGCAGGGTGTATTTTTATCGGTAGAAGACTTGGGAAGATCAAGACATATTGTCTTGATTGTCTAGTCGACGTTACTTTATATTCTCAACCAAGTACCTAGGATACTATGTCACGACAGCAGGTGATCGAGGTTGTGTAATGATATCGACCACGTGACTATAATGGTCTACCACATCAGCATGTGGATGCGTGGTCTATAAATATAGGACTCCCTTTACTAATGCCCCATATTGAAAGGGTTATGAGACAAAATACGAATAGGCAAATATTCTATCTCGAATTTTACTTTCTTGTAAATTAATTGGCACCATCTATGGGAAATTCTTTTCAAAAAAGATTTAAAACATTTTCTTTCCATTCTGAATCGTAATAATACCGAAACAAAAAGGAAATACAGCTAGTCTTTCAAAAAAAAATGAACAAAAGACATTATCTGATAGATGTAGAGGTAGACTAAGGATGAATTATTTGATCGCACCGTCGCAGAAAGCAGCGGAGCCACCACAACCTGAGTTTGTCACAGTACAACACTTTGCGGCCTTCCAAGATCAAATGACAATAATTTTGACCATGCTACAGAAAGCAACTGGTCCCATATAATTGGCAATCAAAATGCTGTCAAACAATGTTTCTTTGGATCCTAACGCAACTGTGGAGATTCACTAATCGTTTTGATGAACTTCGAGAGTCTTCTGAGCCAAAAAAGAGATGAGGCAAGAAAAAATAGGCGACGTCCAATTTCTATTAAATAAGATCCTTTTACTGAAGATGTAATGACTGTTCTCTGCCATTGAAATTCAAAGAGCCAACTGATGAATTCCATGTCAGATCCAATCGATCACATTCGTACTTTTCAAGCTAGGGTTAGACTGCATGGTTGGTCGGATACCATAGCTTGTAGAGCATTTCTTATGACATCGCACAAGGACGCAAGATAGTGGTTCGATACACTACCTCTTCCATTGATTAGTATATTCGTAGAATTCGTAAATAAGTTCGCTGTCTGTTTTTTAGCTATACCAGAAAGAAGAAAACGACAATGGGACTTATGCAAGTGACTCAGGAGAAAAGAGAGTCATTACAGACATACGTATCCTGATTGAACAGAGCTACTCATGGAATTAAAGATCTATAGATGTCATCAGTCGTGACCTTACTTCTTAACGGTCTGACAAACTTGACCTTCATGTAAGTATGTCTAAGAAACCACTGGAGTGAATGATTAAACTTTTCAGACGAGTGGATGAGTACATAGACCAGGAAGAAGTTTTGAAAGCCATACATAATGCACGGGATTGGCCTAAGGGAGTATTTAGAAAAAGAGATATGAGAAGCCCATCACACATCGGCCAGCTTCTCATTGTCAACCAGTCGATTATTGATATAGAACAAAAGTTAAGACAGTTAATGCAGTTTCTCATCTTGTCCTAACACATTCATGTCAGTAATTTCACAAGAAATGCGTGGCCTAAAAGACAGATGGCTAAAAAATTTGAGGTCTGATCCTTCCATCAGAGATCGTGGTCGTGTATGCAATTTTCAAAAAGATCATGGTGGACACACGATGGATCAACGTTGTACTTTAAGAAGTAAATTCAAAAAGTTGATATCAATGGAACACTTGAAACATTTTTTCAAGGAGCGATATGAAAAGAGAAAATAGATAGTGGATGAGGGAAAAAAGAAACCGTAGAGCTGGGTAATTCATGTGATAACAGGAGGCACGACTGTGGGGGTGATTCTAGAAATTCCACGAAAGGATATGCATGTAGCTGTATCAAGCAGGTTTAGCATACCCATCACATTCGATGACAATGATTTGGCTGTGGTTTTATTTTTCCATGATGATACCTTGGTTTTCATCAGAGGTATTGCGGACTTCGACATGAAAATGGTGTTGATAGACATGGAAAGTGCTGCCAATATTTTGAGTTGGAAAGCCTTCAAAGTTCTGAAAATATCACACTGCCGACTTAAACCTATCAACACTCCTCTACAAGGTTTGGGAACTGGAGGGCACGGTCAACCTACTGGTGGTATTAGGAAAACATCCAACTTGTGTCACACTGGTAACAATGTTTTTGGTGGTACAAACACCGATGGCTTATAATGTAATTTATGGTCGACTGCATATCAATACAGTATGTGCGATTATATCGACCTAACACCAAGCTATGAAATTTTTGACAATTCGTGGTATTGGAATTGTCTGAGTATATCAGATAACATCAAGGAACTGCTATGCAGACAACGTTATTACTAACCATATTTCTGAGGTGTTGACCGTATAAACTAGCTACGATCAGAAACCCTGTTGATTTGGTGCAGTTGATGAAGTTGAAAAGGTTGAATCGACAGAAAATAAGTTTGTGTAGATCAGTCGGTCGTTGTATGAAGAAGAAAAGAACAACCTCATAAATGTGCTTAAGAAAAATATTGATTTATTCGCATGGGAGACAACCAATCTCGAAGGTATTGATCCTTTTGTATACCAACATCGGTTAAATGTGGTAACAGGGGTGAAGCCAATAAAACAACGGAAAAGGCAATTTGTGCCAGAAAGACAGCATGCCATAAAAGTTGAATTACAAAAGTTGCTAAAAGCAGGATTCATTCGAGAAGTAGAATATCCTGAGTGGCTTACAAATGTAGTTTTAGTGATGAAACCAAATGGAAAGTGGAGAATCGGCATCGACATCATCGATTTGAACAAGGCAAGCCCGAAAGACTGTTTCCCACTACCTAGAATTGACATATTGGTAGATGCTACGACCAGGAAGAAAAGGTTCAATTTCTTTGACGCGTTCTTAGGATACCACCAGATCTCTATGACCCCCGAAGATGCCATGAAAACAGACTTCATAAATGATTTCGTAACATATTGCTACACAACAATGCCATTCGGGCTAAAAAATATAGGAGCTATTTATCAACTAATGGTTAACAGGGTATTCAGAGATTTGTTCGGTCAACAAATAGAGGCTTATGTAGATGATGTGGTGGTGTATAGCATCCAGAGGAAATCACATTGTTGACCTAGAAGAGATATTCCAAACGGCAAGGCAAAATCGACTAAAATTCAACCCTGAGAAATGTACATTTGGCACTACGGGTGGAAAATTTCAGTCATTCAGATAGGGATCGAGGCCAATCCTGAAAAAATTTGAGCGATAATTGAAATGACAAGCCCTTCGAATAGGAAATAAGTTCAGAGATTAACTGACAGTATTTCTGCCTTGAATCATTTTATGTTACGAACGACCGATCGGTGCCATCTTTTCTTCATGATGACTAAGAAAAACAAAGATTTCAAATGGATCCCAGATTGTGAAAAAAATCCTTGATGGAATTAAAGTCGCTGCTACAAAACTCGTCGATTTTGAGTAGATCAATAGTTGGAGAAACTTTGCGGTTATATTTCACAGTATCCTAGCACACGGTAAGCATGATGCTCATAAGGATTGAACACTAGGTAGAGCGACCGATGTACTATGTCATTCATGTCCTAAAAGATGCCGAAATTAGATACAATCTTGAAGAGCAACTCATTCTTGCTCTCATAGTAGGAGCCATGAAGTTAAGACCCTACTTCCAAGCTCACGTTTGTAGTTATGACAAGCCAACCACTGAAGCAAATTTTACATAGACCAAAAATGTCCGGTAGACTAATGAAGTAGAGAGTAGAGTTGGGAGGGCATGATTTGGAGTTTAGGCCTCGGCCAGACATCAAGGCACAAGCCCACGCAGATTTTTTAACAAGGTTATCACCTAAGGATAAGCACATCAAAAATCCAACTTGGATTTTATTTGTGGATGGCTTTTCCAATAAAGAGGGCTCAGGAGCAGGAATCATTTTAAAGGGGCTGAAAGAGATGAAATGGAGTATGCATTAAGATTCAAATTTCCTGCTACCAATAACGATGCAGAGTATGAGGCAATGATTACTGGTCTTTAGGTAGCCATAAAAAATGGAGGTCAATTGATTAAGTAGAACAATGACCCTTAGCTGGTAGTTAGTCAAGATCAGTTAGATTATGAAGCTAAAGATGATTAAATGGCTGCTTATCTAATGAAAATAAGGAATTTACAGCAGAATTTTGAAGATTTCGAAATAAAGAAAATTGCCCACAACAAAAATATGCGAGCCGACATGTTATCCCATTTGGCATCTGTACACCCAAACACCGTTCGAGGATGGTATTTGTGCAAACACTTCTAAAGCCAAGTTTCATGGCCAACATTGGAATTTGTGAACTTGACCAGTGTGTGACTTGGATGGATCCTTTGCAAACATACTTGACATATAGCACTCTGCCATCTGACCTCGTTCAGACACGAAGAATTAGAATAAGAACGGCTGAATTCACAATAATTAACAAGCACTTTTTTAAAAAGAAAATTACAATGTTGTACCTCAAGTGCATCAATGCCAAGAGAGGATTCCTCACTGAGATACATTCAGGCATGTGTGGAAATCCCCAAGGTGCAAATATGCTAGCATTCAAAGCCATCCGACAAGATTATTATTGGTTGATTATAAAAAGTGATGCTAAAGACTTGGTTATAAAGTGTGGTGTATGTCAGCAATATTCTAATCTCATACATCTACCTGTCGAGAATCAGACCATAATTTTCAAGATATGCCCATTTTTACAGTGGAGAATTGATTTGTTGGGTTCATTCTCTATGATCAGTCTTCAAAGGAAGTTCTTCATGGTGGCAATCGATTACTTTACAAAATGGGTTTAAGCGGAACCACTCGCGACAATAACTACTAAGAAAATGCAAAGTTTTATTTAAAAAAATATCATTTGTCGTTTTGGCATACCCTGAGTAATTGTGAAAATCGATAATGGTAAACAATTTTATAACAGAGAATTTGAGGCATTTTGTGCCAGCTACAAGATAGACCTGAGGAAGACATCGGTTTCCCACCCACGGGCCAACGGCTAGGTTGAAGTCACAAACTATACCATTCTGTGGGATATACAGACTAGACTAGAAGAATGTAAAGGGTCTTGGGCGGAGGAAATCTTGAACGTACTATGGGCTTACCATACCATACCTAAATAATCGACTGATAAGACTCCTTATCAAGTATGTTCTGGGCTTGATGCAGTAGTTCCTTCTGAGGTAATCGAGCCAAAAACGAGAATTCTCATACAACAAGCTGACCCTGATGTTTACAGATATGAGCTCGACCTACTAGAAGGGGTAAAGCAGAACGCCTTTGTAATAATGGTCGCGTATAAGATAAGAGGGGCTAGTTACTTTGACAAGAAAGTAAGACCTAGAAAAGTTGAAAAATGCAACTTAGTCCTTAGAGATGCATTTGCTGCAAGACATCGTCCTAAATGGGAAGGACCTTTTGAGGTCGTCAGAGAAGTCAAGCAATGAACGTACAACTTGAAAGATCAGCAAGAAAAACTACTTGGTTGACTGTGGAATGTTGAACATCTGAAAAAATACTATCAGTATACATAATTTTCTAAGCATTTTAAGTACATGTTCATCCTAGAACACTTCTAATAAACTCCTATATGTTTGATTTCATGAATAAAAAGTGGGATAGGGGGACAAATGATGAGGACGCTAAGGTAGTCGATAGCTAAATTGATTTAACCAGGTACGGCCCCTAATTTTTCCCAACCATGATCTTTCACTAATTCCAATATGCTCAATGTTAACAAACCGTAGACTATGTGAACGAACTAGCCCTCTATCATGGTCGAAGCTACATGCATAACAAAAGGAGAAAACACTTTAACTAAGGTTAGATAGCCCTGAGCGAGCATCTTGACTACGGTCAAGTAGACCACAAAAGAGGTTTTTTCTAGTTTCAAGTAAACTAGGTTTGATAATTACAAAACTCGATGACGATCAAGTATTAACTAAAGGTCATGCACCCTGAATAAGGTCACATTTTTCCTGAAAGTTACCTGACCAAGGTCGGGAACTCTTCTAAAACATATTGAATAAACTCAACACAACTAGCAAATTGAATGCAAAAGTATGAAATAAAGACATCAATAGCAAGCAATGAAAATCAAATCAGATCAAAACAAAGAAGATCCCTGGGCGAGCATAAACCACATCTCCACTTGGACAAGTCAAGACATTGTACATCTGTTCATTAACAGGTCAAAATAAAGAAGATCCCTAGGCGAGGATAAACCACCTCTTTACCCAAACGAGTCAAAGCAATGTATGATCTTTTATTTTTTGAAAAAGAAAGATTATTTACAGAGAATTGCAAAGTGACAGAATGGTTCAAATATCCTACTTCTCATTGTCCTCATCATCTTCATCGATCACGGGTATGAAGGAGGTGCCAGTCAAATCCAGATCTAGATATTTCTCAGATAGCCATTCACGGATTTTTCCATAGGCTATATCGATCGTGTACATCGACCATACCCACAGTTGTCATGTACTCTTCGCTCTCCTTATACTCTTCAACAACCGCCTCACCTTTTTTAGCCAACTCTAAGATGGGCTAATCGAGAACTCCCTCCAATTCTTGATGTTTCTCATCCATCTGCTTCAAGAACTCATCATGCTCCTCCAATAATTTTTCCAATTCATTTAGTTGTCTCTCTCTTTCCTCAGCCAAGTCATCCTTCTCGGCCATTATCCACCGGCACTCTTGCAAAGCCTCACTCTTCTGCTGGAGTATGTGATCATTTCGTTCCAGTTTCTTCAACTTATCATAGATTTTAAGGAAGGCTGAATGGCGAAGGAATGTGATCTATTAAATAATTTATAAGTTAGTTTTTGAAGATGAATCTTAAAAATGTATAGAGAATAGTTTGAAAACAATATAGCCATACTCGATGCTCCTCGACCATAATCAATCGCTCAAGACTCTTAGGAGATTTATCCTTACTCGTCTCGATCACTTTCCAGTTTAAGTAGTTGGACATAATGCGGCAGTCATTTGCCACTTTCTCAATTGGTCGTCGGATGTTGTATAAAGGGGCTTGGCCAGGCGCGGGAAGAGTAGGAGTTACTTGAATAACATGAGGAGAAGGAGGTTGAAAATCAGAGACTTCTCGCAATTGCAGTGGACGATGACTGATTGATGAGGGTCAATTTCAGGTGTCTAAGTGGAAGAAATGACCTTTTTCTTTTTCTTTGTGTTCGTTCATTCCTCCTGGCCAATTCATCTCGAAAGTCTTGCTGAACTTATATGCAGACATATCTAAAAAATTGAACAAAATTACTAAGTATGGGCTGTGGAATTTATTAGCAGAATAAAATATAAAGAAACCTAGCATAATGATGGCCAATACCTGCAAAAACCAAGGCACTGTCAACCAAAACATCATTCATGTCCCGGTCGATTGGCTTAATAAATTGCAAGATTATTAAAGAATCAATTTCTGACTCAAAAGGATGGGTGTTTCACTAAAGTCATCAAGCAGAAAACTGTCCATTTAGTAAGAAAAGGAAACATGTTGTCGACCTATTTTACAAAGAAGTATATATTCTTCCAACCTCTATTTGAAGAGAGGTATCCTAAAGTGTTCTTTGTTTGGAAGACCTCGATCACGATGGAAGAAGACCACTTAAAAATCATAATGATCGAGAAGTTTCATCTCAAAAATGACACTAAATATGTTGATAGGAGGCTCAATACCGTAGCTTAAACAGACAAGAAAGTAGTAGTTTCTGATAACATTGGAGGGCTAGCTGGCCAGGAGCCAAATTAAATTACAAAAGAACTCAACCAAAAAAGAATGGATGGGAAATCTGAGACCAACCTTGAGACTATCATGATAAATAGCCACCTTGCGTGATTGACCAACGTGTAGATATTCAGATGGTTCGGGCTTTCTATATATTTGTCGACGACTTAGAAAGAAATGTCTATTATACCTCTAAGGGTGAACTCGTTATAGGTACTAAGATGTCGCAGAATTGTTTTAAGGGTAATCGCCATCGATGGTCCATCATCGACCCAGACATTGGACATACGACTGACAATTTCAATCCTACTGCGATGCCTAATCATTTTTTGTCCAAATCACACGAGGCCAATATGTTTGATCAGTATATGAAGAAAATAGCTATGAAATGAAGACTAATTATAGAAAAACAAAAACTAGAGTTATGGGCAAAGACCTACCGATTATTTTGAAGCTGGGTGTCCAGGAGCTGTTCAAAGAGATAAAATTGTTCACCTCTGGAGCACCACTATCTGGTTGTCCAATCGATTCAATGGAGCTCAAGGAATCAGAAGAAAATTCTATCTGAGATAAAGCAACTGAAGTTTACTCATCTGAAGAACTATCTAATACTATTATGTTCATGCAGTATAGACTTTGAATGCAAAAGGAAGATAAGAATAGAAAAAGGTAATTGGAAAACGAAGAATAAAGAAGAGTATGCCTAGATTGAAAGATGAAAATGATCATCTGAAAAAAGTGGGAGGTAATAAGAGATAAATTTTTAGAATTTGAAAAGGCGGCTCATTGTAATCTTTAAGGCGTCGTGCACCGCATTATTGATAGCGTGTGGAAAGTTGCATCCACGAAGAAACACAACGTATTAATGACCACAGTCGCAAGAATAAGAGAGGCAAAGACACATGGATCATAAGGCAGAGGGCTTCGTCAAACAGTCAGATAGTGTATGATGTATGTGAAATGAAAAAAGAGGTATCAGACCCGTACACTGACATATACGTGATAAGGTATCGATCGATTGGTACCCATAGGCCTTTATCAGTTGGAGTTTATGGTCATGCTTCATTCTTCATTCTGGGACAAATTTTTGTTATTAATCTCAAGTCATAATAATTATGAACTCGTGAGTGGGTTCTGCTGATGCTGGGTATATTTCTATCGGTCGAAGAAAATATTTGCGCTTTTTTACCGAAAAAAATATAATTGTAATGAGATTTGAATGTCTGGCCACCCACTTCTATACCAGAGCAATATAATGCAATATTTGAACAAATATCGAACTTCCTATTTCCTATTTTTACTTCTTTTAGATTTTTTAAATTTATTTTTACTCGTTATTTATAAATGATTTTCTAATCTCTTTTGCTTTCAGATAATTATGTAATGACTCGAGAAGATCTGAAAATGTGTCCTTAAGTCTGCAAAATGGTCGGGTCAAGTAAAAGGCCGGGTCAATGGCAAGTTCAATTAAAACGGGATATTTTAATACAAGTAAGCTACTTTCTAAAAATAGCTACACAAAACTATTTATGTAATATATATTTTGAAAAACTACTGATTAAACTTTTTTTTTTATTAATGTTAGTATTTACTTTCTTGAAATAGTGTAATTGATACCTAAAAAAAGGCACTTGATTGTAATCAACTATTACAATATCCTTTTTTTAAAAAAAAATTATAATCTAATTTTATGGTAATCCAAAAACGTAATCATTATATGATAATGCTAATTAATTTATTTGAAAAAAAATCTTTAGACAATATTTTTGATGATAAATGAAAAAGTTTTTATGGTAGTTGTTTTTGTTTCATTTATTAAAATAATATATTTTAGACAATATTTTTGATAATAAATAATAAGTTTGTAACAATATAATTATTTTTAAAAGTGTAAGGCTTGGTTTGGTATTACTGTACTTTTAAGAGAATCAGTTTCTGCTGTGCTGCAGAAAGAATCAGCTGTGGGGATAATCAGATAAGTGTTTGGTAAACTTTTGTTTCAAAAATAGTATTTAAGCGTTTGGTAAACAAAATTGATTTGTTGTTGTAACGGCATTAAATTATTAAAAATGACATTGATTATAATAATGTTGTTTTCTATTATTATTATTATCACAAATGGTAAAAAAAAAAAAAAAATTCTGATCAAAAATATTTTAACAAGGCAATGCATTCATTATTATTATTATTATTATTATTTTAAAATAAAAATAATAAACACCTAATAAATTTTAAATTTAATAAAAATTACAAAATAAAATTATAGTCATATATAGTGTAAAAATTAATTAAATTTATATTATTTTTCTATGCATTCAACTTGCATCAATTCTGTTTCTCAAATGGGTATTAAAGAAATTGGTTTAATTAATTAGGGGTAAAATGAGTATTTTAATAATATATAAATGAAAAAGTTCAAAGCAGAATCTGAAAAGCTGTCCTTTTGTTGCTTCTCAAAATCTGCTACCATGTGAGTCAGATTATTTTATAATCACTTTTAAAAATTTTGTCAAACGCCTAAATAAACTTCTGATTGTTTGAGAATCAGAAGTTGGACTCCAAAATCAATCCCAAATGGGGCCGTAAGTAGTGCATGTAATTTCCACTTAAAACTCTGAGTTAGACTTTTGTCTACTTATTTAGGTCAAATCCAATATAGATCGATCTAACCAAAAGAATTTTTTTTTTTTATTTTGTATTTATTATTTTCCTTATTTTTCAAACTTTTATTGGAGAAATCGAAATTTTATCACTATTAACGAGCTTCTTAATAGTTTAATTTTTTCATTTAAAAAAAAATCCAATACAGACGTAGAAATGGCGGTTATATTTGCACGACAATTTTTATTTGTCTCACCATATTTTAATTTCACTTAAAGTTCCAACTTTTGTTCATTATAACTTTTATTTCTCTAACTTTTTTTTTTGTTAAAGTCTTATTTCAACTTCTATTAATTAGAACATCACATTCATAATGTCTGTTTCTGCCAAAATTTTATGTTTCCAAGTTTTGAAACGAGGACTAAATATTTTATCAGACTTTTGATGGCAAATATAATCGACAAATAAGTTGTTTTACACCCTCTAATGGATTATTTGGATGAAATCGTTATTAGAGAGAGTATGCTAATTAATGGAAAGTCGGTGATAAAAATGTGACAAAAAAAGGTTTTCGACATGAATATTATAATGAACAAATATTGAGAACCTTAGTGCAATTAAAATGTGGTGCAACAAATGAAAAGTGTAGCGTGAATATTATTACCTATATAAAAATTATGTTACGTGAATTTATAAATTCTCATAAATCTTGGACCGAGTTCGACTCATTTGTACAAATTTTTATGCATGATGAAACCGAATTTACAATACTAGAGTAAAATATTTTTGAATTATTTATATTTTAAAAAATTTGAATGGTTTGAAGCTAAGGCTTACTCCTCGAAATTTTCTCTTTCTATTTAATTTTTTATGGTTCTTGGTATGTTCTTGATACTTCTTCTCATTCTCTCTCACTCTGTTCTTGAGTTTTTTTCACTTTGTATCCAAAGTGATTCATTTTCTAACATGTCAATCACCACAAGGTCCAATGACACGACCCGTCCTGAATCACCCTAGTGGACTCAAGACGTGCCGTGCGCCGATGATGGATGTCAGCTAGATATCGGACCCACCATTAAGGCTACTTAGACTTTTCTAGAACTTATTGACTTTTCTTTGACTAAAAAGATTTTATAAAAATTTTGGCAGAATTCCCTTTGTAAATTGAACAAAACCAAACCTGAAAAGCAACAATTTCTCAAACACAAGGTATATACAAAATCAATTGGGGTCCATCTGCCTCAAATATTACTCAATCAAAAATATAAAGTATAGCCAACTCGATCAACTCTACTATCAAGTACAAAACAACCCAAATATATAATAATTACATCAAAAGGCGGCAAGCCCATCTAACTCCTACATGCCACAAGTAATGCCAAAATAAAATATACTAAACTAGTGGACATGAGACAAATGCATGATAATGCCTTGCTTAACAAAATGCAATCATACAATTAAATAGATCAAGTGGCTGTGGCTCTTGCAGAATCTCCCAAAAACTGTTCAAAGATCAACTGCGTCCTAAAAAGAAAAGAGTAATGAAATACGTGAGTTTATAACTCAGTGAGCGGAGAGTTTGAAAATAAATATACTTTTTCCTGTTTAGAAACATTTACTGAAATCCTAATTTTTTTTTTCTATAATACTCGTAAGCAGTAAAGATTATGAATTCTTTATACTTGATATAAATAATATAACTGCAAGCACAGAGAAATTGAGAAAGGCTAGTTTAAATGTAGTTTACAAATAAAAAGTAATCTGATTAAACTGTAAGCCGTAATTTAAAGTCTGAAAGTGCATGATCTATTATCTGAAATATGATATCTAATGTCTGAAATCTATATACTGATTATTCTGAATTATATAATACCACACCAAAAAAGTACCCTAAATAACTGATAATCTGTAATCTGTAATCTGTAATCTGAATCTGGTCATACGCGCGCAGAGCTGCCCCCAAAGGGCTAAGCACCCCGGTACACGGCCCAAAGCCTATATGTGTACGAGAGTGGGTCCCAAAGACCTAATAATCTGGTCATACACTGTGGAAACAGATTCACACCAGTACAGAGTGGGTAAATCACCATAACTGGTCATGCACTGTGGAAACACATTCTCACCAGTGCAGAGCGGGTAAAATCACCATATCTGGTCATACACTGTGGAAACACATTCACACCAGTGCAGAGCGGGTAAAAGTCACCTGGGTACTTTTTGGTGGTTTTTAAAATAAACTTTACTGAAATTCTCATTTATAAAAGCTAACTTGTACTAAAAATCATGCTTGTCAAACACTTGAAAAATAATTCATTTTTGCAATTTACGTAACTTATTTGAAGCTCTGAAATAATGAAACAATTCATATAACTTTACTAACTAATGTAATATAATAAAATGCTTATTTCTGAAAAATAAGTTTTTCCACTCACAGAGTTTTTGACTCGAACTAGGTTGGTCGGTACACGGCACCAACCACCTCTTCACCTCCTGAAATAAGATATATTTGCTTGAATCAATAAATAACCATCTCGAAAAACACTAAGAATAATTTTCTTAACTTTCTTAGAAAGGTCATTAAGCTAGAACCCATTTCTATTGACTCAATAACATATACTTCTCCTTAACATTCTCAACATTCTCTAATCTTCCATAAGGCCCTCAAATAATCTCATTTACATCACATTCACTTAAATGACTCAAATAGAAATTCTAGGGTTTACTAAAATCATCAATCCAAGCTTATAACATAAATAAACCAACAATAGCCTTAAAATCCTCAAAATAGCTTAAATATCTAAATAAACCCACTAAGTCAAGAACCCTAAAATTTCATCCATTAAATCATTCATTTAACATGTAAAAATAGCTCATAATACTAAAAATAACTTATCTCCTTACATAAAATTCACATTTAAGCCCATAAGCAAAAACCCTAATTTTTAACCTCATTTGTAAAATAAGTGGGTTCTTGCTTACCTCTTGAAAATGGAGAAGAAATGAGGAACCAAAGCTTAAAAATCGATTTGGCCGGCGACTTCTTCTTCCTCCTCTTCTTCCTTTTTCCTTTTTCTTTCTTCCTTTTTCTTTTTCCTTTCTTTCCTTTCTTTTCCTCTCTTCCGCGGTCTCTGTTTCTCTCTGCGTCTGTGAGCATAAATGCAAGAAAATGGGTCCAAATTTAAATTTCATTTAGGCCCAATTGCAACTTAAGCCCCCAACTTCCATATAGTAACATTTAAATCCTTCAATAACCAAAATTTATAAAATAGCCCCAAAACAATTTATTCATTTAATTTAAGCCCAACTTTGACTATTTGACTTAGACTTGACCCGAAAATTTCATTGACTTTGACTAAACAAAATTTGACTTTGACTAATTTAAAACGGGTTGTAACATAGGTGGCAACTATCATGATACCACTACGCACAAAGCTGCTCTCGAGGAGCTAGGGATCTAGAATGACTTCAGTGACTAATAACTTAGATCTTCTCATCTCCACTATCTGTGTTATGAACCACAAAGTACATTTCAACTATCCACTCGTCTTCTAAAAAATATAATGATTGGAATTCATTTCGGGTAAAAGTAAAACTCATTTCCAATATTCTTAAATCTCAGAAGGAGAAGGCAAGAGGGTTAAAGCATGCTAGAAGATGTATCCATTCCTATACCATTATCCATGGCATCAATTGTAATGGCGTTTCTATGCCATCAATAATCTTGCCTCACTAAGAAAGAAAAATCAGTTAAAAATCTAAAGCATTATATTGTAGCAAACACGCACTTAATAAATCCATGTTATCCGCAAAACCTATAGCTACTGGACCATCATATTCCCATTCATCATGTTGCTACACATTTTAGCCTGTTGCAACTTGCAAGTCTAGCATTATGTACACAACCTGTTGAAATTGCATGATAAAATAGTTGTTCCACTCATCTGCATTTTCTGTAGTGGAAGTGTTAGTTTAATGTCCATAGAGTAGAATTTTGTAAATGGCATAAATTATAATTCAATTTTATCGTTTACTCACGTGTTTAGTTTGATTTATGAATCTAAGTCTCCATGATCATACAAGATATTACAAATTGTATTCTTGGTGGTCGAGTATTGTAAGACACAATTTGAGACATGATCAAAACTATATCGTTCGCAATCGATACATAAAGTTGGATACTTTATCTTGATAAGATTGTATTGTTCTTATTGGAATTGTCTAGATTTTGAAAATAAGAACAATGATGTGTTTAGTGCACATTAAACGGGATAGTGTAGACGACTTATTTGTTACTAGTAGAAATAAGACTCTACTTGATCATTGAACGAGTCACATAAATCCTGCGTAGGTAATGTACCTTTAATTGCTAGCTCAAGTTCTTTGAGGTACCACTGAGTGAGATCTTGTTTGGAAGATCGTCTAGTATTTCGGAAATCAAGGCGAAATAATTTCAGATCATTTACTTGCAAAAGGGAATCCGTTAATCATTTAGTTGAGACGATCGTCACTCTGAGAGATTTTCTAGCAGGCAATGAAATCTGAGTTCAATAGTCTAATGATGGGATCATTGGACTCTATGTTGTGATTACACTATAGGAGCATTAGTGTAATTTAACCTTCTTAAGTGTTGCCCTAATTTTGGCCTATGTATAGGTCACTTAAGGGCACACTTTCTAAGGTTAGAGTTTTGCACACATCACATTTTTTCCAAAATTACAATTAAGGATATACAAGGGAGAAGGATAAGGGGTTGAAGGAAGGCATACTTGATTGCTTTGGAGAGCCATTTAAAGCACGCTTCTAGGGTACTTTCCTTAAGCTAATTATGTGTAGATTTAAGCCATTTTTCAATTATCTTTAAGGAGTTAAAAAGGTTCCTGTCTTATATGGTCATTTCTCTCAAACGAAATTTCTTTCTATTGAGATTAATAGCCACTATCCAACAAATGGTATAAGAGCCCTGGTTCTTGACCTCCTAAAATAGGATTTGAGTCTTAAATCTTGTTAAAAATATATTTTAGTTAGTATGGTTTTAGGGCTTATTTGACGTTTGACATATTTCTTAATATATTTACTTATATACAAGGGCGGAATTGGGGGGGGGGGGGGGGCAGCCCTGGTCCCCCCAGCCCTGGTCTCAAGTCCAGGGCTGCCCAAAAATTAGGCCCAATTATTATAAAAAAAAAAAATTTGATATTGAAGCCCAAATGTTTGAGCCCAGCCTTTGCCAAAAAATTAGACCATATTAAAAATCAATTTTTTGAAATGAGGCCCAAATCTCCAAATAGACCAAATCCAATTAAATGAATTAATATTGTGTGAAATGTGAATCATTCATCCAGACATCCACGCTCCGAAGCTGCTGTCGGCGATTTCTGTGGTTTCTTTCTTCTCCGCCTCTTCTCTCCTCTTTTCTTCGCATCATTTGGTAAGCAATTTTTTTTTTATTGACATTTATTAAATTTCTGTCCAGTCCACTCCAAGTATTAGAACACATAAATCTTTTATTAGCATCTAGGGATTCAATTTTTTACCTAATTGGAAGACGAGGCTTTGAAGAAACTAGAGTATGCAGCGCTTGAATCTTTTATATTGAGCTATTTTGCTGTTTTATTTTGACGAATTGACGGTGAATCTGGTGCCCAGTATTAAAGAATTAGCATAATTTGCACGTGAATTCTTAATATGTGGATTAATGGACCTTCATGGAAATCACTATATTAAGAACATAATTAGGTTATATAAACCAGGAACCTTATACAAATCACAGTGAACAAATAATCCTTTGACACGGAAAAATTTAGGAGTCCTCAAATATGTATGCAAATCCCATATCAGATTCAGAAATGGTCCTTCTTCAATCCATACAAGATTATCTTCTAAATGATTCTGATGATTTTTCTGTTGACAACTTTCCAGAAATGAGTTCATTCATGTCTATACATATCAAATAAAAAAACTAGAAGAAATTAAGCCTTGTGAGTTGTGACCAGTTATAATACATAAATTAAAATTGTCAAAAAAGATAATTAATTTTCAAAAAGGTAGTGGAATCCTTTTTACTACAATATGTAATTTAAACTTGAGGCTTAACATTTGTTGTTGTCTTGTTAGGCTTGCTCTTTATTGCTCCAAGCCAACTCCAAGTTACAATCAATTTGACGTTGCAACAAGCTACGTAGGACAGGTATTTCGCTTGTCTTTTGAACATTGAATTGTATTTATATTGGAGAATGGGTTGAATTATGATTTATTGGATTTGGTGTTTGATAGTTGATTGGTTAGATATTAAATATGTTAAATATTGTTGAATTGTTAGATAGTTGATTGGGTCATTGATTTTATTTTTTGTACTTTTAGATTTTGAAATGGAACAACCTTCAGCCAAGAAAGGAAAAACGTTGCTATCTTTTTTTAAAAAAAGAGATCCATCTGAGGGTACTTCAATTCCTACTGTGCCTCCTCTTCCAATGTCATCTCCTGAAATGGAACCTCCTTCATCCTCTAATCATGAATTGGAACCATCTACTTGTATTGAAAGAGATCCGGGAAAAAGAAAACAAATATGTGAACATCCAGTTAATGAACGAGATCAAATTAGACGGGCATATCTAAAAGCTGGGCCTTATCAACCGAAACTTTTAGAGTATCCGAGTAAACAATGTGGAAAGCAGAAACGTCGGTTTCAGGAGCATTGGTATAATCATTATAATTGGTTGGAATATTCGCCTTCAATAGATAAGGCATATTGTTTTTACTGCTTCTTATTTGTAAATGACAACGCTCCACCAAATATTTCGTCATTGGTCACAGTTGGATTTAATAGTTGGAAAAGGGTTAGCCAAGGAAAAGATTGTGCATTTCTTACTCATATTGGTACAACACCTTCATCACATCATAATATGTGTAGAAGAAGAGCTGAAGATTTAATGAAACCGTCTCAACATATTGATAAGGTGATGCATATTGTATCTAGAGAAGAAGTTCAGAAAAATCGTTTGCGGCTAAAGACTACAATAATTAGTGTTCGATGGCTAGCACTATAAGGTTGTGCCTTTAGGGGTCATAATGAATCTTCGTCTTCATTGAACCGTGGAAATTTTCTTGAAATGGTGGATCTTTTTGGAAGAATGAATACAGAAATTGGACAAGTTGTACTTGGCAATGCTCCCAAAAATGCTACATACTGTTCTCCTGAAATTCAAAAGGAGATTTTGAACATTATGGCCAATAGAGTACGAAATATAATTCGTCAGGAAGTTGGAGATTCAAGATTTTGTATTCTTGTTGATGAAGCACAAGATCAATCTAAACGAGAGCAAATGGCCATTATCTTGAGGTATGTCAACAAAGATGGAATTCTAACAGAACGGTTTTTTGCGATCAAAAGTGTTAGTGACACTACCTCATTGAATCTCAAAAATCAAATATCTAATGTTCTTGTTCGTCACAACCTTCAAGTTCAAAACATGAGAGGCCAAGGGTATGATGGTGCTAGTAATATGAGAGGGGCTTGGAATGGGCTTCAAGCATTATTTCTCAGAGATTGTCCATACGCATATTATGTCCACTGTTTTGCTCACCGATTACAGCTTACTTTGGTTTCTGCAGCTAAGGATGTCCGTGATATTTGGGAATTCTTTTCTCACTTGGACACTGTTGTTAATATTATTACGTCTTCTCCTAAGCGTATTAATGAGTTGCAAACTGCACAAAGACAAGAAATTGAGCATTTGTTGGCAATTGGAGAACGCGAGTCAGGGAGTGGAGCTAATCAGATTGGTAATTTGCAACAATCAGGAGCTACTCGTTGGAGTTCTCATTACAACTCTGTAATGAGCTTGATAGAAATGTACGTTGCAACTTGCAAGGTGCTTGAGTCTCTTAGTGAACATTCTCCAAATACAAGATGTCGGGCTGAAGTTGGTGGTGTATACAAAAATATTACAAGCTTCGAATTTGTGTTTGTTTTGCATTTCATGCGTAGAATTTTGTCAATCACTGATGTTCTTTGTCAGGCCGTTCAAAAAAAAACCCAAGACATCTTATGTGCTATGAGATTTGTCTATACTACAAAAACTGTCCTTCAAGAATTGAGAGAAGATGGCTGGGAAGAATTTCTTGAGGAAGTGAAAAGCTTTTGCTCAAGAAATGATATTTATATACCTGACTTTGAAAGTTCATATATGGTTGGTCGTTACCGTGGCCGTGAGCATCCTACAGTTGAGCATCATTACCACTTTGATGTTTTCAATAAAGCAATAGATTTCCTATTGATGGAGCTAAATACACGATTTAATGAGATATCAGTAGAACTCCTTTCTCTCAGTGCTGCTTTGGATCCTAAAAATTCTTTTGAATCATTTAACATGGATAATATTTGCAAGGTCGCAGAGAAGTTTTATCCTCAAGATTTTACATCTCAAGATATTTATTGTTTGAAAGTTGAGTTGCAACATTATCAAATTGATGTGATTTCTGAACCTCGATTTCAAGTACCAACACTTTCTGAAATATGCCGGCAATTGGTAGCAAGCAGAAGGTCGGATCATTATGTTATGTTGACTCGATTGATTCGCCTTGTATTAACTCTACCTGTTTCTACGGCAACTGTTGAGCGAGCATTTTCAGCAATGAAGCATGTGAAGACGGCAATTCGTAACAAAATGGAGGATGATTTTCTTGCTGACTGTATGACACTCTACATTGAACGAGAATTTACTGTAAATATAGATATAGATTCTGTTATCGATGAATTTTATGTTGTAAAAGATCGTCGATCTCCACTTCAATAGGTAATACCGTATTGTGATTTTTTATGTTAATATAAATTTTGTTTGTACATTAACTTTTTAGAAATTTTTGCCCCCCCACTGTAGATTCCTGGCTCCGCCCCTGCTTATATATGTTAAGTGAATGTTGTATTAATTGTTTATGGCATTAGATTCTTTATCTTCTTCTTGTAATTTGTTTGAAATAGTTTTTCGTTTGTAATATTATCTTTATTTTCTTTGCAGAATAGAGAGTTGTAAGCCATGAGGCAATAGGTCTTTTAATTCTTGCTTTTACTATAGTAATTCTTGGCTTATTGGACAAATGGGTTGAAGAAGATTGAGCTTAGTGGGCAGGAAACATAGGATGGATTTTTGGTGGACCCGTCGGAATAAGGTGTAGCTGCCACTTATGGCGGCAGCGGCCCCGCTGTTGGTCCAGGCAAGACCAACATTCACTGCCAATGGTGGCGGCAATGCTTTAAAGGCACTGCTGTGGTCCCATCATGAAGCAGGGGCGCCAACATCCCTTTTTTTTCCTGCACCTTTGGCCACACCGACTGCTGCGGCGGTAGTGGTGGTGTGGCAGCTAGAGTTGGTGGAAGTTGTGTTTTTAGGGTTTTGATAATTTTGCCAAAGAAGAGAGAAGAAAAGAGATTTCAAGAAATGGCTGATATATTCACTCTATCAATAACCGAGCCAAACCTGGTATATCATAACCTTTTTAATTGATTCCTAAGGATTGAATCAAAAAAATTTCTTGAATGAAGCTAGGTATGAGATCAAAATCAAGTAGTTTATTGTTAAACATTTCTCTTTATTTGTATACATCGGATTGTAGCCTTTCTGCCTTTTCAGACAAGCCCATAATTGTTTTACTATCCTATTTCGCTTAAAAGTCCATTCAAACTAGAATTCTAATGTCACTAATCCAATAGTTTAGATATCCATCCACATAGAAGCTGCTAGTCTTTTCGACCACGTGTTCCTTTCTTTTTAGATTTTGGGTTAATTTTTAGTGGAAAGTGCACTCCTTACTTCCATTAATTTTCAAATTCCAATTTTTACTATTCAAATTTTTTTATTTCAAAAATACTGTTTTCAAAAAAGTCCAAATATATGAAGCCCAAATATAATATCAATAGCCGTCCAACTATGAAAGCCCACATTACTTACCCATAACCTAAATACATATAGCAGTGCTTTCACTCTAAAATTCAAAACATCCGCCTAATTTCTCTCGTCAAAAGGATCCAAATCACGTTTGCATAACGAGAATCTCCTAATTTCACTCCCAAATTCAGAATCTCCTAATTTCTCTCTTGAATTTAGATCCTCTTCTGAGAAATTCTAAACTCAAAACTGAAACTAATGATCCGTTGTTTTTCTTGAATTACACAAAAAAAATTGTGAATTAGGGATCATTAAGCATGATTTTGCCGTATTTCTAGGTTAGGAATAGTCTTTGCTGCCTTTGAACGTGAAATGGAGCTCATGTCAACTATCCAGAGACAGCGTTCTAGTGGCATTTGAAAGTGGGTTGCTAGCTAGGTTGCGTTGCCAGGAACCATTGAGGTTGCCTAGGTCAGTATCTCGCTGTTGTTGCAAGTTAGGTTGCACGAAAACTTCAATAAGCTGCAAATGTTTTGATGTTGATTTTTCTTTGGTTTCTTAATTATTATTAATCTTTGAGACAAAATATTTTTCTTTTTTCTTTTTATTTTTTTGGTTCTGATATGATTTATTTGCTTGTGAATTTTTGCTTTTTGTGACACTTTAAGGAGTCTGGTTTTCTGTATCTTCAACGCATCTCTTTAAATTGCCAAAATAATTCTATTTTCCTGTTTTCTTAGCAATTGGTTTATATTCTACTATAAGTTGTTTTACATTTTATTGTTTACTATATATATATATATATATATTATGTGTTATGTATTATGTTTCTTCTTGGAGTCCCATTTTCCTACATTGTAGAGGGTTGAATTGTATCATCTCATGTGAATAAATAAGTTGCATTGAATGATGACTAGTATTTCACTCACCTCGAGAAATCCTTCCCATTGCAGGAGTATATTCTATTATCAATAAAGCTTTGAAAGTTGAAACACTTTATCTGAATACATGAGTGATTGCTAGAAGAAAGAAATCCATTGAGATTTAGCGTGAAGCTATGCAGACTTATAATCGTCATCTCACACGTTCAACATCAAACTACAAGTCTCCCCTTGATGTTACTGAACATATGGACTCTTTTAGCCATCGTGTAACTCGCTCATCTACAAGCAAAAATGCACCCTAATTTATGGGTGAGAAGAGTGAGAAAAGGAGTAGAGAAATCCTACCGGAGGAATCACCATCCAAGAAAAAGAAAGAAATTAGGCAATATGAAGCACAGGTTGTGCTCTTGTCATTTTTTTTAATTGTTTCGTTGATGTGTGGCCATAGAAATGTAGGATTGTATAGTCTTCCCCATCCATGATCCCATATCAACTATGACTCCAACTTCAATTTCCTCAATAATATTATTTGTGTGAACTATGTTGTTTAATTGAGAATGCGATGAAATGCTTTCGATCGTTTTGTGATATTATCATGAGTTGAGTGCTTGCGTAGAGATGTTTTTAATATATTTAAGGATTAGGATTAAATATTATTGAAATAACAGAATTTGTTACATTTGTAATTTTGAAATAACAAAACGTGTTACATTTGTTACATTTGTAATTTTGAAATAACAGTATTGTTACATTTGTAATTTTGGAATAACATAACTTGTTACATTTGCTATGTTGAAATAATATGAATTGTTAATTTGTGGGTTATGATTAGATATTTTTTGAAATAACAGAACGTGTTACATTTGTAATTTTGAAATAACAGAACTTGTTACATTTGTTACATTTGAAATAACATAACTTGTTACATTTGTTATATTTGTAATTTTGAAATAACATAGCTTGTTATATTTGCTATAGTGAAATAACATGACTTGTTAATTTGTGAATTAGGATTATATATTTTTGAAATAACAGAACTTGTTACATTTATAATTTTGAAATAACAGAACTTGTTACATTTGTAATTTTGAAATAACATAACTTGTTACATTTGCTATATTGAAATAACATAACTTGTTAATTTGTGGGTTATGATTAGAATGCTAATTTCAACATCCAATTTTACATAAATGAATATTTAGGTTTATTAATCCATTTTCTTGTTAATTTTATAGGATTGGGACTTCTGCATAGATCGCAAAAGTTGACCTGTTGGTAGAATCATGGTAGCACCAAAAATTGATGTAAGAGGA
This sequence comes from Forsythia viridissima, assembly GCA_030279155.1. Lineage (NCBI taxonomy): Eukaryota > Viridiplantae > Streptophyta > Magnoliopsida > Lamiales > Oleaceae > Forsythia > Forsythia viridissima. The sequence goes on from CM059045.1 coordinate 29,522,376, forward strand.
AAGCTAAATGTTAAATTGAAAGAATCTCAAAAGCAATTGTTTAAAGAAACTTGTTTTGGGTGGTTCTTAGATATAAAAGACATTAGATTGCAACATCAACTAATTCACAAAATGTTGCTAAGAGAGGTTAAGCAACCAAATTACATTGAAATGTGATTTAGAATTGGTGAGAAGCACGTAAGATTCTCAATGGAAGAGTTTTGCATAGTCACAGGACTAAAATAAACGGGTAGTAGTGATATCTCAAAACATTAATTGGCCCCAATCTCACTCAAAACACGATATTTTCGGTCATCTGCGTGTTGTGTACAAAAAGGATGTTGAAAGTGTTTTCCTCAATTTGCCTAATAGTACCAATGATGAATATGTTGTCAAATGAGGAATTCTTTATCTACTTTCATCCTACCTTTTTACAACTATTTATGCAAAACAGGTATCAGATTCAACCATGAGACTTGTTGATTTAGATGAATTAGACAGTTTTCCGTGGGGGGGGGGGGGGGGGGGGGGAAGGGGGACTTATTCAACACGACATTCACTTATTTGAAGTCTGCATTGAACACTAAAGCTGATGATGAAGGGGTAATCACATATAGGCTATGTGGCTTCCCAATTGCATTCCATGTGTGGATTTATGAAACATTGCCATTAGATGGGATATTATGTGAGAAGATAAGTGGTTTTTGGCCTCGGATAATCAATTGGACAACTAATAAGCGCATAATGTCATCTCAACTGGAGGACAGCATGTTTGACTCTTTCGAAGTATGTTTATTATTATTTTGCCTTTCTTTTTAATAATACATGTTTGTATTTATAGTTTTTGACATATATGTATTTGACTATGAATGCTAAATCTTTTGAGACGTGTGAAGAGGAGAATGAGGCACTATATTGTATTCAAATGTTTGAAGAGGTATCTACAGTCCCTACTCATGATAACAACAAAGATGTTGTGGACCCTCTAGCATGGCAAAGGAAAAATTTAAGTGCTGCACCGATGTGCAATGAATTTGTTGAACCCCCTAATGCGGTTGAATTGAAAGAAAGAGGTTATATTCTTAATCTTATTAATTTGTAGTTTTATTTTTTCATTGTAATCATTGGTCATTGTGGTTAATATGCTGAACCAATGTATAATAATTATATTTATTTATTTGTTTGTCTCCTTGTTTTTGTTAGGATTCCAAAAGCCGATACAATGAAGAAATCATTAATCGTTTAGCAGATGTACAAATAAAGCAAGAACAAATGTTGCATGAAATGATGTCGTTCAGACATGGTGTCGAATCAATGATTGCTGACTTCAGAAATGAGATAATTGAAATATTCAAGCAAATATCAAGTCCAAATGCTGGTGAAAGGCATTTGGATAATAAGGTATTTTTTTAATGTTTGTCATTGGGTAATATGAGTATAAGACTTGATTATTATATTTTTTTTTCATTGAGATTTTTTTTCTCATGTCTGGGGGCTAATAATTTCATGGATTTGTTAAGTTTAATTAATTTTTTGTGTTATAGGTTGATGAGAAGGGCTCAGATTTTAAGAGCACAAATGAGAATGAATTTGTGAAAAATTTTGACAATGAGGAGACAAATTTTGATAGTCCAAAGTAAAATGAATTTGTGCAAATCATTGACAAAAAATGTGGTATTGTGGAAGAATGTAAGTTGGTGTTTTGGACTTTAAAGTGTGTGCTTTAATTAGTTAAATTTTTTTTATTATTATAAGCAGTACGTGTTTTATTCATTTTCATCTAATTTTTCTGTTAACTTGTGTTATATGCTTTCATTGAAAGGTTCATGAAAAAGAAGGTGCAATTTCAAAAAAAGAGCAATCACTTTGTGAGGATAACTTGCCTAGTTTTGACTTTGGCATTGATTTTACTCCAAATGATCTTTTTCCTCGGTTGTCCGATGGTTCATTTATATAGATGAAGTGTTGGAGAATATTGATAAAGCAATTGATGAGGCGCAAAAGGCAAAAGCTATGGATAAAAAAAATGTTTACTTTTCTATATTTTATAAAATATATCACAATTGCAATGACATAATCTTTCTGGTTTAACATGGAATTCTTAATATCTGTTTAGGTTCATATACCAGATACAATTGTTGCTGATCAAAATATGCCAGGCATGCCAACAAAAAGGCCTCATAAACCCAATACTTTACTCCAATCACCATATTTGCTTAATTATGGATTTTCGTCAGATGTTGTACTACAAAGTCATGTTGAATTATGTGCATTTGAGGCCGGCTTTATAGCACCTAGTGTTGCTGACATTGACAGTTTTGAGAAATGGTATCGTTAAGGACATAGACTTAATAGAAGGTAAGATAATATACTATTTCATACTTATAAAAAGTTCATGTAGTTTTTGTATCTTACATTTCAACTATAATTTGCAGAGGTAATAAGTTTATAAAATGAGTAGAGAAAATTGTCCCGGCATTCAATTTTGGTCCAATTACAATATCTAAGAAACAATGGTTTCATGACTTGCTTAAAAATGAGCATACATTAGAAGACACGGTGATTTTATTTCATTTTGTACTTCGTAACATTTTTTCCTTAAAAATAAGGTTGCCTTTAATTTTTTTTACTATTTTTTAATTATGTCTTACACATGAAAATTTTCTTTTTTACAGCATATGGATTTTGCTTCTATTATTTGAGAAAGATGGTGAGATACAGCAATGCGATAAACTTACGAGTTACTACAACAGATTGCTTGTTCGGATTCTTGATAGAAAAATCTTTAAGGCCATCTCAGACAATGATAATGTAATTGCTGATTAGGTAACTTTGCTTGAGTACCCGTTGGGTGACTATATGCACTGTAACACTCCTTGGCGTGATATTGACCACGTCTTAATGCCAATCATGATGGAGGTTCATGCCCATTGTATTCTTGGGCATTTTGACTTGAAGATGAAGTGTTTAAACATATATAAATCTTATGGTTTTCGCATAAAGGATAGACAGCTTGTTGAAGATGTTCAAGCCTTTGCTGTGGTTATCCCACATATGTTGGTAAAGATTGGTTCTTGGAAGAGTAATCTGGTTGATGGCAGAGAACACACTGAACCACTAGATGTTAATATCATTCAACAATTGCCTCAACAACAAAATGGGTTAGTATGAATCTATTAGTTCTCTGTTTCAGTTTATTTATTTATGTTTTTCAGTTTCTTTTTTTGGTGGTTGTGTTGGTATATTGAAAGAATGCGATGAAATGCCTACGTTGTTTAATTGAGAATGCGATGAAATGTTTTCGATCGTTTTATAATATTATCATGAGTTGAGTGCTTGCGTAGAGATTTTTTTAATACATTTAAGAATTAGGATTAGATATTTTTGAAATAACAGAACTTGTTACGCTTATAATTTTGAAATAACAGAATATGTTACATTTGTAACTTTGAAATAACATAACTTGTTATATTTGTTACATTTATAATTTTACAATAACATAATTTATTACATTTGCTATATTGAAATAACACGACTTGTTAATTTGTGGGTTATGATTAGATATTTTTTGAAAAAACAGTACTTGTTACATTTGTAATTTTGAAATAACAGAACTTGTTACATTTGGCTGTTGGCTTATGATAAATATCCATGTTTGTTCCATTGAAGCTGTTCATAATTTTTTTATTATGATTTTTAACATTTCTTATAACCATAGAGCCAACCCATTTGAGAAACACCAAATATAACCAACCATGTGTGTTCATTTGATAGCTAGAGCAACTCGATGTTCATAGAGGGAGTTAGAGGTCTTCTTTTCATCATTGAAAGTTGGGCAATCACTTATGTTCTAGACTTCTCCTTTTTTTGAATTATACATTTTCGTCTAGCCTTGTTGCCATTCGCTTCTTTTGGTCTTTCTTATTCTGTGTTTTAATTTTATTTTTATTGGTGTTGTAGATTTGATTGCAGTATTTTTGTTATAGAATATGCTAAGCATATAATTAACCAGACTATAGAAAGGATGCCAAATCCATTCGATTGTTCTATGGCAAGAATTAACTTGTCTACCCGGTTGTTCAAGTGTGGATTTGATAAACAAAGAGATGGATACGATACAGATCGTGACAATGTAGCAAGGAAGGTGAGAAAGGCAAGGAGGTTGAAGAAAGGCAATTAAACTAGCTTTTGTTCTCAGACTACTTAGGAGACTAATCTAACATTTTTTATGTAACTACTTGTAAATAGTTGATATATAACTGAGTTGGGATCATAACTACTTGTGAATAGATGGATGTAATCAATTCTTTTTTTGCTAATTCATTGTATTTTTAGTGTAAATGTATATCTAAAAAATGCTTTGATTAATTAGTCACAAATCTTTTTGTTGTCATTATTTCTCTCCCTTTTGAATTCGATTTTTTATGGTTGGATGTGAGTTCAATTTTTCCAGATTTCCATATCAATATGAAGTTAGAATAGTTGTGTCTGTCTGGTAGTAATTTATGAAAAAATTGTCCTATTTTGGGACTGTTATTTGAAGGTTTTTGTCTAGTGTGTTGTAATCATTTCTCAGGTTCTCAAAGCTTGCAATCAGATCTTTTAACGAGAACAACAAATTATGGTACTAGTTTTGGCCTTATGGGGCGAAATCCTATAGTCTGAAAACTCCAATTCTCAATGCAAAGTAGTTCCGTACTACCTTCAGTAGAAGCTGGAAATCCCACATACATGAAGTCCTTAAGATAATAAAAAAAGTCAATACCAATACTCAAGAGAGGCGCCTCAAGCTTGAAACTTGAATAACTCAAGAAAATTTCTTCCCATTCTCGTAATCAATCCATGTAGTAATCAGATTCCCACCTTTTAAATTCACACCTATAAGAATCGAATTTGCTGTCTTGATTGAAACTAGGCTGTCTATATCCAATCCCACATGATCCTCATCAGGATCATTGAAGTGCAAGTCCAGTCTAGTATCAAATTCAATTGCAATAAGTTATTTCTTATTTTTTTTAAACTTAAAAAAATGTATTTCACGTGGGTCCGCAGACCACGGCCGATCCGGACCAAGATTTTTGGGACGGGCCCAGCTCGGCCCATGACAAGGGCCGAGCCAGATCCGTTATGGCACAGGCCGAGCCGGCCCAGCTCGACCCATTGCCATCTCTATGATGGATTGACATTACCAATGGGAAAAAAAATTTGTGGAGAATGAAGCAATTATATTTGTCTTTGGATTAAACTCAAACCTCTTTGAACTAATGAAAACATCAACAACCTGCATTACAAGAAACCATTGTATTGCTACAAATTCCAAAAGCTGTCAAACAAACTCCCAAAACAAGATCCACATGAAAATGATGTGTATTTAATTCTCATTGAACATTGTCATTGAGTTTTTAAATAATAATATGTATCAAAGAACTTTAAAACTATTATTTGATATGAATGAATCTCTACTACTTTTCTGATACTGACAATTCGGTGTGCTTCCTTTTTCTCTTGAGCATTTGCTTCAATGGCAATGGATTTTTACATGTTCTTCTATTGTGTCTATATTCTCTACATCTTCCACATCTTAGGACTTGATTGCTCTCACATGTTGATTGTATTCTTTTTTCTCTAGGTCTTCTTGCTTTTCTTTTTGGAGTAGGAGCTAATAACACTTGGCTCTAAATGATCTTGCATTGTCTAGTTAACATGACCCCCAAGTGGCACAATATTTCCTTGGTATGTTGCAATGTAAGCTTCTCTTGTATAGTACTTCAAACAATAAGTGTATGATACTTGACGTTTTGTATCGATAACTGCTAATACATGTTGGCACGGAATTCCATCTACTTGAAACCTGTTGCAAGTGCATGTGCCTTCTTGTCTGTTGACCAAATGCTGTGAATTCTCATCACTAATTTGATATAGAACATCACTTGAAGCCGACACTTATAGTAGTATGAAAAAATTTCTACATTACACAATAATTCGATTTTCTACCAAAAATCAAAAGGCAATTTAATAAGTTAAGCAATCTACAATCATAAATTTATAACATAATATTTATGAAGAAATCATTCGAAATGATAGCTTGTTACCTTCATTTTCATGCATTTCTTAGAATTGTCCCTCAACAGATTTTTCTTTTTGCTAGCAAGTTTTGTAAACGTTAATTGCGTGTTACTCCGATTCTTATAGAACTTTGCAGATGTATCTTAATGATTCCAACAAAGTGTCTATATGATAATTCTTTACCACATTTGTTACAGCATTAACAGACTCAACAATGCTTGATGTATGTGTGCTCTCGACCATTTATCATAGCCTACTTCTTTCTATATGAAAAAAATTCCATCTGTTAATCAACACCAATAGAGTATAAAATATATCATTTTGATAAAAAATCATTCAAACTTGCAAGATATGGCCGAATGAGAAAATCATTCAATTTTATTCATCTTGACATGGGTTTTTCAGCCAGCACTAGACTTTGGAACCAAATTTTATTTAACACTTAGAAGACTTTGGAACCAAATTTTGATAAAAAGCATTCAATTTTACCAGATATGGCCGAATCTTTTTGTTTATGTTGTCGAATTATTTCATTTGGTAATTAGATTCAGCAACTGTGTAAGCTCTAGTTGCCACATTGAATGGCTTAGAGATATTTTCTCTACTCTTCCTCGACAAATGACTTTAGATTTTGTAACAAATGATATGAACACAAGCCATGCATCACATTTGAATATACCTTCCCAATTGCATTTTTAATACTTTTTTGTCAGTCCGATACAATACACATTTGTTCCCTTTCTCCATAAGCTTCCTTGAACCTCATTAGGAATCATTCCCATGAATTGTTGTTTTCGTTATCACCAATCCCAAATGCAAGAACAAAAATATTGTCATTTGCATCTTGTGTGCAAGCTGTGAATAGAGTCCGTCCAGTTAGAAATGTACTGTCTATGATGACAATTGGCTTGTAATATTCCCAACCCTGTATAGATGCACCCAATGCCATGAACATGTAAACAAACTGGTTCTCTGCATTAGTCTTAATCCGCATTATTGTTCCACTATTCTTTTCTTGTAACATGTGAAGATACATTGACACCTTTCCGTATGATTCTTCAGGATTTCCCATTATAGTCTCCAACGCATGCTCTTGAGCCCTCCAAGCTTTTCCATAACTCAATGTCAATCCGTATGTCCTTGCCATGTCATTTATAATATCCCCGGGAGTGTAAATAGTTTTTGTAGATGTATACTTGTGTTTAATGCAATCTCCAACTAGTGTACTTGTTGCTTGTCTATGATAACCCAAAATAATATCCATTGAGCAAGAATGGCCGTTTCTAATGTATCTTATTTTAAACATATCCGTTTCACCAAGTTTGGAAGCTCTAAATCTCCACATGCAACTATCAATTAGACATTTGAGTACATATTCATATTTGTCTGACATATACACTTTGTATTGAATTTTTTTTCAATAGCATACAATCGCATTGTCTTCCTCAACAATTCTTTATTCCTGAATATCATGACTTTTGCTATGCTTCAATGTTAGGAATTGAAATCACGTTTATCTCTGACTCACTATTCACATTCTCTAATTCCGGTATAGATTCATAAGCACTAGAAGCAAAGCTCTCTAGCGCGGGCAGCCCTTTAGATGTTGATGTTACAAAATTATGTCTTTCACTAACCTATAGGTCAATATCCTCAAAATCAGATGGCCTCAAAACATGCATGTCTAGAAAACTTTCTAGCAATGGTGTAACTTCAACTTGCAATGGATAACTTGTTAGTTGTTGGTCTTTTCGCTTGAGTTCCATATAGAACAAAACTGAGTTGTCATTTGTAATCCTCATTGGAGCCATGTTTGTACATACTTCATATTGTATTGTCACCATATCTTTCTTTCGATTCAACTTTAACACCGATAATATCATAACAACGAGTTTAATGTACGTACAGTCCATTGGGACGAGAATTCCAGCCGTCTCACCATAGTATGTAATGAAGATATTTAACATTTTCATACCTGCAAATCATTGAAGTGGATAAACACATTGGTCAACAATTAGCTTTCTGAAAGTAGAAAAACATAATTCTAAAACAAAAATTAAATAAAACAGATGCGTCTAACAAGCTGATAGAATTGTAACATATATGGTTTTGTAGGTATCTAAAGTTGGTTCAATATATGAACTAAATACACCTAAATCATGTTAAGATGATCAATCTATAAACAACACAGAAGTTGAATTAGATTTAAATTCTAAACAGATAATAATATAACTTGTTACATTTGTTATTCTGAAATAACATAACTTGCTACATTTGTTATTTTGAAATAATATAACTTATTACATTTGCTATATTGAAATAATATGGACTAGTTAATTTGTAGATTAGGATTAGATATTTTAAATTAACAGAACTTGTTATATTTGTAATTTTGAAATAACATAACATGTTACGTTTTTAATTTGGAAATAACAGAACAGAAGATTATCAAACAACATAAGTCATCCAACAAACAACTAGAGGCAAATCATTGAACTAGATAAACACATTGGTCAATAATTAGCTTTCTGAAAGTAGAAAAATACAATTGCAAAATATAAATTAAACAAAATAGATAATAACATCTACATTTGTTACAATGATATAACCTAGTTGGAGAATTATGTCGAACATCTGATGATCAATGTAGTTTTGTGATTAATACACATCAATTGAACATGTTACCTGTGTAGATGGTGGATAGAAGTAAGTTTTCCGTCCAATCTGTTTTGCAATTTTCACAGATGATGGCTGGGAGTGAGATTTCCGTCCAACTTGTTCTCCAATTTCATGGATAATGGCAATAAATTCGTGTTCAATTTGTTTATTTGGATGAAATTTCATAGATGATGGCTAGAATTGAGATTTTCAGTCCAACTTTGTTCTATAATTTTGCGTCCAATTTGTTTAGAATCTCACTCTTCCTTCTCGTTGGCTGTGATTTAGAAGGAAGAAAATTGAGTTTTTTGTGATTTTGATGAATGGAAAGCTCCCCAGCTTTTTTAATTTTGATTCTTAAAACATTAGTTGAAATATATAGTATTTTTAAAATTTTAAAACTACGACAGTATTTTAAGAAATACTTTATTTTTTGTGGTTATTTGTAATAAGAACCCTAATTTTTATGATTTAGGTTTATCTTTATAAGTAAGTTGGACTTTTATTTAAAAATTGGTATTGATAACTCAAATTAAAATTGGACACACCAAGCAAATGGGAAACAAAGGCAATTGGAGAATTGAGTTGTTTTGTGGCCCAATGGGAATTTTTAATTATTGCTGTAATTTTATTCTCTAGGATGGGTCATAAGAAATTAATTAATTCTTTATCTATTGCTTTTATCGTTTTTTACGATGAATGGTGAATGAACGAATGTTGTTGATTATGTCATGTAAATTCATTGTTCTAAAAAATTCCTCTAAGCTGCGCATAGGCTCTGTCTAAACGTGAAGCGCGGCCTCCGCGCTTCACACTTCACCCTCGCCTAGGCCCAAAAAGTTTGAAACTTGACATCCACGTCTAGCCACGCTTTACGCTTATTATAATATTGTGTAAATTAAATAATAACATCACCCAGTTCACTAAAGTCATATTTATTGGTACCCTATAATTTTTCCTTTATTCTAAATTAATTGGAAATAGTAGAAAAAAATAACTTTAATAATTTTTTGCCATTATAATTGTTTGTATTTGGCCAATAAATTATTAAAGGAAAATTCAACGATACAAAATATTAAGTGAGAAAGGGTTTAATTATATTGATCTCCCTAAATGAGGGCTACATTATTTTTAGTAACTACAATTGAATCTACTAATTAAAAAGATATTTTTATAAAATGAGATAATATAGTGATTGTCCTATAGATAACATCTTATAACATATTATTTATTCTTGATAATTTTAAATTTATTAACGGAGGTTAATTCACTTATAAATGAAAATTTTAGAGGACTATCTAAAGAAGATCCCGACAAAATTATTCACAGACCAAAATAATCAATTCTTATTTTAACTGTGGCATGAGATGCCTAGCTCAATAAAATGAGTGGGAGCGTCCCAATCTAGCCGATTGCTATAGTGACCTCCTAAAGAGACCGTGTTAAAAGTTGCAAAGGTTTTAGGTCTTTGATTAAAATATAGTTTTGGATCGGTATTTAACATACAAACATACATGTATCATACAAAGATTAATGTTCATTTTATTAATTCGTGAATTATTATTTTTTCAGAAAATGTCATTTAATCCACTATCCAGAAAATGTTGCTTAATCCACTGTCACTTATAAGGAACCTTAAGATTGTTCTCACTACTGAAAAATACAAATATGTGCTAAGTGAACTTTGTCTCGAGACCCTTACTGATGAATCCACTGATCTTCATAAAAACTTGATATGAAAAGTGGTGTCATTCTGATGAGATGACCCGTAGCTACATTTTGGCATCTATGTTAAATGTAATACAACAGAAAATATTAGAACATGGCAACCGCTTTTGACATAATGGAGAGTCTTCATGAGATGTTTGGACATTAAAGATGACAAGCTAGGAAAGCTTCTTTTAAGGCCATTATGAATCTTCACGTGAAACCAAACACATCTGCGAGAGACCATATGCTAGCCATGGTCGGTCACTTTAATGTGGCGAATGTTTTAGGAGATAACATTGATTTCGAGACTCAGATTGACATGGTTCTTGAGACATTTCCAGAGATGTTATCACAATTCAAGTTTGATTATAACCTGCACATGATGAACATGTCTCTAGTGAAACTAATGAAGGAGCCCTAAAGTGTTGAAGTTGTTCTCAAGGCCAAGAGTGGAGATGCTTTTAGTGTGACTGACTCGAGTTTCCTCTCATCCTAAGCCTTTTGGAGGCAAGAGAGGTAATAAGAAGAAAAGGTCTAACAAAAAGACCGATGGAAAATATAAGGGGAAGAAGGCTAAGACCGATGGGAAACCAATTGGGAAGTACTTTATTTGTGGACAGAAAGGTCATTGGAAGAGATATTGCTCTGATTACCTAGCTAAGGAGAACAAGGAAAGGATCCCACTTCGTTTAAAAAAGCGATGGAAGATGTAGACTCTAAATCATGGAAGTTGTCACTACTTCATAGATGGAATCTAAGTAATTCAATGAGGTTTGGGATCTTGTAGAGGCATCTAATAGGGTCAAACATATAGAGTGTAAGTGGGTTTTCAAAAGGAAGAGATGGATATATAGAAAGGTTGAAACCTTCATGGCAAGACTAATAGCTAAGGGTTTTACCTAAAGAAAAAGTATCGACTATGAGAAAACCTTCTCGATAGTCCATGCTTAAGTCTATCCGAATCCTTTTATCCATTGTCTTTCATTATGACTATGAGGTATGACAAATAGATATAACAAAGAAATTTCTAAATGGATGTCTTGACGAGACCATCTACATGATGCAACCTAAGGGGCTTGTGAAAAGAGGCCACGAGATAAAGATTTGCAAGTTGAAAAGGTCCATTCATGGACTTAAGCAAGGGTCCAGGGGTTGGAATGTTAAATTTGATCAAACTATTAAGACTTATAGTTTTGATCAAAATATAGATGAATCTTGCGTATATAAAGAGAGAAAGTAATTTTCTTAATTCTTTATGTAGATTACATTCTACTCATTGGGAATGATGTAGCGGCACTGTCGTTAGTAAAGAAGTGGTTGGCACGACAATTTTATATGAAGGACTTGAGACAAGCTAGCTATGTCCTATGAATTTGTATCTTACGAGATATGAAGAACATCTGGATAGCATTATCCCAAGCTTCATATGTTGACAAGATATTTTCTAGATTTACATTGCAAAGTTTCAAAAGATGACAACTTTCTTTTAGACACGAAATTCATCTATCTACATAGTATTCTCCCAAGACTCCTACTGAGGTAGATAACATGAAGAAGGATCCTTACGCTTCGGCGGTTGGAAGTCTCATGTATGCTATGCTTTGCATTAAACCGAATATTTGTTATATTGTGGGTACTGTTAATCGCTATCTGTCTAATCCGGGATATGAGCACAGAACAACGGTAAAGCATATACTCAAGTACTTTTGGATAATGAGAGACTATATATAGCTTGTCTATTGAAAGAATGATCTGACTCTTATTGGGTATACTGATTCGAACTTCCAATCCAATCGAGACTCTAGAAAGTCAACATCGGGGTTTGTATTTACATTGCGAGTTGGAGCCGTAGTATAGAGGCGCATCAAGCAATCTTGTATTGCTTATTCCAATATGGAGGCGGAATATGTAGCCACTTGTGAAGCTACTAAAGAGGTTGTATGGCCTACGAAGTTTCATATGGACCTTGAAGTGGTACCTTTGGATCCCATGACACTTTATTATGATAATAATGGAGTGGTTGCCAACACTAAAAAACCTAGGAATCACCAGTGTGGCAAGTACATCAAGAAGAATACCACCTTGTTAGATAGATTGTTGATTGAGGAGATGTGGTAATAAGCAAGATTGCATCCACAGATAATCTTGCGGACCTGTTCACTAAGAACTTACCAGCTAAGGTTTTTGATTGGCATCTCGGGAAGATGTGTATTCTTGATATGTCACATGTACTCTAAATGGTAAGTAGGAGATTGTTAGTTTAATGCCCTTAGAGTAGAATTTTGTAATTTATAATTTGATTTTATTGTTTACTAGCGTATTTAAATTGATTTATTAATCTAAGTCTCCATGATCATACAAGATGTTACAAATTGTGTACTTGATGGTCGAGTATAGTAAGAAACAATTTTCGACACAATCAAAACCATATCGTTCGCAATCGGTAGATAAAGTTGGACGATTTATCTTGATAAGATTGTATTGTTTTTATAGGAATTTGTCTAGATCCAAAAAATAAGAACAATGACGTGTTTAGTACAAATTGAACGGGACTGCGTAGACGACTTAGTTGTGACCGCTAGGAATAAGACTCTACTTGATCATCGAACGAGTCACCTAAATCATGAACGGGTAATGTACCTTTAATTGCTAGCTCTAGTTCTTTGATGTATCAATGAGTGAGATCTTGATTGGTAGATCTGTCTTGGTATTTTGGGAAATGGAGCAAAACAATTTCAAATAATTTCCTTGCAAAAGGAAATCCGTTAGTCATTTAGTTGAGATGAAGAGCTCAGTAGTCTAACAACGGGAGACTCTATGTTGTGATGCATTCATAGTGGATTTGACTTATGAAAATGGGACTTCGAGTGTGACAACCCTTAATTTTTTCAATAAATTTTTTGTCTATGCTTCAGGTTTGTTGAAGGCTTCTATTAGCCTCAAGCTGTAATAGAAAACCAGGTTATGAAGGATTCAAGTATCGTTATTGTTACCACACGATTTTGGTAAGGCCTCCACGTCAGCAAAGGCCTAGTAAGGATCCCGTATAGGCCTAATGTTGGCCTCGCTAAAGCATTATAGACCCAACGAGGACCTTCCAGAAGCATAAAGGTCTCCTAGGCCCGGCGAAGGCCTCGGGGGCCCAGCAAGGGCATCGTAAAATCTCAGAAGGCCTCAGAGGCCCATTGGGCATCGTAACATTCCTGGATCAGAGTATTGCGAAGCCCTTGAAGGTCCTCGACACTCATGGCCGACCCAGAGAGCCTCGTCGGACTTCGTATTTATTATAACTAGCAGGCAGCACGATATTTTGGGACAATTAGAGAAGTAATTAAAGAAAAAATTTATTTGATTATCATAAGGATTCTCACAAGGAAACCAAATCCCGATCTCTTAAGTATTAGACAACGTGATCAACTCAAATAAGGACTGAAATCTGGAAGATTGCCTTGACAATCGGTTGCCCTTATCTCACAAGGAAAGAGAATCCAATCAGAGTTCTAATTGATTGCTAACACAGAATAATTAGGACTCTGCAACTATAAATACAAGGACTCTGGTTATTCTAAGGTACGTACGATTTTTATTACGCACTCTTAACGCTCTTTTACTCTTTAATCTCACCCCTAAACTCTGTACAAATCTATGCCTGCTTGTCCTTCCCACACCCTATTGCTTTTACCCCTCGTATATTACTCTATATACCGGCAGTTGACTTGATCGTCGGAGTACCAACGATCACCAGACCTTTTTTCCTCGGAGATCCTGGTGCCTAACGATTGTCTGAGTATGCAGGTAACATACAGGTTGGTAGAGGAGTGACTAGAGATCTGTTGACACGTGAACAATGCAGGTTCCGACGTCAACAATTATATTGAACACAGAGCAGATATGTCGTTGTCCAATTTCTAAGTTTATTAACTTAATTCTTGTAGGTTCTTAGAAAATCCTTCTATTTGCTCTAAAGGAATATATATAAAGGAAAGAACCCACAAAACAATTTCTACTTAATTCTAATAAGATTCTCGTTTCTTAAGTAAATCGGATTTCTTATACTTTACAAAATCAATTACCCCGATTCCCGTCAAAAATCAGCATCGTCCAAATACAACGGTCTAGGATTACATTAACTACTTTATCCAAAATCTCACTAAACTACCAATTCATCTTCTACTCATTCTTATACGTGGTTTAGTGATGACAAGGGAATCCGCAAAATAGGTTGAACCTTCAAAACCATCCATCCTTTATGGGATGAATAGTAGGGTTCGTAGAGGCTCTAGTGTTATTGCATTGTAAGTAGAGATTGTTTTGAGGGTTCTTTTCTTATATATATTCCGGGCCACAAAGAAAACCGGGTCCATATATCTCGCTTGCTAATGATGTGATACTCTTGCCTATTACTCGACGTCTGTCCGTATGACTTTGCTACTTCTGTGTATGCACGATCAATTTTCTACAAAAGTCATGAAACGACTTATAAGTTCGAAGCTTAACAAGTAAAGCAACAAACATGTCACATAGTTTAAGAACACGCTTTCATGTAATTCATGTATTCCAAGAATACCTTGTTTATAATCACTTTACCTCCGAACTTTGACTTATAGTTTCATATAAGCTAGATAGAAATCAATACATGAGTTGCTAAGGACATAGGTGAATAGTCATCTTCACTTTGATCATCACAACTATAAGCATGTAAGAAAAACATAAGAGCTGCACTTGACAAAAATCTCATTCATGGAATGAGAATCTAGTTCACATAGTTCACTTATGGACCAAATACATACTCGAATGTTGAATGCATGTGCATTTAGTTTTATCTTGTCTTTGGACCCGTCCCATAAATAAAAAATTGTATATCGAGCGCTCAAATATTGTGCTTAAAATAGCACTAAGGTTACAATACTTTCTTAGAGCAATTCTTTGCTCATTTGGGATCCCAAAACAAACATGTGGCTTGGAGTTTATAAATGGTCCTATAGCCTTAACTTTCATATGGCCATGTGGCCTATGACCTACTTATTGGACTCTATGGTCCATGAAGCATTTAACACCCTATTGGTGTACATCTATTTAGGAAACTTAGTGATTTGTCATGATCTATTTTATTCTTGCATACAACATGAGTTAAGACTCTTTAATGATCCTGATTGCAAATAAACTCTCAAATCTTGTCAATCTTGTTTTTATTTCAACTCTTCAACAGAAAATATGAGAATCATGCCTGAACTAAAACAAGGGATATAATGTTTCACATGAATAATTTTCACATAGTATTTCTGTGAGGGCTATTGGAAGCATTAAGCCACATAATCTATATTTCAATCCAGGAAACATCTTGAAATGAATCATCAAATGATCTTAGTGCAGCTGATCATTTAATTTAACAAATATAGAAAATGCAAACATCCACTCTAAGATTGATTTTAGAATCAACACTTGAGCATATAGTACATGCAAAGTGAAAGCCTATGTAAAATTTACTTAAGAGTGGATAGATTAACATATAATCAAGTCTTGGACTATAATCACATACCATTTAATCACAATAATTTCTTGAACTCTATAAGATAATCTAGAGTTGCTTAGAGTAAAAATATTCAATTTAACTAATACCAAAAGTTGAATTTAAATGATATAAACACCAAAAGTTGAATTTCTATGATTTGGTTGTAAAAATTCAGCCAAAAGAATGGGTATAGCTGCTCGTAATAAAACTCAAGGGATTAAATCCATACAAGGCAATAAGCTAACATTTTAAGACTTCAAAATTTTATGGATTTGATTTACCCTTTGTGAGTGATTGAAAACATTGTTTTAAGGTAAGAAACAACACGAACGCTCAAATATTGTGCTTAAAATAGCACTAAGGTCATAATACTTTCTTGTAGCAACTCTTTGCTCATTTGTAAGAATGTCATTACTGAAATTTCTCGAAATAGTGAAGAATATTGCTGGAAAATCATTGATAAATAAATATGTTTAAGGAAAATTTCTTGATTCTAACATAGGTTGAGTAGAATTCTACAAACCCAACATAATCTTCAATTAATCCAACGTAAACAATGATTAGTCTTAGATAGTTTTGAATTACTGCAGTAATTTTTCTCACCCATAATTAAATGCAACCAAATGAATATATAGAGCAAATAAATGCTTTACTCAGAATTCTTACCTTGGCTAGAACTCTTTCTAAATTCTGAAATTTCTTATTTATAGAGAGAGCTAGAGGTGTGTTAGGTTATGTTTGGCCTTACTTATTTTCATGCTTCTACTTATTTAATATTTGATTGTCCAAATTTCTGTTATTTTATGCCTAATATGTACGAATATAGTATCATATCATTAAATTAATTTATTCTGTATTTTTAGTTTTGGCAAACAGCCCCTTAAAGATTATGATTAAGCTTTGACATTTGTCACCAAATGAATATTATAATAAGAAAATATATAGATTTTTCATTTTGAGATGTAATGTTCGGATCAACATTTGGATGTCCTAACGAGATCCAAATCGAGAAAAATTTATACCATCGTGAAGTTCCAGTTATGAGCTACGTAACACACACACATGCAACATGAATTAACAATCTGACCACTCGTACGACACACATGCATTGCCCACAATTTAACGTACTATCATGGAATGTTATATAAAGTAGAATCGAACACAATGGAAAAACCATAATTATTCCAAATTTTCAGATTTCGGTCTTGTCTCCAACTATTAGAGCATGTTTAATTAAGTCTTTCAAATCTCCTCTAATTTGGTCATTAATAAATTGGCATATTTTTTTCTACTTTTTACATTGTAGAAATTAATCATCTGAAATTGAAGTATGCTTTCATACACTTAATATGTGATTTCTATATCAGATAATTAAGACGTTACATGGAGGGCTATACATATTTGAAGGACAAATTGGTCATTTTTTCGGTTCTAACATATTAACGACCAAACAAAAGGGTTGACTTGTGACATGATGATTGGAGGATATTATTATAGAATCATAACTTGCTTTCGTAATTGTCACTTGACGGGAGAGTGCTTAATAGGTAAGTATCATTGATCAAGAGTTGACCAATTTGACGATATGATCTATTGGAGCTCGGGTTTTGTAAGTCTAGTTTGGTCCCTCTTTTGGTTCCAAGATAGATGGAGGACTTCATTGATCCAATATAATAAGTCCAAAAAAAACAAATTTGGTGCATATTATTGTAATTACACTAGGGGCGTTAGTGTAATTTGACTTTCTTAAGTGTTGTCCTAATTATGGCCTATTTATAGGCCACTTAAGGTTAAGGGTACACTTTCTAAGGGTGTGATTTTGCACACATCATATTTTTATCAAAATTGCATTCAATTAGATACAAAAGAAAATGCTAAGAGGTTGAAGGAAGACTTAGGGTCCGTTTGACACAACTGTTGTGAGTAAAGTTTTTAGCGTTGAGTTTTTGGTAGTATAGCTTTTGGCAGTAGAGATTTTGTTAAAAAAATGTTAACTATTTGGTTTGCGAATCTAAAAAGTGCTGTGAATATTAAATTGAGTGTTTGGTTGCATAACTATAAATGTACATTTGTATAAATTTTATATTTATGACTACACAGTAAGTGATTATTATATCTCATATTATTATTTTTATAATAAATAATATTTTTTTATATCTTATAATAAATATTAAAATTAATATATTAATTAAATTATAATAACACAATTGTTCTAGTATATATCATATTACTTGAAATTAATTAATTATTTAAATCAAACATATTATGAGTAATTTGTATTATATTATTTAACACGTCAATATATATTTTTCACTTTATCTAAATATATGAAGTGACAAATTGTTATAAATAATTAACTTGGTAAATAAATTAATATCTTTTTTTGATGTATTAATAGTAATTTGTTAATTTTAAGTTTCATTAAATGCTAATTACAATGTAAAAACTCAATTAGGACAGTTTTTTTAAGATTTTTTTTTTTAGTCAAAAGGTACTTTTTGACTTTAACCAACCAATAATAAATATAACCATAAGTACTTTTTACTTTTTAAGAAGTGTTTTTAAACTTTAATTTTTTTTTCCAAACACTCTTATTTAATTGCTTAGGACAATCATTTAAAGCTCGCTTCTAGAGTAATTTCTTTAAAACTTGTGCTAATTATGTGTAGATTTAAACCATTTTTCAATTATCTTTAGGGAATTATCTTATCTCATTTGTTCATTTCTCTCAAATGAAATTAATTCTTATTGAAATTAATAACCCCTATCCAACAGAAAGACAACAAGTTAAATCAACATCACAGAAAAACACTACAGCGCCAACGTTTTGATCGATCAAAACCTTGTACAAGTTTCAATATAGGATTATTGTGCACTAACACAGTTCGTCAACTCATCTGCAGTTTCTGTACTCTGTATTGAAAGAAGACGAGTTCAGCCAACTTTGTGGAAAACACTGTAGTGCCAACCTTTTGATTGATCAAAACATTGTGGAAGTCAAAAAACAAGACAGAAATCTCCTATATTAGAGATGTCAGATCATTTGAAATTGTTTTATTATCTGACAATATCGTAAGTAGAAAGATGAATGTACATTAACATCAACACCCCAATAAGCATCTATTCACCTACTGCCTAACAAGGAACATGTTACTGAAATCTGGAATGAACTAAATTTGCCATTCAACGATTTGATCCAGCACCTGCTCTCCTTGACCTTGCCCGGGTCACTCGTCCAGGTTCTTCCATGACCATATCTTGAAGAGGTTGAGTAGTTTCATTTGCTGAGGGAGGTACTGAATCAATCAGCATCACTTGCTCTTCAGTAGAGCTCAGAGTTTTGATGCTCTCGACTTGGGCTTGTGCTGGTGTTGTTTTCTGTGCATTCAAGACCACAGGAGGTGGAGCTGCTTTCGAAGCTTCTGAAGGCCCTTCCTCTTCTGCCACATCTTCTTGGTGATGGCTCGAAGATGTACTAGATGTGGGAGAGGTGGGTTGTTCATTTTGTGGCTGAGTTTTTGCAGTTGATCTCTGATTTGGTGGGACAGCATGTTGTCGGACTCCAGCACCTTGCTGTTGCGGCTAAAATGTGAAAATCAGCAGTATTTCAATGGAAAAACAATTTCAGAAGCAATTGAAGAGATTACAAAGTCAAGTTTAAAACATGAAAACGATTTTAGATCCAACAGCAGTGGACAAGGGTTATCGTGATCCAAGCAATCAGCAGGTAAACCGGATTGGTGACTGCATTGGAACTCTTTAATGAAACAACATTAAAATCAAGCATAAGTAAACATACATACCATATCACTGGCCAGATGTCACAGGAAATCAAAAGTAAAGAGTTATAAGTTGTTCAAAGGGAAATTCATTGCAATGCAATATACATGTTATGACCTAAATATTTCTGTGAAATAATCAAACAATTTTAAACAAAAGATGAACAATTCACTGCTTTGTGATTGGCAGTCCAACTTCAGTTCAACCAAATCTAAAATCTGGCCACACTCTTCTTATTAATAAGAAAGAACTAGAGAGAGGAAGAAGAAGCCTCTCCGATAAAAGGTCTACGGACATTGTACTCACAAGTCATTCATGCTATGAAGCTAGACTATGACAATATGGGGGGGCTAAACGTGATTTGATCCCAAATTCAGTATTACAAAACTGATCAAGAGTATGACGTATCATTATCCACTTTTATTGCTTGAATTGAGCCAAAGGCACCTGAATTCTGAATTCTTACAGAAGTAAAGAATCAAAGCACCCAGTTCTCGGGCATTTTTGAAATACATACATTATTCTACAAAATAGCAGGGCCAAATGCAGAAACATGAAAATTATAAGCTTGAAACCAACATACTCTACACATACCTGAGCACGACGAGGAGCCGTTGACTGTGAAGCAATATATTGCAAAATCTCAAAAATTCTAGTCTGACCATAGCTTGCAGTCTTTTGCCAGTACAAAACTGCCATATCTCCAGCTCTTGTTCTCAGTTCTAACAAATTACGATCAATATCCGTCTCATGTTTCGCAACATAGGGTCTAAAGAAGGAGTCATAAACATATGTTGTTCCCTGAAATTATTGAAGTAGAAGAGAATACAGAATCACAAAATATGAGAAAGAAACTCTCAAAAACTTCATAAACATTCTAACTGGTAATTGCAGACCTTGGTTTTCGGAAACCACAAGTAGAGAAAGAAGGCCAACTTAGCTTCAGAGTACATCGGAACCCTTGACAGACAATTAAAGAAACATAAAAGATTGCCAAGAAATCAAAGCATAATTAAAACATTTGTAGTTATCAGCTTTAAAATATTTACCATGAAATAAACAAGTCACCAATCCTCTCACAAACTGTCAACATAGCAACTAAGATCCTGAAAAATTGAAGATACACTTACTACTGAAACTAGCAGCCAAAGCTTGTACAAGGACAAATACAAACAAGAAAAGTACCAATACTGGCACCAAAACCGAAGTTGCTCGATGTCAGGCTTATTCATTTCGACAGTTTTATAGCATTCGTATGCAGGATAAGCATAACCAAAAACCATCCTGCAACAAGTACAGCGAATATGAAACTCAAGCAATAACAATGATAGGACTTCAAAAAATTAAGAACCATAAACTGGAGATAGCACATACACAAGTCCTCTGGTGATAAAAGACCCAATCATCTTGAAACCCTAAAACAGATATATAAAACTAATGTTAGACATAATGTGGACTTTAATAAACAATAAATGATGTTGCAAGCATAGAATTGGGACTCGAAGGTTTAAATGTTGAAATTGAATAGAAAAATAAAAATAAATTTGCATCTCCATTTTCAGTTCCAAACCCCATTTAGCATCGCCAAAACCTAAGAACTTTTACACACTCCCTTGTTGACAAATGTAAAGGAATTTAAGCATTTTCTTGTTTTTCAATTCTACTAGAATGAGGATTATAATTAAACATTCTACAACTCATTCCATTCAGTTTGTGAAATTAGGATGATAATTTATTAGCTCACTTCTGGCTACTAGTGGACTAAACTCAAGCAAAGAATTATAATCCTCTTCTTTGTTTAATTTCCCCCTCAAATTTCTCCATAGTACATAAATCAAGAGAAGGATTATCTCGTTGGAAAACTATAAGAAAATGAATAAATTAGAATAACTTAGAAACAAGAATGCACACACTGAAGTGAACTGAATATCACTGCTCAACAAGGAGAAAAAAGGAACAAAATGTACTATTAAACCACTCAAGCTACAATTCACATAATCACGCGTCTAACACCATTATTCATCTAAACAGATAAAACAACCCAATAAATTCTTTCAAAATTAGTAGAAGAAAAATATCAAAAGCACGCAGTACATACTTCGGTAGAAATCTCCTGAAGCATCAACACACAAACAAACCAAGACCCAAACCCAAAATCTTTCAATTTACCATCAGACAAAAAATCGAAAAATGAAGCGTCAGTGAAAATATTCAACGGTTGTGATATAAAAAGATAGGAAACAAACGTTATTAGAGCGCGGTGAAGCAAAAGTGTTAGAGATCAGAAATGAAGTTCTTCAGAACTTCGCGGAAATTTCACGGCGAGTTGGAGAGGTGGCGCCGTCGTGGAGTGACGGCTGACCGTTGATATGTCGGCGGAGAAGACAGAGAAAAGGGAACAGATTTGTTGTCGTTTTGAATTTCTATTTTTCTGGATTTTTATTTGTGTTCGGCAAAATGGAGGGGGGGCGTGTTAATATGTGAACCGGAGCATGCATCCTTTACGCTTTTAACTGTTGGATAGGAAATGGTTCTGCTTCTGAATTGTGATTAAAATCCAACGGCTGAGAATGAACTTCGTGATGTACAGTAAAGCCTTATCCGTTATCCACGTGTTTGGGGTGCGAGGGACCTGCAAACATTCACCTATAGGTGCACCTTTACAAATTTGCCCCCACATTTAAAAAGTTTATTATTTTAAGTAAAAAGGAAGTAAACTTCGAAATAATCCGTAAAAGTTTTAAATATTCAAATTACTTATTTTAACATCGACATAATAATTACTTTTAAATTTTCAAAACATGTTTAAAATGATTAATTTCAACAAGAGATTGTTTAATATTTTAAAATGATTGTTAAAATTTTAAAAGAGTCATTAAAATAATTTTTTTTACAGCAATAGTTACTTAAATTTTCATACTAATGGTCAGTCGACTGAAAACGTTAACATTTTAGCCTACTTGTCAGTGTTAAATTTCAACATGAATACAAATGGCGTTAACTAGTATGACATTAGAAAAATTCATATTAATTATAGCTAAATGCATAATTGTCAAATACGTTTACTCCATATTTCTTCTATTTTAATAAGTTGTCAATTTGTGAAATTTCACATTTTTTCTGGCCATTTTTTTTTAAAGTGGGGCATTTTTTTCTCACATGACATACTACTTAAGGTTATTATTCACGTTGGAATTTAATAGTTGCAAGTAAAATTTTAGGTTAACGTTTTCATGCGAGTGACCATTAATGTAACAGTTAAAAATTAGATTGACTAGTACCATAAAAAAGTTACTTGAATGAAAATTTTGAAATTTTTAATAAATTTCAGTAACAAGTTACTGAAAGTAACCTTGTTTAAAGATAAAAAGTTGCCTTCAATTGACCTTTTTTTTTTACTGAACGTCCGTTTAGTTTGTAGATAAAATTATTTATATAAATAAAAATTATTCGTATAATAGTTATTTGGATAACAAGTTCATCCTTATTATGTTTGTCTCAACTATGTATAAAAATGGAAAAAATCATTGTCAAAAAGTCGATTTTTCGTAAAAAAAAATACAATTTTACTATTATTTCTAATTAAACGAAAAAAGTAAATAAAAAAATTAAAAGAGAAAATAAATTGGTAGAGCAGCGGAGGGCGTGATGGGTGCGGCGTTGGTGGGTGGTAGCTTGAGCAGTGACGATTATCCTAAGATATGAATGTCAAAAAATAGATTTGTTTTACATTATAAAGGGCACGTTCGTATTTTCAAAAATTGAGTGAACTTGTATCTAAATAAATAAATAAAAGATTGTGATCTTATTTTCGAGGATAAAATTTATCCTTATTTTTTGCTTAAATTGTTATTCAAATAAAAGTGAATCTGGACATCAATTCTGTCTAAATAGAATAAGACAAATTTTATCTATTAAACTTAACAAATTATTGAACAAGTCGCGATATTTAAGCAAAATCACAACAATTGGTAGATAACTCAACAGGGTACCAACAAGGTACCAACTCTCCACAAGTTTTCAATTCATTCATGTATGAAACATTCATGTGTGAAAATAAGTTTGGTATGCTCATGACAATGACATGAAAATATAAATATAAATGAATGAGTAACTCTATTAACAGTTGTTTACTATCGATAGTCAATTTATGCAGTATTAATCAATTGGTATAATCATTTATAGTTGTTCACTATAAATAACATTATTTAATAAGAGTAAATAATTACTCGAATTAATTAATGTTACATAGGTTGACTACCAGTAGTGAATGACTATAAATAAAATTATTCTAAACGAATAGACTTCTCAAATAATTTAAAATTTTAAATAAATTAATAATATGTAAACGACCTATATAATCAGATCTATTTTTAACATGTTAAAATCAATGTTCTAAAAAGCGTGAAGCGTGGATAGGCGCGCGTGGAGGTCAAGTTTCAAGCTTTTGGACTTAAACAAAGCTTAAGCGAAAGCGAGACAAGACCGAGATGTGAAACGTGGCTACATATGAAAGTCGCGCTTCATGTCTAAGTGAAGTCTAGACAGAATTTTTAGAATACTTTAAGCATATGTTTGATAGTGCTAAAATTATATAGGTTGTAGGTGAATGTGTGAATAAAAATGAATTATAAGTTGTGGATCTTATGAAATGTGTGAATAAAAAGTATGGGTGACCAATTTGACCAGTTGAAATTACATGTGATTAGCAAACATGGCAATAACAAATTAATGTAGACAAGTGATAAATCAGCCTGACTCATTATTATAGTTAGATAAAAGGAAAATGATTTTCTCTTGACAAAGGTTAACTTTATGTAAAATAAGGTGCATCAAAAATCAATATCCTTTTTCATTTCTTTAACTAAGCAAATAATTAATTAGGGCTTTTGAAATCAAGCTTGTAATGGTAAATGACTTTTACTTTGCTAATTTTTTTTGGTTAAACGTGCAATAATTGGATGGGCATCTTTAAAGCCAATGTTAAAAGTAATTTTGACAAAGAAAATAGGTGAAAATAATAAAATGTATCTACAAAGTCTCAATCTACGTTAAAAAAATGTGTTGTCACAATCAAAAAATTCAAATAAGCTTCCCACGAAACAATATATTTATGAAATTATCATTTTATTTTAGAAGACATATGAGATAAAATTTTGATAATTCATTTGATGCATAAAGAAAAAGTTATCTCGCTCATTTAACTTACATAAATTATTTTTAATTTCTAGTGTATTTTTATTCTCTTTGTTCATATTCTTATTTAAATAAATCTCTTAATTCGAGTTTTTTTTTTCTCTTATTTTCTTGTGATTTTCACAACTCAATAAATAGTCAGAGTACTATTTGTTTTAATGTAGAGAATATAAAAATTGTTCGATTACAAGTAAACTACTAATAAGTTATCTAATTGATATAGATAAGTAATAAAAGAGCAAAGTATATTATTTAACCTACATAAAAGCAACAAAAACTAAGGAATCTCCCTTTACGTTTCTATATGAATTAACAATAGCATTTGCACTTTAGATAAGATTTCTCTTTGTTCCATCTCATTGTTATTTATTTATTTTTACTAAGGCTGCACCCAAAAGCTTTAGAGCTTCATACTTTTTGCTTTAATTCACTTTTTTTTTTTTTATTTGTATGTGCTCTTTACTTGAATGCATTAGTTTATGCGTATGCCCTTCATTATGGCTAATCTGGGGTTTGAGTGAGTTTAGATTTTGGGTCGTTTTATAACCTTTTATGTTAGATAAATTAAATCGTACGTTTTCTAAAGTGAGAATATTTTAGATTTTGATACTAGACTTCCGTGCTAGACAATAGTTAAATATGTATAAGGGGTTGACCTTTTATAATTCCTTTTTCTTCAATAGAGACAACTACATAGACTTTGGAAGATAGAAATTAGTAAAACATGGAATCCATAATGAGACACATTGCTCTTTTACTCGCGTGACATTTATTCACTACATTTCACGATCTAAACAATAAGTAAAATTCACTTATTCGCAGTTCATCGGTGTTCCACGTTATAAATAAGCGTATTTAACAACCCAGCATTGTATCATGATATATTAATTTATTACTATGAAAATTTTCAAATAATGAATTGAGTTAAAGCTATGTTTGATGGCTACGTTTGTTTTCAATTTTAAATAACTAGTAAAATACATTCACTTGAACTTAACTAGTACTCCACATTATGTAATAATTATATATTTAATTTGTAAAAATGTCGTGACATTTACTAAAACACGAGCAAATATATCAATTCATAGAAAAATCGATACATTACTAAGAACCCAACAAATTTAGAAAAAACATATACACAAACAACCACAAACCTAGGAGAAAAAGGGTAGGTTCTCAATTTGTCCCAAGCCTTGGATTCTAAGTTTGTTAAAGAGTACACATTAGGGACAAAGTCTCAATGGGCATTATGCTCGGCGTGGTCACTCCCTCTCATGCCTTAAAGATGATGATGATGGTAAGTTGTTGGCTTGTCACTTTCATGCCCAATTCACTCTTTACCCAACTTATAATCCATTGGACGTCTCATCATCAATGGATCTTTATAACAACTCTCGATAATATTAAATAATATTATCTACTACAAAATTTTCATTTAGTTTGGTCTTTTTTTCAAGAATTTAATTTTTTTATTCTCTATATATATTGTTGAGTCTAGTCCCATGCCCACTTGTATATACATTTCTTATTTGAGTCGATCAGTTGGATCTCTTAGTAGGAAATTTGGGATAGGCTAAGATCCAAGATTGGGCATACAAAAATTCAAATGTTGCTCTATTATGAGATGGACTTGGAAGGAAATTATTAATTTATTGTTTGTTTTTGTGTTGATGTTATAGTTATTACGAGATAGTTTAGTACAGAATAAATTAAATTGCTTAAATAATTACCTTTCACATCATTAACAAAATGGAAAGTTATTTTACATGCAATATTAGCAAATCGTCATGTTGAAAAAATATTAATATTTCTATGCTCTTCATGGCATATAATTTGTTTGAGACATGCACCAACCTCCCATTAATATTTCAGGCTATATCATAAGTTCTAATATTTTGTAAGCCAATAGAAACTAAATCAAATAAAAAATAAAAAATTTAAGTAGAATTCCCTTGATCAAAACGAGAAAAAAATTCCACAATCCCAGTTAATTTACATGGACATAATGTAAAAATTAATGTCCAATATCTAATTAGTTGGATCAGACTTAATTACTTATTAGACCAAATTAATTAATTTAATTAATTTGTTGGATCCGTTAGTTGTGAGCTAACAAAGTTCTAGTAAGACTAGAACACACAATTCTAGGGCCCGTTTGACATGGATTATAAACTAGTTTATTTAACTAAAATAGTTTATTTGACCAATTTTGGTCAAAAATGTCATGCTAAAAGGCCAAAAATTTGGTCAAATAAACCGTTTTTGGTCAAATAAACTAGTTTATAATCCATACCAAACGGACTCCTAATAAGACTAAAATTAGGGTTAGTGCCACATATAAATACTATAGCTACAACAGTTTATAGAATTAAGAGAATCAAGTTAATCTGTTTTCATTACTTGCTAGTACAAGTAAGAGATATAACCCAATACAATTACTCCCAAAATTCTATTTTCTTTTTTTTGTTCTTAATTGTGAGAGTCAAGATCTGTTATTGCTATGTAGATTACCATTGTAGGGTGGACAATTAGACAACTGCGATAATAAAGATTGTATCTCCAACTAATCAGATAATAAGATTCCACGGTATTCATCAGGGGTAAACTTCTTTCACGAATTCTATCTAAGTACAAAGTTGATCCATCTTATAGGAATTATAGATTTAATTTCCGTTGTGCATGTATACGTCAATTACTTACAGTGGTATCATAGTATACCTTGTTACTCGTTAGAGTTCTTTGTTGAATCGAACAATAATTGTTATTAGTATATTAATTTAATTTTAGTTTTGACAATAATAATAAAATTTGTGAATTTTATTTTTGAAAAAGATAAATTTGAAATTAGATTTTGGATTTGATCAAATTAGGTCATGCAAGCTAGAAATCGGATCGGTAACTAAGGCGGTATTTTGGAAGCTACTGCCGCCGTTGGTAGAAAACACCACGCGTCGCTACTACGTCAGGCCATTTTAGAACATTAGCTTTTGCTGCTGTTCGATGTTAAATGGTGGTGGCCGTCGATATTAGACACCGGCGCGACCACCGCTAGTTGATCTGTTGGCGGCACCAGCCTAAATGGCTCTGCCTTACACAAACCCATTTTGGATGATTAGGGATAGGGTCTCTTTGCAATTTTTAAAATTGCATGGAAATAACCATAATTTCAAAAGTTATAGATGGGCATTCTATGCAATTTTATAAATTGCATATGAAGGACTCATTGTTTAAAACCAAAAGAGGGTCTTTGGTGCAATTTTAGAAATTACATTGAAGGACCACTATTTTAAAATTTTAAAGGAGTGACTGTGTAATTTTAGAAATTGCACGTTAAGTCCGCATATTTTAAAAAGGGAAAATATGGTCTTAAATGCAATTTTTGAATTTTTTGAAAAAAAAATGTAATTATTTAATTTATAGTGCTGGTCAAATATTTATTATTGAATAAATCATTTTTAAACCATATTTTTAATTTTTGACCGGATTAAATTTTGAACTCATTATTTTATAAAATTGCAATTTTGACCATATACTAATTTTATCTTCAATTTAGGGTATGACTTTAAATTGGGAGATAAAATAATTTTTGAAAAATCTCTTTTATTAATAAATTTAATTGATCAATTGGATTAATTGCTTAATTTTATTTATGAAATTTAATTAATTTTTTTAACTCTATCTAGTCCGTTTCGAAATGTCTAAAAAGTTCAAACTTATACTGTCAACGCTAGAAATTTAGAAAATAATATATTTTTAATATTAGATATTAAAATAGATGTCTAGTGGATGATTATAGACTTCACCCATGTGATTGATTATATGATTAATTATTCATGTTGATTGTTGATTGAGCTTGTGAGCCTATTATTTATTTAATTGAGTTTTCGAGCTCCTTATTTTTTATGGGCCTACGTGTTCATTTACTTGGGTCTGCGTGCCAACTAGTATAGGATACTGGTTGCAGTTGGACCACAGAGAATCAACTAGTATATGATACAGGTTGTAGTATGAGATGGATATGATTGCATTTAGAATTCGATGATTGAATGCAACGTCCTCTAAGAATTGATCGACTAGTCTTCATTTTGGCTTAGGAAGACTAGATATATAAAGTTCATAATCATCTGCATTTATTATTATGCATGACTGATTGCATGTTAGATATTAGTTAATATACATAAATGTGATGAGACAAACCCCTTTTTATCAAAATATTAAATTCGTATTAAATGGTCAATACAACGTGTCTTCTATTCTTATATTGAAAAACCAGAGTCCATTATCGATGTCAATTTGTTGAGTTACTCAAGGCTGCTCGCTCATGGATATGTTTATCATTATGAAACATTTGATGTTTTTGAACAATGGATCAAATTTAACTAAAATTTTATTTTTTGTTGAGTCACTCAAGAAAAATAAATTTTTAGGGACACAATCAAGTAAACATATAAGATGTGTACGATAATAAGTTGTCTATTTGATAATCTAGGAGTCACATAAAGATGTGATTGATAGAATTATCTACCTAGATGTTTTATTAGGATTTGTTGAGTCACTCGATATTCTAATAAAACAAAAAAGATCTTAGCCTACTGAGAATCTAACCGATTCTATTGATTAATGCTTGGGGGTCATTAATTCAATTTAAACAGTGAGACTAAAATTAATTTAATATAAGTGTATAATTAACTTAATTTTGTATATTTAATTAATTTTGTCTTATTATTTCAGTGTTGAATCATGAGTAACCACATGAGTTTGAGAGACATATCAACAAATTTACCAGGCCAAATTTTTTAGATTGGCACCGCAATCTGAGAATTGTTCTCAAGCAAGAAAAATTAGATATGTCGTTGAGCAACCAATGCCGGAAGCTACACTGGAAGAAGTACAGGCTTACAATAAACACAACGATGATGATAATACTGTAACATGTGTGATACTTGCAGCTATGTCACCTGAGTTACAAAAGCAACACGAGGGTATGGATGCTCATACCATTATAATTCATCTCAAAGAGTTGTATGATGAACAGTCACGCATTGAACGGTATGAGACATCCAAAACGTTATACAGATGTATGATGGTAAAAAGATTTTTAGTCAGTGCTCATATGCTGATGATGATTGATTATATTGAAAAAATAAAATTGGATTTTGCCATGGACCACGAGATGAGTATTGACTTGGTTCTACAGTCTCTGCCTAATAGCTTTTCGCAATTCATTATAAATTTCAACATGAATAAGATTTAATGTACACTGTCTGAGTTGTTGAATATGCTGAAAATTGTTTATCCCAATATAAATAAAGGGAATGGACAAATTTTGGCCATTGACACCTTTAAAGACACTAAGAGAAAATAAAAAAGGACCTTTTAGAAAGGATCCAAGAATGCCAAATCTACTGGAAAAACAGTTAAAGCAGACAAGGAAAAATCCAAGTCTGATGATTCATATTTTCATTGTGGAAACAAAGGACATTAGAAGAGGAACTGCATAGCATACCTTACCACCTTGAAGGGAAAGAAGAGAAATCTACTGAGGCTTTTACTTTATGTATATTTTTTATTGAAATAAATATGTCTACTCATTCATCTTCTTGGGTATTAGATATCAGATGTGGATCTCATATTCACACAAATATGCAGGGGCTAAAGAAAAGTAGATTACTGCAAAAAGGAGAAGTAGACCTACTCGTTGGGAATAGAGCAAGAGTTGATGCCTTGGCTGTAGGGACATACTTTTTACCATTGCCTTCGGGCCTTGTTTTAGAATTAAAAGACTGCTATTACATTCCTGCTATTACTAAGAACATCATTTATATTTCATGTTTGGACATGGATGGATTTTTCATTAAGATTAAGTATAAACGTTGTTCTTTTTATCTTGATGATGTGTTTTATAGATGTGGGAATTTTTTTAATGGCATCTATATTCTAGACTTGGAATGGCCAATAATGAGTATAGACAACAAAATGCATAAAAGGCGATAAAGTTAACAACACATATCTTTGGCATTGCAGATTCGGTTAAATAAATAAAAAATGCATCACCAAGTTACATATAGATGGATACATGGATTAAAATGATTATGAATTATTTGATAAATGTGAGTCATGCCTGATGGAAAAAATGACCAAGACCCCATTTTCTGGAAAATGAGTCAGAGTTGCAAATATTTTGGAACTTGTACATACTGATGTATGTGGACCAATGTATGTCTACAGATGCTAGATGTGGTTTTTCTTATTTTATCACGTTTACATATGACCATTCTAGATATGGCTTCATCTACTTGATGAAATTCAAGTATGAAGCATTTGAAAAGTTCAAAGAATTCAAGCAAGAAGTAGATAGGCAAACCGGAAAAAATATTCTAACACTCAATCTGATTGATGTGAAGAATATTTGAAGGGTGAGTTTTTAGACTATCAAAAAGAGAATAAAATTATCTCGCAGTGGACTCCACCGTTTATACAACAACACAATGGTGTATTCAAAAGGAGAAATCGCACCTTACTAGATATGGTGCGATCAATGATGAACCGCGCAATTATACCAAAATCATTTTGGAGATATGCACTTAATACTGCATGTCACATACTAATTCATGTCCCATCTAAATTGGTTG
The DNA here is from genome assembly GCA_030279155.1 of Forsythia viridissima. Lineage (NCBI taxonomy): Eukaryota > Viridiplantae > Streptophyta > Magnoliopsida > Lamiales > Oleaceae > Forsythia > Forsythia viridissima. The sequence goes on from CM059045.1 coordinate 29,553,909, forward strand.
ATAAAACTCCATACGAGTTATGGAAAGAAAAGAGACCTAATATTTCATACATAAAAGCTTGGGACTACGACGCTTGTGCGAAGCGCGTAGAATCGGACAAGTTAGGAGCTAAATCTGATAAATGTTTATCTGTGGAGTATTCAAAGGAAACTGTTAGATACTATTTCTACAATCCCATTGAGATGAAGGTCATTATATCAAATCATGTTGTATTCTTAAAGAAAGAATTCATTCTAAGATAGGCTAGTGGGAACAAAGTAAATCTTGAAAAGGTTCAAGAAACCACAAATGAAATTGACCAATTAGATGAGCCTGCATTTGATGAGGCATAAATTGGAAATGGAGAACTATCAGTCCCCGATGACACACTAGCTCTCTATAAGTTGAGCAGGGTCATTCGTCCTCCTCAAAAATACGATCTCATGATTACCAATGAGGCATTGCTAATCGAGAAAGATGAACCCACTACTTACGCAGAATCGAAGTCAAATATTGACTCAAAGAAATGGTAGGAAGCCATGGAATCTGAAATGAACTCCATATATGAAAACAAGGTTTGGACATTAGTTGACCCGCCTGAAGGGGTAAAACTAATAGGCTGTAAATGGGTTTACAAGAAAAATGTCGACATAGATGGTAATATTCATACTTACAAGATAAGATTGGTTGTGAAGGGTTACAAGAAAAGACAATGAATTGACTTTGATGAAATTTTCTCATCAGTAGCCATGTCTAAATCAATTCGGATTCTGCTTGCGATAGCAGCATACCATAACTATGAGGTTTGACAAATAGATGTCAAAACTACATTCCTTAACGGGAATCATAGTGAAGATGTGTACATGACACAACCCGAAGGTTTTGAATCTATAAAGCCAAAAAGGTATGTAAACTACAGAGATCCATATATGGATTAAAGCAAACCTCTCGAAGATGGAATCTTCGTTTTGATGAGACAATCAAAATGTTTGATTTTATCAAGAATGAAGATGAACCATGTGTGTATAAGAATATTAGTGAGAGTAAAGTTGTGTTTCTAATTTTGTATGTGGACGACATACTATTATTAAAAAACGATGTCCCGATACTAAAATCAGTAAAATAGTGGTTATCCAAAAATTTCTCTATGAAGGATATGTGAGAGGCAGTGTACATTCTCAGGATAAATATCTATAGAGGTAGATCTAAAAGAATACTTGGCCTGTCTTAGTCTACGTACATAGATAAAGAAGATTTAGTATATAAGAGTCCAAGAGATGACTCTGTCCCATCAGACATGGGATCTACCTTTCAAAAGAAATGTGTCCAAAAACACAAATTGAAAGAGATTGCATAGATAGAATTCCTTATGCATCAGCAATATGATCTATCATCCATGCCATGCTATGTACTCAACCAGATGTTTCATATGCTTTGAGTGTCACAAGTAGGTTTCAAGCAAATTCTAGAGAGAAACATTAGATCGCAGTCACGACATCCTTAAGTACTTAAGAAAGACTAAAGACATGTTCTTGGTGTATGGAGGAAATGAACTTAGAGTTCAAGGTTATGCCGATGCCATCTTTTAGTCTGATAAAGACGATAGCAAATCCCAATCTGGATATGTATTTGCTCTAAATGGTGATGCGGTCAGTTGGAAAAGTTCTGAACAAGAAATGACTGCTAATTCAACTACAGAAGCTGAATATATAGCTACTTCAGAAGCAGCAAAAGAAGTGGTTTAGATCAAGATATTTATTTCAAAACTTGGAATAGTTCTTAACATTGTTGATCCAATATCTATGTATTGTGATAACAATGGAGCCATCTCACAAGCGAAGGAACCCATGTCTCATCAACAATCCAAACATATATTGAGACGATATTTCTCATCAGAGTGATAATATAATGAAATGACATAAAGATATAACGAATCCTGACTGACGACAATGTAGCAGATCCTTTGACAAAACCGTTGTCCCAGCACAAGCATGATAGTCATGCTAAATCTATTGGTATTAGATACATGAGTGATTGAATGTAGTTTGTATAGGACGTTTCATGATATACTCTTTGTTAGACATCGAAGTGTATGAAAATTTTTATTAATTAAATATTTTATCTACATTTTAATGGCAGATATGTTATTCTTAAATTTCGTTATTTAAAATAATAGAGTCCGAAGAAAAGTTCATAATAACTTGTTAATCACAAGGTGTAGTAATTGAGAGATACAAGTTGTAAATAACTTGTTCTTGAAATATCCCTATGTATAGTAATAATGAGATACGGATATCATTATTGTGGATAGACTATCATGTGTTGCATTTTCTATGAAGAAAGTAGCTGATCTCACGAGCTAAAATGTAGAGAGACATCTGAATGAATACATGAATGCATTGTTATGAGAACATGATATTGGATGACCCGCCTAGAGATTCTACATGGATAACTATCCAAGCGTCAATGGTAAATCTCTAATGCGCAGTAGTGGATTTGGTCTTTTGACTTGAGGACATAATAGAATCTCATGTGAGGACCGCTATAATTTGGCGAGCATTTGATGGGGCTTTAAGATTATGAGTCACCAGAAAAACGTTGTACGAGTATAGTGAGAATCATACGAAGGTTGTGAATGTCCAATATAAGGATTTGTCACTCTTGGAAAGTGTAAGATTACAACCTAAATTTTGACTACTTAAGTTGATATAAATTTCTTCTGTCGGGGTAGAGTTATGAGTTAAAAATGTTTCAATCATAACTAGAGTAGATCAAAAAAGAGTTGATGTGAATAATATAGTTGGTTAAAATGAGATTGACGTTAATCCATATCTCTTAACCAATTGGGTTATATTGATGAAGATAATATATTTCCATGGTAATCGCACATATATTCGTTATGTCATACCACATGACATTTTCCTTCACATGGATTATCTTGACACATTGTTAGATATCAATCTTGGATGGTGATGTGAATTGATCGATCTAGGTGAATCAATGAGAATATCACTGCGTTGGCCATCGTGAATGAGAACCTAATGGGTGGGTCATACACAAAAGGCGAGAATTTAGCATCTGGAGTTGGACCTTGTCCAAGTGGGAGATTGTAAGAATTAATGTTCAAGGTCCAATTAGTTGGATCGGACTTAATTACATATTGGATCAAATTAATTAATTAGATCATCCGTTAGTTGTAAGCTAACAAAGTTCTAGTAAGACTAGAACACATGATTCTAGTAAGACCATAATTAGGGTTAGCGCCGCACATAAATACTAGGGCCACAACAGTTTATGGGATTGAGAAAATCAAGTTGATCTGTCTTTATTACTTGCTAGCACAAGTAAGAGACAGAACTCAATACAATTACTCTCAAAGTTCTGCTTTCATCTGTTCTTGATTGTGGAAGTCCAGCTCTATTCTTGCTGTTTGGATTACCATTGGAGGCTGGACAACTAGACAACTGTGGTATTGAAAATCGTATTTCTAGCTAATCAAATAATCAGATTATACGGTGTTCATCGAGGAAAACTTCTATTACAAATTTTATCTAAGTACAAGATTGATCTGACTTATAGAAATTACGAATTTAATTTCTAATGTGCATGTATACGCCAATTCCTTATACATAATATATTTATCGACCATGGTAACTATAACCACTATATATAGATACTGGCCAATCAACAAAAATGTAATGGTAAGGGTGTAAACTTAATTAGCTCGAACTATGAAAACCCAAGGTGGCCTGCGTGTTAAGGCTAGAACAGAAGCTCAGCACATTTTGATTCAAAATGATTCTTTTTTATCTTTTTGTTTTTTCAAAAAATCAATGAAAAAGCAAAGAAAAAAATGGTGTTAGGAGGTATTGGCCCAGTGACCTGCCCAATCCAGCATCATCAGTCGTGTAAGTCTTCACAAAATTCGGAGAAACATTGTCGTAATTATCTTTTTATGAGAAACCAGGCCATTAAGAATTAATTAATTATAATATTGGATTTTTATTCCTACTTTTAAGTATTTTCTCTCCAATGTGGTCCTAAATTCAAGAAACACGAAAATTATCAATTAAAGATGAAACATTATCATTTCAACATGTAACCTAAATTACAAAAATATCCATGAGATTCTATTTCAATGATCGAAGAGAATTGTATAGATTAAAGGCCACACAAACATATTAAAGTCACAATTAATCATAACAATCATAATCGAATTAACAAAAAATCATATCCACATTTTCCATCTAAGGTCACATTTTCGACTACTTCTTAAGTCAAACTCATATAATCCAATTCATATATATATATATACCATAAGAGAGAAGAAATCTCTTAAGTTCATTGTACTAGGCCTGCGGTGCCTACTTTAGGCATCCTTCTGCAAATGACATACATAATTGGGGTTTGTAGATTCAATGAAGCGGGGGGTTGGCTCATGTAAACTTTTTCAAAAAGAGTGTCGTAGAGGAACACATTATTAACATCTAGTTGTTGGATAAGCTAACCGTGACGAAGGCAATGGTGTGAATAAGACGAATAGTTGTAGGTTTTGCGACATGACTGAGAGGGGTGTATTCTGTGAAAGTTCTAACAATAAAAAAATCAAACTAAGAAGAGAAGAACAAATATAGAGAAAGAAGAACCAATATTATTAAGCAAACGACATAAGTAAAATATTATATACAACTAGTTTATATAGTAATGCAAACCCTAATTTATATTAAGTAAAACAATCATCTAATATATTCTAATATATTAAGACAATCATCTAATATATATTCTAACATCTTCTCTCAAACTTTCGATGCTACAGCAAGAAGCAGCAATAGTTTGTCAAGCAAGAAACAAAATGATAGACCAGGTGTGACTTTATGAAAAGGTCAGCAAGTTGCAAGGATAAAGAAACAAAAGATAAGGAAATAGTGCAATGTTGAAGATGGTGACTAATAAGATAAAAGTTAATCTCAATATGTCTCATGCGCTCATGGATCGGCAACTTCATTACAAAAGCCATAACACAAATTCGAACAGATCAAAGTAATCAAATCAAAAGAATGCAAACTTCGAAGATCAAAATTCTAGATTAAATTGATACCAAATTGACGACGGACGATCATATAAGAACCAGAATTATAGAAAGAAGGGAAAATGAGAGAGAAGAAGAAGAGAAAAGAAAGAAGAAGAGAAGAATGGGATAGGAAAGGGGAGAAAAACCGTGAGAGAGAGAGAGAGAGAGAGAGAGAAATAAAGAGAGAGAAAATAGTCTTTATTCAATAATCAAAATAATAAAATCAAAAGAATGCAAACTTTGAAAACAAAAATTCTAGATTAACTTGACCAAATATCAAATTCTAAATTAACTGACCAAATTCCATATTAACTTGACCAAATATCAAATTCCAAATTCCAAATTAACTAGACCAAATTCCAGAACACTAGACTAAATATCAAATACCAAATTACAGATTAATCGGAAACAAAACCAACGAAATTCCAGGTTACTGGACCAAATTTCAAATCCAAATTACTGGATGAAAATACCAAATTGCAAATATAGATTACTTGGAAGCAAATTCCAAATCCAAATCACTAGATGCAAATACCAAATACCGAATCCCAGATCAACAAAACAAAATAAATTCCATATTATCACCTAGATGCAGAACCAACCAAATTCTAGAACAGAACAACTGGACAAATTTCAAATTCCAAATTCCAAACTGACTTGGACATAAATACCCCAAACAAGCCAAATGGTCCAAGCAATCTAATTAGTCAAGACCAAAACAACCCGACGAATCTACAAGAAGACTCTAAAAAACAAAACTTAACTGGATGACTATATCTAAAAGAAAAAAAAAAGGCTTGGCCGAACGAGCAGCAAAAGACCACTCGCCGAAGAACGGAAACAACTTTAAGTTTAAACCAAGTTGGATCAAACGTGCTTTGGTACTATGTGAAAGTTCTAACAATAATAGAAGAACAAAGATGGAGAAAGAAGAACCAATATTATTAAGCAAACGTCATAAGTAAAATACTAGATACAGCTAGTTTATATAATAGGGTAAACCATAATCTATATTAAGTCAAACAATCAACTAATATATTCTAATATATTAGGATAATCTTCTAATATATGACAATCTTCTAATATATATTCTAACAAAATTGAGACTTTTATGGATTTAAAAATTTAGGGATATTCAATGTAGACATCTTAAAACTCTCTAAAAGTATTGGTATATTCAATAAAGACTTTAGAAAAGTATTTAAAAGTCATGGGGTATTCAATTAAAACTTTTTAAAAGTCTTTATAGGTCATGGGGTATTCAAATTATGAATATTTTTTTTAGGATTTTTCTACTTACTAAAATTCTAGAGAATTTTTGTAGAAAGTGTAAATAGAAAATTTCTCGTATACCTACTCGTGAGATTTTTTGAAGATTCTAGAACTTCAAAATAAAGAACTCATGTTTTCTTTTCTTGTATCTCTTTCGGTAAGAATTTGATTTTATTTGTTCTATATATGTTATTATTTTCTAATTTATGTGAAATCTGAAGTTACAATTTATGTGAAATGTGGATTAACAATTTTCTAGTGTGCGCTATGGGATTTTTTTAAAAAATTAATCTATTTTTTGTTTAATGTCTTCTCATGATTGTAACGGGTTGTTTTGCTTCTAAATTACGACAATTATGCCTTTATGGATTTTTTAAATACATGATAGTCTGGATTTTATTTGATATCAGATTTATTTGTCCTAAAAAAATATCATTAGATTCATGTGTTTGGTCTTTGAATCACTTTGCTTCTTGGGTCCATTTTGATAATGTCAAATTTCATTCTCCAATACATGCACTCTTCTTGTTAATTGATTGATAAAGATACTCATGAGTGCATTTGGATTTAGATTAATTTGAAATGGACTGTTTGAGATTGGGGTTGAAATAATTTGATTTTTGAATACTTGTATCTGAATCTCAAATAGACTTATCAAATTGCAAGCATTTTTTTATTTAATATTATTAAAATGTTATTATTCTTTTTGGTATTTAAGTTATTTATTAATCTAATTGAGGTGAGTTAATTTTTTTTATTTATTTTTTAATATTTTTTTGACATGGAAAATATTATTTATTACTGTGGGTTCTTAATTATATATGATATGAATGATTTGGACATTCAAGAAGTTGATCAAAATAATATTACATTATATATAAATTTAGCTTAATATTTTTTTTAAAAAAAATATGAAAGTTTACAAAAGTCTTTAATAAAAGTTTACATGAGTTTATGAAGAATTTTATTAATTTATAACAAATCCATAAAAGTCACTTAAAGTCTATGAATTTCACAAAAGTCACCACCCACTTACAAAAATCTATAAAAGTCTCAATTGAATACACTCTCATAAATATATCTTGAAAGTCGATGTTGTGATATTGGTGGACGTCTTTGGCAACAAGGCGCACTTTATAGTGAGAAATGGTGACATCCGAGTTCTGTTTGATTCGAAGGACCTACTTACAGCCTACAATTTTTTTGATGGATTGGAAGGAACAAGACTCCAAATGCCATTCTGGAGTAGTGCATTAATTTCATGAGACATGGCTTCACGCCAGTGATGAGATTTAAGTGCTTGAGTGACATGTGGATTCCAATTATTCAAGAAGAAAATGTTTGGTAGTGTTAGAGTTTAGGGACATAGGTTTGAAATTCTGAATTTTAGAACTTTTCACCATAGGATGAACATTAACTGGAGTTTGGAGAGTGGGGACATTGAGAGATGGAGAGTCTAGTAGAGCAGAGGTTGTGGTAGGTAGTGGTGCTAAATGAGCAGCAGGTGAGGATAGATTGGTTGAATGAGACATTACTGAAGAGTCCGGATCATGCACAAGGATGGCATCTGATGAGGGTAGTGCATTAGCCATCTTTGGAGTGGGTGACGACGATACACATATAAGTAGAACAATAGAAGTGGAAGGGAGTGGGGTTGGAAGTGGGAAGCTGGGGGTAAAAAAAACATGTATGGTAGATGCCGAAATAAGAAGCCAAAGAGAGATAGAGAGAGAGAGCTGACAAGTGGAGAATGAAATGTTGCAAATGAAATCTTGTCTTCGACAAATTGAACATGTTGAGAGGTGTATATTTGCAATGTATATGGATCAAGACATAGATGAACATTGTTAATTGCATCGTAACTAATGAAGACACAATGTTTAGATTTGGACTTGACCTTATTTGTTGTGTAGAGTTTGAGCCATGAAAAACACAAGCAACCAAATATGCAGAGCGCATCATAATTAGGGGTAGAGTTATATGTAGTAGCGTAAGGGAAAGAGTAGTTAAGGCTATGAATGGGAAGCTAGTTAATTAGATAGATGTCTGCACGAAATGAACGATTCCAAAATTTGTGAGGAATAGAGGTTTGTTGAAGTAATGTGAGGCCAATTTCAACAATATGGCGATGGTGTTGCCTGGTAGAGCTATTATGTTCAGCCATGTGGGGGTGTTTCAAGATGAGTGATGTCATATTTATCAAGTATGGATTTTAGTGCAGTAAACTCACCACCACCATCGAAGTAGAGAGTCTTGATTGTGCATTTAAAATAATTCTCAATATTTGATTTAAAGGTAAAAAATATGGAGGAAACATTATATTTAAACTACAAAGGATAAAATCAAACAAATTTAGTAAAATGGTCCATGAAAGTTAGGTAATAACAAAATTCATCAATTAATTTTACAAGACTGGGCCAGACATTTGTATAGAAAATGTTTAAGGGACCGCAACTTCTGACACTATAGGAGCCAAATGGTAACTTATGGCTCTTACAATTAAAAGTAGAGAAAACTTAGATGACATAGACACAGGACCTGAGTTAAGCATGGATTGAATTATTTTGCTGGTTAGATGACCAAGATGACCGTGCCATGTTATTGGAGACAGAGTTGTGGTGACAGTCGGTAGGTGGAGAAGGTAGATGAGTAGAAGAAAATGTCAAGGTTGGCCACTCATAGATGTCATGTATGTTAAGCCCTCGTAGAAGTATTTCTCCGTGAGAAGACGCTTTACAACCAAACAAGAGGGGAAAAATTCAATAGAAGCATTATTACTTTTACAAAATTTGAAAACAAAAATAATGCATCGATGGATCAAATAAAGTAATTTAGGATAAATAGTCTTTGAATCGATATGTGTGATTGGTAAGCCCGAGCCGTTACCGAAGATTGTGTCATCTGGAACTTTATAATCCTGGTGGAAGGAGAGACTAGAAATACCAAAACTAACATGATGAGAAATACCAGAGTCGATAATCCAATTACTAGAGGTAGTAGAAAGTGTGACTTGATATACTAATGCTCTTAAAAGATGGATATAGGAAATACTTTTGTAGCATCAGGAAGCAGTGTGACTAGGCCAGTTACGAAACTAAAAAATTTACTTAGAGGCTCGATGATTGGAGCGAGAGTGAGGAGATGATATAGGTACAGGGGCATGGGATGGAGAATGAAGAAGGCCAGGTGCACAAGATGGAGGAAATTGTTTATTACATCGAGGACTGGAATTGTTGTTGTTGAATTTGATACGATTAGAGACATGGGAGGTGGGCAGAAAGTAGTTGAGAGAGGGATTGGGAGCCATGGATAAACTTCAAGAATCATTGAGGTAAGTGTCATGGTTGATAATTTTGTCTTAGAGTTCCTTGAAAGGAACAACAGATTGTTGGGTTCGAATGGCAGCTATTAATTCATTGTAAGTTGGTCTGAGACTATGAGTGGAATAAATTAAAAGATCCTCATCACTTGGGGGGAGGACCAAGAGTGCTTAGTTCATTGGCGATAATTTTAATCTTTAAAACAAAGTTGGTTACAAAATGATTTTCTCTTGTCATTTGATAGAGCTTGCCCCTAAGGTGAATAATATGAGATTTTTAACATTTAGCCAAGATATGATGAAGCCTAGACCATGCATCATTGCTTGTAATGGAAGAAGAGACTAGTGGAATGACGGATTCACATAACGAAGCAAGAGTACAGTGGAGTATGAGTTGGTCTTGGCGCTGTCATATTGGGTAAGCAAGATGGATGAAGAAATTTCACAATTCTTACTGTAGCCCGATGACATAAGTTAGAGCATCAACGTATCCAATGAGGTTTAGACAAAAGAGAAGAGAGGTGATTGAGCTTTCCAAGAGAAGCAATTAGTTGAAGTGAGTTTCTAGGGGATATGTGTGACGGCATTCATTTGAACGATTGTCGTGGGAGCAACTGCACCAATCTGTGTAGCAATGGTGTTGTTGTTGGTTGTATCATTTGTCATTTTGAGATGTGGTTTAGCCAAAAGAAGGAGAAAAAAGATCTGCAGCAATCTGTGTAGCAATGGTGATGTTGATGGTTGTATTATTTGTCATTTTGAGATGTGGTTTAGCCAAAAGAAGAATATTGGTATGCTTAGTTGAAGAGGAGAATGAGATAAACATCAAAGATAAACATATTCTATCCTATAAGATAATTACAAGATGATTACAAGATACATAACAACATAATCTAGTTTGTATTTTAAATAACATCACAACAGCCAAAACAGAAAAGAAATCAAGATAATGATGTTCTTGCTAAACTTGGACACTTTTTTGTTGGAGGTGATTGAGTGTTGCCGTTGTTGTAGATTAGGTGGGACGCTTTGTGTTGGAGTTGGCCAAGGTTATTGCTGTTAGAGTTAATTGTTGTCGATTTTAATCCCACAAGTGGACGAATCCTTAATAAGTAATATCATAAGTAGATTGTCGAACCTATGAGGATTGATAATTAATTACTACTTTAATTCTAAATAACTTTAAACAAACACACAATAAAATATTTATCTTTACTTAACTAAAATTAAACTAAAGACTACTAGAAAGAATTAATATGAAAGCACAATAGATTTTTGAGAAAAAAATCACGTTAGAAAATAGTTAGGACTCCCGATTACACTAGTTAACCCTACCCATGCTCAATTCATATTTTGAGATAAACATTGTGTTACCAAAAAACAAATCCAATTTAAAGTATTAATATTCTTCTTTTTCGAAATCTAGTTAACCTACCTCTCAATATCAAATTTACCTCACTCCATTGATATTTCAATATGAAAGATGTTTAATCCCTTAGGACAACCGCATAAACAAAGTTGCAATTTCTCAATTTAATAACTTGTACATGAAAAGCAATATTGAGGGTTCTACATGCAATTTCCCAATTAACATGCACCTAATTTTATGAATTTCAACTCTCATTAAAAAATCCTAAAAATAAATCAATACGCCAATTTAACATAATTTATATGAAAATAAATCCAAAATGAATTAAACATGAGTTGAAGTCAATAGCTACATTGTTTATCCTAACAAATGACCTAGCCGGACATGGTGAAAAATAATGTACAAATCACATAATAATTTATGTTCCGGTAAATGTAAAGAATAGATAAGTACAACCTTTAATCTTGAAAGTTTTCAATGATCTTGTGTTGCCTCCATCTTGAATCTCTTTCCCAAATTTGAGTTTTTCTTTAAAATGTCTCTAAAATTGTGTATATTTCTCTTGTGAAAAAATCTCCATTTTTCTTCTCTAATAATGTGTATTTATAAAGCCAAGGATAACCCTAAATTCGTGTCTCAATCCGTATCCAAAAAGGAGTCCAAATCATTAAGGAAACAAAAAGAATTTTTTAGGCCGGGAACCTTGGAAAGCTTATGCAATCGCATGGGCCAATAGTCCGCAATCGTAATGGATCGCATGGGCCAAATTCATCCTCACTTTGCATCTTAATCTTCATTTATTTACACAGTAAGTTCCCAATCTTTACAATATTGCCAATTTAGCCATCAAAGTTAAACTTTTATTTCAATTCCACCCTTATATATTTGCATCCCAGGTCCTTAAACATTTGAGTGTTTGCATGTTGGTCTCCACACTTCCACTTTTATATCAATTTATTCCTATTTCGCCAATTTTGCTCCAAACACCACCAAACCAGGGTTTTGACATACAATAACAACATCAACACATAATTAAATAAAATTACACTCAAATGCACTCACAATGGTCCACTTTAGCGGTCTAAATAAGTGTAAAATTACAATTATCACACTTCCAAACTTGAAATCTTGATCGTCGTCTAACAAAACTAATTAATCACAGACATACAAACGAGCAAACAAAATAAAACAAAGCATAACTAAAATAACAAACACTCCATAAGTTAGATAGTTTGCCATTTGCCTTAGTTTTTTCTTTTTTCTTTTTAGTGCTCATAAATCATGAAAAGTTTTCAAACAATGCTACTTAAAAAAAATTTAAACTTATTCCATGCTCGATGTGTGTATGTGAATAGTCAATCCGAAACATTATAATGCGTTCATTTGGTAACATTTTCATTACCTCCTCGTGAGATGCACTCTCCCAAACTTGATATTTTTTCTCTAACCTGGGCATTAATTCTAAGGTTGTGCTAAATTCACTTATTATTTTTCACTCAAGTTTGATGGGCTTTAGCCAATGATAGCAACTACAGAAGCTTGTGACAATTCTCTTTTTATTGAGTGTTTCGACCAACAAGCTTCTATTGGGCAAGTCAAACACACTAGTTATCTAAATCCCCAAATTGTAAACAAAAAGGCTCAACCTTGCTAAGTTTTTTAGATAACCCTTGTAGCGAGCTTTAGGCTAATGACTCTTAGATTTTGCATACCTTAGGGCACCGAGTTTTGAGAACTCTTACATGTTTTATTACTTAAGTAAAAAAGGCTACAAAGAGAGGTACAAGATAACAAAAGTGCAATGTCTTTTTTTTTAGAGCAAGATATAATATGTGGGAATTAGATTCCTAGCATCTGGTCATCACATATCTTTCACTTGTTAACCAAAAATACTTCACACCAATATTTAACATGCACGGAATCAACACAGTCCTACCTAGCTACTTCCATGACTCAACCACATCTAAACTATTTGTTCACTTGGTTTTTTTTTTTATTGAATTGTATTTATGGCGTTGGTTTAATCTTCCTAGTTCCAATTGGCAATATATTGCCTTCTACAAGTACAACCATCTCGCTAATTACCATCATGACTATTGTGCTCATTAAGGATCTAACATGGATAAGTAACGTGACATAAAACACAAGTAGCATTCCTGTTCACAAGTCATGAATTGAAACAGTTCCAAACAAATCACGTATTAGCTAGCAAGACCATCTAACAACACACAAGCATGCAAGATTTTTTTTATATACCCGGTCTTTTTTGTGCCATCCCAAACTTAAAATCTACGTTGTCCTCAATGTAGAAGGAAAAACAGACCTAAGAGAAAAAAGAGTTGAAGGACTTTCATGTGGTGGTTTGGATTGTGGGAGAAACTGGAATTGAAGGTCCAACATGTAGAGTTACTCTTTGCATTCTTTTGTTGCAGCGATTGTACCTACACATATTGAAAGATAAACCAATCATAAGACCAAGATAGTAGGACGACAATGATGTGCTAAAATGCTAAAAAAAAGAAACATGTCTAAGTCACTAATGCAAACCTAAAAATCAAAAATCAAAAGAAATACATGCAATGCAAAACACAGTCAAAGATATAATAATGGATTGCCTTCCATTTAGTGCTTATTTATAGTCATTAGCTTGACTTTTTGTATGGTTGCTCAACTGTAAGAAGAATGAATTTCGAGATCATCGAAGGTGTCACTCTCCAATGATCTCTTGATTTCTATCTACATGTTCTGTGGCTTGTCCTTCTTCCATTTAACAAATGCAACATGTGCATCAGGGATGTCTTATTTACTTCAACTACATGTTCATTCATATCAGCTTTTGGCATCTGAACAATCTGTTTGCCATTGTCTTTCACCTGTACTGCTGGCTTGGCCCCCCAAAACTTTTTGAAGAAGTTTTTCTTGAATTACTTGATATCCTGTCCAATAAGGAAGTGGTGGTGGTGGTGCCTCATCTTTTTCAATTATATGAAATACCTCTCTTTCATCATGAGCCTTTAATGTTAATACACCTCGTGAAACATCGATGAGAGCATCTGAAATACTTAAGAAAGGCCAACCCAAGATAATAGGGATCTCAATATCCTCAGGCATATCAAGAATAACGAAGTCAATGGAAAATAAGAACTTTTGCACTCTCATCACCACATTTTCTACCATCTCAAATGGCTTTTTAATAGATCGGTTGGCCAACTGAAGAGTGAAATTTGCAGGTTTAGTTTTACCAAGTCCCAATTGTCTAAAAATATAAAGAGGTATTAGATTGATACTTGCACCAAGATCGCACAATGCCCTGTCAATCATGATACTGCCGATGATAATTGGAATTGTAAATCTGTCTAGATCATCCCTTTTGTCTGGGAGCTGCTTCTCTACTATATCACTGACTTTTTCTGTAAGTTTAGTGTCTCTCATTCTGCCAACTTTTTTCTTATTTAAAAGCTGTTGTCTCATATACTTGGCATAGTTGGGCATTTAAGTTAGGGCCTCCACAAACGGTATGTTAATATGCAACTTCCTCAGATGATCAAAAAAATTGTGCAAGCTGCTAATCCTGCTTCTTTTTTTGTAAATTTAACCTCTGTGGAAAAGGGATTGGAGGTACGTATTTCTTGATTGACTCTGGATTTTTTGTAGTAGTTTGATTTTTTATATGTTGGATAGATAGAAATACATGATCTGCCTTCAATTCTTGGTTAATGAACCACTTGTTCTTTTTTGTTGCAGTGGTGATTGTAAAATTTATGTGATTAAGTACGACAAGTATTTTATCAATAAAATGTTGAAGAAAATGCCAAAGACATTCAACATTGCACAAGTTTGGAAACACTTGGCCACTCAATTGTATGTGTATGCCAAAAAAGAAGTGGGTGGAGAACTACGATACTGATAATGATTATGTGTCAAAGGATGTTTGACAAGGCATAGAGAAAGTTGTAAAAAAATATGGTTCTAAAGATGGGATTAACATACACAAATTTTTGTAATATGAGATAACTAGACTACAAATTTTTTGAAAGTTTCTTTGCAAAGAATCCAGGATCATATCATTTTGTATAGAAATGACATGCTATGTCCATTTTCATGTCAAAAGTGACAAAACATGATTAATGGGATGATTTATTCGGTTGTTGAATATATGGAGATGATAGAAGTGCATCTGATAGAAATATTATTGTAATTATGGGAATCGTGATTTTTTGTTGTAGTTAATACAAATTGCTAACGGATATTGCCATAATTTGGTGAATCATGTATTTGCTCTTTTGTTTGTGCCATTTTATCTTTATTCTCTCTTGAATTTACTATGTCATCTAGTTGTGTATTTTTATTTATTTATTTTGTTAATCTTCCCACAAGGTATAGAGTGTGTTTGAGTGTGGACATCCAGCCTTTGAATCATACCCTTGGTACAGATCATTTTGTGTAAAAGTGACATGCTTTGTGATTTTTTATTTCAAAAGTGACATAACACAATTAATGGGATATTATGAAATCGATTTTGTTTGTTTTTCTTCACACACTTTGTATGGAAGATCTCTTCACATGCTTTTGTTTGTTTTCTTTTGTATAAGAAAACCAATACGTATGAAGAAGTGACAATGTGTCACTTTTTGTTTTAAAATTGACATATTGTAACATCAATATTCATCAAACTTCTTTATTGTCATTCTAATGTATCTTGAAAATATTTTAGCATTAAATGATAAATTTTACATGTCATTCTAATGTCAGTACCTATACAAAAACAAAACACATAAATATTAATACTATGTTGAAGAGAAAACCAATACATATGATGGAGTGACATATTGTGTCACTTTTTATTTTAAAAGTAAAGTGACATAATGGTATTATTTTTATTTTCAAAGTAAATACGACGTATAGAAGTCTGTAAATTATTTCAGATGTGTATTATGCAGTGGCAAAACAAATTAAAAAATAATAAAAAAACAAAATACTCATAAATCTTGCAACTTTCTTTTCTTTAGTCCCCGGCAACGACGATAAAAGCTTGTTGTCGATTTTAATCCCGCAAGTGGATGGATCAGTTACAAGTAATAAAGTGATAAGCAAAGTGTCAAACTCACGAGGACTATCAATTAATTAACTATTTAATGTATACTTCGAGATTTAACACAATCAAAACATAGATTTGTTGAGAATTCAAATTTTAAGGTTGTTGTAATCTACTTTAACTAAGGGTGTGTTTGATTCCTTTCATTTTCCATGGAAAATGAAAATTTTCCACCCATTTTCCAGCTTTTGTCTGTTTGATTGGCAAAATTTTCCATGGAAAATGCATTTTCTCACCTATTTTCCATCTTTCGTTTGATTGGAACTTTTGTTTTTCCATGGAAAATATTTTCCATGTTTTCCACTTTTGGCCATATTTTCCTTGTTTTCAAGGAAAATTTTTTCTTTGTGGGATAGGAGAATTTATTTTCCATGGAAAATTTGTAAACCTTTTCCAACCTATTTATTTTCCATGAAAAATTTGTTAACATTTTCCAATCCAAATTTTCTTGGTAATTCATTTCCATGGAAAATATTTTCTTTCCACCCAAATTTTTCACTTGCAATCAAACACAACCTAAGTCTAAATTATGACGCAATCAAAAGTAGTTTAAGAAGAAAATTCAAGTTTTACTAACACTAGGATTCATAATCCGCTGCCTCATTCATTAGTCAATTATTCGTTAATCGTTTCCATTAATTATTTCCCTAGATTGAAAATCGGTAATCCTACAATAATCAAAAGTCCCTCTCGATGGTCAACCAATTCTATATTGATATGAAAACCTAACTATATTTCGAACATAAGAATATGCATTTAAATCACAACAAACACCCGAAAAAGATTTCATAAGGCATAACAATAATCTCTATCTATTATTGGACCATATGTTAGTCAATATCATGTGCTTATCTAGATTGAATCTCTCGAAAACAATAAAGATCACAAAACATTCTAACGGTGATCAAGCTTCAAAACATAAAAAAAAAAAGAATAAAGAATAATCAACCCGGAATCAATAAGTTACGAAAAACAGAAAACTTCTAATTAATCAAAATGTGAGCTTTCATCATTCATCCTAGCAATAAGTAATTTAGCTAGACATGATTTCGTAAAATATTACAAAAGATAAATTAATCATGATCCGGAAGAAAAAGAAGAAAAAAACTACACAACACATGATTTTGAATCGAAGAATCTTCAATTCTGCTCTATTGATCTTCGTCTCTTATCATGTATTCTCCCGTTTATTCGCCTCCCCCGTATGAGAGTATTCTCTACTTTTTATCTCTCTTTAAATTGCCCCAAAAACGTGTTTAATGTTATGTCTGGATCATGTACCTAATAGTGTTCTGTTTCCATAAGGAAACATAATTCTTTTCCACGATATTACCATGCGATCACATGGTAGCAATAATTTGCATTCTGCCGATTATTTGTCGTCTTTGTGATCGCATGTTGTATTAACCATGCGATTGCATGGTTATGTGTGCCACCCACGTTTCATCTTTGCCCTTTAGTATTTGCACGACAAGTTCTTCATCTTTATCATTTGTTCAATTGAGTCCGTAGATTTCTTCTTTAATTTCAATCAAGTCTTCTTTTAATTGCAACCCAAGTTCTTTATCTTTTCAGAATTTATAAGTTATTCACTCTTTCCACTTTGTCGTCAAGTTTCAGTCCTTTTTCACTTCTGTTTGCTCTCTTTTTATTCAAGCAACACCTGGATTCGGTTTTTACCTATAACGACCAAAAACAACATGTAATTATGTTGAAACACACATACGAGTACTCATAATTGTCTCATTTTGTGGGCCCGATAAGTACAAAATTGTGCTTATAAAAATCATCAAATTTCATGTCATTAAGAATCCAAGACATACAGTATATCACTTTTTAGTATAAGCATATCTTCATTACAGTAAGACCCCAACATATAATAAAACTACATAAGCATAACCTTTCAATCAATTATTAATTCAAATAACAAAAAAAAAAATCCACAAAATATTTAATAAAAACCGAATTTTATATAAAAGATGAAAAAAATTTGTCACTTGGTTATATGTTTTCAAATATGCACCCATATAAAAGTAAGACTTGATTACACTAATTTGATCGAAAGGTTACAAAACATGGATTCATGTCGTTTAACTCCTATTGATATCTAGTTATAAGTAGACTCAAAGAACATATAAAACTCATCAAATTTCATGTCATTAAGAATCCAAGACATATCACTTTTTAATGAGAAAGTGACACAATATGTCACTTTCTAGTATAAGCATATCTTCATTACAATAAGACCCCAGCATATAATAAAACTACAAAATCACAACCTTCCAATCAAAAACTAATTCAAATGACAAAAATGAAACAACTAAATATTTAATAAACATCGACTTTTATATAAAAGGTGAAAAAATTTGTCACTTAGTTATATGTTTTCAAATATGCACCCATATAAAAATGGGACTTTATTATACTAATTTGATCGAAATGTTACAAATTATGGATTCATGTCGTTTAAATCCTACTCATATCTAATTATAAGTAGACCCAAAGACCATAGGAAACTCATCAAATTTCATGTTATTAAGAATTCAATGCATGTCACTTTTTACTAAGATTATAAGCCTGTTTTCATTACGATAAGACCCCGTAATATAATAAGACTACAAAAGCATAAACTTTCAATCAAAAATTAATTTAAATTACAAAAATGAAACAACTAAATATTTAATAAACATAGACTTTTATATAAATGGTAAAAAATCTATCACTTGGTTATACGTTTTCAGATATGCACTCATATAAAAATATGAATTAATTACACTAATTTGATCGAAAGGTTACACATCATGGATTCATGGCGTTTTACTCCTACTGATATCTAATTATAAGTACACTAAAAGACCATATGAAATTCATCAAATTTCATGTCATTAATAATCCTAGACGTGTCACTTTATACTGACAAAGGGACACAGTATGTCACTTTTTAGTATAAGTATATTTTCATTACAATAACACTACAACATATAATAAGACTACAAAAGCAAAACCTTCCAATCACATATTAATTCAAATGACAAAAATGAAACAACTAAATATTTAATAAACACCTATTTTATATAAAAGGTGAAAAAATATGTCATTTGGTTATATGTTTTCAAATATACACACATATGAAAAGAAGACATAATTATACTAATTTGATCAAAAAGTTACAAATCATGGATTCTTGTGGTTTAACTCCTACTGATATCTAATTATAAGCAAACGCAAATACCGTATGAAACTCATCAAATTTCATGTCATTAAGAATTTAAGACATGTTACTTTTTACTGAAAAAGTAACACAGTATGTCATTTTTTAGTAAGCATGTATTCATTAGAATAAGGCTCTAGCATATAATAAGACTACAAAGCATAACCTTCCAATCAAATTTTAATTCAAATGACAAAACTAAACAACCAAATATTTAATAAACACAGTCCTTTATGTGAAAAGTAAAAATAAAAATAAAAATATGTCACTTGGTTATATGTTTTCAAATGTGCATCCATATAAAAACGAGACTTAATTATCCTAATTATCGTTTCACTCCTACTGATATCTAATTAAAAGTAGACTCAAAGATTATATAAAACTCATCAAATTTCATGTTATTAAAAATCCAAGACATATCACTTTTTATTGAGAAAATGACACAATATGTCATATTTTAGTATAAGCATGTCTTCATTACAATAAGACCCCAGCATATAATAAAACTACAAAAGCACAACCTTCCAATTAAATATTAATTCAAATGACAAAAAAAGAAACAACTAAATATAATAAACACCGACTTTTATGTAAAAGGTAAAAAAATATGTCACTTGGTTATATGTTTTCAAATGTGCACCCATATAAAAATAAGACTTAATTCACTAATTTGATCGACATGTTACAAATCATCTATTCATGTCGTTTAAATCCTATTGATATCCAATTATAAAAAGACCCAAAGACCTTATGAAACTCGTCTAATTTCATGTCATTAAGAATCCTAGGTATGTCACTCTTTATTGAGAAAGTGACACAGTATGTCAATGTTTAGTATAAGCATGTCTTCAATACAATAAGACCCCAACATATAATAAGACTACAAAAGCTAAACCTTCCAATCAAATATTAATTTAAATGATAAAAATGAAACAACTAAATATTATATTCAAATTCAATGCCAAATGAATTATATTTAGTTCATGTAATTCATAGCCTTTTACCTTCATTTTCTTTGACTCCACAGATTTCTCTCTCAATACTTTTTCTTACTTGTTTGGAAGTTTTGTGAAGGTTGCCCACACATCGTTTAAGTGTTTCACTAATCATTTTTGCAACAAAGTATCTTAAGGATTTTAATAAAAGTTCTATATGACAATTTTTTGTTGTTTTTGTTATCGAATGTACTGATTCAACTATATTTGAAGTCATTGTAGAAAATCTGCTATATGTCACGTATGCCCTTGACCACTTATAATAACCAATCTCTTATTGTATAAAGAACAATCAAAATATTAATCATTTTCAAATATAATATTATGCATTCAAAATAAACATTTTTTAACATACAAGGTGTGATCGAATCCCTGGATTCCATCGAGTTGTTTCATATGAAACTCAAAATCATTCTTCGTGTAAGCTCTAACAGCTCTATTGAATGGCTATATAATCTTCTTTCCATTTATTTTTTTTCCAAATGCTGATTTTAAATTTTGTAACAAGTGGTAGGAGCATAGACCGTACATTGCATTCTTATACATCTTTTGGATTGTACTTTTTATGCTTTTATGTCCATATGAGATTATACACAATCTTTCTCGCTCACCCAAGCATCTTTTAACATAAGAACGTACTGGAAAATATTAAAAATATAAAAATGGTAATATTAAAATATTGTTGTTGGCATCTTGTGCACATACTGTAAATAATGTTCCACCATAATTTTCTTTTAAGAACGTACCATCAATCACTATTATAGGTCTTCATTACTCCTACCTTTGAATAGATGCTCCTAATGCCATGAAGAGGTATTTGAATTTGTTGTCCTCGTAAGTCTCAAATTTGTAATTGATCCAAGATTTATTTGTTATATCATGTACAAGTACTATGGAAGATTTATATGACTCTATCGGATCTTCTCTTACCAATTCCAAAGCTTTCTCCTTAGATCTCCAAGCTTTCTCGTAACTCATCGATACTCCATATGTATTAATCATGTCATTTATTATGTCTGCGGGAGTGCATGTTGTTTTTGTTGAGACATACTTGTACTTGATGTATTCTCCTACTATTGAGCTTGTTGCTTGACGGTGATCTGCCAAGATGATGTTATTTGAGCATATGTGATCATTTCTTATATATCTTATTTTGAACATTTTTGTTCCTTCAAGTCTTGAAACTCTAAAAGTCCATTTGCAATTATCATCTATGCATTTCAACATAGATTTAACATATATTTCTTTTTGTCCGACTTACTTATCTTGAATTGAAAGTTTTTATGTATCGCATATACCGAATTTTTTTTAACCAATGTCTTGTTCCTAAAAAACTTTTTTTCTACAATTTCATTCATACGAACAAATGAAATAATTGCACTTCATATTCCATTACTTGACTTGGGTATGCATGAAGAAACATCAACAACTAAGTCTTCAATAGTTGGTAGGCTTTGAACTGATGTTGTCACCGAATCACAAGTTTAAAAACCTATAATTGCATCATGTCGTTTTCTTCAACAGTAGCTTCTAAAAGTTGTATGTCTTCAAAGCTTTCAGTTATGTGACATAATAAAACTGGTGTGACATCTATGCATAATGGAAAACTTGCAAGATGTTTCTCCATTCTCTTAGAGTTCCAAGTAGAATGTGAGAGAATTATTGTCTGAAATCTTCATGAGAGGTAGGTTTTTCTTCTCCTTTTATTGTATTGTTATTTCATGTGTTGCTGGACTTATGTTTATCAATGAAAATATCATGCCCTCGAGTTCACTGTATATATTGGTTACCTTGTTCCCATTTGCCCTCATAATAGATAAAGACATTGATTTTATTTATATCTGAAAAAAAAAATACAAACATATATACATTATTATCAAATTGAAACATTTATATTAGACACTGTGTGACCTTTTGATTATCACACCATGCCACTTTTTCAATGTACAAACTTAATTCATATCCAACACAAATAGAGTAGTGAGTAATGTCGAAATATCAATTCAAATTTTTTTAATGTTTAACAATCTTTATAACTAATTTTAACCCAATTTTTCAAGAAGTTCTTAATTTTATGGGTATTTGTGTAATTTGCCCATATGTGTAATTTGCCCATATGAATAATTAATTTTGGGCCCAATAGCTTTAGGACTATTATTGTCCTGACAGGATCACGATTGTTAGGGCATTTATTATCCTAATAATATGATGGTGATTACCAATGTCCATATATAGTCCAACATTAAGGTTGAAAGAAAAAAATTTGCTAGCACAACAATAATTCTCAAACTCCAATCTATATAGTAGAAATCTTCCACCTTATAATTCCGAGGGTAGGAATTTTGTCTTCCAACTCTTCCGTGTAGATTAATGTTAGAGACAGAATGCTTGGATGGTTGTGATAAATCAAGATCTAAATAAATGAATTATTGTTGTACAAGAGAAATCAGTTTCTAAAGTCTAAATTATTAAGATGTAACGATTTCTATCACAATGTTATAAAATCAAAATTGACCCTTCTTAAAGAATTAATTTTTTTTTTAATTGTCTTCGTGCATGTCTATTTAATTCCTAGCAAATTGGGGGTGGGGTGGGCATCTTGCCATCATCTACCTCAATTAGACTTGTTCTCAGAGTGGGCTCAAACTCTAGACAACTATGACAGTTGCCTAAAATCCAATATTTATATAAGACCTTCAAATTTTTAGAAATTTCATTTCAAATAGTTTTACCAACGAATCTCTTAGTCAGATTTTTTTCATCAATAATAATTACAAAAATAGAATTCAATTTGATAAAATTAATTTTCCTACGTAAATTCTGATACTAATAAGTAATAAAAATTAAAATAAATAAACATTATCGACAAAAAAACTCCTAATAAAATTAAAAATAATAATTTAACTTAACAATGGAGCTTTTTGTCAATGATAATTTTAAAAAACTTATCTCAATGGATTTAGTTTACGGATAGCATTTTCGTCTTTAATTAAAATAATAAATATTAAAATATTACATCTTGAAAAATGGTGGCTAGGTATATAACAATTAAAAATAATTTAAAAGTTTACAAAATTTAATTTATCGATGGAGATTTTGTCAGTAAACAAAGTAATTGAAATATAAATTTATTTTTATTGAAAATTTTATTTTAATAAAATATAATCTTGTATTCATTGCACAAAAGTGCGATTACAATTAAAAGTGATAATCAAAAGAAAATAGCATAAGAAATTAACATATGCATAGGAGGATAATAGTCGTCTAGCTATATGATTTAGCATTTGTATTTTTGAACCTCGTGACAGGATAAAATTAGTGAGTATTTTTGTGCATACTTATAAGTACTTACATGCTGCTCAAATACTATTTTATTTACACATTTCGCAAGATCCACACATTTCGTAAGATTCACTACTTACTGCTTATAATGTACAAAAATCTTTATCAAACATACTCGGATCAACTCAAACTATCCACAGATGCACTCTCATCCCAATATGGAGAGGATAAAGCGAACGAGTGAGTCTCCAAATTTCATTCAACACGTACAAGAAGCTTGATCGCTTTGAATTGTTGTTCATCTCCCACACACTCAGCTTCAGAATGCCGTGGTTAAGCAATGGTTCAATTATATTTAATTACTATCATAGAGAGACATTCTTCTTTTCTTCTGTCAAAAACTCTACTCTTGTCTACTTCAAAGAATGAACAGACGGTTGTGATTTTGAGTGGTATCAGTAGAGAACAGTTATTTTTTTTATTACTAATATAACTTCTCCTATAATACGGTTGTACA